>JBAPLJ010000186.1:0-1200000 GCA_037832345.1 Rhizophora mangle
TAGTAATTATGATGTATTAATTTAAAAAAATAATTAATAAATTCCTTTTGATAAAAATTCAAATTTAAAAATAAATTTAAATAATTACAAAAATAATAATGGTCACAAAAAAAATTTTTATATTATAATAGTTTATAATTTTTTTTTTTTTGTAGTCAACTAATGATACTCTTAAAATTTATTGACTGAACCGTGGGCAAAGTAGGCTAAACCCACTGATGGGCCACTGTCCATTTGGGCTTGACTGTATTGCGGATGCTACAATTAGGACAATTTTTGTTGCATAAAGGACTAATATATTTCATAATTTTAACAATCTGCCCCAGGTGGGATTTAATTTTTTTATGCTTATATTTTTAATCTCAACAAATTGCACTTTGTCTTCCGTGGTTTCCAATTGATTAAACGTTTTACATGCAATACACATTTATGAGTAGGACACGAGTCCAGCAAAGAGCGGATGGCATTCACGTCCGAAGATTACTGCAAAAAAGTAGGACTAGGAACGAACACAATAGATTTCAATGATATGCTGTTCCACTCTGGTTCGGATGAAACTCATCATATGTAACGCTTATCAGAAAAAAAAAAAAATAGAATCACCATCTTGCCGTAACATTAGCTCCGGTGACTACTAACTTGGCCTGCTTGTCAGCCTCAGAAGATCCGGTTTCCTGCTTTTGAATCACTTCTCTCTGCGAAGTATGACTGGGAAAATCCTGTGTTACATCAACGAAAGCTGTGTCTGCTTTACAATATGACACTTAAAAGAGCATTGATTTCAACCATCTGTATTATCTACGTCAACCCCTTTTGCTTCCCTTCATGTTTATCTCAAGGTTCTAGATCTTTTTTCTGTCATCCATGTTTGCCTATGGTTTTGCTCACTTCTTGTTAAAATTCTACAGAAAAAAAAAAAAAAAAAAAGCAGTTATGTGGAGGTCTATGAGAGCTCAGAATCTGATGAGTGACCGGACGATGCTCTCCTGATTCTTGGGCTCATCATGTTCAACTGACTTTCTGAATTAACTCTTAATCTGCGCCCACAAGGAGTCAGTTGTGGAGGTCTCACCGAACGTGCTTTTGGTGTGCCTGCAACGAGTTTAATAAAGGTAAGCAAGAGGGACATTCTTGTTTGATTCTTCTGCTTCAGAAATGTGAAATGCGATAGAATTAATATGTTCTTCTCTTCCCGTTGGTGTCTCTAGCATTTCAATATGTTTACAGCTATTGTACACCAAACACTACCAAAACTGAAAAGTTTTCACTCAATTAAATGGAAAGCATTTAGCAACCTACATTGGATGGACAACCCAACACAGTAATAACTATTTCCTAGATGTAATTGATTGACACAATAACGAAATTGGGATTACCTGATTGTTTACTTGTCCTGGCATCTAGAGATCTATTTGACAGCAGAGGCTTTTTGTTCATGGCCGCTTCAGGTGAAGCTAAGGACTTCTTTTCAGTAGGTGATGGGAATGGATCTTCCATGGTGATAACATTTTCATCCCCACTAATCGAAGCTCTATCACTTCCTGATTCTGAAGTTTCTTTCTGAGTTGCTTTGCTCTTCTCTTCCTCATTTACTCTGTAAACAAACATCTGAAATGGAATTTGTGCTACTGATGGTGAATCAGTTGAATCCCAAGAAGGGAATTTCTGTAAAAGCTTTGTCTCCATCTCACTGTAGTCCACCACTGGCATTGGAGGGTCTGGTTCTCTACCATAGTCAGGGTTCATAACAAGGAACCGTTTTATGTAACGAAGAATCCTACAGATAGAAGAGAAGCTTGGCCGCTGATTTGGGTCAGTATGCCAACATTTCTTGGTCATGTTAGTCACATATTTTGGTGAGTTGAACGGGAACAGCGGCCTCTCTCCTGCCCGAATGTTTCGGCTCATTTTGTCCCCTTGAAGATGGCTATCCTCAAATGGGACTTTTCCTGTCAAAAGTTCAAAGCAAACCATTCCAAAGCTGTACACATCAGATTTTTCCGTGTACTTGCATTGCCCTGCATTTCCCATCTTTTCTTGCTCTTCCAAAACTTCTGGTGCATGCCAAATGAATGATAGGGCTCCATTCTGATCAGAAGAGCTCTTTGAACTGAAATTCCTGACAGAGTGTAGCCCAAAACCTGAAACTTTGGCATGCAGATAACCTTCCCCATAGATACTTCTTGGTTTCACAAAAATGTTAGAAGGGTTTAGATTACCATGGTAAATTTTCTTGGAGTGGAGGTGCTCCATGCCCCTGGCAATTTGAAGCATAATATCAACTGCGACAGGGAGTGAGAATGGAATTCGCTTTCTGGGGCCACAAATCTCTTTGATGTAGTTGCAGAGGTCCCTACTCATTTGCTCCATAACCAGAAAACACTCTTTCTTTTCTCCATCAGTGAACCCACAAAGGTAATGTACGGTATTTGGGTGGGAAAGAGATAAGAGCAAAGATATCTCGGGGACGAGGGTTTCGATATCACCAAAAAAGTGTCTTAAGACAAAGCTTTCACCAAGCCACAGAATCTCCTTGTATTTACTCCCATTCCCTAGTCTTCTCCTTACCTGGTAATCCTTAGAATCCACTAGGATTGAACATGACAAGAGTTTCCCATTTGAAGGCTCTGATTCTTCCAAGTTTTTCAAAAGAATGTTTGTGAGCTGCTGATCATGCCTGGTGACACCTGAAATCTTCTTTTCCCGTATTTTATCGAGGAGAATCCACCTATCCTCTTTCCAGGCCATGTCAAGCCGATTGCAAAAGTCCTGAGTAACGAGATATCTCTTAGCAAACTTCCACTGAAAAAGTTGCGGGACATGCCACAGCTTTTGGTACTCGTTAGAGCGTAGCGGTCTCTTCTTCTGCATCTCATCCTGATCGGAGCCAGAGAACTCTCCAGCAATTTCAATTGCTTCAATTACAATTGGAATGCAGGTTAGTAGGTTATGGATGTGAAATTCGACACAATCCATGTTCTGATAAAGAACAATCGCTCTGGCCCAGCAGTCTTTTGTTTCCAAGCACTGCTTGACGTAGCCTTCTCCTTCTTTAAATGTTCTATAGATTTCTCTCAATGGTTGTTCCAGTATTCTCCATTTTAGGTGCTTTTCTTCAAATCTAAGTTTCTGTTTCATTTCTTCCGCTATGGTATCGTATGCAAAACTGAATATATCAAGCAACAACAAGCACTGTCGCTGATTGATTTGTATGTTGTCACGAAACACCATCGATGCCTTCAAACTTCCTAGCGCTTCTCCGATCTGCCTAAACTGCTCCATTTTGGATCTAACTCTGGAAGACCTGCAAATGGTTATTACCAATTTAACAACACGTTTTTATTTCACCACAGAAAACGTGGCATCAACAACTGGAACAAGCAACAGCAACACAAAGAATGTGACTCACCGAAAGAAAAATGGGGCAGGAAAGAAACGAACGAATCAGGAGGCCATATGCATTGGGAAATTGAGTTTATCTAAAGAAATGAATGTCCAACACGATCATTTTCACTAGTTTCATTTGAATTGCTGGATCCGGCCAGACCCAACAGAAAATTGGATCAAAAATTTCTCATCATCCTACATCCCGCGACGTTTCAGCAACTGAAGTCCCAACGAAAATAAAAGGTCATCCAAGTAAACGTGAAAACAGGCACAGGTCGATGTGATACAGACTACCGTAGTTTTCTATAAATTCGCCAAAAAGGTGGCATCATTGACCTCTACCTCTACCTGGATTTAGAGCAGAAACAGATAGAAAAAAGCAAACGCAAAATTTTACTGGGAAAGAAAAAGAAATTTTCCGGCCAAGATGCAGTGGCCGTTGTAGACCAGGCTGGCCCCCCGCACTTGTCACTCCATTCTTGGTCGATGGCTGTTTTGTCTACCACCTTTGCGTTGCAACGCCTTCCCCACGAGTTTCCCTCTTTTTTTGCTGACTATATTTCAACTGAAAATCGCCTTTAACGGTATTTTAATTCTCCCTCGACGCGCCTTTTGTGTTTTGACTGATGACTAATAATGATTAGCACGAAGAAATTTAAAGGAAGAGAGGGAACTGTGTCGTTTTAGGAGTTGTTAGTAAAACTGTGTCGTTTCGGGAGATACTATTGATTATTATTATCAGACAATAAAAACTTTGTGAATAAATGGTGACATGATCGTATTCCAAGCTAGCTCGCTCGCTCGTTCGTCTCTCCGGAGGATTTTAGAGAGAGAGAGAGAGAGAGGAGGAAATGCGGTGGTACATTGTAGCATCTCTACTCACTATTTTAACGAGTTCTCAAGTGAGTGCTTGTTATGGATTTCATCAATTTTAAGTAAAAGGGGTCACAAAACCCTAATTCTAAGGAATATTCAATTTCACACAAAAGTCTCCCTCTCTCTCTCTCTCTCTCTCTCTCTCTCTCTGTTGCTTTGTAGGGGATCTTAACAACACTATCGCAGAGTGACGGGAAATATAAATACGACTACGCAACCATCCCTTTTCTCGCTGAAGTGTTTAAGGTTCCTTACATTTTCCTCATTCCTCCATTTCTGCATTCATTTTCTTTTCTTTTTTGTAATTTTTTGGGTTAATTTGTTTGGTAATTGTTGTTGTATTGATTTTGATTACATGTATGCATGTATGTTGCAGCTTCTAGTTTCTAGTATTTTGCTATGGAGAGAGTGCCGGAAATCGCCTCCTCCCAAGATGACTACAGATTGGAAGAGTGTTCGGTTGTTTCCGATCCCATCCGTCATTTACTTGATTCACAACAACGTCCAATTTGCAACCCTCATCTACGTTGACACCTCCACTTATCAAATTATGGGCAATCTTAAGATCGTCACTACCGGCATTCTATTCAGGTGGTCCACCCTCATACTTGATGAGCAGGATAAAGCATTGTTGCATTGTTTCACTTATCACTGAGTGAGATATCTGGGTATTCCTGTTTTTTTTTAGGCTGTTCCTCAAGAGGAAGCTTTCTAATTTGCAGTGGATGGCAATTGTTCTGTTGGCTGTTGGAACAACCACGAGCCAGGTGCCTTGAGAAACATTTGCATTTTCTCTTGATTCTTGCTTTTTGTTTGTAAAATGCAAAGAAAAAAAAGTTTATTTTGTGTGTGTGTGTAACTTGTGTTTGACTTTGACAAACCCCGTTGTTTTACGATTTGTGATTTAGTAAGGATATAAAACCAATGAAATTGACATTTTGGCTGCTTTGAACCATTGCTTATGAAAGGAATTTTACAATTTCAACATGTGCAAAAGGTAGTTTTCAAAATTGGAACTGAATGAATGATATCTCAAGAAAGAGAACTTCTAGAACAACAACCATGCTCAAAGTTGGTATAAGAAGCTTATCATATTGCTAAGGTGACAGCAAGAAAAGTTAGAGAATGAGTTCAAGTGGTGAGTAGTGCTGACTATGTGTACAGGATTGGAGTTTGAAAACATAAGACATGTTGTGCAAGGCAAACATGGAACGGTATGGTCTTTTTTGATTGGGGCTATGATAATCATTAAATAAAATTAATGGATTTTTTTTTTTATCTGGCCTTTTTGCAATTGAGTTGTGTTGGGTTGTCCCCTACGACTGCAATTTCTGTCTACAATGCATTAAAGATTATGGTTGAATCAACCAACTAGGAAGTTGCATTATTGTAGCACTTGGTAAATTTCTTGCTTGCAATTTTCAGCTTTTTTCACATGAAATGTTTCAAATATATCCTCATGTGGGATTATTGCTCATAATTACTTACTTATTTTACTTTCTCTTGATTAAGGTAAAAGGATGTGGAGAGTCATCTTGTGATTCTCTTTTTTCAGCACCAATTCAGGGGTACATGTTAGGCATTCTATCTGCTTGTCTTTCAGCATTAGCTGGTGTTTATACAGAATTCCTCATGAAGAAGAATAATGATAGCTTATATTGGCAGAATGTCCAATTATACACGTAGGTTTTTGTTTTTTTCTTTTTTTTTTTTTTGTTTATTTTGCATGCACTGTCTCTGTTGATTATTGTCATCAATTATATGTTAAAATAGTTGATATCTTACAACTATTTTTTGAGATAAAGCCTCCAATTATTTGTTTCCCCTTTTTTACTGTCTTTTCTCTTTGATTGCTTATGGCTGTGTTTGATCTTTCTATCAGTATCTTATTTTTTTAGCAAAAGACTGTGAAGACAAATTTGAAAATGAACAGCATATGAAAACTATTGGTCATCATTGTATGGTGGGCTATATCTCTAAATAGGATTTAAGTTTGAATTTTGGTGATTGTGCTCACTTTAACTTCCAGGGCTTTCAGAACAAAATCAGTGTGATGTCTAGGGGTCACTAGTTTCCTTTTACTGAACTCAATTCCTGTGAATGTTTTCTGTGTAGATCTACTTTCATCAATTTAGGGGCCACTAGACCAGGTGTTCATGGTAAGATTGTTGAGGAAGAAATAAGGATAGTAGGATGCAGTTTTCTTTTTGAGAGGCTCTCTCTATAGAAAATAAAATGTTCTCTTCCATGGCAAATACAATGTGACTTACCAATGTTGATTTCTGCCTTAGAAAATTTCTTGCCATTTTTTTAGAAAGAGGTGGATAGAATGGGTGGTAAATCAGGGGATGTCACCAAATATGTAGTTGGTGAATGTGGTTGACAAGAACAGAATAAATTCAGTTGATTGAAGCAGATTCAGCCTAGATTCAATGTTGGGCATTTTTTATGCAGGTTTGGTGCAATTTTCAATATGGCTCGGCTTCTGTTTGATGATTTCAGAAGTCAGTTTGAGAATGGACCATGGTGGCAGCGCCTTTTCAATGGATACAGTTTCACAACATGGTTAGTAGTGTTGAACCTAGGGTGTTCTGGGCTTCTGGTTTCATGGCTAATGAAATATGCTGACAATATTGTCAAGGTATCTACTTTTTACTGTGTCTTGAGTCTAACCTTCCCTTCTCTCTCCCCCTTGATGTGCCTGTTTGTGCAGACTTGTTCTCATGAGTTTATTTCTGGCATGCATTTTTTTGTCTTGAAGTGTCTCTTAACTTATTTCAGGTTTATTCCACTTCAATGGCAATGCTACTGACAATGGTTCTATCTGTTTTCCTCTTCAATTTCAAGCCAACATTGCAGGTAAGCTTCTATGCTGTTGAAGTATATCTGATCTGATTTTTCTCCTTACCCATACTTTAACAAGCTTGCCAATTTCTATGGCCTGGAGCATTTTTTCAACTCCGTTGTTTGTTTACAATACATCTTGCTTTCTCTTGTTTTGGTGCAGCTTTTCTTGGGAATTATTGTTTGCATGATGTGTCCCTACACATGTATTTTGCCCCTCCAAGCATGCTTATTGATTTGCCTATAATGGTAAAACCAGATCCAGAGAGTCTCGTTGATGTTTCTCCTGATAGTAGAACAGACTCATGATGTATTGTTTCTATCAAAACCCCGTAATTCTTTGGATTAGTTAAAGAATTATTGTAAAAAATATGAATTTATGTGTTTTTCTTGTAAAAACTAATTTTCGATGGAGAGTTAGATTACTGACCTTGATTTAATTATGTGAAAAGCGACTGCTTAGACCAGACACATGTTTCCAAAATGTTAGTTGATCTATCCAGAACTACAGATGCAATAAGCGACAGTTCCAGACCGCACGTAATGAATTTTAAACTGCTTTATATATAAATAAATTTTACAAACCTATATAACAGTGAGTTTTGTTGTAGGCATAATAACTTTATTAATTACAAAAACTGCTTATATAATAATAATGCTTCTAGTATTTGTTAGAATATATTGTTAGTGGAGAAAAATAAATACAGTTGTCCCTGACAACTCGGGAATTAAGAGTCTCACTTATTCACATTTCTCCGGATTTGTTAAATTGACTTGGTATTTATGAATAAATACAGTGGGGTTTTTCAGCCAGACTACCAGAATTGTGGTCTGGATTTCTCGGAGTATCGCGAGCGTTTGTTCTGTTGAATGCGATTACTTAAAATGAGGTAACTACTGGGATTTGTGGGCCCCATGTCGCCCTATATCAATGGAACGAAGCATGTGCGTGCACGTTGTGTGGTACCAATCATCGTCTGTGCTTGCTTGGAAATATTCCAAGTTCCAACAGCGTCCACTGCGTGTGGTGCGGTAAATGCAAGTATTAAAAGCAGCCGTTCTGCTAGTTGCATGGTCTAAACTAATTATTAGTTTCAGTAACTCGGGTTCAAATCCTGGTACAGCCAAATACCGAGTGACTTCGCAAATGAACTGGGTTGAAAAACTGAGAAGCGAAAACGGAAATGGTTTTTTTTCATCTAATTGCCGAAACAGAAATGCAGAAATATTATAAAGATTATACACGCAATTTCCATTTGCAGGCAATAATTGTCCCGTGCCACAGGTTCCGAGGCCGTGCTTTTTTCATCTAATCCTAAACTCTCTTTTTTTTTTTAAAAAAAAAAAAAAATCTTTAATGGGAAAATCCGATCGAAGATGGATTAAATTATAGAAATTTGAACTCCAAATCAAAATTATATTAAATGGCTAACTATCTCTAGTTTTGAAAAACAAAACCGTGAATATCCAAATAAACATCCCGTTTAAACTACCAGAAAGCAAATAGTATCAAACGTAAACGGGGGCTTGATTGAACGTAGCCGTTACAGCAAAAACAACAACGGGACGAGGGTACCCCCACAGGTGGAACAAAGGACGCTAAACGAATCGGCTCGACAACTGTGCTGACAGGTTGTAACAGAAAATATTTTAAGAAAACACGCCATCACTCACATGAACACGGTGTCATGGTCTGCCTATTTTATTTATTTTATTGTAAAAGAAAAGAATAAAGAAAAACAGACATTCCAGATCTGAAATCAAAAGTTGAGACTCACATGGACATCGTTTCATGGTCTCCTATTTTTATTTATTTTATTGTAACTTGGTCTCCCAATTTTATTTATTTTATTATAAAAAAATAAAGAATAACAGACAGTTCAGATTTGGAATAGAAAGTTAAATATATATTTTCTTTGAAAAACAGGAAAAATTGTTAAAAGAAAACACAAAAAAGAAAAAATCAGATTGAGTATAAATTTATTATAACAATTTATTATAATTAATTATTATATAAAAATACTAATTACATTTAATAATTTTGATAAATTCGTGTTTTTCGTGTTTCCAATTGATTAAAAAAGAAAAAAAAAAATCAACCCCAACAAATACAAACTAACGAATATTTATTTACAGACTTTGTGGTCTCAAGGTTCCATTTCATGCCTATAAAGGTACGGCGACCCGCCGCTTTCCTCCCTCGTGCATCTCAATACTTTCTTATGTAAAATCTTCTGTTTTCTCTCTGTCTCCTCTCTCTCTCTTTCTTTCTCCCTCTGCTTCGTCTCTCTGTCTCTATCTCACACGCACACACTACATTGTCCTCAGCTTCTATCATATCTCTTCTTTTTATCTACACTCGATAGTTTTCTAAGAAAGAAGTGAAAAGAGGAGAAAAATGGCAGCATGTACTCCTTCTCGTGCTTTTGTTGCAGTTTTGGCCATTTTCACTCTGCTTTTTACCGTTTTCTCGCCTACTGCTGTGGCCCAGGCTCCTGCTCCTGAACCTTTATCTACCAGCGACGGTATCTCCTTCTTCCTTCCTTCTTGTGTTGTTCATCTTTGGTGATTTTTATGGATTTTTTTTTCACATTTTTTGTTTTCATAGAACTGCCCTTGTTTTCTTCGCTTCCTTTTCATAGCAGCAATTTCCTCTCTCTCTATTTTGTTTTTCTAGTTTTTTCTTGCATAGCTAATTTGCGAAAATTTGATAAATGCTACCATGTAATGATGTCAGGGACTTCGATCGATCAAGGGATTGCCTATGTGCTGATGCTCGTGGCTCTGGTGCTCACTTACCTCATTCACCTACTGGATGCTTCCTCCTCCTACATCTTCTTTTGATTGATTGATTTTTTTTTTTATTTATTTTATTATTTAATATCCATTTATCTTTCTTGGCGACTTGCAAGAGTTTGAGTAATTTATTTACTTTGTCTGGTTTGATGAGGACTCGGTTGATATAATTTACGAAGAAGTGTTCATTGTGTGCTCTCCTCTCCTCTCCTCTCCTCTCGTCTCGTATTTGCAAGAATTTCTAATTTAGATCCCAATAATTTTTTTGTGAGCATCTCTCCAAAATAATTAATTACTACGTACATGCAGTCTATAAGATAATTCAAACGAGGCGTTAAATCAAATGTTCTTCAACAACATTGTTAACTGACATGATAAATCAAGCCTGCTGAATCATTGTTCCTAACCCACTGTCGTACACACATCCAAAATTCTATGCGTAGGATGCCACCCTAAAAAGAACAGGTTCTTCGGACTTATTCGGGAATTTCTTATTGTGTTCTAGGGAACATCATAATTGCTACCTCTAAGCTACATGGACTGATGTGCCCTAAAGCCATAAATTAATTACGTTTCATAATAACTAATTTCCTTCCAAATACACCGACCACAAAGCCATCATGCCGCAGTCGGTCACAACAATGGGCTGTTTCTCCAAACTCCATATAGACGATCATTTTCTTGGGAGTAAAGAAATAAAACTGACCAATGGGCAATAACAGAAGAAAATGATGAAAAGTTTGCCAGTCCTGCGGGACAGGGGATAGGCACGAATGTGAATTATAAGACCAATCCTGGCATTTCCGGTCCCCATAGAAGGGGTTCGAACCATTCCAGTATTGAATTTTCTACCTTTCCTGTACTCGTATGAATGCCGAAGGGTGCCAGTGTTGTCCAACAAGAAATTGGACGAAAATAAAATTTTCCGGATTATTCTTTGCCCTCGCCTTCAGCAATGAGCTAAATTGCTTGTCGCAAGCACGCTTCTCCTTGTTTCTGTTAATAGAAGCCGCATTCCCAAATGAAACAGCAAAACCGACGTAAGTGTACCCTTCAATCGGTCCACTGATGTCTCTGATGCAAAGCATACTTGACAACTTCATAAAAAGAAACAACTATCCCAACAGAAGGGCCAGCGCGACCAACACGGGGACCAACTCCTGTGAACAGTCCCTTCAATCCTCCATCCCTGTTCCACCATACAAGTTTGGAGCCATTAAGGCCTTTTAACATAAATGTATCAAAATATAGAAGAGTGAATTTTCGGATGAATTCACTGGCCTAAACATATTACACTGATGAACAGATTGAACAGATCCAAAAGCACACATGCAATTCATAGTTCTTACACAGTGAAAATAACAACTAGAATGTGGAAAAGAAAAACAATCCAAAAGAATGCAAGATACCTCCAGATCTCTAGCAGGGTTTGCCTTGTCGTCATACTTAATGCCCTGGTTGGATCAGTCTGTGGGATATAAACAGTACAGCAAGTAAAATAACAGACATGCAAGTAATTAAACTAAATTTCACGTCAAAGCAAACAAAACATAATGTTCAATTTGTTTCATAGAACTATTTCATCATGTTTACTCTTTCCTATTAGACAGATTGGTTCCCTTTAGTAATAGTTTCATCTCTGTCAACAGCCTCAACCTCCAACAAAGCTGGCCACATCAATAGCATCTACCCAATTGACATTGAAAACAAAGTAAATCCAATGGGCTGGGTGTTGGTTAAGTTATATGCTTGGGACTTCAGATGGAAAATAAAGTCTTACCTCTATCTGCCTTCTGGTTTTTGCAACATCTAATGGACATGTAGCAGCAGCTGCAAGGGTTCCTGCAATGAAACCTGCAGAAAAGTTTGCCCCAAGTACACTAGATGCCCCAGGGTTGTCACCAACCAACCAGAGCAAGAAGTCTTCGCCTAATCTGCAGAGAATATGCAAAAGTAACCAGCATCAAGTTCAAGCTCTGTTGATCCAAATAAATTTGTGAGTTCTAAGGACCTTCTCCTTGATAAAAGGGAAACCACTCACAGGCTCTAGGGTTGACCAGCAAATTCCAGAAAATGGAACATCACGACTAAGTTGTGCTCCAAGGCCAGTCCACAAAATGCGGTAACTTTGCCCTGTTAATAATGTTGTGTCAATTACAATATATGTGTAATTCAAAATTAATATATTGAAGTATAATCATCCTCTACCATGCAGTTAACTCCATTATTCCACTTCTGAAAACATCTCTAAAAACCAAAAAAATAATCAAAGAGAGAAGAAGAGAGAGAGGGAGAGAAAGAGAGAGAGAGTCAATCCACAGTGAGTTAGCTATCAAGTTAGAACTTGGGATTCAACTTACACTTTTGAAGGTTATTAGTGTGCCCAATTCGGCTGACGACCTCAATAAGTGTCTTCCACACTCCTGAAGGCTTCACACCGCTTTGGGTTAATCTAAATGCCTGCTTCCATCAAGAGAACTTGGATTAGGAAATGGTAAATAAAACATCATAGCATTGTAGGGCAGTTGCCATTTCCACAAAAACACCAGCCAGTAACATATTGAGAGTGAAGTTGGAAGGAAAAAGAAAAAAAGCCTAGTACTTCCTAACATGTGTTAATCTTTTTTTGTTTTTTGGTCTAGGGCACTTAAGATGCATTAATCTTCTAGTATACATAACAATGCATGTTAAATTTAACTATCTCTTGTCTCTTTTGTCGAATATAAAGGCCCCCCCCAGCACAGTAGAAGACAACAAACAGAGCACCTGCATGCGAGTCCTTGCCAACTCTACAGGGTAACAGACCACACAAGCCAGTGAACGCGCAACTGACCCTGCGAGTAAGGGCACATATGGTGTCAAAGCTGGGGAATTCCATGTCGTAAAATCTTCCATATAATTTCGCAAAATGTCATAACAAGGCATGTAGATCCCCACCTGGTTGACCACATCAAAGAGATTGACAGTCAGAAAAAGTTAACATGAAAGGTGCAAACTAAATCTTACATCAATGTAATGCATAAAACTTAACAATAAATGCACCATAAAGATAGAAAGGGAGAATTTCCAAGAAAAGTACTTACTGTAGGTACAGCCAAAGCTAAACTTGCATTTGTCCCTCTCCACAGTCTTCCAAATCCTTCCTGCACAAAATCAACCCAGTGACATCTCTAATAATATGTATACACTAAAAAAAAATTAAGAAATGTAAATGACAAAGGCATCTTATCTATCTGCAGAATACAACAAGCTCCCTGAAATATTAATGCTCCTATCAGTATGGCATTCATCAGTTAGCTAGAAGAATCTGCCCATGCAATTTGCTTTCAGAATTCCATCAGTGCAGCATTAGCATGACAAGCAATTACATTGCTACTGGTATTGACACAAATAATGCATCATCACATCACAAATTCCCATACCAGCACTATACAGCACACAACAATCTAGTAAAAAGGAATGCAGAGAATCATTCTTAAAAAATTTTCTTCTGCTCTAATAATGTTCAATGCATCCAAAGGAAAATCAAAGAGCCATAGACATAAGCTTAATTCTATATGCAAAGAAAAAAAAAATTGATTTCATAACAGTCTATCCATTCACATTCAACCCTTCCTCAAACCCTACAATGTAGGAGCTTCATGTATAGGATGCTCATTCTACTCATCCACATAGACAACAGAGCTTTTCCACAAAGGTCCACAGTACATGCTCTTGACTTAAACTCCTAAAACCCACAAACCTGGCGTATGACTTTATAGAAGACATCCAGCGTTCCCTTGTATCGGTTACATTCTGGAGTGCACATCTGTTGTGAACCATGGACTGCACGCAAGTGCGAGACTGAACATTTCAGATCAGGAAGCATCTGAAAAGCAAGCAAGCACTAAAAAAGTGTTAAAAATTTGAACAAGATACTACGTAGTACACTACTAGTGGCCTCGCGGCTCTTCTCATTTCTGGTAGAAGCAGGGACAAGTTTAGCATACCGTATCGGTTCCGAAACATCCCGTTCCACACATACCATGATACAAAACTCCGGCCGCTTGTGCTTGCAACCTTGTCTGTGCGTCAATACGATAAAAACGGCACAAGATTCATTACTTTCCACACAAACAGTCATTTCCACAGAAATTATCAATGCACATTAAGAAACAACAAGAAGAATAAAAGATTCTGGAATCACTTGAAAATTTGGCAGTTAAACTTTAAACTCAAAATTAAAAGGAAAATTAGGGAAAATACGAGGAAATCAATAAAAATCAAAAAAAACCTTGGCAACGTCCAGGGGATTAACAATGACAGCGGAGAGAACAGCGGCGCCGGCAGCAGAGAAGGCCCTCTCACCGAGCCCCAAATTCACATATTCGGAAGCTGCTTTTGCTTTTTCTCTTTTAGAATTAGAGCCAGAGCCAGAGCCAGAACCAGAACCAGAACTGAACATCTTCTCCGAAACCGACGAAACGTTACCTTCAACGTCAACTCTCGTCGCCGCAGCGGCACTTATCCACGAAGGCAGCCCCTGCCTTGAACCTGCCATTCCTCGATATGAATCTATGAACACGATTTTTGAGTCTACTTAATTGAATTTTGCGATTGAAGGGTTCAAAGTCTGAATAATCAACAACTAAATCTATATATATAAAGATGGTGGTGAGCATGTATGGGCCTTGTTTGGCTCCGTTGGATTAATTTTTTTGGTTGAAATTTTGTTGCGTCTGGAATTTTCGAATATGCATGGGGAATCAAAGCGTTGGAGAGACAGGCAGAGACGCCAAGTGATTCGTTGCGTGGAAATAAAGGCGCCAAATTCTTAGATGCTCCGTGATTTTGTGAGGTGTGGAGCGGACACGCAGCCACAGCGAGAAAATTTTATTTTTACCTTTGTATTTTTTCAGGTTGTTTCCATCCAAGTTGGGCAAAAATTCCTCCTATTGCCAAATAGGACTTTTTTGGGGAGAAAATCCCGAAACCAACTTAGAAAATTTCTAGAAATTTGACTTTAAAGAAACTAATTAAAATCATATTTTGTTGCCTTCCATATTGGTTAGGGACACACGATCCTTCCTGAGTAATAAAACATTTTATCATTTACTAATTAATAATGCCATAGGCCTAGTGGTTTGATGACCATACTGGCATTGTTTCCTTAACACCAACATTTTTATCGTAGACTAAGTGTTGTAAGATTAATCAAACTTTCTGTATTTGGGCCTTGTGGTGGCATTAGTACCGTATTATTATTATTTTGGCCTCTCATTAGTTACTACAATAAATGTCGAAATTTGTTAGCTTCTACGGACTGATGGATGATGACAGGTGTAAAACGTGATTACAGAACAGCTTCAGTGAAAACCAAGAATATGTAGAGATGATGATCATCCATTCCAAGCTGCTTGCAAGAACTTGAGCAATTCCGCAAACTTCCCGAATGGAAATCAGTCTATTCTTCTCAGAAATTGGGGCCTCCCGCAATGTCGCTACGAAGAGGACCACTTTCACGAGGAGAAACAGCAGCAGCTGCTTCGTCGTGGCTTTCATTCAGGAGCCCATCACGTGAAGCCCAGGCCTCTTTAATGAGATCATGGTCCTGGACTTTCCTTTTTATACTCCATCAAAATAGAAACGGCCCATCAACTACATCAGCCTGCGCAAGTTCGGTAATGCTTTCCCATTACACTCCTTTGCGGACTCTGCCAGCCTTCTGTTTCTTGGTTGTGGTAGGAAGCTTGAGATCATTTTGAACATACAGAACCGTAGTCCTTTATCTTAAAAACAAATCATTTTCTTCTCTTTTATTCTTGTCTTCTTTTTCCTTGGCTTCCCTTCAAAGGGACGTTCCGCTTGCAAACTAGAAGCCTAGCTGTTTATGTCCCCACATGGTCATCTACCTTGTCACTGCCACGCATCATCATCAACAGCCATCGAATTCCAATGCAACTGAATGCATGGCCCATGGTGTGCCTGGCAAAATGGAGCATGCTGAAATTATGCCTTCCAGGGTTTAACTTTTTGGATCAATTATCCAATTCGGAAAAGTACCAACAAAGTACATGGCGCCATCTTTTTCACTCATTTTGATCGGTGGGCTTGAACGTACAAAATCTTTACCCAATATTTAAAACCAATAAACAAGCAGCACTGGGCCTAAACCTACTAAAGCTTCGGGTCTGACATTGTCAGGATTGTCATGGGCCGGAGCATTTGATCGCCGGGAGTTGAGAACCTTACAAATTCATTAACGTTCGTCGTAACTCTGTTTAGCCCAGTAACAGCCTCTTTCCACCCTAAAATATCCAAAGAGGATTATTTTGGTTTAAAACTTTTGGAGTTCTCAAAAGGAAATCTTACAGTGAGGCAAATAATTATGATCTACCCAATTCTTTTTTTTTTCTTTTGTTTTTAAAGTGGAAGAATGACAAACTTCATCATGATTAGGATTCAGCAACAAGATTTTCTGGTGATGTTTAAAGATACATTATGAAAATGTACAATTTAGAAAAAGAATCAATGCATTTCCCACCTGGAAAGAAGACTCTTGTCTATTCTCGTATAATTTCTAATAAAAGAAAAAAAAAAAAAAAAAACAGAAATGTATTATAGTAGATGCTGAACCCACTGAGATTGTTACCTAGAAAAGCGTCTCGCCCGACATCTCATTTTCCTTCAATTCTCCAAGGTTTGGTGTGTGTCCCTTCAATTTTTCACTGTGAAAAGGACCACATACATCTCCTACACTCAATTCAGGATGATAGTAAGTTTGACAATAAATTTACGATAATAACAACTAGATTGTTGCATCTTTCTACGGAAAAATTTTGACCATAAATTTTCATGTTGCTACGAAATACAGTTTTTTTGATAATTGCTTATTGAAAGCAATTTATTATATTTCACAGTTTTTTGATAATAACAATTATTTTTTTAACTAATTATTGCGTTTACAAGTATGTTAAATAAAAAAAATAATCTAAATAAGTATTAATGAAAATATTTATTATATTTATTTATTTTTTATAAATATAATTTATTTATAATTTTATATCATATAAATTTCTTTTATTATTTTTGATTTTAAATAGACTTTATTTTTTATTTAATATATTTTTTTAAAATATAGAATACAAATCGAAATTCCCATTAATGAATTTTTTGTAATACTGCTTAGCGGGCATGATGAGACGAGACTTTTACATTTGAGTGTGGAATTTTACTTGTGCCATTTTTTATCGGACGTCAATTGTGATACTTAACACGCGCATCAAATAATTAAGCTAGCTGGACTGGACGGTTGCGATTGCGAAGCCGCATGGTGTACCACGACGGTTTAGGCGAACCGGTTCCTTCGAGAAACGTATTATAAAATTGGAATGACACGGGGTTTGGTGAACTACAAAAAATACGTGTTTGGCAGCGATTGGCTGTTCCGGTTATTTTATGCCCTATGAGACGAAGATTAAAAAAGTACATCAGATATTTTTGCCTTTTCACCCTTGCGTACTGCATTAAAAAAATATATATATATTTTTTCAAAATTATATTTTCATTAAAATATAAAAAGATCGTTTTGAATGTATAACAAATTATTAAAAATTCGATTTTAGTACATGAGAGAAATAGGGTCGTTGTACATTATTGTTATTTTTTTTTGTCAAAAAGTCAGATTTTTTTTTTTTTAAAAATAATTTTTTACTACACTAGACGTCATATGTGACAATGATTTGCTCGAGTCTTCGGACCCTTTGTCTGGTAGGCTGGCCTGCAGGTGTGAAAAAATTTAAGAAATTGTCCCATCACAGAATTTGCACCACGGAAGCTTTCGAAAACCTCTTCCAAGTTTATGTTTGTGCTTCAGAACAATAAATGGATAAAAAGGCTAAAACTTCCACCGTGCCCAAAACATGACTCTAGCGCAAATCCAGGTGAAGAAAAACAAAGCCCGAACCGTTACTTTGCGACGTGCGTTTCAAAGAAGGGGAAAAGGAAGGATTAACAACATTGACTTGATTAATCTCCGAACTTTTAATCAAGAGGTTTGTACTGAAAAATTGGAATCAGTTACATGTTGACTTTTTTTTTTTTTTTTTTGGATATTTGTTTGAATACCATTAATTGAACAAAATTATAACTGCATCATCCCAGACGCTGACAGTCTTTAGTTTGTTGGAGGAATCAACAACGTCACGTCTATGGCTTTTCCTCGTGAATGAACTTCAAGTGACACGACAAAGAAGTCATTTCCTACAACTTAGACATGACACAAATTATTATGCAGCTGTTTCAATTTCTCCAAGAAAAATCATGCTGCCACAAGATTGGCAATCAAAAAAAGGCTTTGCATGTTGGATAATCCAAAGGCGCCGAAATACAGGGGATTAAATAAAAAATTATATTATATTATCATAATTTTTAATTGATTAGTTTAAAAATTATTTTTTTAATTTTAATTTTTTTAAAATTACTGTTTGATATTAATTTTATTAATTAAAAATATTTTAATTTTTTTAAAATTTATCATGTAACTTTTAGTTGAATGTTATAATTATACCAACTAATTATTTTATTTTATATGGTTCATCACGTAATTAATTTTGATAAAAAATTATCAAAATATTTTTAATTAATAATATTAATATATTGAGTAACTTTAAAAAGATTAAATCAAAAATTTTATAATATAAAAATTAATTTTAAAAATAAAAATATTTATTAAAAATAAATATAATAAAAAATAATTTTTAATTTAATTTATATAAAAATTGTCCCTACACGTCGAATTGGGCTAAAAGAGTAAATAGTGATTTGTCCTACTCACCTCGCCGACGTTTTTCTTTTCCGACAATTACGTATCTAATTACTTGACAGTCACAAAAAGTCCGGTAATATGTACGAAATTACAGGCCTGCAATTTGCAAGTTGCAAGGGGATCTGACATGCAGCCCTTTTGGTCTGGTGAGAGGCTTGCAAGTGGATCCACTTTTGAATCACGCTGCTTCGCATTTTCGTGCAATGCCAATTAAAAAAGAAAAAAGCCTGCAACTGCTGATGGACGAAGCCATAGCGTAAATCTTTGACCATAGATACAGTAAAAAGATAGCTATCCTGGCGGAGAACTTAAGCATGCCGGTCTTTCACACGTTAGAACAGGCTTACCCTGCATGTCTTGGAATTCCTCAAAAAGCCGAGGGCTACAGCTAGGCATAGCCATCTTTCCAAGATAGGCTCCGTGTAAAGGCTTTGAATGGCTTCTAGTACCTAGTACGCTGCAAATTTCTCATCAGAGGAGAAGAAAGTTGGTTAATGTTCTCCATCTAAAGGGTCCTTCTAGGCCAATCTTAGTGGATCCCAGTAAATAGTCTCCTTGTTCTTATTTATTTATTTATTTTTCACACTTAGAGTTTATGTTTTAATTCGTGTCTAAACAAAAAATGGTTCACATTATATTCGATTGACGCATGATTTTTTTGCCAAATGGCAGGGCTTAGAGGATATACTAGAAACAAGGAGAGCAAACAGAGAAACATGGTCCTCGGGTCAGGCTCTTTTACTTTAGAATAAAAATGGCTGGTAAAAACGCAGTTGAAGAAGCGTATGGTCCTTGAGCACCTGAAGCGGTGAACCGTTGAACATGGAAACCCACTTAAGCCATTTGACAACATTTTGAGTCAGCGCCAATGAGAGAAGCAAAATATCCCACCAACCCAAATACAGAAGGCCCAAAAACGAGAAGACAATAACGCTGCGGAGCAACAAATATCCCCACATCCCGCCTAAAAAGGCTTTTAAAGATTGGAAAAAAAGAAAGAGAGAGGGATAAAGATGGGATTAGACTCATAGTCACAGAGATTAGATTTTACAGAGAGACCAAAAAAAGGCACAAATTTACAAATATTTGATTTGCAGGGCTTAACGTTAACCCTGCAATTTTACACGCTAACAACGAAGAAAGAAAATAAATATTAAATAGACACAAAAGATAAAACATGTACCCAAAACCCCACTCGGAATGTACCATATTTTATGTACCCGCTTAGCCATCCCCTCGCTCTCAATCCACAGAACCATCTCAATTCCTGTATTCTTTCCATCCTTGTTCGACTTTCGCTCATTTTCAAAGGTTTAGAACCCAAAGTCGTCATCAACGTCCCACACGCACGATCCAAAATCAACATCAAAGTTAAGATCTTGGCTTAAATCGCAGTCCGTTAAGCTATAATCATCTAGAAAAAAGGGTTCTGGGCTTTCGAAATCCAAAAAGTTTTCCAACGACCAATTCAGATCCGTTGTCAAACAATCGTCTAATAGTACATCATTTACCGGTCTCCAATCTCCTCCTTCTGCGCCTTGAACCTGAAGACAATTGCTTTTGTTATGAACTTGTTGGGGCGGTCTCATCCAGTCAGTTTCTGGAGGTTGTGGTGGCTCTGTTGCAGCTTCTTCAGTAGATTGAAATCTAAGAACAGAGGTTGGAGAACAGAGACCGTGAGAGTCTTTAGCGGAATCATACCCAGAAATGGTAGCAATATCAACCTCTGGAATCAGATTCCTCACCGGTGTTGGTTTTGCGAAATTGGTGAGAGCATCAGGTCCCCTAATGCGAACGGCTGCCTCGTCGTAGGCCATGGCAGCATCCTCTGCCGTATCGAACGTCCCCAACCAAACACGAGTTCGCCGGAATGGATCTCTGATCTCGGCGGCCCATCTCCCCCACCTTCTCCGCCTGACCCCGCGATACCTTGTGCCCTCAGGATAATAAAGCTCACCTTTTGACTCGTTCTTCTTTTTCGCCTGTTTTTTCGGCTTTGATGGCTTTGTCTCCGCCCTGTTGCTGGCGTACTTGGTACCGTCCTCGATTCTGATCTCTCTGATGTGCTTCTTGATCCTCCGGTGAGGACTCACCCGCTTCTCTCCATACTCGTCGTCGGAAGAGTCCGTTGCATAAGCATCGGTCACAGAAATCCGAACGATTTTCGTGGCTTTTGTGTCACAGCATCTCGCAAGCTTGTTAGTAACAGTTCTGTGTTCCGTATACCTGATCAAAGAGTGATTGGGACTCATTTCAAAACGAGTGAAAGATATGGGATTTGAATGAAATCATTCAACCCCGAAAAATTTCGAGAAAGAAATGACCTTTTGTTTTTTTCAAAGCAAGCGTTACAACGATATAGCAAGTAATAACGCTCGTTTAACAACTGATCTAGAAAATTTGAAGACGGCCCAGCTCGAAACCTTGAAACCAGGAGGAGAGAATCAAAGTGGAATGAGTTCTGAGATAGAACAAGAGCACAGGGGAGAGGCGGCAGCGTGTGGAGGAGATTAAGCAACTAAACTAAAAGCACAGAGGCCAAAACGACTGACAAGTAGAGAGAAGGGCGAGAGTCTTTCGGTTGAGTCAAAAGGATTGGAAATTGGAATCGCAGTTTTATAGGAAGATCTTAATAGCCCACTTTTTTTTTTTTTTTTTTTTTTGGGGGTTTCTGCTTTTATTAGATATTTAAAGGTTTGCTTTTTTATAGTTTGAAAACTTAATTAAGATGTTAATTCGTTGATAATTCCTATCTTTTTTTATTTAATTATTTCAAAACCTTTCAGAAATTCAGATGATTAAAAGATTCTGGTGTCCACCGGGATCCCAAACGACTTGCCGCATCAGCGATTGAGATTCTTGATATTCGACACGTGGCGGTTAATGACTTCGTCCCCAAGCAAATATGAAATATCAGTGCCTCCCACGTGCCAATCGCTCCAGTACAACAACCTGCATCGCAATGGGATAATGCTCACCCTTTGATAAAGACACTTGGTTTGCCAGCCGTCGATTTTGATTGGAGGCGAGGGACGCGTGCGACAATCCGGGGACTGGTTCTAATTTAGGGAATCTGTTCTATTTTTGGTTGCAAATTTCATAGGAATCTTCTGAAAAGAAAAAATTGATATAATATTCCTGCTTGTCAATCAAGTATCTCATTTGGGTTTTGACCAAAAACCAACAAACCAATTCAATAATCATGGTTGAATCAAAAATCAATCATTTAAACCGTGAGATTTGTATCCATTTTCTTTATCCAGGAGTCGTAGTTATAAAACTGGCAAAAATCTTGGGTAGCAAAATGCTTGGAACTAAGGGTCATTAAGAAAAATACTTGCTTCATCCTTGTGTGTGAGGAGATGAACACGGATTGGTCTGATGGACCAGAGTTGGTAGCAAATGGAAGAGAATGGTCTTGGACCGGCATTATTTTAATTTAGTTGACTGTCGTGGACGGCGCGTTTCAGGGATTGGGGACCAAGGAAGGGGAAGCAAAGATATCTTTTTATTTACTTATTTAAAATTTATTTCTATATTTTTTCAACAATAACGAGAAAGAATATTCGTCATATTTTCAGAATTCCACCGAATTTTGATTAAAGATAATTTTCTCATTTTTATTATTTTAAATATAAATATTAATCAACCAATTTCTATTACTAATTATTCTACACACCTTTAAAATTAAAATTATTATTGGTTCTCATTTTAAACTTTTGTAAAAATATATCTTTTCAAATCTATATCTTTTAAGATTTTCCTTTACTCTTTATAAACCTAAACCAAGGTCAAATATTGAAAACTATGATAAAATGCTTCTTGTTAGGGAACAAACCAAAAAAATTGTCACCATAGGTGTCCAATAATTTCTTTAATGTCTTCCATTCTTTAAAAGAAGCTAAAGAAACGTAAGAGAAAATAAACAAAAAAAAATATATAATGAAAGATATTGGTATACAAAAGTTTGTTGTCACTAATCATTGACATTTTCAAATGTCAAATAAAAGAGTGTTTATTATTAAATTATAAACTATTCAACTATATAAAAATGAGAATATCAAACTACTAAAACAATATTAGTAGATTATCTAATCAAAAAAATTTCTTAGTTTTAGAATGACTAGAAGCAGTAACTTAAATATGAGAGAAAGCATAATACTAGAGGATGTCATTGTGCATATCCTAATTAAGTATGAGAATGGAATCCAAATAAGGGAAGTAAAGGCAAAAGGGATGATATTAAAGATAAATGTTGCATGACATATGAAATGGGAAAAAGGAGACAAAAGTCATCATAGTCATCATTACCATCATAATAAGAATAGGCATGATAACATGTCTCAAATGTATGATAAGCCTAAAACTAGTAATCCAACCTTTAAGGAGTAAAACATTTATTATGTATGTGGAAAAGTAAAGCATTATACCATTAATGTAGATGTAAGAAAAGGAATAACATACCTATCAAACTAAGTACCAATTTGGTGAGAGCAAGTGTTATCATTACTATTATTTCCCAAGTCAATGTTGTTATCAACTCAAAATAGTGGATAATAAATTCTAGTGCTACGAAATATATTTGTAAAGACAAAAATATGTTTACCTCCTAGTCACTAGTAGGAAATAGAGAAAAAAAAAATGTCTTTATGGGAGTTTCAAGAATAACAACTATTTTGGATAAAAACAAAGTCTTTTATTAAGTTCACATCTAAAAAATTATTGTTCTTAAATGATATACTTTATATACTTTGAAAAAAGTTGAAGTAAATGTCTCTTCTGAATTTAACATAATTGTCATGACTAAAAATTATATATTTGTGAGAAAGGACTATTGTAACTAGAAACTTTTAATTTTAAATATACTTGATGTCATCAAGAATGAAAATACATCTACTTTTTCTACTTATATCATTGTTTTTTTTCATGATTTGTGGCATGTTAGATTAAGAAATGTCAATGATTCTTGTATTACAAAGATGAAACAACTTGACTTGAAAAAAAAATTTACATAATGATGTGGGGAAAACGTAAAGTATGTATTGAGGTCAAATTAGCCAAAAAGAGTTGTAAATCAATTTGCGGGGAAACTAAATTACCTAACTTAGTGCATTTAGATTTAGGTGACTTCAAGAGTGTCGTGATAAAAAAAAAAAAAGGAAAAGTTTTTATGTAACTTTTATAAATTATTATTTTAGATATACTAAATTATTCTTGCTAAGAGACAAAAATAAGGTGTGTAAAGTATTTATCAAATATAAGAGTAAAGTATAAAACCAATTAAATAAGAAGATCAAGAGATATAAGTTAAATAAAAGAGGAAAGTATAGTTCAAAGTTTTTATCAAATTTATATGAAATTAAGGACATTATACATGAGTTCATACTTTTTTATTTATCCAAATCAAATGGGATAATAGAGAGAAAGAATATAATTTTGAAAATTATGATGAATGTTATGGTAATTAGTTTGGGGGCTACTAATAATTTATGAAGAGTGATAACATTTTTTATATATTATTTGCAAAATATAATCTTTTATAAGAAAATTGGTAAGACTTTATATGAAGTATAAAAGTAATACTCTTATAGTATGAATTATTTGAAAATGTGAAGGTATTTTATAAAAATTCTTTTGCCCAAAAACAAAAAAAGAGAAAAATAAATTCCATAACCTTTGATTACCTTTTTATTAGTTATGCAAAACATAATGTTATATGTCAATTTCTTATTATCAAGAGTAATATTTTTTTTTGCAAAATCTATTATTGAGACTAATAATTCATATTTTTTTAAGTATGTATTTCTAATGATAAAAGAGTTAACACAATCACTTACCCTTTTAGTTGAGTTAAAGAAGTGTCTTATAATATTCATTTTGAACCAGAGTTAAGGGGAAGTAAGAGACAAAGGAAAGAAAAGATGTTTATGGATGACTTTTGCACTCTTATAATAAATAATGATCCCTCAACATATATTAAATCAATATTCTTTAGTGATGCTAGTTTGAAGATGGAAGCTATATAAAATGAAATTGATTCTTTAAATTAGAATGATACATAAAAATTACAAAATTTACTTGTAAGTACCAAAACTATAGATTGCAAATGAATCATTATAAAGAAATATATACTAAATAGATTCATTAACAAATACAAAGTCATATTTGTAGTCAAAGAGTATACAAAAAAGAAGAATATTAATTATTTTAATACTTTTACTCATATTACTAGAATTGCATTTGTTAGATTGTTGATTATATTGACATTTATTTATAATCACTTTGTTCACAAAATAGATGTTAAATTTACATTTTTATATGATGACATAGATAAAGAGATTTACATGTCATAACCTAAAGGTTGTGCAGTTTATGGCCAAGAGAAAAAGGTTTATAAGTTTGTTAAATTTTTGTATGAGTTAAAATTAACATATAAATAATAATATGAGAAATTTGATAGTGTTTTGATTTTTAATGGTTTCTCAATTGTTAGTGTTGATAAATGTTTTTTATATAAAAATTAAAATAATAATACTTTATATTATTATATATTTATATATTGATGACATGTTTATGTTTACTTCTAGTATGAAACTAATAGGTAGTACAAAATCATTGTTTGTATTGTATTTTAACATAAAAGATTTAAAAGAATTAAATGTTATTTTAAGAGTAAAGATCACTAAACTCATGTTAGCATTTTTCTATCAAAAGAGTATTACATAGTGATAATTCTTAAAAAATAAGACTATTTTAATGTCAAATTTGTCTTCACTTTTTATGATACATCTATGAATTTATTGAAAAAAATATTGATAAATGTATATCTTAGTTTAGGTATGCATAAATTATCGATAATTTGATACATTTAATGAATTATACATCTTAATATTACTTATGTTAAATATAAATTGAATAAATATACACATAATTCAAACCATAATTATTGTAATATCTTAATAATAATTGTAAAATATTTGAAAGATGCTATGAATTATAATATATTTTATAATAAATTTTTTACTATACTAAAATTATATAACAATGCTAACCATATCTCTAATTTATATGAAATATAGTTTACTAGTGGTTATATATATGTATTATTAAAGATAAGGTAATAACTTAAAAATTTACTAAATAAATAATTATTACTCAATCTATTATAAAATTCAAGTTTATAGTTTTAGAGATAATTAGTGTGGAGGTAAATTTGTTAAGAATTTTTTTTAATGAATATTTCATTGTGAGTAAAATTGACAACATCAATATCGATGCATTATGATAACCATGCCACCATTACCTATATAAAAAGTAAGTCATATACTGGGATGAAATTCATTTGAGACATGAATTAATAAAGTAATTGATGAATAATGAAGTGATATTACTTGACTTTGTAAGGTCAAAGATGATTTGACTAATCTTTTAACTAAACCACTAAGCAAAAAGCTAGTAAAGGATACATTGAAGGGAATGAAATTGATGCCTATAAAAAATGACCAAAAGTGATAGGAATCTAATATGATAATAGATTCCTTGAAGTAAGTTCATAAGGATAATAATAAATCATTAATTGACTTTATGTGCATTACTGAATTTCAAAGTCCCTTTATATGGTGTGGAGAGTGCAATGATTTTAATGATTAATGTTAAATTATACTCTTAATAAATTTTATTGCCTTTTACAGGTGGTGTGTTTACTAAAATGCATGCTATTAACTAAATAAGGGTGGAGTAAGGTTGCACTTATGAGATCTCTAGAGCTCTCATGAAAACAAATCATACATGTACATGACCTTATAGTGTCTAAGTTCATTAGTATTTGTTAACAAAATTATAGTTTATAAAAATTTTTATTTGACCATGCTTCTAAAAATCAAAACTTATATGTCATAATCTTAGGTTCCTAGCCCCAAAAGTACTAATGATGATGTGTTATATTTCCACTAAAACTAAAATAAAAAGTTTTTACAATAGGAATAATAGAAATAAAAGGTTTCCACATCTTTTAATGATGATGTGTTTAAAAGGTTTATATTCCATAATACAAATAAAAGTCTTGTTTCATTTGTTTATAAGACTTTTTATTATACATAAAAAAAGAAAAGATTAAAAAAAAAAATTTGTCTATATACGAGTAACCTAAATCCAAACCTTATATGGAAGATCTAATACAACTCCACACAACATACTAGATCACCCCCAAGCCTATGTTTTAGACTTATAAGATCACCATTAGTCAAATTAGCCATTTTGTTACCGTTGAATTAATCATTTATTGCTATTGAAAACTAGTTAATTTAACATTTACATTAGTAATTATTACAATAGTTTTGTACTACCCCTTTATTTTTGTTTATGAGAACTTAAACCTAAACTATTATAAATAAGTTTTGTCTTCTCCTTCTAAATACAATTAAGTATTCTTTATTCTTCTACTTTACTTATAGAAAAATTGTTGGATTTATCATAATTGTGTTTCTGTTATCTCACTAATGGGTTTATATCAATAGAGAGCTTTATTGTATTTTTAAAGAATAATTATTATAACCTATTATATTATGACAATTTATCTATAAGGGTGAAATTACCTTTAAGAATATTGCATTTGCACACTTTAGATTTCATTTTCTTTAAATTTATTTATAATCTATTTCTATATTTTTTCTAACATCCAATCATAAGCATA
The DNA here is from genome assembly GCA_037832345.1 of Rhizophora mangle. NCBI lineage: Eukaryota > Viridiplantae > Streptophyta > Magnoliopsida > Malpighiales > Rhizophoraceae > Rhizophora > Rhizophora mangle. The sequence goes on from JBAPLJ010000186.1 coordinate 27,402, forward strand.
TTTTCTTAGTTGCACAAAATTGGAACCATAAATGAATGAATGAACAAATGGATGAATAAATGAATGAATGTATGTCATCAAATTATAACTAAATTATATGATATTTTGGCACTTAAGCAAATGTTGTTAACATGTCATGGAGGCCTTTTGAAATACACCATGTTTTTAACTTTTCTTTTATTTTTTTGTCCTATTAAGAACAATGTTATTAAAATCCCAATTTAGATCATAAGTTGTTACAACTTTACAATCATGCATTAAGCTAACAACCTACATTGTGATAGGATCTCTTTAAGGATCTTACTATAATTTTGATCCAATCCTATAATTTTTATTTCCCCATAATGAGTTTTTGTTTCTTTGGACTAAAATATATTATAACGATAGTTTTTTTTATTTTTACTTATGTTACGTCACCTGTTATCTATTATTTCATACCTTTTTATAACGTTTGGTAGAAAAAATAAGTTAATTTTTAAATTCAATAATAATACAAAAATAAGATGAAATATATATATATAATTTGAATAACAAATATAGGTAAGTAAATAATTAAATGAAAAAAATATTTATAACTAATAACATTTATTTTCTAATAATTATAAATAATAAAATAATATACATTTTTTTATACGATAAAAAAAAATTACTATAATTCTCTTTATTATTATTAATTTGATATTTATAAAATATTTAATTGTAAATTATATATGTTAATGTTAATTTTTATTTTTTTTTTAATTTTGATAAGGGTTTTACAATTACACAATCTAATACTCAACATTTCAAATTAATATTAAGTGAAATTTTAATTTTAATAATTTTAAATAAAATATCATTTAAATTATAAAATATATAATAAAAATAATTCTCTTCATTTTTATAAATTTTATATTTTATTCTTGAAATTAAAACTTGAAACCGTTGAAATAAAAGTCTAGTTAGTTAGCCATAGAAATATTTCCTTAAAAACTAAATATACTATGTTTTATTAATTTTGTTTTACACCCATTAGTTAAACCTTGATATTTTCAACAAGGAAGATGAAAATGTTTTTTCCAGATCCAAAGTTGAAAAGATTTCTGTTGTTGGCCCATTATCTTACTTATACCTAGACTCCACAGATGCCCAACTCCCTCCCATCACCCCCCCACTCCCCACTCCCCCGATCGAAGGCCCAAGAAAAAGAGCCCATGGACTATGCGGTATAAATATTGATCTCGGAATTGAAGACCAGCATCCCATGTCTCTTGTCATAAAGTAAGAAACTCGTATTTAAAAACACTGGGCTATGCAGAAATTTACAAGTTTTGAAAAGGAGAAATTAAAAAAAAAAAAAAATAATATATATATATATATATATATATATATATATATATATATAACCCAACGCACTCGGTGCAGAGAACATAAAAGGAAACATGCTGAACATTTTGGATAATTTAAGGCAGTGATAACCTAGGCAATATTTGTGGCCAAGTTTGCCATTGCTTTTCAAGGCACACAACTCATAAGCATGCAGTAAAACATGGGCTCCCAAGTAACTTAATTAGCCTGGATTTTGCCCTGGCACATGCTGTGAACAACTTTCCTTTCCTGTATGACAACTTAACCAATTAATCTACCACACCAACTCAAGAAAAATCTGAAAAATGACACAGAAGAATTTAATATAAACATGAAGATAGAAAGTTGATCCCATTCAGTTGAGACATTCACAGTTACGGAGAACAAATGGTAATAATATTTAACATCAACTAGAACCTTCTCCCAGTTCAAGCAGAACTTCCATACCAACAACCGACAAGCACCTTGTTTTTTTTGGAGGCATTGTCTATAAATAGATTCTTCACTTGTCCATAACAGGAGCAAAGACAGGCATTACACACCATTTGTACAGGGAATTAGAAATAAATGACAACCTCCAAAGTACCTCCACTGGCAGGGTCATTAGCCCATGGCATACTTCTGGGTCCAGCTCCTGGCAGTTGCCTCATACTTAGCTCTGTCTGTCTTATACATGTGGGCAATTTCTGGCACCAAGGGGTCATCTGGGTTTGGATCCGTCAACAGGGAACATATGGAGAGTAACACCTGAAACACAAGACAATAATGTCTCCCACACTTAAAAATACACAAGAATTGACAGATCAAATGGCAAAGACAGACCAGGTAACAGAAAAAAATGCCCCTTCAGTCAAACAGTGAGGAGCAGATCATGAATTATGTTTTATGATTATGAATAGAAACCAAATTTGATGCTTCACAGAAATATTAGAAAAGGATCATGCAAAGTGGGAAACAGAACAAGATGCATATCATCCAACCCAACCTCACTCTTTGTTCACCACCTATTTGACCCTGACAGTGGTTATTTTATTAGTTGATATCTGAGTTTGAGATGTAATTGCTTTCCAGGACACAGATGAAGTCTCATGAAGGTATGTAAGCAAACTTAGGATCACTTTTCATCCCTCTGTAGACATAAACAGGGTATAACAAATCTTCTATGAGGCCACCATACAATCATACAACTACCCTATGCACACCTTAATAAAAAAAAACACAAAGAAATAAGAACATGCTTTCAAAGACCTCTCTCAAATAAAAATGGGAGACAGGCTGATCCCTGAAAATGCTCATTAATAAAGTGTAGGGGGGGAAATCTTCTTTTTAACCATTTGTACTCAAATGTTCAAAATTTCTGAAAAGAAGGGAAACCCAGTTGGATTTGAGCAACAACTAGCTAAATTGACTATATTCAAACATTGATTATGTTAGGGGGACAATTCAAGGCTGCCAATATAAATTCATCCATGTCCTTGGCACCTTGCTTATTTGTGCAAGAGATGCAGACCCCATTAGTGCTTTTGTAATGAGAAAGTTAGGAACCTTAGATAATGTCAAAGCAGGGCTCCACTGTTCCTTCAGAATGTCAAGGCAAATACTGCCATTGCTGTTGATATTTGGGTGAAAAACCTTGGTCCTGAATGCAACCTGCAAAAAACAGAGTGGCAAATTCAATTAAGGCAATTCGAATCGAAGTGTAATATGCTTCTTACATGGAATTTATGTCCCTCAAGCACCATAACTGCAGTTAAAAGAAAACCACGGAAAGCTCTATTGCTGATGACCTTTACTTTGCTTCATATTCAATCAATTTAAAAGTTGCATCTTGCATGCTATGATAATTACCGTCCTTTTCCAAGTCTGCAACATAATGAGGAGCATGGAATAGGTTGATGACAGGCCTTTATTGGGTTATGCTAGAAACATCAATTCTAACACTATACTACATGGTAAATTAAATGTTGAGCTGGTTTCCCTTAGGCACCTACAGGCCACAAAGAATTTTGAAAGCACCCTTTTTTTAAGACAAGAAATCCTCTTCACTTTTAAATTAGATGTTGAGGCAGTTTCCTTTCTTTTACAAATGAGGCTTTTGAAAGGCACCATTTCTATAAGACACAATCTGTCTAAACATTAATCCTTTTGAGTTCACGACATTTAAAGAAGAATTCTTGGAAATGCCAAAGCATTTTCCACAAACATACAAGCTTTTTTCCTAGAATAAAAAGAGAGGTGGTGAATATCCAACATACTCCTGAGCAGAATAATAGTGTGTCTCATTTGTGAGATAACCTCACAGCCACCCAAAAAAGAGTAAAAAATTTGAAAAAAATAACAGATATGGTACCTTTGGTGGCTTGAATGGATAATCAGGAGGAAAATGAATAGTAACTAGAAAAACTCCTCCAGCATAAGGACTGTCAGTGGGACCCATTATTGTTGCTTGCCAGTGAAACATGTCTTCTGCCACGGGGCCTGCCACAACAATGTAAAATTTATCAGGGGCACAGTATAAGTCATGAAAAACATCACAAGTTCTCAACTTGAACAAATATTCTTGTTAATAGAGAAAATAATGGACAAACTAACTTGAGTGGTTCAGAAGCAAAACTTCTGAGTGATCAACAGTAATGAGAAAAAGGAAAATACAGCTTGAATCCTTCAGATATAATTAAAATAAGCATGAGGTTCTTATAACAATGAGCAATAAGGACAGGAAAGGTCGTATCAAAAGGAAAAATGGCGAGCAAGGCAAAGGCATTTAAGATTCCTACAATACAATTTCAACTAAGAAAAATGGTGAGTGAGAGGAACCATTCATCCAACATCTATGCCAGTTAGACAATTAGCAATTAACAGAGTCCAAAAAACAAAAGAGTATCAACAAGGAAAAACCAAAACCAACATTAATCATAGCTCAGTGAGTGCAGTGAGGACCAACCAACTCTAACATTTGAATATAATCAGGCTTTGGAGTTCATACACATGCACCAAAATTAGAATACAACGACTTCCATCCAGGTCTCAAACCAATACTGCAGAATAAGGGCATTGTGGGAAGGTACTCTAAAGATGAACCAAGCCAAGGATGGTGAACAAAAAAAGAGTCAACACATAATTGTAAAACCCCAACACTTACCCCTGTTTTATCCTTTGATCGACTTAGCCAATTGCTGAAGCTGTAAACATTATATTGTAGAAAATTATCACGCCATTATTTCTATTCCAATCATATGTTCATGATCCAGTTCTGGCTAGACGACTATCAGGTAATGAATAAAGGTCAACCCAAAAATTAGAACAAAGGGGTAAAGCAGACAACGCTAGGTTAAAGAATTTTACAAGCTCCGGTAATCAACATCACCCAATGCTCGCACATCTATGCAACAACTGTATATCAATACACAGGGACGAGATTTGATAGGATTAACACCATGGCGAGAAAAAGGTCCACGAACCCACACCAAATTATTCCAAATTGCAATAACAAACACCCAATACCAAAAACAAAATAAAACAAAAGGCCAAGCAGCTCAAGGCATAGGAACAATTAGCGTATTTAATCACGAAGTCAGCGATTCAGACATCTAAGAACAAGGAATATCGTAGATCGAGGCTCAATACAAACTTCTAACGATAAACAGTAACAAAGACACGATACCTACTTCATCTTTTCTTATAATTCGCAAAGAAAATTGTAAACAAAAAAGCAGAGAGAGAAAAACAAGAACAAGATGAAGAAATAGAATAAAAACGAACCAGCGCTACAAGAGGTAGGAGGATCCTTCTGGAGATCCTTGAGCTCCTTCAAGATCCGCTTGGAAGCCATGGGCTAGCCTCGAAGACCGCCTCAGCTTGTATACGAGAGAGAGAGAGAGAGAGAGAGAGAGAGAGAGAGAGAGGGAGAGAGAGATGTGAGTAAAAAAATAAAAATAAAAAATGAAATAGAGAGAGAAAAGACGCGAACAAATGTGGACGAAATGTGTAAATTTTTCGAGTCATTTTCTTGGTGGTGCCATTTGACGGGTAGATTCCTTTTATTTTTTCCGCTTACTTATCTACTCATCCCCTTTTATTTCCCCGTCAAAAAGCGAAATAAATATATTCAAAAAAAAAAAAAAAAAACAAGAACTATTTTTTTTTTACAATAAATCACTAAATGAAAAAACTGAAAAAATTATATTCAAATAAATTAAATTCTTCAAAACTTACTTATTTATTGCATGGTCTATCTTCTTGTAAATTAATCTTGGAACCCATCATTTAAGAGTTTGTTTATTTGTTGAAAGATAATTCATGTGAAATATTTATTAAATTTTTTTAATAAAAATAAATTATTATTTTTTTTTTAATTATAATATAATATTATATATATATATATATATATATATATATATATTTATTATATTTAGTATACATATAAAAAAATTATATAATTTTTTTTAAAATGATATAAATAATAATTTATGGTAAAATTAAATAAAAATAACATGTAAATGAAGGTTTATTTGTTTCTTTAGCCAACCTAAAAATTACAATTGTTTTGTCTCCTTGAACTGAAAAAAAAAAAAAAAAGTAACAATTCATTAAGATTTATCCATAAGAATATTATCCTCATCTATTTTAATAATTAAAAATTATTTTATTTAAAGTTAACTACAAAAAGTGATTATTAAAAAACGTGTACAAAGTACACAATCAGAAAACAGCAGACCATCACCCAGGCCCCATAATTAAGATTCTCACACAGATGCCATCCTAAGCAAGTTTTAGGACCATTAATTCGGGAGTTATGTCACTGTCCAATAATCCAACAAACATAGTCTAATTAATTATAACTTTACTGTACACTACAAAAATTTATATAATAAACAATAATTTTTTTACGATTAATTAATAAATAATCGTTAACTTTATAGTTTATGGTGACTACCAAAATATATATATATATATATATATACTTCCTATTGTTTTAAAAAGGTTGATATCAGAATTTTAGTTTTTCAACAAAACAAAACAATTTATTTGAAATTATTAAAATAAAAATTATTATAAAATAATTTTAATAAAAATAATAATTACAATCACAAATATTTTAAACATTTAAAAAGTAAATAATTTGATAAAAAATTTAATTTAATTTTTTATATTTTAAATAATTATTTAAATTAATTTTATTTTTTTTAAAAAATTAATAATTTATTATTTAAATTATATAAAAAAATTAAATTTAAATAATAATATAATATATTTAAATAATTATTTAAATATAATTTTTTATTTTTTTTAAAATTTTATATAACTTTTTATTTATTTTTAAAATTTTAAATAACTTTTTATTTTAATCATAATAATTATATAAATATTTTTAAATTTAAATAATATTAATATTTATTTAAATAATTATTCAAATAATTTTTTTATTTAATCTATTTTTATTTTTTTTTTCTTAAATTTAAGTAATTTATTAATTAAATTTTATAAGGTATATATAAAAAATATTTAAAATTTGAATAATAATATAATTTATTTAAATAATTATTTAAATTAATTTTTTAATTCAAATATTATTTTTTTATTTCTTCTTAAATTTTTAAAATTTTTTATTTAAATTAAAAAAAAATTATATACAAAAATTTTAAATTTAAGTAATATTAATATCAATTTAAATAAATATTTAAATAGAATATTTTTTTATTTAAATATAATATTTTTTTAATTTTTTTAATTTTAAATAACTTCTCATTTAAATTATATAAATAATTAAATTAAAATAATATTAAAATTTATTTAAAAAATTACTTAATAAAATTTTATTTAAATAATTACTAAAATTAATTTTTTATTTAAATCTAATTTTTTATTTAAATAACTTCTTATTTATTTTTAAATTTTGTATTAAGTAAATTTTAAAATTGGATTTATTTTTATTTATATAAAAAAAGAATATAATTAACAAATACCTTACAAAAAAAAATATTTTATGTAAAACTAATCAAACTTAAATTTTGATTTAGGTTTCATATGTCTACCATTAACTAATTAAGTTCAAATATAGGTATATAGCAAATACTATTGGATGGATAATATTTACAATCATGAAAGTTGATTGTTTTAACTGAATTCATATTAAAATTTTGATAATTAAATTGATTATCAAACTAAAAATTTTAAAAAATTAAGAATTAAAAAAATTTTAAAAAATTAAAAATTAAAAATTAAGAATTAAACAATTTAATTATTTTAAAAAAATTATATTAATAAAATTAATATTTAATATGTAAAATATAGTGATATATAAAATATAAGTATTATATATATATTATAATATTATATTAAAAATTTTTAATTATATATAATTTATTAATTTAATAAATAATAATATAAATAATTAATTAATATATTATATTAAACGAGATATAAAATATTTAAAATTAATAAATTATATAAAAATATATTATAATTTGTATATTTAAATTTTAAAATAATTTTTAAAAATATTTAATATAAAAATATAATTTAAATTTTAAAAATAAATATAAAATATAATAAAAAAATTATGAGATAAAAGTTAAAGTAAAATGGGGATTACATATCTCTTATTGGGTTTGTTTTCAGAATATCTTCATAAGACTTCATTCCCGTTGAATGTTTCGGCCTTGTGCTGGATGGCCTTCGAAGCCGTCCTTTTACAAAATTGGCTAGTTGCAATTTTGCAAAATATCTTGGGCAACGAGGTGCTTTCAAAACACGTCCCATCGCATCCAACGTGGAAATTGATTATAATTAATTTATTAATTTTTAAAAAAAATTTAAAAATTTTAATTTTATAAACTAATTAAGTTAAATCTTTAACTTTTTTTTTAATTAAATTTTTTCCATTTTCAAAACCTTTATTCATAGTCATAGACGATAGTTAGGTCATTTGTACATAGATTTGACAATAAAAGCTGTGTTGCAATGATTTCTTGTTGTCTATAAAAGTTTTTGTTTTTTTTTTTTATTTTGTCTATTAGAAAACATATATATATATTTATTCTTATGAATTTAATACTCTTCTTAATTTAAAATCTAAGATCTTGAAAATAAAGGTTTAACTTCCTAATCACCATGTGATGTTGTTCTTAAGAGACTTTTTTTCAAAAGAAAATTTCTTTGTATTTTTTTTTTCTGTGCTCACTGAACAATGTAATAACCAAGCAACTGGATTTCTTTCCCCTCTTAAATAGTCCGCTAAGCCATGAAGTTGATGTTTTTGCTAATGTGCTTGAAATTTCAGTTGACATTGTTGTGGGGTAAGTATGTTAAACTTCGAATTTACAAATACAAAGTTAAGTTTTTTTTTTTCTTAACCCCCTACTGTCTCAAAATAAAAACAAAGTTATAAATCATTTGCTTATTTTTCTGTCCAGTGCTCACTTTTTTTATTCTTTAATTAGATATTCACATTCCCTTCTTTTGTTTTATATTAACTCAATTGCAACACTTAAACATAGTCTGATATTTTCTTAAGGACTCAAAAGAAAATTGGGTGTGCTACTCTATATCCTCCCTTCCATTATAATCTTCTTCCGGAACAAAGGAGGGCATTAGATGCTACCTCTTCATTTCATGTTATTAAATTATTCATTTTCCCTTCACGCAAGTACGAGGCTTGTCAGGAATCCAATAACCCCCCCACTAGCAAGGCTGCGGCCCACTACAACAGGATTCCTCGGGAAATAAGCGAAGAAACAGAAAAGAGAATCATCAGTAGCTCAATCAAGCACCAATAACTCGACATACAATCAAACTTAACCCTATGACAAATTTTTTTGTGTATATAATATAATTACATCAGAGCAGCCAAAGCATTGAAATGGACCCACGCTGCACTGTTGTGGATGAAACCCTTTGGTCTTCCCTTTGCCTCAAAGTGACGCCGCATGCAAGAATACAAAAATATGAAATGACAAGATTAGCGAGAGTTCTCTTTAATTATAGTTATTTCTCTGTGAACAGCCTCGTCGATTTTGATATTATCAGGCTGCATCATGTATATATGAGCCGTTAGCTTACCGCCATCAGCATTCAAACGCCTGAACCTATGAGTGTATCTTTACCCTGCACCAAAATCAGCATGATCAATTCAACCATCATTGTAATATGTCATGGCATAGCTCTATCTGCACGCAAATGCACCACACGTTTGATTTAGATTCATCTTGATTTTCAAATCGTTACCATTTGAGCATGTTAATGACGCATCCCGGCATCTGACCACCCTCAATCTGCTTCAATGTTATGCCTGCGCACAACACGTGCACATCCACCATCCCAATCTTGAGACCACTGACCACGCCTATCCCCACACTCGTCTTCACCGCCACATTCACCACCAGATTCCTGCTACCGAACTGGTCCAAAAGCCTGGCCCCCAACCCGTCAGCAATCAGCTCGTCCTTCACAGAGGACTCGATCTTCAAGCTCGTCGTGTTCTTTTGTCTTTGATCGAAGGCCGGCAGATGGGTCGTCCCCAACGCCGTCTCTTGGCTATCCCCGGCCGTCACCTCCACGTCAGACACGCTGTAATGGTACGTCAACCTCTGGTTTGGGTTCCTGACCTCAACCCTGGCCAAGGTGGCCGCATTAAGGTACTGGCCGTCAGACTTAGAGGTGACGTTAAAAGCAGAGACTTTGAAAGATGTGAGGCGGAAAACGGGGAGTTTTGGGTCGAACCAGAGATAGAAGAGGCCGGCGCAGATCACCAAGAGGAGAAAGATAATGAGCATAATAATGCAGCAGCAACAGCAGCAAATGCGACAACAGCCACAACAACCACCTCGACGCTTTTTCCTCGGCTGGAACGATGGAGGCAGGGCGGCCTTTCTAGGCGGCTGCGCTTTCACGTTGGGTTTGGAGTAGTCCATCGGGTCCTTGTAACCAGGCGGTCTTTGAAGTTTCATTGGTTGGTCTGCCATTTATATATGATTTACAATTCGGAGAGGTCTGGATTTCAGACAATTATATATGAAATGAAATTCGCGATATCCTATCCTATGTTGTCCTAACGATAAAAAGATTGATGCTTAGATTCCAATTGTTGCAAGGTAATTGCCACTAATGCACGGTCCTAAGGATGAAAAGAAAATTGCCTAATTGCATAGAAGGAAGTGGGCAGAAAATTCAAGAAAAATGATAAGCAAATCAGCGGCATAAAGAGGGCGAAATGCCCAAAAAAAGGGAATAGGATTTAAAAAAAAAAAAAAAAACCAATAACAAAAGAGACACATCCAGATATCTCTACTTTGACCCGAGAAAAGAGAGATTCTAGTGATGTTCGAAAGGCTCCACAAACCATCCAATCGTATCAGGAGGACCAAGTCATTCAAATTCTATACATTGATGCACAGAGAGAGAGAGAGAGAGAGAGGCGGGGGGGGGGGGGGGGGGGGGGGGGCGGTGTCTCTATATATGGAAATGGAAGCCTTGAATTAATGGTGGAAGGAACGCAGTGCGCGAGATTCACGCGTGTCGAGTAGGTGCTGACATGTAGGGAAGGTTTGGACAGTTCCAACGTTCCGGCACTGTGCTACCATAAAAATACCCTTCTTGCTCTATTCATAATCCCCACACGAATTTTACATTATTTTCTTTTGTGAAAACTAATTTTATCGATCAATCCCATCCTAATAATAATAATAATAATAATAATAAAAGTCTTATTGATCACATTTGCTCCCGAGTCCTGACGTAATATGCTTCCCCATGTCCCAGTTGAGTTAATTTTGAGCAATCAGTTTTGAAATGCTTTTTTATTTGCATATGGTCCCAAAAAAATTCCCTTCCCGCAACGTCTTGATTCTTTTTTATCTACAGTTTCAAGGAATGTAATTAATAAGATTATTATAGCGTATGACTTTACTTTATTTATCTTCGTATGAAACTCAAAAATATATTTCGCGTTTATAGGGATGCTTGCTTTTTTATTCAGCTGAAAACACAAAGGAGAGACAATTGACTGGACTTTTCTATGACTGTAAAAATTTTCTAAAATATTATTAAAAATGATGAATTAGTAAATTTATTAAATGCAATAATTCACAAAAAAAAAAATGTTGAATAGGATAAATTAGTAAATTTAGCTGTTCAGTAGGAATCATCTTAATAAGGAATATGTAATTTTTTAATCGTTTTAAGCCACCCAAAAAAAAAAATTAAGGGTAACTTGGTCAATTTATTTTCAATTAATCAATCAATCTCTTTAAGTCACTAGAAAAAATAAGGGCAACATAGTAAGATAACTTCTTAATAAGATAGTGATATATATATATAGAGAGAGAGAGAGAGAGTTTGAACATTGTGTGTTTTAAATATTTAATTAAAAGTATTAAATTTAGTTCAAATTAGGAGTATTTTTATAGTTTAATTTATATTTTTTTTAAAATACCTAATTTAATTAAATTAATTTTAATTTTTTTTTTGTTTTTTAAGAAAATAAAAATAAAAGTTTGAAATAATTTTTTTTTCCTTTTCTTCCTTTTAAGTAAATTTGAATTTTTTTTTTTCTTTTTAAAAAAGAGAATTAGAGTAAAATAATTTTATAATCATGAGAATTTAATTAAAATTAAGATAAGATTTTTTAAATATAATTAAATTTATACTAATTTATGAATAAAATTTTTTATTTTTTAAAAATAATTAATTTTTTATAATTATATATAATATATATAATTTTTTTAATTTCAATAATATATACATATGCTTATATTAGATTCGATCTCGCATATTACATGAAGTTTGAATATATATATATATTAGATTTGGTCTTACATATTTTTTAGGATTTGGATATATAATTAAAAGTATGAAATTTAATTTAAATTAAAGTTTTTTTTATAGTTAAATTATATTTGAATAAAAATAATTAGTTAAAATAAATTAATTTTAAGAATATTTTTTTTTCCTTTAAATCTTAAGGAAAGTAAAAGAAAATTTTTGTTTTTTTTCATCAAAAACAAAACAAGTTTGGAGGTGTGCTTTTTCTCTCTCTCTTCTAAGCTACTTGAGAATATTTTTTTTTTTTTAAAAAAATGTGAATTTGAGACTTTTTTTTTTCCTTCTTAAAATAAAAAGATTTGAAAATAGTTTTTTCTTTTTTCTTTTTGCCTTTAATTTTCTTTTGTTAATGAATCTTATAATTATAAAAGTTTAATTGTAATCAAGATAGAATTCTATGAATCAATATAATCTTTATTTGCTTGCAATTAAATTAATGTCAATTGATTTATAAAATATTGTAAACAAACCTTCATATTTATAGTATATTTAAATATTCTTAATTTATAAATTTAAAAGAAATCATCACATAAGCAATTTTTCTCAATTTTGACAATATATACTTACATATATTTATATCTATAATAATATTGGTAAAACTAAAAGTGAGTTTGGTGAGATGCTTATATAATTATATTTATTTAATTTTATAAATATTTAAATATTTAATTCAAATTCTAATTTTCTTAATAAATTTTTACAATTTGTATCATTTTTATTCATATGTAGATATATATTATTGAAATTAAAAGAAAATTTAACTATTTCACTTTTGACAAGTTGTCAATTTTGTTTAAGTGACAATGTTCACTTAATTTTAATATTTGATATTAGCTTAGTAATTGATTTATAATGCTTCTTAATATATGAGTAAAATTAGACTTTCAATATCTATTAAGTCCTTGCTTTCATAATATAAAATTAAGCATATTTGGATCTTATTATTATTAATTTTTTTATTTTCTTTCAACCATAATTCTAAATTTTGGATATTAATTTTCTCAACTAAATAATCATTCTTCAAAACTGGTACCTATAATTCATGACAATATTCTTATTGATTAAAGTTTTAATTATTAATTCAATTACAATTGTTATAATTATTTAGATGTATTACAAATTTATTTCATTAGATATGTAATAACTTAATTCTGTCATTTTTCTCTTGAATAATAGGAATAATATTTAGTATATTTCTTGACATTTTATTATTTTATAAAGTGTGAGTTTATTGAGTATATAACAAAATTACTATATCATTAATTATTATTTGCATCAATGTAAAAGTATATACAAAGACTAAAAAATAAAAATTTTGTTTCTAGAATTCTACACTACTCACCATTGATGTCCTTAGCCAATTAGCCTCATTTTAAACTTTGGCCACATTTATTTTTTTTTTTAGGTGACTGAGACCATTCATTTTGCTAATCAAAATTTTTAAATTTATTACTAATTTTGAAGTGATATACTTCACAAAAAAATTAGTACATTACTAATTTTCTTTTTTAATCCAACTAAACATTTTCTTTTTTGGTTGAAAAGACCAACTCTTATATCTTAAGTACATTGAGTGATAATATATTTTTAGATTAAAAAATTAAAGACAAATTTTGTGTTTTATGATCATAAACTTGCTGTCAAAATTATTTTTTTTTTCTTTTTTAATATGGACGTTTACAAGTACAATGCCTAACTAATCAATCAAATATATTTGTGAAAAATCAAATGCATCATATTTTGATGATTAAAGAAAAAGAAAATTTGATTATTATGAACATCTACGTGATTATTTAAGAAAGGAAAAGAAAGAAACAAATACTCAAAATTTAAGTTTTTCTTTATTTATTTTTATTTTTAAGAAGAAAAACAAATATTTCTAAATTACTTCTTTTTTCTTAGCCTTTTTTTCTTTTTGTTATGAAAAACATTTAATATAGAATATGTAGTGTGATTAAAGGAGTATTTAGCCTAAGTAAGTTCTCTATTTTTTTTATAATTTATGGACTCTTTTATGTTAATATTTTTTAATAAATATTATAAATTCATACATCATATAAATCTAATATTATTGTATAATATAATTACAAAAATTTAGAGTAAACTGTTAAAATAATTATGTGATAGTATTTTTTTAATTTTAAAATTTTTTAATATATTTACATAATTTATAATATTTAATATTACTTTAATAATTAATTTTAAATTTTTTTTAATATTTTAATAAAATTAAATTTTTAATATATATCTAATTATTTTTTTATATTATAAAATTATAAATATATTTAACTTATATTAATAATAATATTATTATTATTAAATTTTACTCAAATAATTCTTTTTCAAAGTTAATATTCTTTCAACAAAATTTCACCCATTTAATTTTTTTAAAAAAATTATTACCTATAATTCTTTTTATTAATATTTATTTATTTTAGTAATTTAGCTATAACATCAATTGCATGCCACAAATTATAGCGTTGTGGAGTTTTGATTCCACTGTAATGTTCCAAGACATGCACCATCACAATTACCCTCGAATAAATCGAACGATGCACGCATATGCTAATAGGCCCCGCAGTTGCCCGTTTTCGGTAATTAAACAACAAATTGATTTTTTTGTTTTTTTGGAAAAAGATTGCGCGGATATGCCTCGGCACCTAACTAGGTGAATAGTAAAACAATATTATTTTTTTATAATCACTGTAAGGGTGTAGTTTGAAAAGGACATAACTGGACAAAATAATTATTTAGTAATTCTAATCAGTTACTTTAAGAAAAATATAAAAAGAAAATTTTAATTAATTACTTTATATTTGTAGTATTTTGAATTCTTCTTTATATATATATTATCTTTTTTATGTAAAAAGAAAAATAATACTCAAAATTTAAGTTTTATTTTGTTTTTTTTCTTCTTAAATAAAATACAAACCAAAATATGCTTCCTAACAAATATGATAATTTGTGTTTTATGAGTCTATTATTAGTGTATGTATAATATAATCATGGAAATTAAGAGAAAATAAGTAAAACATTTATATAGTAGCTTTTGTTTAATTTTTAAATTTACTGAAGATTTTTTTTAAATAAGCTCTTATTGTTTGTAATATTTAATATTAGTTTAATAATTAATTAATTTGTAGTCTTTATTTGAATTTTAATAAAAATCAACATTTTAATATGTATTTTAATAAAATTATAATTTCAATATATATTCAATTCTCTTCCTCACATTATAAAAATTATAAATATATTTAACTTATATTATTATTATTTTATTTTTTCTTAATTAAATTTTATGAAAGTAATTTTTTTTTTAAATTAATCCAATCAATTTATTTTTTCAAAGTTAATGTTTATAATTATTTTCACTAGTGTTGATTTGTTATATTATTTTAACTGATTTTTGGATATCTTTGTAAACTATAATATGAATTATATAACCTATTTTTGTGAGCTTGATTATATAATTTAAGTATTTTTGCTTTTTATCTTTTTCTTTTCTAAAAAAAAAATTCTCAATATTTTAAATACTTATAATTTAAATATATTTTTATTTTTTATTTTAATAAAATATAAAAATATATTTTTTTAAAATAAATATAATAAATATATACATCATCCTAATTTGATACTAATAATAAAAAAGAAAGAAGGAGCAAAATTTATTAAGACAAACATCGTTATCCTTTCTAATTCTAATTGTCCGAGATTGAGAAACACGTTTCATTGTTACCTCCTAAGAAAGGAATATTGGGATTCTTTTTTTTTTTAATTTATTTGTATTAATATTATTAAAATTAAAAAAATAATTTTATTTATTATAAATTCACAAATAAAAAGAAATTATTTTATAATTATTAAAGATTGATTATAATTAAATTAAAATTTTATAAATTAATTAATATATATTTAATTATCATCAAATAAAGATTTTATTTTAGTAAAAAATTATTTAATTTAAAAGTTTTAAATTATTAGATAATATTCAAAATATAGATTCATATAAAACTGATTTAATTAAAACTTATTCGATTAAAAGTATGAAAATCTCATTATATTTGTACAAAAATTCATAATTAAACATATAAAAAATAGTATACTTTAAATGTAAAACTTTTTAGACATAAAGTCTTGAGATCATATTAATAAACTATTTTATTTAAAAACTCTCAAACTATTAGGTAATATATAAGATATAGATTATATATTATATTTAACATATTAATACACCAAATTTTATTGACATTGTAATTAAATTTTTATAATTATATAATTCTCCAATCAAAAAAAATGAGAAGTAAGAAGAAAAAAAAAACTAACTTTTAAAAAAAAAAAATTACTCTCAAATTTTCTTTAAATAAAAAAAAAATTGTTTTTAATTTTTTTATAACTAATTTCATTTAATTAAATATTTTATTGTAAAATCTAAATTAATTATAAAAATAAATTTATCTTATATATTTGATTTCAATTTTTTTTATTTTAACACATTCTATTAAATATTCAAAAAATTATATAACATATAAATTCAAATCTAATATATAGATATATAAGAAAATTCAAACTATCATAAGCTACACAAAACTCTCGTATTTTCATATATCACGCAACGTATAAAGTTACGTAAGTGGTTTGAGCTGACAATTTTCAGTTATTATATTCCAAAACGTGGAACAAAAAAAAAATCCCATTAAAGAGCCATGGGCAAAAACATTTGTTTCAACGGTATTTCAATAATAACTCAACCTGGAATATTAATATCAGGGAAAAATCAAGCTTGTAATGACTAGCACTAATGGTGACAACTGCGTGCTTTGTGCATTGAAGGAAAAAACCGAAAACCCATGGGGTCCTGCCCTCATTTTCACAAACGTCACCAAAGGAAACGGGTTGTTGCGAATTTGTTGTTCTTTTTGCTTTTTCATTTTTTTTTTTTTTTTTTTAACCTCCTTACTTTTCTTTTGAGATGTTGTGGAAGTGGAACCCTACCGAGAGAAGGACAAGTAGGGTTGAAACGGTTTTGCAATTACGTCGTTTTCTTTTCTTTTTTTTTTTTTTTTTTTTTTTTTTTCATAATTGATAATTAAGTAATTATTACAAAACTTAACCTAGCATGCGTGACTCGCAATACGATTTTCCGATTAGACTGGACATCATTTCTCAAGATCAAAACTAGCTTTATCGAAAGCACAAGGCAATTTAGAATAAAGCAAGAAAACGTGAAAATATTATAACAATAAAATTTTCAAAACCAACTTCGAGAAAAAAGAGACGAGCAAACTATTCTGCAATACCAAGTGGACAATGAAATTAAAAAGCAATGCATCGAACATTCTTTGATCTAGCAATTAAATAACAAAATATAATTTAATGGATAAATAGCTATCAAATAATATGATGATAAATATTTATTGAAAAATTACTTTAACATATTGAAGCAAAAAAAAAAAAAGCATTTATTACAAAAAATGCAAATAAAATGATGAAAGAAATTGAGAGATATAACTAGAAATGGAAGTCAAAATATAAATATAAAAAACTTAAATATAATTATTACAAAACTTTTCATTTTTTATAACTTTTGTAATTTTGATGTATAATTTCACATTAAATTTTTTCAAAAAAAGATTGGTTGAATCATAATTACTAAACAACTTTTCATCTCCCTCAAAATAATATTTGTAATTATAATATAATTTTGCATAATATTAACTTAAATGATATAATTAATTAATAAGTTAAACTATTTTAAAGAAGGCCCATAAAAATCTTAGGTAAAAATTGGGTCAAAATTTATAAGAAAATAAGCAAGTAACAATCTTTTGTCGTATACTTTTATATATATATATATATATATATATATATATATATATAAAGAGAGAGATTATAAGTTTTTGGTTACAAGAAATTAGAACACTTCAAATTTAGGTCGTGAGGAAATTTCAAAAAACAGCATGCGAATATTTATAGCTAGGCTCAAAACATAGTGTAGACTAGTCACCGTCATTGAACTTTTAGCCTAACCATAATTTTTTGATCGTAAAATGTTTATTCTTGCAATTATTAATCTCATTGTGGTTCTAAAACCTCCCAAAAAAAAATAAAAGAAAAAAAAACTCAGATTGTAATAATCTACACAAATCTTTTAGCAGCAAAGGAAAACATCAATAATCAGAGTGGCGCAGCGGAAGCGTGGTGGGCCCATAACCCACAGGTCCCAGGATCGAAACCTGGCTCTGATATAGAGTAGCTTCCCTTCGCTTACTTCAAATAATTTTATATCTCTCGTCTGCCTCAACCCACACAACTATTAATGTTTTGGAAGGGAAAAAATGAAGTTGTAAAACAATTTTAAAATAAAAGGTCCTACGAATTATATTCCCTCCCTCCTCAGCCAGAGATTAATGTTTTGGACCGCAACACATCTTTGGAAAAGATAAAAATGAATTTCAACATCATTCTTAAAATAACGAGTCCTACTAATTATACTCCCTCCTTGACGAATCATGGGACCTACCGATCCCAACAGTCCGGCTTACTAGAAAATGGTCTCCGCCTAGCTCTCGTAAAAAGAATACGTTGTGTTAATGAAAGTCGCGTAGGAACACACATCCTAAAGCGAACATTGGAACATTCCTAATGACTGACGACATCTAGCCCCCCGTTGGTCCCTTTACACTCGAAATTTATCAAATTGTATTCTTCAATCACCTTGTCTCTGACGATCGAAGTGCTCACCGCAGAAACTTGATGGCACTACTGAGAGCTCCAAACGCCCTGTCCAATCTTGGCCCGGCTTCAAGGTGATCGGTTTCTCAATTGCTGCTCCGTTGACACATAACATCTGTTTGTACTCGTCGTCCCCAAAATCCACCATTGCTCTTGATTTCTTCTCCCATGGATTCCATACCACTGTTTGTATGTATCATAAGCAAAGGATACAGATTACACCAGATAGTGTAATGGAGAGTGTAAATGGCAAAACAATTCCTGGTTTGTATTAGACAGCTATGATAATAGGCAAAATGTTCCCATTAAGTTGTTATGTTTTGCACATAGAAAGAACATCAACAAACACATGCACAGGGAGTACAGACAAGGCAGCTCACCAACATCTGGCAATCCTTCTTTCCTTATCACATATGTCCGCTTCCTTTTGTGATCCATTACTGCAACTACACTGGGAGAACTAAGGTAAATCCGATCCACCTGCCAGACAATGTTAGCAGCATAAAAGTTTAGTAAATAAACAGACCATGTAAAGACTTCTTGAAAATGAGTCCATTCTGATAACTGAAACACTCAACTGTGCACACAACCAAAGCTTAAGTGCCTATGTCTCAAAAGCCAGAAATGCCTAACAGATGCTTTACTAGCAAAGAACACGTAACTATCTATAACATATGTAGAAATAAATCTAGGCATACCACATGAAAATTTCTGAATTCTGCACAAAGCATAGCAAAAATTGTATGAACAGAGAAAATGTTGAGGCTATATGCAAACACCTGCTTTGAGTTGTCACTTGCATGAATATAAAGGAATTCGGGACTTTCTCCTATAAATAAAACAAAACATTTATCCCAAAAAAGGAAACCCACAAAGTTCTGAGGGTTAGCTTATTCCTTATTCGCATTAAACTTCAAGCAATGATGGAATATCTCAACAATAGCCTGGGGAAAAATGAATACACTTTGTTGACAAAAGATAGAGAGTCTCATGGTTGAAAGACTGTTGAACTTGCGTGATAAATTTAAGGAGAATTGCAGTTGTTAGAATGAATGAAAGGTTAGGAAACAAACTTGACATTCAGATCCCTACCTAAATTGAGTATACTTGTCAAAGACATCAAGGATGGGAGTTTATTCCCCAATCCTAAAAATACCTTCTATGATACGTTGGCCTAGACAGGCACAATGAAATTAATACCAGAATTTACCTCAGATTCAAAAGTCAAAGCATCTCCCTGCTCTGTGAATCGTTCTCTTTGGCAAAGGTTGTCTAGAAAGTCAAGGGTCTCTAGTCCTTCTATCCTCACTTCACTGAGATGATAATACACATCCATGTTAGTCTGCACATATTATGCTGGACAAAATGTATTAACAGTTACTAAAAAGTCAAAACTACAAGCTACTGCTTTACAGAACCCAACACGATCTCCATTTGTTACCCCAGCAACATGAAAACAATAAAAACCGTCATATTCAGAGTAAAGGCACAACTTCATTTGCCAGTGACTTCATAATACACAAAATCTTAAACTTAGGAAAAAAGCATCATACCTTATGTCAGACACTGATAAATATGTGTGATATGCAAATGAGAAACTAAATGGTTTGCCATCCACATTCCTAACTCTTGATATTAGCATCAGATCTCCATTAGTTGCCAGCGACACCCGAAGACGAAACTCAAAACTGTAAAGGTGAAAAGAGATACCATCTTTTAGCCACACAGAATATTTTTATTTAACTCCAAATTCACAAATCAAGTGAATGATTAATTAATTGACTTTAGTATTTTAAGAGTTGGAAGACAATGAGTCAATGATATCCTAGTTCAGATACCTTGAACATTTTTCATGAAATCAACAATGAATTTAAAGCCCCCAACCTCATTACCTATGAGGCCAGCACTTCAGGTCTCCTTCAGATGGTTTGAGAAACAAGTCAATGAAGGATCTTCCTTTAGAATCATTGAGAGGCAAAGGAGGAGGATTATCATCGACCATCCAAATCTTCTTCCTAGCAAAGCCATGCTGCTCTAGTGTTCCACAGTTTCCAAACTTCACAAGCAATTAAATAGTTCAGGTATTAAGATAATCTCAGAAATGCTATTTGGCGTTTATGCATATGAATGTAGATGATCAAAAGTACCTGCGGGAAGCAAATAGGAATCCCTCCACGTATTGCTTTTGGGGGCTTTAAGATTGCCTGCAAATTGATGGAGAATTGGTAAGACAGCCTTGTATCTCTAGTAAGTTGGACATTCATTAAACTACTTCATTCCAAGGCTTTTGATCTGTTCGGCCACCCCTAGGATAGCTGATAAATTGAAATTCAAAGATCCAGTGACTTTGTCAAAAAGGTCCCCATATGAAATACATACAACGCTCCCCCTATCCCAGTTCAGAGCTTGCCACATTAACATGGGGTTGGAACCGAATTAAAATTTCATCCTTTGAAAGTGACCCAACAATAACAGTCAACAACATTTTGAAAATCGCACATACCTTACTGCTTGTAAATAGTAGTTCTTCTCCTCGATCATTCCTCCATGAAGCCACTTGGCCTCCATGCAAGCTAACCTATCAGCAATATAATACCACATACTATTAAAACAAATAAGTTGTTAGATTTTACCAAGTTATTTAAAAGCACTTCTCACCAGAATAAAAAAAACAATAAAAAAATTAACAAATTGACTTCATTACTTTACAAAAAAAGAACAAGAGAGACAAAACAAAAGAGGGAGAAGAATTTCATGATTATCTCCTCACCCGTGCAGAAGCCCCTCGTGGGTTTCGTAGAATCACCTGGTCTATACCATTCCAGTCCTTTGTCATCTCAATGGCCGCCTGAAAATCCCATACAGCAGCAGAATGCCCCATTTTTTTTCCTTTTTCGAAAACACGATCTAAAGTTTTCAATCACTGTATTCTCCCTCGGACAAACAGAGCCTAAAAATACAGACTTTCAGACTTTCAATGTCGAATCACCTTTCCCAAGCATCGAGTATGACAAAGCACCCAATATTAGTTAACCAAAGAGAGCACGAATGTATCTCTCAACTCCGAAGAAAACGGTAAAAACAACATTCATATCTTTGTCATTGGTGTAGTGAGAACAAAGCATAAATTCCAAGCACATATCAGATCTAAAGAAGTCCACTCCTAATTTCTCTAATTGCAAAATATTAAATAAAAAAAAATGCTGATGTCAACCCTAAAACTCACAGACGTTCCAAAACTGAACCATCTGGCAACTTCATAGACTAACACCTACCCAATCTCAAAAAATGGAATTTGCCAGAAAAATCTCATATTTGCTTATTCAGAAAAATACAATTGAATGTAAGGTTATCGAAACGTAAACTTAAAATCTTAACTTTTGTGCACTGTTTTCTGAAAGATTCAAACTTTTGCTTTTCAGCATGAAAAAAATCAAACCAAAAAAAAAAATCTTCAGTTGCCAAATGTATGATGAATCAAGAAAAAAAAAATCCCGCAAAAACATCCCAATTTTAAGCACTCTTATGAGAGCAATTAATGCGATTTCTAGCAAAAGCCCACTAAGGAATGGCAACAACCCCGAAAAGATAAGCATGTGAAAGTCATAAATTTCTAACTTAAACGTCCTTTTAAGACCTTTCCAATTATATCAAAAAGGGGGAAAAAATGGCCGGGTAGGCCTTAACTCTGACATGAATCCAAGCGCCCATTAATACGCCAAAATAACAAAGGGCACGTACCAATTCTAAGAAAAGCAACCCATTTGCAAGAATACAATGTTTCTCTAAGTTACAGTTGAACTGGGAGGAGTATTTATAAGTTAAAACTGAAAGAAAAAATAAATTAAAAGACAGAGGAGACAGGCAGCATCGTGTACACTGAGGGGAACGGAATTTGAAAAGGCAGACAAGAATAACAAACGGTCTCTTTAATTATTTTTTTTTTCCTTGGAGTTGCAAATATCTCGTCATCTGGCGTGGAAAAACGAGAAATACGTGTTGGCGGTGTAATCGGCCAAAATTAAAGATGATAATTATTGAGATTAAGATAAAAAGTTTGATACGAAATAATTTGCAAATTATTGAACTTATTTATTTTTTTTAATTGATATTTAGTTTTTTTTTTCCATTACATTAACGTAATGCGAATCAAACCTGCGTGTAAATGGATTAAATTTTGGAATATTAATTAGTGTAATTGATACATCATGATTTGAAACTAAATATGCAACAATTAATTGGGAGGAGAACAAAAGTCTCATTGTAATTTTGTTAGTCACACTATTTTAATTAAAAGTCAATGTGGTCTGGTTTAATTGGGTCGACAGATTGTCTGGGTCAGGAAAAATTCAATCGGGTCAGTCGGATTTTTCCGTTCAAATATCCAATTAGTTTTTCTTTTTTTTTTTTTTTTTCTTCCAACTTCGTCCAATCTAGTATTGGGTTTACCAAGCTATTAGTCGAGTTTACTAGTCGGACCAAATTTTAATAATATTGAGAAGAAACATAAAATTTATAAGACAAAAAAAAAAAATTATTTTGTAATTCACATGTTCATAATTTTTTTTCAAAAAATAAAAATAATAAAAAAATAAACTCAATAGTATTCAGATGCAATGCCCTTTGCTCACATGATGAAGGAATAATTTGGTAGCGTTAGTAATAGCTTTTTATAAAAAAAAAAAATAATAAAAAAAATATACTTTATAATTTTTTGTTAAAAAAAATAATCTTTAGACTTGTTTAGAAGCAAATTTTATAAAACTTAACAAATGAATTAGGTATGTTAATTCTATCCAACACTGTATTTGAATACATAATCCCGTAGTGAAAACTAATTCTCTTAACCACTAGTAATTCTTCATTTCTTTAAACATTGTATTTGCTTCAAATGATTCATAGAGACGTGCATGCCAAATCGTTAATTATTGACATGTCACTTGGGCCAAACTTGAATATTTTCCCAATTACGGGGATCGGATACGGTAATGCGGAGGCCGAGGCAGACGTTGACCACCGGCGAATTTAAAGTGGGGACAATTATTAAAATAAGCTATCGCTGCCTGGCCTGCGCATTGGCCTTTGAGTCACGTGGATACCCTTGGGATATCGCAGTGGGCCCACTTTCTCTCATCTCGATGCATGTGGCAGGGAATCAACCTTCCACTTATGGAGCCCCAATAAGTCCAATTATGTGGCAGGGAATCAATCTTCTACTTATGGAGCCCCAATCAGTCCAAATAGTCTAACCCATAACTCTTTGATCTGGTGGCTTCATATTTTGCAAGTTAATTCAATTATTATATGACCATTAGAATTGTCTATCAAGAATCTAGGCCTCTCTTATACAAAATAAATAAAGGTGACAGGAGAACTCCAGTATATGTCTAGACTTGATGTAGGAGCATTTCTCAAAGAAAATCAGGAATTAATTCAAGACTTGTTCCAAATACAAAAAATACTCATTTTGCTATCAGGAGAGCATAGGGTATGTCAAACTTGTTCCTATTATTGGATGTTCAACCTAAGCTTAATAATAGCTCATGAGTAGTCATTTATAGACCTGAATGTTTAATTTCACATGAATTAAGAATCAAGTTTTCCTTTACTAGTCGCTAAAATAGTTAGAAGTTAGGATTAACATTAAATGACTAGTTAAGTGAACTCTTGGAGGTTATTGTCATGGTTATTATGAAACATTGAGTTATTGCTCTATTTTTTTTTTATGTTTAGAATGATGTTCCAAAACCTTTTATTTATAATTTTCCCTTATATTTTGTTCAAAGCAAACTTTGATGATTAATTAAACTCTTATCTTAAAGAATTTGAAGAACTTTTTTCTTAGTTTTGTATCTTTATGATGGATTCCATTAAGTGATGACTTAATTATAGCATTTTTATATCTCTTAAGTGGATTCCTTAAGAGTGGTAAGTGCTTCTTACCTTGTATTATGAATGCCTTTTACCCTGTAGCTTTAAAGTGGCAGAGTTTATCTTGTATCCTTGGAGTGAAAGTTACAATCGAAAACAAACTTGGTGTCCATCAATCTATTATTGCTTATTAAATTCCTAATTCTTCTTTTTTCCATATCAAATTTGGTATTAGAGCTTGGTTTTAATGACTTACTGTGAATGACAAATTGTAACTTTAGATAGAGATATTAATGATTTTGAGATGAATGAATTAAGAAGACAACTTCATGAACTCCAACAATGTTTGAATCATGATGAGGGGTCACATGATCATGAAGATGAGTCTTCTGATGCTACATATGAGAACCCATTTTCTAATGATTATTAAGAATCGAGCAATGTCTCATTTTCTTGTTACTCTTATACAAGAAGGATTCATTCTAACTTCAAACGCTTTAACATGAAGATTGGAATTCCAAAATATGAAGGAAAAATGCAACCTAATGATTTTTTTTGATTGGATTAATACTATGAATGCACTTTTAAGTATAAGGAGTTTCTTGAGGATAATAAGATAAAGTTAGTGCTTTTAAAACTCAGGAAGTATGCTTTTTTATGGTGGGAGAATTTGAAGAAACAAAGACATCGAGAGGAGAGAAGAAAAATCAAAACATGAGAAAAAATAAATAAGGAATTAAAAAAGAGATTTCTACCTGAGGATTATTGAACGAAGATGTTAATGAAAATTCATTCTCTTGAGCAACAACCAAAAAGGAGTGTGGCGGAATATACTTTAAAGTTTAAACAACTCATGATAAAGGGTGATATGATTGAACTAGAAGAGTAAACAATTGCCTAATGCTTGAGAGGATTGAAAAAAGAGATTGGTAACGTTGTTCAATTGTAACCATATTAGTCTTTCAATGAAGTAAGAAAGCTTTCTTTAATTATTGAAAAACAAAGAAAAGAGGTTTAAAAGGCTACTCTAAAATTGGCCAATAGAACTTTTCCTTTAAATCAACGAAGTGGTTTAAATTCAAGGCCATACTTTTTAATTAAGTCTTTTGGTGACAAAAGAGCTTCTAAAGGTGACAAATAAGCTAGTTCTTCTAATAACTACTTAAGAAGATGCTTTAAATGCCAAGGCTATAAGCATTTTGCTTTTGAATGCCCAAATCACAAAGTTATAATATTAGTGGAAGAAGAAGTTAAAGGGGATGAAGAACATTTTGCATACTCTATTTATTATGAAGAAGTTATCTATGCTGATGAAGGAGAAATGCTTGTGATTTAGAGAAGTTTGAATATCACTCCCAAACAAGATGAAAATGAGTAGCTTCAGGAAAGTGTCTTTCATATTGAGTGCACTTCTCATTGCAAATTGTGTGACCTCATTATTGATAATGAAAGCAATTTTATTATGGCAACAATAAAGATGGTGGAGAAGCTAAGCCTAAAAACTAAAAACATCTTCACCCTTACAAAATGCAATGGATTTATGAAGGAACTAAGGTAAGGGTAAACTAAACATGCTTAGTTAAATTTTCTATTAGGTAAAATTACAGAGATAAGGTTTGGTATGATGTTGCTACTATGGATGTTACTCACTTGTTGTGAGGTAAACCATGATTATATGATAGGAAACTACTTAATGATGGTTACAAAAACACTTATTCATTTATGAAAGATGGTGTTAGAATTATTTTAGTGCCAATGAAACCATATCATATTCCCAAGTTTGTAAATGCGAAGGGAAATTCTTTGCTTTATGTCAATTTGATTAAAAAAAATGTTTTTAAATGATAAAAAGATGTATGTTGTTATGCTTGTAGAAGAATCTATTATTGAATTAAGGGAACATAATTCACAAACTTAGCCTTTATTAAAAGAATTTATGGATATTGTATTAGAAAAAAAGACCTCTTGGTCTTACCCTAATAAGAGATATTCAAAACCAGATTGACCTAATTTTAAGCTTTATTCTTCTAAACAAAGTGACTTATTGCATGAATCCTAAAGAACATGAAGAATTATAGTGGACAATTGAAGACTTGATAATCAAGGGATTGGTAAGTGAAAGCATGAATCCATGTGCTATTCCAACACTTTTAGCACTCAAGAAAGATGAATCTTAGGGTATGTGTATAAATCGTAGAGCTATTAATAGAATTACTATCAAGTATAAGTTTCTTATACTTTGACTTGATGATTTACTTGATCAATTATATAGTTCTATTATTTTCTCTAAATTTGATCTTAAAAGTGGTTATCATCAAATTCAAATGAGACCTAGATATGAGTGAAAGACAACCTTTAAAACTAGAAATGGCCTATATGAATGGTCGGTCATGCCATTTAGGCTTTCTAATGCACCCAACGCTTTTATACAACTTATGACTCATGTCTTTAGACCATTCATAGGTAAATTTGTTGTTGTGTACTTTTATGACTTTTTTTTTATAGCAAATTTGATTCGTAACACTTGGAGCATTTGAGACATGTGTGTTAGGTGTTAAAAGAGTAGAAATTGTATACTAATGTAAATAAATGCCAATTTTACATGATTAAAATTATGATTTTTTTGGCTATGTTATTTCTTCAATAGGAACTGAAGTTGAATTAAACAAGATTATTAAGTCAATTGCTAATTGGCCTACTCCTAAATCCAATCATGATGTAAGAAGCTTTTATGGCCTCATATCTTTTTATCAAATATTTATCAAAGGATTTAACACTTGTATTGCTCCCATTACTAAGTACTTGAGGGGAAATTCATTCCAGTGGACAAAAACTACCCAAAAGAGGTTTAAGCTAATGAAGAAGAAGATGATAAAAGCTCTAGTGTTGGTACTTCCAGATTTTGGAAAGGTGTTTAAAGTTAAGAGTGATGCTTCCAATGTGAGTGTTGGTGCTATTTTAAGTTAAGAAAGTAAACCAATTGTTTCTTTAGTAAGAAGCTAAATGATACAAAATGAAAATACTCAACATTTGATAAAGAGTTCTATGTTATTATTCGTCTTATAGAACATTGGACTCTCTACTTATTGCCTAATGAATTTGTCTTATATTATGATCATAAGACATTAAAGTATTTGAATATATAGCACAAGCTTAATAGTCGTCATGCCAAATGGGTTGAATTTCTTTAACCTTACACATTTTCTATTAAGCACAAAACAAGGAAGCTCAATAAAGTAGTTGATGCCTTAAGTAAAAGAAGGTTGCTTTCAAACATAATGGAAATAAAGGTATTAGGATTTGAGATTGTAAAAAAACTTTATTAACTAATTCTAATTTTTCATTTATTTAGGCTTCTTGTTCAAATAGATCAATTAATCATTTCTTTTTAATAAGATGGTTTTCTTCATAAAGATAATAGGTTATGCATCCTATATTGCTCCTCAAGGGGAGTCATTATTAAAGAAGCTCATATAGTAGGACTTGCTAGCTACTTTGGAAGAAATAAAAACTTTGATTTTGATGCAAGAAAATTTCTTTTGGCCAAAATTCAATCAAGATGTCATGTAAATAGTAGAACAATGTGTTGTATGCCATAAAGTAAAAATTCATGTCTAGAATATGGGTTTATACACTATATTGTCAGTTCCTAATTTCCTTCGGGAAGATGTTAGTATGAATTTTGTTGTTAGTTTGCTTCACACACAAAGAAGTAGAGATTTTATCTTTGTTGTAATTAACAAATTTTCTAAAATGGCTCATTTTGTTTCTTATGCTAAAACTTCTAATGCTCCACAAGTTGCAAATCTTTATTTTAAAGAGATTACAAAGCTTTATGAAATTCTAAGGCCAATCACTTTAGATTGTGATTTACAGTTTATGAGGCATTTTTGGAGGAAATTAGGTACTAAATTACAATTTAACATTACTTGTCATCCTCAAATTGATGGTCAAACTAGGATTGTCAATAGAAGCTTGGGAAATCTTTTAAGGAGTTTGGTTAAAAAAAATTAAGAAATGGGATTTGCTTTTGCCTCATACTGAATTTGCTGATAACAGGTCCTTTAGCTAAACTATTGGATGCAACCCATTTAAAGTTGTTAATAGCTCTAATCTTAGTAGATCTCTAGATCTCATTCCTCTTTCAACCAAACATCAATTTAGTCATAATGCTAAGAACCAAACAAAATTTATTAAAAAAAAAAAATTACATGAACAAGTTAGGGAGAGGATAGTAAAGTAAAATGAAAAGTACCAAACTCAAGTTAACAAGCACATAACTTGTGTTAATGTTTATTATTTTAAAATACTAAAGAAGGAAGTTTTCACCTCTCTTACATTTGACAAAACCTTCTTTCTTTGAATGAACTATTTTTTTTTAATCAAACAAAGCAACTTTCAATCAAACAAAGTAAATATACATAGAATATTTTAATTTCAAACTGCAAAGTAAAACAAGTGCAAGTGCAAGTAATGCAAATTACACAACATAATAACACATATCTCATCGAACAAACATAATAAAACACATAATAGTTACAAAGAAATAGTGAAAAAAAAAAGAGAATATAATATAAAAGAAAAGGAAAGTACTTAAAGGTGGAGCATGATGGCAAAGAAAGGGGAAGTATGATGGAAAATAGAGAGGAGTAGTTAGGGTTTTTGTACCTGTATGGCTTTTAATCGAGGGATCATTTCAAATAAGGACTATAAAAGAGCTAAAATCCCAAAAAAAAAAAAATAAACAAGTCATAAATTAAGAATGATAATATTCAATGTAATCCATAATAAGATAATGGCTAAACAAAAGAAATAAGAAAATTGAGGAATCAAAGAGAATAAGCTCTAAAATTACAAATATAAACATAAATCAAAAATATTAAATCTAGATTAGAACATGCAAAGAGATAAAGCAATCATATTTATACCAATCTTCCATAGTCTCCTATTCACACAAAACCAAGATAACCACAACATTATCCTTTAAGACCAAACCAAAACTTGTTTCATACTTATAAAACAATGGCAAAAGAACTTCCAAATAAGTAATACATAAGAAATGGAGGGAAATCAAACCTTATATCGATGGAATTCAAGGCATTAAAGAAATTATAGTTGTCAAACTAAATGAATTAGGGATTTGGAAGAGGAAGATGTTGAAATATGTTGAAGGTGATGAGGGATTTGAAAGAAGAAGATGTAGAAATGAAAAGAGTAAGTCACTAAACTTTGAAGGTGACTGTGTATTTAGACTAAGACACCAAAATATGCTGAAGGATGAACTTATATGTCAATTTTTGCAAGAAGTATGGAAAACCAATGATTTTAGATGATATGAGAGGGGAAAGCACAATAGAAAAGGTAAATTAAGTTTTAAAGTTTTGTAAATATCAATTTTTTTATAAAAGAATGAATTTTAGATTTTTTTGTTAAAAAAAAAAAAGAGAATCCAAAAGCACATACCAAACACAATTTTTTATTTTAAAAGAAAAAATTAAAAAATAAAAATTTTGATTTATGAACAGATGTATTATCCTTTTAAAATTATTACTAAATTTTGGTTTATGAATCGCTATAAAAACATTTCAAAAATGTTGCATTTAAACAACAATGCCAATTTGTGACATTAAAATCTAATTTCATATTATCATATATTAAAAGTCATTACATTATCTTTTTAAAAGTGTTTCATTATTCTTTTTAAATTACTATTAAAATAATTAAAAATTATTATATTTTTTTCAATATAAGACAATTGTGTCAAATTATTATATTAAAATTCTAATCTCAAATTAACATGTATTAGAATTTACTACATTATCTTTTAAAAATTATTATATTATCTTTTTAAAATTATTTTTTTTAAATTACTATTAAATGTTCACGAATCATTATTAAAATATTTTAAAATTATGACTAAAATATTTCAAAACTACTATATTTTGCCAATATAAGACACTAATTTCAAATTATTACCTTAAAACTTTACCATGAAATTGATATGTATTAGAAGATGGCGTGTAATTCATTCAAAATTATTACGTAAAATATAAAAGATATCAACTTTGTTGCACTACCTAAAAATCGTGGCTATATATTAGTGTGAATTTAAAACCGATGTGATAAATTGTTACCATTAAATATATATTGTATTGATTTGTAATAATTGTCAACAAATTATTGTATAAATTTTATTATTATCACACATTAAAAAAAAATATATTCGTATGATAATTATAATTACAACCTAATGTCTTTTGGCATTGATTTTACATTATTACAATATAACCATTGTTATAGATAATTTAGACTGTAATGTTTTAACCACTTAGTATTAAATGAAATTCAACTGGGGATGGAATGACAACCACCTAATGATTTTATTTTCTCATTGAGGAAGCCACTTTTGTCTGAATATAATTTTGTTCTCAAATAGAAAGAACCTCATTGGTTACATTCAGAGGCTACAACTAGGAGACGAAACCATTAAATTTTTCCACGCATCAACCATCATGTCATATAGTCGTCGGCCTTCCTCAGCCCCCCCCCCCCCTCGTCGCTTCTGGCGAGGCTGCGAGCCTACCCTTCTCGACCCTACTTAAATAGCTTACCCAGCCTAGTCTATTAAAATAGGGCTACAGCAAGCAAGCTTTCCCCCTTTGTTTGTTGTGGGTCGCGCCTCGCCGTAGGAACTGAATGAATGAAATGAGTGGAGATCTTCCTTCCCCCTTGAAAATTACCAAGAACTTCGTTGGTACTAGTGGCGAATAAAAATTAGAGCATCCCCACCCCAAAAAAAACTCTGAACCTAAAGAGAAGAGAGTTCAGTCTACAAGAAGCTGGCAGAGCTTTAGCCATTTTTCTACGTACATCTATCCTACCTAGTAAGCCTTTTCTTGTTCGCTTTTCTAATGACGCTAGTGGAGAGAAAATTTCATCATCTGATGCAGAACTTATTTCATAACCACCATCCATCACCAATCACATTCCACATCTCACTTCAAACTTTTCGATTCCTCGGGTAGCCTCCATTGTAAAGGAATTCCAGCTTCAGAGGCAGGTGAGCCGGGTCGGGAAGGGAAGGAGTTTGACTGCTGGGATGGGATCGGATCCTATTCGAAGCACTCCACCACGAATAAGAGTCTTCGGGTTGGATAGGCAGTAGAGAGAGGATCCTTGCGGCTCCTTGACGGTAATTGTATTTATGAGAGCCGAGTCATGTCATCAAAGAAGAAATTGTCTTATTTCCAGGCGCCATTTTTCTGTTCGACCGAGGATAGTACTCCTCTCCGGTTTGTGAGTAATCATCCAAGGCTTTCAGATTTGCAGCGTGTTTCCTTAGTACTCCCTATCACCAAGAAAGAAATATTTCACGGCTTTGAAGTCCATGAAATCCTTCCGGCCGATTTTCTTCGAGGCTTATTGGGACATCATTAATAAAGAGGTTGTATCTTTTATCCAGGATGCTTCCACCACAGGCCAATTTAACAAAAGAAGCTCAGTAACTCTTCTTTGCCTTATTCCAAGGGGCGATAGTGCCGACCAGGTCACCGAATTCTGGACTATTAGCTTGTGTAACGTCATTTCCAAGCTAGTTACAAAGGTCTTAGTCAATCGAATCAGGACCTTTTCTGGAAGATATCCTTAGTCCGTTACAAGGCAGTTTTCTGATAATATAATAATTGCCCAAGAGGTGATGAACCTGGTGCTTCGCAGCAAGAGCACTAACTGCGTGAAGTCTGCCCAAGTTTTCAGATTTCGAGAGAGGCTCAGCCTTCCTCATTTTGTTTAATTTGGTGGAAGCCTACTCTACACAGCTATGTGAAGATTGGCACAGATGGTAGTGCTTAGAAAAGTCGGGTTTGGTGGAATGTCGCGCAACGAGTGTGGAATATGGAAGGGTGGGTTTATGGATTCCGCAGGACTTTGTACAAATATGGTGGCGGAAATGATGTGTATCCGGCGTGGTCTAGAATTCTGTTGGGATTTCGGTTATTGCAAGGCTATTCTTGAAATCTGATTCCCTCGAAGCTTTACCTTTATATTTGTGCTGCTTGATGATGATACTCGTTGTTAAACTCTAAGGCCGAGCTTGGCAAATTGAGCTGCAGCATGCGTTGAGAGAAGGTAATTCTTTTGCTGATTATCTTGTGAAATTGAGAGCTTTTTGTTATGCTGGCGAGGGAGTTAGTTCTTACAGTTTTCTTTATCTCTGCTGCATACGTACCAAAATGGTCATGAAGAGTAACAGTACTGCCCATCGACTAATAAGCCTTAATATATTTCCCGACAAAATACCCTAAAATTTAATAGAGCATACGGAGAGCAGAACGCTGCCAAGAAAGGTCATGCACAACTGCAGCGCTGTAGCACCATGAACTAGAAGCCTCCGTCTTCTTTTTGTTTTTGGTCAATACCAACATATTTTTAAACTTATTTGCCTTTATATATATATACCTTTTTTTAAAATTTTTTAGCTTTGCTTTCCTAAATTCAAATCCTGCTAGTGCTACCACCACCGGTGCTTGTGCTAATATACACGAGCACAAGCTCCCAAAAGATTAAATGGAATGAAACATCCACCCCTTACAGCACAGATTTCATGTAAATGTAAACCTTGTTATGAGATTGGTGTGACTACACTGACAAAAGATATCCCATCTTTTTCTGCACCAGATCTCGCCACTATATATATGTATTTGTTAAATATCATAAAAAGTCTCCATATGACCGTCACAGGTTAAAATTACACAAACATATACAATATAAGTTGTTCAACACCATTCACCTAAGACTGAAATCTCTAACTATCTCCAATGTACCTAAAGCCTTTCAGTGGCCATCTCAGCACTCTGAAATCCAATGACATACATCAGTTCTCCCGAAACAGAGGTGACTTCAAGCAGAGAATTACAAGTTTCAGAGACGGATAACAAACCTATTCAGCCATTTGATACCTCTACTAACTGTTAGCAGTAATTTTGGGTTTGTAATTATGCCAAAACTACCCGATTGACTCAGACTCAGGAAACAAGAGAATGCAGCCAATCGTAGGTCTTTTCATCAGCCAGCAGAAACAGCATCAGTCCTTGGACTTGTATCCAAGAGTTGATGCAGCTTGGCCCCAGACTTTGAGTTTCTCTCATACAGCTCATCATCTTCCCTTGCTTTCCTATCAGCAGAAGCAGAATTATTAACTCTTGCTAGTAAGTTCTCTGTAGTATCAGCTGGGGCCCTTTGCTCATCATTGTCCTTTAAAAACATTCCCTTAGTGTGCCCTAATTGTGTGCTTTTCAATTTCTCCTGCATGTTGACCAGATTATATGTCAACAACTAATTTGGATATCCAATGAATAGGAATATAGAGTTCAGCTATCTTGCGGGGTGTCATGTTGCCAAACAGATACAAGTACCTACCGCCAATACTGCATTTTCAAGTCTCAACTTCTCTGATCTCTCAGTTAGTTGATTTATCTCAGATTTAAGTGTGACATTCTCGGCCGTCAAAGATTCAACTTTACGCGCAAGATCTTCAGTTTCAGCCTAGTTACAAAGAAGAGAAATCAGCTCACTGCTCAGTGATAAATGTGATTAAAAAAATTTCAAAATGATTAAAGGATATCTTAAGAATCAGAACAGCACTTTGACATATACCATACCTGCTTCCTCAATCTTGACCTCCTCGCAGACTCTCGATTTGATTGTTTCCTCCTCTCCCGTTTTAGCTCACGTTCATTCTAAGGCACCAAAAACAGGAACAAAATCCCCAAGAAAATGTAGACAGAATTCAGAATATGGATAAGAGCCAGAAGGCAAAATGATTAAAAAAGAACTCGGAATGTAGCTCCAATACAGCACCTGTAACCAGCCTTCAGAAGGCAGCACTGGAGTTTGTGGAATGCCTGTCAGACTTGCCATAGCAGTATTCGCACCAGGGCTGTTCTTGGTCTCTGGTGCTGAAGTCATGGCAGGTGAAACCACAGGTCCAACTGATTTTCCTGTAACACCAGTAGCACCAAATATCTTATCAGACTGATTCTTCTCTCCAGCAGGGCAGGCCCTGGCCTTAGTGTCAGCTTTAACATTGCCTGTTCGCATAATGAGCCATAAACATAAAACAAAAACACATGCAATGAAGAAAATAGCATGTGAGGCTCTATCTGGTAGGGTTTATACCGTAAGATCAAAAGCTTTACAGATCCTGGAGAAAGAATATTCAGATCCACAGATTTGGACCACTAAAGGGGGAAGTATTATGACTAAACAGGAGTAAATTGTAAATTACCAACCAACATTATCAATTAGATAAAGATGTCTACTGAGAACCCATAGGAGAAAAGATCACAAAGACCATTACTACATTTGCAGGATAATTTAACTGGTTGAAATCCCCATAATTGGTTTCTCTTATCATTATTCAGAGGAAGGTTACTGAAAATATTCACTTTACACATTTACTTTTCCTTTATTACATTTTCTCCAAGTGAGTTGCCTTAAATAGCTGATATGATTAAAAGCTTTTAATGGGCCAAACATTGTTCAATGAATGTAATGAACTTATTCTCTGCCATAAAACTCGTTGACCTCAACAAATAAATTACTCCACATGTCACTGACCTTTCCCTCTCCTTATAACTTCCTTTATATGACAAAATTCCAAAGCCTCTCATGTAAAGTAAACCTCTACAAATGAAAAATTTCTGGAAATCCCCCTCTATGCTAAATGGTCCATCAGCTTCTATTCACACACCACCACTAGCATGCCTAAATTAACATAGACTGACTATCCTTTTTCTGCCCATGACAGATAGATCATGATTGCTTTAATAGCTTCATATGTGCAAACACTGCAATGAAAACATTGCAACATGCCTGATGCAGGATATCAAGGAACTATAAATCCAACTATGAGGCACATAGTGTGCAGTCTTGTCATGTCACTTAACTCACATGCAGCAAGAAGATAACTCAAGGAACTATAAATCCAACTATGAGGCACAGTGTGCAGTCTTGTCATGTCACTTAACTCACATGCAGCAAGAAGATAACCATTGCTACTGCAAAGTTGTGATACCAAGTCACTCTACTGGTCATGAACACACATTTGGTGAAGAAAGGACTCTTACCAATCGTTGGTGTTCCCTCACAACTCCTTTTCCTTGCCTAATACAAGAAATGGCGAAAATCAGAACCTAGATTTACCAACTTCCTTGCATCAAATCAATTTGCATAAAACTCAGAAGTTGTGAACATTGTCTTAAAAAGACAAAAAGCCTCACCCTAGTTGTATTCCCATCACTTCCATCACTAGACCCTTCAGTCTCCTCACTGTTTACATGATTAAATAATTCCAATGTTAGTGTAGTCCAAAGAAGAGAAAAGAGAAAACAGTCAACACAACAAGATAAAAATTCAAGAAAAGAAACAAAAAAAATAGTTGGACTCAATAATCTCTTCAGAAATGGGTATTCAAACAAAGAGTGAGAGTCTTCAAATAGAAATTGATTCCCAAAACATGGTGGAATTGAACCATAAACTTAGTTGAACAATAACAACTACAATAATACACACACACACACACACACACACACATGGCTGTACATGTAGTGTTTGTGTGTGTGTGTGTGTGTGTGTGTGTGTGTGTGTGTGTGTGTGTCTAATACGTGCATGGGGGGCACACAGATAGAGAAGATGGGGCAGGATGAGAAAGAAAATGAGGAAGAAGAGAGTGGGTTGCAAACCTTTGGGATGGCCTATGTTCCCCATCCTCAGCACTTTCAGCATTCCCATTGCCTATTGACATTGCAAGCCCATCAAATCCTTTCAAATTCTTCATCAAACCTCGATCTGTGTTTCCTGAGGACTTAGTGGGTGTTTCTGCACCCAAAGGAGTTGCAACCTACATCATTGCACCATGTTTACATCAAACATTATCTGCATTACAAATAGGTAGAATATGATTTGTAAAGGTAAAAGAAAGGTGCAACATTTATGTTTCACTCACAACAGGTGATGGTGGAACACCAGGACCTTGAGGATGTGATCCCTAGTTTCAAAGCCACAATTTAAAACAACATTAGTAATGTTTTGATCTTGTGCTGAAACTTTGGACAAGAGAATGGGATTACTCTTCATGGTGCAAAGCTAAGTAAAACACCTTGGAG
Organism: Rhizophora mangle; assembly: GCA_037832345.1. Classification (NCBI taxonomy): domain Eukaryota; kingdom Viridiplantae; phylum Streptophyta; class Magnoliopsida; order Malpighiales; family Rhizophoraceae; genus Rhizophora; species Rhizophora mangle. The sequence continues at coordinate 64,337 of JBAPLJ010000186.1, forward strand.
AAGCAATGGGAATGCAGACTCTAATCAAATGGTGGAGGCGGCAAATGCTTACCATTGGAACAGCTGGATGTGCATAAACTCCTCCATGAGAGTAAACAGCATAAGGTGCACCATAAGGTGGCATCATAGGCTGGAATAACCAAGAAGTTAGAGTTTATCCTTGTGTCCTTGATCCATGTGCGTAGTTCTTCAGTATCAGCAAAGGCAGTGGAAATTTCTGCAAATCTTAAATACAAAAAGTCTAGGAATTTGAACAGTACCTGCGGAGGGCCCCACATATATGGATGAGGGGCATGACCAGATGCCACGGCTGAGTTGTAGTATGGTGGAAGAGCAACTCGGGGGCCAAAATATGCCTGCAAAGTGTAATAAATCAGCTTCAAATTACTATCCACAATTTTTTAAATATGCAAGAAAAAGTTATGATCATGATTTAAAGATCTCAAACAGAAGTAGAGAAAATAAATCCGTGCACAAAGTATGTAACCTGCATGGCTGCCCAATCAGGATATACATGAATATTGGTCTGATCCTGTCAATGCAAAAGGATTGACCAATATTCAGACACAAAACCATGAAAGTCTGTACTAGAAAAGAAAATTTTTAAATTTCATTTATCTGAAACACAATTAGCCTATTTATCATGAATAGCCCAAAATTCAAAATGACTCAGAGCAAGAAAATTTTTCACAAGACAAGAAAGAAAAAGAAATAATGCGGCACTTCCAATATCTACATAAAAGAATGTATGTTTTCCCAGCTTACCTGAGGAGCAGGTGAGGATGATTTATCGGACTTAGAGGGCTTCCCCTCCTCACTGTTACCCATGGTCAAACAACGAGAAATCAACTATTAACTTGGAGGTGAGACATGAACATTATCACTTTTATTCTCTTTTCACAAAAAACTTAGTGACCTGCAGCAAAGGTAAATGAGTCACGTTGAGATTCATAACAGGGATTGGAAGAAGAGAAAGAAGGGCTCGACGGACTCTAGAATTGACAATCAACTCTCTTCTTGACTTAACAAACAAAAACAGCGTGAATAAAGAAAACTGATCTCAACTTTGTAACTGCCTCTATCAACCATTTAAAGAGGGAACATCAAGCTAACCTTGTCAAGCTTGATAATTAACAAAGATAATCTTACTGCTCAGTACTTGCTTAGGCATAAGTCAATATATCCATAATTCCACAATTGAACGTTTATATCAAACATCGTACGACAAATCAGGCTACGCCAAGTTTATTAGATTTAATTGCCAAAAAACCATGCAGAATACTTGACCAAAAGCACTAGGGCTCAAAAGGCTACCATAAACCAACGGCTATTAATTTCTCGTCCTCACAAAAAAACGCATCGGAACCCCAAAGACGTAAGCCTCTAATCAATACAACCATCGTCTCTTAGGTTAGACTGAAAAGGCCATCCCAACCATGCTATGAAGTCATTTTACCCAATTGGGGATTGGAATCTGCTGAAATTCTATAACAGATCGAGGGTATTAATGTCTTTCTACTTAGCCATAGGACGAGAAGAAAGTCGTAGACCATAAGACCAAGATGGAAAGGTCTTCTCGACCGGAATAATCCAGAAGCCAAAAGACGTAAATGCCCTTGAAACGCAGTTAAATCCTGCCTGCCTGGACGGACATCTTCCAACATGAAAACTCTTACACTCTGTTTGGATACTCTCTAATAATCTTATATGTACAGGCTTAATCGACTTCCTAAAACTCCATAGTCCATAACATCACTAATCTAATTTTCTGCAATTTCGAGATCTCTCTCGTTGATGCAAGGTATAATGGACAGACCACGTAAATATTAAAAATAAATAAATAAATGAAGCTATAAGGAAAGGAAAATCGCCAGTAACGAGAAGTTCATTGCAGAACGAAGAGAAACTTGACAGATCCGCATCAGTTTCAGAACAAAGGAAAATCGCCAGCACTTAAAGAAATTAAGGCTATTAACAAAGGAAAATCTCCAGCAAAATCGACGTTTGTAGCAGAAAAACAAATAGAAACTCGAGTGATCTGCATCAGTATCAAAAGACAAAAACAGATAAATTCACACAAAACAAACGCGCCGCTACTTGACGAGTCAACAGGAACGGAGAGTTAAATTTCAGATTCCTATCTTTTCCGTTACATCCCTTCTCCAACCCTGAAACCGTTGTCCAAAAGTCTACGTTGACTTTTGGACTTCTCGTGTTGACATACATCAAAACTTTCAGTTTCCTTCACTTTCCAACATGTTCTCACCAACCAAACAGAACTTTCACAATCAAAAAAACAAAAAAACACTCTCGAATTGGAGTTCGCTAAACCAATCCATAATCCCAACGGTTAAATAAGAAACTCCAGATTCGACATACCTTCGATTTTAGGATACTGAATCTCCTTCCTTCTGTCCTCCTTTCAAAAACAGAAAAAAAAAAAAAAAGCACAAACTGCAGATTGAACACTTCCAATGCTTAAATTATCCTCGAATTTAAAAGGAAAATGCAACGCTAAACTTCATAAATATTCTAAGACTGACTTCAAGGCATGGCTGGAAAAGAAAATTTTATAACTTTTGCACAGGAAATAAAAAAATACAGAGAGAGGAGGAGGGGACACACAAGAAAGCGGAGGAGGAGGAGAAAGGGAGCGCCAAGGCAACATCCACGTCACCGGAGACGTGTCATATATAGAGCAGATGTATACGTACATGGTATACACGGGGGAGCTGTGGTGGGTTGTTGAGCTGACCCATCGGTATTCGCGCAGGCCATTTCAGCCCTTTATTTATTCCGACGCCACCTCTTCCGTACACGTGTTTCCCACTCACTCGATCTCACGCGTCTGTGATTTAGGGTCCAACCTATTCAACCCGTCATGTGGCTTACGTGGTCTCTTTCATTTTAAAATTTTAATTCCCAAAATCCTGTCCTCTTGAAAAGAAATTTAACGATAATGAATAGATCCTTTGGAATCCACGACACGATTCGTCATCCCCACCGGTTGGATCGCCTAATTGGGGTCTTAGGCTGTTACAATTCAGAACCCGGCCCATTATGATTCGTTGATTTGTTCTGTTCTGAAACCTTTCAGGTTTTTTTCAGAGAACTAATTTTACCCCATATGAACACATTTCTCGTATACTTCTTTTTTTTTTTTTTTTTATGGCACACATTTATATATTAAATTTCTAATTTTTAATTAATTGACATATATTTTGTTATATGCATATTTATATTGAAATCATATTTTTAAAAGATATTTTTTCAATAAATTTATTTTTTTTTTTTTACTCTAATTTATCCTTACTTAAGTCAAACTAGCATGTGACATCATCATATAAAAAATAAAAAGATAGAATTTGTTAGTGTCTTGCCTCTTAAATGGATCATCAATTTGTCCAAGTGAGCTATGGGACTATTATTGGCCTTTAAAATCTCTTAATTGAAAAATACAAGTATTTAGTACCTTATGCAAATACTTGGCATAACATTTAACATGTAATGATCACATCAAAGGAAATAAGGTGGACGTCGAAGTTAACAAGCATGGTAGCAAGTTAAAAGAGATTAAATGCAAGTTATGATATTAGCAAAGACTTAGCAAGTTATGATATTAGCTAAGAGTAAGGTGACACTGTTGTGACATTATGAAAGTTTCGGGATAATGAGTGGTGGCATTGGTTAGAAGTTAAAAAAAGTGTTTGGGGGATTAGTTGGTGTGACAATATACACCAACGATGTTGGCACAAGCTATTCAAGAGAGGTCAAATGCAGGTTATGGCATTTGCAAAGATCTAGACCTAAGAGTAGGATGACACTATTGTGACATTGTGAAAGTTTTGGGACAGTAAGTAATGGAATTGGTTACAAGTTAAAAAAAGTGTTTGAGGCATTAACTAGTGTGACAGCATGCACCAATGATGTTGGCACAAGCTGTTCAAGAGAGGTTAAATGCAGGTTATGACATTTGCAAAGACTTAGACCTAAGAGTAGGGTGGTACTATTGTGACATTGTGAAAGTTTCGGGACAATAAGTAGTGGCATTGATTACAAGTTAAAAAAAAGTGTTTGGGGCATTAACTAGTGCGACAACATGCACTAACAATGTTGGCACAAGTTTTCGGCAGGGTGTGACAACTTAAGCACATCAATGCCTCCTCCTGCAAGATAATTAGAAACTCTAATACTCTTTAGAGGGTAATGCAAGTCTTTAATAGAAGTTAGTCAACTTTGGTACATGAACTTCGATTTAAGCTAATGGCTTGAGGGCTACATGTTGCAAACGACATCAAAGGGTTGTTGATGTATGAGTTTCGAGCTCAAGTTAACACTAGACACGACTATTTATGGCTAGTAAGTTTAGCACAAACTTAGAGTGTGGACCAAGTCAAAGGTGCCTTATACATTATGAAATAATACTATATGATCTAACTAAGAAGTGAGGAGTACTCTTAAAGGAAAGGGATACCATTATACATAATTGGCTTAGCAACCAAGTCATGTAAACATATGTAATTTAGGATATCAACTACAACTTTATAAATTGTTATAGGTAGCCATGAGCTCACAACAATTGAGGGAGAGGTTAAAATGTGGTGCTTGGCTTTTATATTTTTTCCTTGTATAATTTTGTGAGAAAATTAGTTAAAGGTTAGAAAGGAATTCAAAAGTATCATATGCCTATTTCCTCTCTTTGTGTGTAAGTGTGTGAAATTGACTATGTCCTTGTATGCGAGTTAGGTTGAGACTAAGACAATGTCTTGGTGCAATCACAAGACTAAAATTTTTTGTGAGGAAATTAACGCTATAATAGCTGTTATTAGAGCGTAATTTGATTTATAACAGGTGGATTGGGTCTTGATGCAATGTAGGAGCAAGTCTCCTAGATTGAAAAGGATTTCGGTGACATCAGCAATCCCTTTCAATTTTGGCAAGGTTTGAGGAGTTAGAAAAATCAGTATGTCTCCAATTATGATAGTTTTGATTTTGCTTGGATTTCTCATTTTGGCTAGATGGAACAAGATGTTACCATCCTCAGGAATGTGATAGCCAGTCTACTTAGTCAAGGGGTAAAGGGTTCAATGAAGATGAAAGTTCCTAAACCCAAGGCTTTAAAGGTGATCATAATGAGAAAGTTATTCAAAGATTCTTATGGGGTATAAAGTAATACTTTAAAGTTACCCATGTGTTGAATACAAAGAAGGTAACACTAACTAGCATAAACCAGTTTAAGGACACCAAGTTATGGTGGTAAATGAGGCTTAATGATGTTGCTAGTGCAAGAAAACCTTAAATTAAGACATGAGATGCGCTAAAAATGAAATTAAAGAATCAATTTCTACCTTGCAATATATCGTAGGTTACCTAGGAGTTGCTAAACAAATTAAAATATAGTGGCATAATGTGTGACTATGTCGAGGAATTTAGTTCGTTGATGGTGGATATATGTAATATGTTTATTAAGGATAATCTTTTCAATTTTATGTTAGGGCTCCAACCTTAGACATAAATTGAGCAAATAAGGCAAGGTGTGAAGGTTTTGCCTTTCGCATTTATTACTGTTAATGGCTTGGTTTATTTTCAAATCAACACCACTAATTTTTCAAGTAGCAAGTAACCTAAAAATAAGTGTAAGAAGAAGAAAGATGACTCTCAAGGATGCAAGTAAAGGAGAAATGCAAAGTTATTATTCTAGACCAAGAAAAATGTAAAACAAACATTGATTTATTTTATTTGTAATGGTTTATATGGGGAAAAAGAGTGTTTAAAGTAGGAGAGATCGTGTGCCTTAATGGCTAAAAAGGGTGGAAATGATGCTAGTTAGGATCATAGCAACTCCTCACATGTCAATTCCATATAATTGATCAAATGTTATGCGTATGGAGCTTACCTCAAAACTTAGCCTAATCTATGTCAAATTCAATCTAGCAAAGTAAGAGCTATTGGAGATGGTGGATTCTAGTGTAACCCATAATTTTATTTCCAAATGGGTGGTAGGATCACTTGGACTATATGTGTGCAAAAGTGACAATTAGGTGAAAGCTATTAACTTAAAGACTTGTGACATAACTAGAATAACAAAAAGAGTTGATATAACTCTTGGACAATGGATTGCCAAACTTGATTTCTCTACAATACTATTAGATGACTTTGATGTAATTCTAGGATTGAAATCCTTTGTGTAGGTAAAAATTACACTAATACCTTATCTAGGTGGCTTGGTGATCATAGACAAGAATCGACCATATTTTGTTACTAGTGAGAAATGTTTCTTCACTAATAAAGGTGGAAAAACTTATGTTAAACTGACTACTGTGTAGGTGCAACAAGGGTTGAGAGAAGGTGACGTGCAATATTTGACAACTTTAAAAGAGTTTGAGGTAGTAAAGGTGATTATTAAAGATAATGATGTAATAAGGCAAGTCCATATATGCTAGTTAAACCTCCTTTAATGAAGCATGCCACAAATCATAAGCTAATTTTATACAATTAGATATTATAAGGAATGAAACATCAAGTACTAGAACGCTATGTGAGTTTGATACAAGAACTATTTGATAAGGCTAAAAGTGATGAAAATGAAGCATAGAGGATAACAAGTAAATGCAGGATGCTTTATGGGATTTATTCAAGATATGATTTTAATCTTAAAAATACTAATTATTGGGGTAATGTTGCTTATAAATAGTAACAATCAGTCCTGATAAATTTTAGCCCATAAGGCTAGATTAGTGAAGAATTGGAGTTGCTAAAGTGGAAAGGCTAAGCTACCCATGAATGAGGACATTAGCTTTAATGGGTAGGGGTGGTTTGTTAGTCTCCTAAGTCTTTTAATACGAAAATGTAAACATTTAGTAGCACCATGTACTAATGATTAGCATAACATTAGTGTGTATTGGTTGTGTTAAAGGAAACAAAGTAGATATGGGAGTCAAGCTTGGAATGGCCAAATGCAAAGCTATGCCATTAGCAAATGCTTGGACTTGAAAGTGCAAATGGTATTGTTGTGACATTGCAGAAGCTTTGGGACAATGAGTGGTGACATTGATTTTAAATAGGAAAGGTGCTTAGGGCATTAATTGATACGATAACATGCATTAGTGATGCTGACATAAGCTATCAGCAAGGTGTGCCAACTCAAGCACATTAATGTCTCCTTTTACTAAACAGTCAGAAACCCTAATGCTCTTTAGGAAATAATGCATGTGTTCAACAAAAGTTAGCCAATATTGGTGCATGCACTTTGGTTTTGGATGATGACTTGAGAGCTACATGTTGCAAATGGCATTAAAGAGTAATCAATGCATGAGTTTTGGGCTTTGATTGAGCTATGAGGCAACTAGTTGTGGCTAGCAAGATTAGCACAAGCTTAGAGTGTAAACTAAGTTAAGGATGCCCCATGCGCCATGAAAATAGGAGAGCATGAATAATGATCTTCCTAAAATTGTAAGTGCATGTTTTGGTGGCTGAAGTGGTAAGTAAAAAGTGTTTATCTGAGATGATGTGTTGGCATGTCCTCCTTTAGTGAAATGGTACATGGGTGCCCAAGGAAGGGTGCTAACCAAGTAAGCTTGATGAGATGTCAATCCCTCCTAAAATAGCTTTGTATGATTTAATTAAGAAGTAAGCAGTGTTTCCAAAGAAAGGTGATCTCATTATGCATGATTCACTTAGCTGTTAAATCATGCAAATTTATGTAATTAGAGGTGTCAACTATAACTTTATAAATAAGTGTGGACAATTAATAACCTACAACAATTAAGTAAGAGATAAGAGTTAGGTGTTTACCATTTGCATTCCTTTGCAAACATTTGTCAGAAAAATAGTAAAAGGTCTAAAAGGTTCTCGCAAGTGTCATATGCTTAATGGTCTCTCCATGTGCAATTATGTGAAAAATTGTTTGTGTTCTCATGTGCGAGTTAGACTGAGACCAAAAAGGTATATTGGTCTCATCATATGATAAAAATTTTGGGTGAAAACATTAACCTCATAACAACTATCACAATATAAAATAAAGTGAACCTTCCTATTTAAGCTATGGATTTCAATTTTTATCGAGTTTGAACATAGTTTAGTGTTGTATCGAATAATTATGTTTTTTTAATTAGATATTATTATTTAATGTGTTCAAAATTACTTGTATGCATTTTCTTTTTTCAATTGTACAAAGCTTTCATTTTTTTTTTTTAAGGTGAAGATGTTTTCTACTAAAAGTAAATAGAGAAAAAAAATGTTTAGTTAAGCATATAAATTAGGAAAGAGAGATTAACTATTTAATATAAGAGACAATTATAATGATCATTATGAAAATATTAAATCAAATAGTCTCTTTCTCCTTAAGCTACCAAAGAGCAAAATGTTAAAGACTCAACTTACTAATAAGTTAACTAGTAAGTTACTAGTAATATTATAATTAACTATTCACTTGTCAACCAGACAAGTTCAATTGCATGGTTTTAAGGAACCACAACAAACAAAAAGTATTGGAACATTTGTACAAAAAAAAAAAAACATGTTTACAATTTTAAAATATATATATATATTACATTTTAATTCTTCTGCCACCACCCAAGCAAATTGTAATGGGTTGAAGGAAGTAGACAATCAGCTATGATAAGTCTTGTAATTCAGATCATCATATTATATTATTACTTTAATTAGCATCAAACCATATTCCTATAAAATGTCTCTTAATTTAACTAATTCAAAACAAGACAGATTTCAAGAATACATGTTTACTGAAATTTATCACCTTATATTATTCATATGATTACAAGTTAAAATATCTAGTGGGTGTTAGTTTATTGCATTGGCAAAATATTAGCTAATAGTTTTTATTTTTAATTTATTCACTTATTTTGCACCGCAACATAAATGACCTACAATAGTGGTTCTTTTGTGGCGATTAAAAATTGCTACTAAACACTCTTAAGGCAACAATTATAAGTATAACATAAATATATTAAAATCATGTGTTACATTAGTAAGTTTTACATAGTGGTTATACAACAATAGTTCAAAATTGCTATCTTATCTTGGAAAAAAGTAGTAGTTATTAATGTTTAAGCGAAGACTTATGTCTTTTTTTTATTTTTAAAAAAAAAAAGATAAGGCAATGGTCTAGAATTACTACCTTATCTTTAAAAAAACAAAAAAGTAAAGGGATAAGGCAAACCACTGCCTTTATGTTTTTGTTTTATTAAAGAAAATGGATAAGGTAGTGATCTTAAAATGCTACCTTTGCTTTTTTAACCAAAAAAAAAAGTATGGTAATGATCTAGAACCATTGCCTCATCTTTTATGTTTCTTTTGAAAAGAAAAGGATAAAGTAGTAATCTTAAATAGTTATCTTATCATTTTTAAATTTTAGAATAAGAGTTTTTGATAAATTCATCTACAACAGATTGTTTAACCTTATATTCTCATCCTAGCCACTACCTCTTAGTAAATATATTGATAAATTCATAGTTATCTATTGCTCCACTCTACCTAATCCTAGTTGTTGTCATTGTCTTCCTCCTCCTTCTCCTCCTTCTCTCCTCTTGTCTACCTACCTATGATCACTAAATATTATTATTTTAATTTTATTAATTTCCCTATTAACCACTACAGGAACCTCTAATTCCTTGGGAACCTTCGCTACCTTTATCTTTTAACTCTCACATGGACTATCAAAGGCTCTAAAGTTCAAAGAGCTTTAAGGCTTAAGCCTTTCACCAACAACTACACTCTTTTGCCCACCAATATCATTGCCTTCATATTGTTATCTTGTGTTTTTAGCCATAAACTTGGTGGATGTCTTTTATATCTAGTTACTTAGGCTTTCCTTCAATTTTTAGGTATATGATCTTTATATGTGTTTATAATTATTTTGAATTCAAAAGAAATTTTCATCATCCATCATATTGGTGAAAAAAAATTAAATTAAGCATGTTTGGCAAGCATATGTTAATTTCATGTAATTTAGTGAAATTATGTTACAATTTCTTCAATTTGCGAGTTAGGTATGATTCTTTTTTTTTTTTTTTGTAAATTCATGTATTCATTTTTGGTTTTTGGATCTTTGTATTTGAATCAACTGAAGTAGCATAAGGAATTAGAGCTAAAGTAACATAGGATTATGCCACATCACTATTTTAATAAGGTTAGGGATGCTTAATTATTACAAGTCTTCTAAATCCTCTTCTTCATTTGAAAATCTGGTGTTAATCCTACTGAACTTTGTTTAATTCTAGATTTTTATGACATGATGATCTGGTTGGGATGGGTTGAATGTATTTGCTTTTTTTAGGGGTGGTAGTGCTACTATTGGCAAGAGTTGGACATTATGACGGAGAGGAAAAGATGTGGGATCTTGATACTATAGTAGGACAAGCCCTTGCCATGGAGTGTAACTAGGCTACTAAGAGGTTTTTAAGTTTGATTCTTAGAATCCTTTTGATACTTTCCTAAAGTTATTAGATTAATTGGCTTTGTGGTGGATTTTTTTGATACTTTTAGGAGAAAATGTGTGTTTCTTGTGCTATGTTTGCTAGTCTAATGTTCATAACATAGTTTGTGTATTTCTTTTTCCTAATCAATTAGCTTTAGTAATCAAACTACTAACAAGAGCTTATTAGATCCTTTTTTTTTTTTTTTTCAAATTGTATACATGCCCTATAAACACATGATTTTTGTCACTATGTTTGAATTTAAAAATTTTTGTAGATTTTGTCATTTGTTTTAAGCATATGTAAATTGGATCATGCAAAAGGACAAAGTTTTCAATTTATTTCAATATTTGATTTTTTTAAAGTTATAATATTATGTTGAAATTATGGATATAATTTGGGAGATCTATATGTTGTAAATAAAAAATACCAAGCTTCCTCTTTTGGGTTTTTCATGAGTGATAGATCTAATTTCCAAAAGTTGCAACCTAATAAGGTGTATACAATTTATCACAAAAATCAAATGTTACAACTTTGACTATGTGTACCTTACATACACTTCCTTCAACATAGAGAAAATTATGCATATTTTGCTGGTTGATTACAATATTATAAAATTAATGAAAAAATATCTCTTTAAAACTAAATAGAAATTGCATTCCCATTTGGTTCCCTTTCACATTCACAATGATTTTCCATGGGAGTATGATATATCAATCTTCTATGCTACATTCTTAGCTAAGTGTTGAATTGTTTCATTATCTAGTGAAAATTAAAGTTATTTGTTATGCATGGTCCAAGTAAAATGATAAACAGTAGCATCTTATATGTATCTATTTATAAAATTTTTTTATTTTTCTGATATACTACCATTTTCTCTATGTCTAATGCAACTGGTTACATTAAATAAGTTCTATGAAGGAAACTTCTAAAGCAAGTGTTTATTAGAGGAAGATAAGAACTCCTTATGGGAAAATTTTAACTTACAATAACTAGAATCTCACTAAAACCATTTAACTTATAATAATTACCAAGCATTTGTTTGAGGAAGATAAAAAAAATTATATATAAGAGAAAACTTTAACTTACAATAATTAGGATCTCACTAAAACCATTTAAAAAGGTGAGTTGTGAGGTTAAGAGCAAGCCACCTATCATTTTATTTAGTCCAAGTTAGGCTAGCCCAAGTTACGTTGATGGTTCTTTACAACTGCATTACTAAATTATGATTCAATTATTAATTTTTTGAAATATAATGTGCATGGTCTATGAATAGTAAGTCACAATCATAATTGTTGTTATTACTTTACTACTTATATAATTTTTAATTCTTTATAATCCCTTAATAGCCATTAGCAATGAAGAAACAATTCATTCAATGAAAGAAGGCTTCATTTATTGCTAGAAAGGTGACAACTTCCTTTTTAAGTATTTTAAGATAACGAATGTTAACATAAGAGGCTCGTGCACAAGAAGAGACACAAACCCCTTAGTTAAATATTGTGAGATTAAGTTTTTTTATTCCAAATAGTGGGTCATAGTCAATTGAGACATCAATAGAAGGAGGTAGACAACTAGTAATATGTACTGCTAATGTTTTGTCTCTATAAGTAATGTATATTGTAAAATTTCTTCTTTGTCTCTACAAAAATGTATTCATTACAATTAACTTTTTTTGACATTTTAAATGATTATAAAATAAGTATATGGTTCCTAACAAAGGCAAAAAGTGGGTAATGACTACAATTAGAGCAAGTTGAAGGACTTATAAGTGTTGGTTAAAGAAACAACATTATAAAAAGTATAAGACTGACATAGAGAGATTGAAAGACTATCTACCTCATATACCTTTAAATCAATTTAGATTGTTATTACAATATTGGAATTCTAAAGAATCAAAGATTTAATATTATCTTCTTTTTTTTTCAAATGTTTTCTTTTGGTTTATATTAATATATTTTGACTTCTTATTATTCTTTAATAATGATTACAGGCAATGACAGGGACTAACATTAACAATCAATAAAAACAAATAGGAATGCAAGCTACAGACAAAAAGAGTTTTACTAGGATTTAAGAACATTTGGTAAGCAAATTCCAAAAACATTATTAATATATTAAGGTTTTATATGTATTGTATTGATCTTGTGGTCCATGTCTAACTAAGATTTGGTACATTTTCATAATGTGGTATCAGTATTTACCTTTAATTTACTTTATTTAAATTTGTATCATTATAATTCATTATTTATATTTGTATTAGAAAACTAAAGATCCTAGTAAAAACTTTCTTTCTAAACTTGAAATATTTAAGACTGCTCACAAAAGAAAAGTCAACTAAGAATATAAGCTATTAGATCAAATAACTAATCAAATTGTAAGCAATTCTATTTTATTGTTATTATTTTTTTAGTGTATAACCTAAGATTCTACTACATTTTGTCACCTATAACTTAACTTACTCTAGATCGAGTTTCAAACTCAAAGGGAAGAAACAAGTAGCCTAAGTCATGTCAATGTCTTCCTTGAAGTTATGGGGGAAGAGCATTCTAGAAGGGTGAGGTTATATGGAAAATGTGTGAACCTCACTTGTTTGAAAGAGAAATCAATTATTGCAAATGCTATCAAAGTTCCAAAAGATTTTATATAATTTGTTAAGAAAAATGTGCAAGCTAAGATGTCAAAGAAGCTTAAAGCATAAACAAAAAAGTTGAAAAATAGGATAGAACTACAAACTATAACAATAGCCCACCATTTTTATGTAATGTTTCAAAATTTGTAGCAATAAAATTCAAAGTTAAACATTAATTTTGACTTACCTCCTTTAAACACAGCAATAGCTTCTTTAACAAATGATACTTTTAATGCTCTAGATCTAGATTTACTATAAAGGGTCCATTTATCCTCGGTAAGCACATACAATCCATACATTCAAGTATTCCTCTTTTATTCTCTTTTTTAGTTTTGTATATTAACAACTACAAAAACATGTGGACTTACCTCTCTAAACAATGCACCTTTGTATTATTTCAAAGTTTTGATCATAAGTTTTGTTTATTTTTTATAAGATGATGCTCCCCCTCTAAATCATGGACTTTACAATTTGCATACACAACCATTTAGAATTGTTGATTGTGCATCAACATTATTTAAGATATATTAAATATTAATTGTTATTTATATTATTTAGTTTAAGTATATTTGCAACAATGTTTGTACATTTATATGATGTATATTTTGAGTGAAATTATATTAGAAATTATTATGTATTATACAAAAAAAATTATTGCTTATTCTAAAAAAAAAAAAATTTGTTGTGCATTTCACTTTAAAAAAATTGTCTATTATACTAAAAAATTACTATATATTCTACTCAAAAATCGTTACGTATTGTATTAAAAAAATTATTACTTATTTTACTAAAAAATTACTACTTTTTACAATAAAAAATCATTATCTATTTCTCCAATGATTGCTACCTATTTGTCTAATGGTTATTGTCTATTCCTCTAAACATTATTATTAAATGTGAAAAAATTGCTACATATATTGCTAGGCATTCTACTAAGAAACTATTACTTTTTATAATAAGAAATCGTTGTCTATTTCTCCCATGACTATTATGTAATTTTTTAATGATTACTACATATTCTTCTAACACTGTTGTTAAATATAGTAAAATTACTAAATATGCATTTCATATCTGTTATATAAAAATTATAAAAAATTATTATAATAATCATTTAAAATTTATTATCTAAACATTTTTAAGCAGCGACTTAATATGTGTTGTTATAAATAAATAAAATCATTATATATTATCTATTGCAATGTTTGTAAATTTAACAAATTAAAAATTACTCTATTAAATTTTATGTGGTGGTAGCCCATTTTTTTTAGTAATGTAACTAGCAATTATCATCACACTAAACATGAGATAATTACCTACTATGATGACAAATTGGACTACTAAAATTCAAAAAGAACTCGAAAAAAAAAAAAACACTATCTAAAATTATGAAACCCCAAATTTTAAGAAAAAATATAGTCTATGAAATAGTTATACATGCATGATAAATAAAAACTTTGGAATGTTAATTAGTATTCAAAATAAATGGCATAATAACATTTAATTTCATTTTGCCATGATCATTGTATGCTTATCTTGAGAAAATTTTGCTCAATAGTTTTACGTGACGTAAGAGCACACTTGGTGGGAGCAATTGCATGCCCAATCGAGAGACACGTTATAATATAGGACACGTTACAACAAATGTTTGTCTCACTCTCGAGAATGAAATTTTTAATACAATATCATTATTATTAATGTGGGTGCATATTGTCAAAAATGACGAAAAAATTAAGATAACAATATGATCTTTTTTTCTTGGGAACAATTGAGAGTTCCGCTCGTTCGACAACATGATATTTTTTGAACGGCATATTGGGAACTTATATTATAAAAAAGTTAATAATCACGTCTGCAATACAGTTTTACTTAAAAATGGGCGATTATACCCATAAAAAACGTACCATTTCACTTTCCATACCAAGAGGTATGAACCACGCAGGAGATACATGCCTAAAATTTACCATTATCCGGCTGTGGAGCACCTCTAACCAATGAATATAATTTTTTTTAGTTTAATGCGGAGATTAGAGGGAAAAGAAAATAACTACACGAACATAAAAATGATGAATTGAGTTAAATATAGTTAATAAAATAATATAAAATTTATTTCTTTTTTATTAACTCAATTTTATATTATTATAATAATATTTATATTATTTTATTTATTATATTTAATGTGTCAATGACTTTTGTATTTTACGAGTGTTTTTTTGGAAAATTGTTGATAATGGAACTTTTCTTATGACAAGAATCCACGTAATGACATCCGACTTTTTCCTACGCAGACAGCACTTCACATGCTGACGCAGCTTGTGTTGACTCAAAGCCTCGGTATCTCCGATCCCAACCGTTCGTTCTCTCTTTCTGATTCGAAACCAATTTTCCAAGTCATGCCATTAAAGACCCACGAGCCAGCAATAAGCGGAGAGACCACCCCCAGCCGAACAATTTATGAAATATCAATAGTCACGGGACCCACACATGACGTGCGGAACACAATCTAACGGCTAGAGTGGTGCTGACCGAATGGACAAGTATGGCCCACGAAACACATTGACAGAGAGATGCTCTCTGCCAGCTATGCCTGCCTAGTGCTAATTACCTGGTAACGGTCCCCACCAGCTTTAGCACATGTCGATAAAACGTGGTCTGGGCAGTGACGTGTCCGTCGCCGGTGCAGTCAGACTAATGTGGGCCCCAACGTCCAGCTGGTACATCACGTCCCCTGGACTTTCTGGAGATCTCCAAGGGCCCACATGTCATTGTAAAAATTTCCGCGAGTAGACGACGACGTGTTACGCTCTCATTGGCAAGTGCTGTCTCTCGTCTAAAATATTGAGCAATGAGCAAGCAATTCAATATTCTCATTTTAGGAAAGGGATTTGAAGTTCTATTGCACATGAACTTTTATCTTTGTTTTTTCTTTTTTTTTTTTTTTGGTACAGTAACAACAAAATTTTAACTTCAACTTTAATTAAAATCAATTATAAAATTCATTTTCAATATCAAATTCCTCTTAGAGTGCAGAAAAATTTTATTATATTAAGTGATATATTCAAATTTTCACGTAAAATGTCAAAAAAAATCAAAATTTTAGCTAAATATGGTTCAAAGTCCACACAAATGGAGAACCTAGATTGGATGTTTCTTCCCTATTTAATGGGCAGGAATAAGTTCCTTGGAGATATCAAATTTAACCTTATTTGACATATTAACTCTGGGTTTGAAAAAAGTTAAATTTAATTTTGATGTGAAAAAGACTTGGTCTAAAAATGACCAGAAAAATTTAGTGTCAAACCTAACTCGCATCAAGCAATTTATGTAACTCTATTTTTTTTATTTTCTTTTTCTCAATAAAGCAAAAAATATATAAAAAAAAAAATTATAATATTTTTTTCATTTTTAGATATTAGAGATTAAAGTATAAATTAAAAGCTAAAATTATGATATTAAAATCATAAATTTTATTTTAAAAAATATTTTTATTATTTTTATTATAAATTTTATGAATATTTATTTGTAAAAATAAAATAAATTTATAATTTAATATATTTTTTTATTTTTACCTATATATATATATATATATATACACACACACACACACACATTATACATGTATACTAATTTATATTTTCACATATTATATAAATATATATTACATTTAATTTACACAATTTTTGATTTATTATGTATATTTAATTATTTTTTTATACTAATATTATTTTATTTTTTTTTCATATAATATATATATATATATATATATATATATAATAATTTTAAAATATATAAATATAAAAAAAATATACATACATTCATATTTATATACATTTATAATATAATAAAATATATATACATTCATATAAAATATACAATATATTTGTATATATTTTATAAAAATTAATATATTAAAATAATAAATAAATAAATATTTTTATTATATATATATAACTAATTAACATACAACTAAATTTAGGTGATAATAAAAAATAAAAAAAATTATATGTGTGTTATATAAATTAATATATATAAAAATAAATAATAATTAATATATATATATATTTTAATATTTAATAAAAAAAAAAAAAATTTAAAAAACAAAATATAATTTATAAATTATAACTTATCCACTTCTCAGTTTATATGAATTTAAAATAATTTAAATATAATTTAATTTGTAAATAATCTTTTATGAAATAATTCAAATTTAGAATTCAAAATGATTCAACCCAATCGTAAGACTTCTAACTCTCGTCATTTGGAATAATAATTTAAAAAAAAAAACTAATTACTTTGTAAACAATACAAATATAAATTTATTTTATTTTATTTAATATCACAAATAGATTAAAATTAAATATATAAAAATTATTTTATAATTATTATATATATGAATGTACTCAAATTTCCCGTCGAGCTGCCAAATGCCTTTTTTTTTTTTGTTTTTTCGTGTTTTATTCTTGACTGGCTTTCCTGAACATTAGTCTCCTCTATCTCCACTAACTTTTTGCTCGTTTGTTCTAACAGATAAATACGTAATAATACTGGAGAGTCTTATTTTCCTTATTTACATGCTCCGAAATGTTGACTTGAAAAGATTGGTCTAAAAAAAAGAGAGAGAGAGAGAGAGAGAGAGAGAGAGAGAGAGGGTTTTGTCTAGTTGTTCAATGGTTCCTCTGAGCCGGGTCCATAAAAGTCAAGAATATTCATCTTTAAGAATAAAGGCATGTTGCGCCTCAAAAACATGACAATTTGATAATGCACATTAATTTGTACAAATCACACCAGCATTCCTTTTTTTAGGGTCAATATTACTTACTTTTGAAGTATTTTCAACATTTTCTTCACTGGAATTTCTCACCATATCTGATATTATATGGGATATCCACGATCAAACTTAAGAAACATTACCTAGCGATAGATATGGTTTAAAATTCATAATTTATTTATTAATTACCTAAGTAATAAGATCATAGAAAACTAAAAAAAAAAAAAAAAAAGCCCTTGCAAATTGAAAAGGAAAATCTTTTAATAAAAGAAACACGTTTGCCATTGAATTTGAATGCATACGAATTGAACATATAAATGAAAGCGTATCCAACATCAAAGTAATGAAAAAAAAAAAAAAAGTAAATTCACGACAATTTTGAAAATTTCAAATCATTCTCATTCTTTTAATCAGTCAATTACAAAATTAGGACTTCTTTGACTATTTGTGTTTGGTACATTGGAAGGAAACTTCTAAATTCAAAACAATTGTCTGGACAAATTTGATCGTCAGGTATAATAATGGAGGAGTTGGAATCTTAGTCTTAGTAATTACGGGTGGAACACTGTCAACTCTTAACTAAAGAATATGATATTTTGTGGCAAGGCTACAAAAATCATAATATGAAATCATTTTCATTTTTACTTTTTTGTACTTACATTTTATATTTTTCAGCTCTAATTGTTGATGCCTATTAACTGAGGACTCGTTTAGTTTATCTATTGCTTGTTGATATCTTAAATATCATAATTTGTTGATAGCTAATCACTGTTGTTAATTTTTATTGTTGATAAATAAAATAAAATAATGATATTTAATTAGACTAATATTATTTATTATTGTCAATTATTAAAATGACTAAAAAGAAACACAAAATTACTTTTTCTATTGTATACTTTTTGAAGAATTTTTTAGATTAACTTTTAAAAATTTTTACCAAATACTCATTATTTTTCCTTTTTTAAAACTAAGCAGCAACAATACCTCCTAAAAAAATAAAAACAAGCAGCCTCTGAAAGATGAACTCAAATGATTGGATGAGAGAAAAAAAAAGAGAAATTGCAAACAATCGGCTTTTCTTAATATTTTCTTTTGTTTTAGCTTACGTGGCGAGTTCAAAATTTTGGTTCCTTTTAAGTGTTGATCAGTCAAAGACTTAAATTTGATTTGATTGGTTAAAAACCATGTATAATTGAAATAAAAATACAATTGCGAAACTAAAATGTTATTATTTCTACCAAATCTAATCCACCTCAAATTGTAATTAGATAAGTTAAAACTCTACAATTCAAGTTTTCCTTATTTTTAAGCTAAATTGTTTAATATGAAGTAAATTTTGATTAGACGTATTAAACAATTAATATAAACATATAATTGAAATAAAATTTAACTTATAAATAGATAAATAAAAAATTAAAAATATTATAATATTATAAATAATAAGTTATGTTATTCATAATATTTTTTAAAATATAAAAATTAATTAAAATAATAAAATTAATTAATATTTAAGAAAAAAATTATAAATATTAATTTTAAAAAAATTAATAAGATAAAATTTAATTAAAAATATATTAATTAAAAAAAATTATTCGAATGAAATTTAATTAAGAAAAATATTAAAAATATAATAATATAAATTAAGTATATTTATAATTTTATAATATAAAAAAATAATTAAATATATTTTAAAATTTTTATTTTAATAAAATATTAAAAATAATTTAAATTAATTATTAGATATATTAAATATTATAAATTATAATAATATTAACGACGACGGTGCATGTTTCACGGCGGAAAAATGATAACGACGTGATGGTAAGGAACCGATGTGGTGGCCTTCACCACATTTTCTTTTTCCAATTAATCGGACGAGGCATTGCTACCGACAAGATGACGTGTCCCTCAGCACGTGGGTTTACCACACGACAATAGATGGGTCCCGGTTGACGAGGACTTGCAGCAGAGATTGTTGAGATCGGGACCCGATCTCCTTGTTGAAGTCAACATACGAGCACAAAATTTTCAGTTTTAGAATTGTCCCTGGCAAGGCTTTATATTAACGAAAGTGCCCTTCTAGCCGCAATCTTTGAATTCCTGTTGCTTCTCTCAACTTGCGTTCACACGCGAAAGCCAAAAGCCAATTAAAAAAGCAGGGCTGGTCCCAATACAGGTGTTTGTTCTAATAATAATAATATAAGTGTTTAAATGCCACTACGTGTGTTCGATCCTGATACATTTTGCTACGTGTCATCAGCCTTTTCAGAGATGTGGAAGTCCGGTGATTTTCGCTTCACTGTGCAAATGTACGGTACATCAAACAAACAAGAATAACATGGCGAAAAGGAGGGGTTGGGCCGCATTTCCACGTTTCACTCTTAGTCCACGTTAGTCCATGTCCATCCCATCCAACCTTGTAATGAAAAACTGGAGAACAAGGCAAAGGCCACGCTGACCAATGCAGATCACCCGATAATTCTAGTAAGGTTTTTTTTTTTTTTTTTGTTTAATAATTCTAATATATTTTTTTTTTTAATTGGTTTTCCTTGCAGTTTGTTTGTAATTAACAAGTTTTATAAATCTAACCCCATACAATTTAACTTTTTTAATTTTTTTTTTTTTTTTTTTTTGGGTTTGATATTATAAAATCTTGCGTACTGTAATTCTCTTTAACACAAGTTAGTTTGCGATAGCTTTAAGTAAAGTAATGATACAGACGTTAAGAACATGTTTGATAGAATGTAATGAATACTATCGTCAAGTGAATGCTGGTTTTCATTTCCTTTACATTCAAAGGCATAAAACAGATGACAAAATATTGTCCATTTATGGCTAATTTATCCTTAGCATGCGCCTGCTTTTTAAAAAATAAATTTGCCTATAAAAGATATTTATTGAGTAAAATTTTTGTAAAGAAAATAAATTATGTTTGTTATTTAGTTTTATTATTGAAAAATAATTTTTTCAATTTGATTTATGGAGAGGAAACCAAAAATGACGGAATTGATGATTTTGATACAAATTAATTATAATTATACATGAACATTGTAAAAAAAAAAAATAAAAAAGTTTTAATTAGTTTTCCACAACATAAAACATATTTGGACACTAAATAACCAGAAAAAAAAAATTATCGTGACAATGATAAATTTGATTTATAATTGATAATTGACATTGGATGAGAGTAACAATTAAATTAATTAGTGACTAATAAAATCAATGATAATTCAAATGTGACCATTTCTTTTTCTAACTCACATATTCTCTCTCTAACTTGTCTCAACATCTAAAAATAATAATAATTTTCCTTTGTTTTGAGCAGCATTAATTTTCTGTAAAAATATTGTCATTTTTTTCATAATTTTTGTATTTATTTTTGTTAATTATATTTTTTAAATTTATCAAATACAAAAAAAAAGAGATTACCGAAACAAACGATCTTTTTACTATTCACTAATTTCCATTCATATCCTGACTAGTGCCCCTCCTGCTTCTATATATCCACTTTTGACAACCCACATTCCCCATTTCCCCACAATTTGCTGGCACCGAAACCCAAGGCACGGAATCTTTTTTTTTTTTTTTTTTCTCACTGTCGGTTGATTGTTTAAAAGACAAAATTACTTATTTAATGAAAAAAAAAAAAAAATAACTCGATATATGAACATATTTGGGTCTCAACAACAACAAAAAAAAAAAAAAAAAAAAAAAAAAACAAAAGTACTGTCATTACACATCAATTACTTCAAAGAATAATAACAACTCAAATAAATATGTCATAAAATTGTTTTCATCATCAATGTTGGCCATCCAATTTTACTCAACACTAATTGTTGTCTTCCAATACAAACGAATGGCAGTGTTGTCGTACTTTAGGAGAAACTGATATTTACTCTATTTTGTCAACAGCTTATTAAAAATTTAATCAAAATAACAGATATCATCTTAATTGCATTATCGATGGGCTCTTTCCTTGTCTGCACGATACTTTGTGAAAACCACAATTTTGTCCACTTGCTATATTAGGATATTCTTGTCAACTTCCTGCATGAGAATCTTTATTCAACAAGTATTCCATTTTAAAATTTAAAATTTAATATATAAATTATATATTACATTTTAATACATTTTATTATATTTATAATTAAATATAAAAATAATATAATTTGAATATGCATAAAACTATTCCACCAACATAAAATTTAGAATATCAATCGTCGCTTTATGTACACCCTACATAGTGTTAAGTGTTCATTGGTCACTCATCCATCAACTGTCTAAACTTTTGAAACCACTTAGTTCACCTACTTCGTCGTATGGTTCAGAATCCGCCTTCTTTCAAAAGAAAACGAAGAGAAAGGAAATGGGAGTCCGGTTATTATCAAAATCTTTTGATATATTCCGGAGGTCACTGGTCATATGGGTGCTGATGGTCGCAATTTCAAGCAGTTTAAGTTACTCCGAATGTGAATTGAAGGCAATCTTCAACTTTGGCGATTCGAATTCGGACACGGGCGGTTTTTGGGCAGCATTTCCTGCGCAGTCTGGACCTTTTGGGATGACTTACTTCAAGCGACCGGCCGGTCGAGCTTCAGACGGGAGGCTTATTGTCGATTTCTTAGGTAATGAAGTCTTTGACACCCTGATGGACTATTTTTTTTAATCATAATGTTCAATTGATGCCCTGTAGTGCTCCTGTGCCTTAAAGATACAGATTTCTAAACATATTGAGTTTCGAAAATATGCAATTGATCTCTTAATACCAGTGGTTCTTACCGCAAGCAATCTGGGAAAGATAGTTTCTCGTGTATAATTATTTTTATCAGAACAGGTTTGGTTTGGTTTGGTTAGGCCTGTTCTTGGCGTAGGAGGAAGAGCCAGGCTGTCAAGTTTTGGAATACTCGAGGTCAATAATAGACGCCAACAATTGGGTATTCACATATGGGCTTACCTTGCATTTAGAAGCTCGAGCCCAAGGAATCCATGGCCGGCACGTAATTTAAACTAGCCTAGTTAAGACTTTCGAGTATGAACAGCTTTTGTTAATTACAATTCTTGGTGAAGCTTCCCAATTGGAACCCGAGGATCTTACAGGAATAACGAGACTGTTTTACCCTGAAAAAGAATTTCATGTGAGCTATCTCAGTCAAAGAGAAGTTATAGCATTAGCACCTCATTTGAACTCCTTTTATTATTTGTTTTCAATCGTTAAAATAAGAATGAGAGTTTCACGGAATTTGTTTTGTGTTTTGAAAAAATAAGCTTCTTTTTATTTTTTATTATTATTTTTATTATTTTCTGATGTGGGAATTCCTCTACGTTTTCATCATCTCATGTAGGCATGAACTTATTGACACTTTTCTCTCAATAATGAAATATTGGCAGCCCAAGCTCTGGGATTACCATTTCTGAGTCCATATCTGCAATCAATTGGATCGGATTACAGACATGGGGCCAACTATGCAACCTTAGCATCAACGGTGCTCTTGCCCAACACTTCGTTGTTCGTTACTGGAATCAGCCCTTTTTCACTGGCTATTCAACTCAACCAAATGAGGGAATTCAAAGTCAAAGTTGATGAATATCATTCCACCAGTAAAAAAGGTATGCCATGATTCCATGATATAAACAACTATGATGACTAATAACCACATTAAAAAAAATGTTTCAGTTTATAAAACTCAATTAGTGACGGGGAATAGCATGTGTGTGGGATGTTGTCCCACCTTGTTAAGGAAAACATGGGGGAAGAGGCCTTTGCTTATAAAAGGCAAGCGACTCCATGGGTTAGTCATACCTGTTCCAGCCCACAATCCATCCTGTTGCCTAAAAGTCTGGGTCTGGTTTGCGGTTTTAGACTCCATTTTTTTGCCCCGAGACTGCAATTTGTGATTACAATAATTGACCCGTCTGGTTGATCGATTTAATGGGTCTGTGGTTTGTTCGGTTCTTAAATTTTTTCGGCTCATCATTTTCTTGTTCGGTTAATTAAAAGAATAGGATCGGATGTAGTTTTGAGTCATTAGTTTTTTGGATCTAACTGTTAGTTCCTTCGGTCCGAGTTTTAAAATTATTGTTAGAGTAGGGTAAGACTTGCTATCAGCGACAGATGTAGATTTGGCTGTAGAAAACGAGTTCCATTACATGGTTAGAGGATCTGATCAAAAGACAACCTGAACGAGGATCTGATCAAAAGACAACCTGAACGTGGTAAATAAATTAAAAAAACAGTATTTGGAAGACTTTTTTTTTTATTTTTAATTTCAATTTTTTAAAATATTAATAGATGTTCAATTGGAATGATAAAATATGTAACAAAGAATATGATTATGAAAATTTCTAATGGTATCTTATTTTATATATATATATATATATATATATATATATAATTGTAGTATTATTGTTGCATATCTAGAAATTTAAAAAAAAAAAATTGAAGAAGAAATTTAAAATATAATTTTTTATTAAATAGAACTCAAATAGAACTCACATTCAGACTTGCCTATGGTCAAATCGTCTTACCACGAACATTTATTTTTAGAAAAATAAGAAGTGTCCCATTGAGGGGCGTAGCTGGTGAGATCCTCCTAATAGGTCCTCATTATTATTATTTTATTATTATTAAAAAAGAAAAAGAAAAGGTGGTTTTTGAGAATTAGTTGGGACTTTGACTTCTAGACATTTTGGCCCAACTATTTCCCAAATAAAAATTTAACCAAAATTTCCTTGGGCACACAATTAAGACCATACCATTTTCTATAAAGACTCTGTATCATTTTGCCATCTTTCCTATTTTAACTACTCATGCCGTTGTGATCCCTTTAGAATCGAAGAATCTTCCATCACCAGATATCTTTGGAAGATCGCTCTACACATTCTACATAGGTCAAAATGACTTTACTAGCAATTTAGCGGAAACTGGTACAGCTGGAGTGAAGCGTTACCTACCCCAAGTGGTAGCTCAAATTGCCGGCACTATCAAGGTGAGAAGCCTTCACCTTTCTAAGCCATGAACAAAAATTGTTCTTGGACCGGGAGGCCAGACTCTGGTCTGGGTCAGGAGCCTCTCTGAGTTGTCACAATCCGTTCGACGATATAGGCTTGAGGTAGCATGTGACCCGGTCCACCCCAAAAAGTGGGCTGGTCTGGCTTCCCAAGCTCGTGTTCTTGCGTTGTATTTGTGAATTGCAGCTGGCTTTCAGCCATGCTTACTGATTTATTTTTGATCCTTGAAATTTGAAGGAGATATACGCGCTAGGAGGGCGTGCATTTCTGGTGCTCAATCTGGCGCCAATAGGCTGCTACCCTTCGTTCCTGGTAGAGCTTTCACATAACAGCGCCGACATCGATGAGTTCGGTTGCCTTATTTCTTACAACAATGCAGTTTCGGACTACAACAACATGTTGAAGCAAACGCTAAGCCAAACAAGAGTGGCACTACCAGATGCTTCCCTTATATTCGTGGACACCCACACAATTCTGCTAGAGCTCTTCCAGCATCCCACTTCACATGGTTGGTACCTCTCTACTTGCGTATTATATATACTTGGACCTTATAATCTGATTAACACGTTAGATGGACGAGAAAAAATTCATATAATGGATCTCAATTAGGCTTTGGGATTAAATTTTTCTTGCGGTTATTGTCCTGGTCAAAATAACCAGTTGGGTCAATACAAGTTGATCTGCCTCAAGTGAAACGAGGCCCAAGAATGTGACGCAATAGCACCGATACAAATTGGTGATACTTTAATGGCAGTGAAAATTATATTTAAGATGTGCGTTTAATCCACACCCTCAAGTCTAACCCATTTCCCTACCTGGGCCAACGGTTTGGCAGTATACCGAAATGGCTTTTAATTTCAATAAATTGCTTGATTTTTTTGACATAGGCTTCAAATATGGAACCAAAGCATGCTGTGGGCACGGGGGCGGTCCCTACAACTTCGATCCTCGACTCCTCTGTGGAAATAGCAAGGTTATCAATGGAAGCACAATAACAGCAACAGCTTGTAGCGACCCATACAACTATGTAAGTTGGGACGGAATCCATGCCACAGAAGCAGCAAACAAAGTGGTTACATCGGCTTTTCTCAATGGCTCTTATTTTGATCCTCCTTTTCCCCTTAATCGCCTCTGTGACCTCCATCCCATTAATTAATTTTGTTCCCCTCATGTTTAGAAAATTAATCAAATAACGGAAGCGCAGCCTATTCGATGCCAATAAATATTTCCATCACCCTTTTGAAAAATAATGCCATTTAATTATTCTTTTTACACGGATGTGTAAGAAAATGACAAGAATATTTCGAGTACTTTCCCTGAACACATTGAAAATGTGCCCTTCATAACCAACGTTAATATAGAGATTAATCCCATCCTGGTATGATCAATCATTGGTTTCTCGGAGTCCCTGATTCTGATATTGACATAAGACCTGTCGATGGCCGAATAATTGGCTGTCTTCTAAACACGGACGGTACGCCTATTGGAATGCTGACAAATGCTTTCTTGTAGCATTCCAAGTCATGTAATTGTTGTCTTCTGCGTAGACATCTACTAGATGGAATAGGCACCGAGCCAAACTTGAAGCATTAGTAGCCTGCATCCAACTATCGTTGGTTGCCCGGCCAGCTATGTAACCAGTAATTGGGACAACAACCAAATTAAGGAATATTAAAAATTCAAATATACAAGAAAAGTACAAAAGAAAAAACCAAAAGGAAAAAAGTTAATGGTATTGAGTCACCAATCCTCTGAATCAAATTGAAAACACCGTGGCAAAAATTGCGAAAGAAGATATATAGAGGGGAATTAAAGAATGCAATATTTTATATTACCGGTCCAGAATTGAAATTTACAATTCTGTTTCACTAGTGACAGTGAAGTGAAATTAAAAAGAAAGGGAAAAAGAACCAAGGAACTGCACACATGCAGGTCAGAGAACACACTCATGATCAAGGGATGGTTGGGTTCTTATCATTGATGCAGAGGGCATTCTACTTCTTCCAATCCAAGTTGTATCAAGTGCTACCTGTCTTTCAGACTCTTCCTCCATGTCTTTGATCCTCTTGCTTCTCACTAATTGTAATGCAGTGAACAAAATGACAACCAACAAAAACAACCCAATGACGCCAGCTACAATCCCCATCACCCGCCGTTTCAAATGGCTATTTTCCTTTGTTTCCTGAAGTGGAACAGCCACTGCAAAATGCCCATTACTTTCTGTCATGCATATGTTCCCCTCAGTTATGTTCCTGAATTGGACCAAACCACCATCGCCAAATTTGACACATTTTGGTGCGTCAGGGCCATCCCCTGATCTGAACCTACCAGGTAAATGGACCAAAATGGAGTTTCCCATGACATTAAATTTGAGTGTCCGATTGCTTAAACGACTTTGATTTGTAGCATCATACGCCAAGAAGCCAATAACAGGAGTAACTAAAGCATAGCCTGGCACGTCGTAGTACAAAGGAGACCAATTCCCCAGATTCTGATATACTAGAGCTATTCTCTTCACAAATGGAAATGGAAGAACCCTTGGTGGGATATAGAAGGAACTAAAGTTGGCTCCTCGTTCCCAAAAGCTGCCGCTCCTTATTCTAACAACCGACGCTTCCATGCCAGAGAAATTAGCAGGGAGGGAAACTTTGAATGGATTACCTGTACGACGCTTTGCTAGTGCATTCATTGCGCGCTCGCGTATCAAATGATCTAAAGATTCCGGGTCGTAAGATATTGAGCCATCAACATTGGAAAACAATAAGAATAAGATTGTGAAAAGGATAGCGTCAAAGATGTGCCAGCTTCGGCCACACCCCATCAGGATTTATCCCACAAGAAAGAAAAGAAAGCCTTCTCGTGATTTACATATTTATGTATATCTCACCCTGGAAATGCAATCAACCAATGGATCCAAATTGAGAAAGATCATTCAAAGCTCGATCGCCTTCTTTCTTGTTATAAACAAGAAAATTGCATTCAATAAAAGGAGCTGTTTCGACTCCCAAGCCCAGAACGATCTTTCTCAATAACCGGACATTGAAAGTTGCTTCTCAACCAAACAACCCTGTCGTTAAGCTATCGGAATTTTCTGAAAAGAAGAAATGGGCACTAGGCTGAGATGGGGATTGGATAGATGAGTAGATGCCTCCCCGGAATATGTGTCACAGGGATAACTGGTATTATTATTACTATTAGGATTAGGGAAGCCAGGTTAGACTGGCACCCAGAAAAAGGGGCCCTTCCTAGGTTTCTATGCCTTTTCTTTTTCATGTTGTCTTTGCAAAAATTTTTAGTTCTTATAAAACTCCGGGTCAACTGGGTTTGTTGGTTAGAGAGATATAGAGGGGGGGGGGGGGAGATATTGGTTATAACAATAATAATGCCAACGAAGCATTAGGGTTGTGTTTGTCCCATTAAAAGAGAGGTGTTGAAAACTCCTTCGACCCTTAAAAATAGAATTTATGTTTAACTATCATTGGAGAAGTCATGGCGTTGAGAACTTCCACCTATAATTGACATTGAAACATGGTAAAATTGTCTGTCACATTCCTAATTGAATTGCTTTGAATTTCATGAATTTATGCATATGAGTCCAGTAACAAGGCGTTGACGCCTTCTACTAGGATGCCATTGCTGCAATTATAAAATATAAAAGGCTGTCCCAACTTCCCTTGCAATTCTCAGTTTCCTAGTTCTCACCCCCCCCCCCCTCGCCATCTAGGGTGCAGCACGACGCTTGCTCCCCCCCTCCCCCACATTTTTTATGGTTGTTACCCATTTTGTTTGACAAGTCGATGTCACTGCGGGACAGCGATAAGAGGCTCATGCTTCTAAATAGAATCCGCTATCACCGGAAAAGTAAAACGAGTTTTAGAGCACAGGAGGCGTACGGCCCGGAACTTTACCATTGGAGCCCAAAGCTACAGCTCCAGCAATTGATACGAAACTTCCAACTCTGCCACCTTGGCCCAGTTTTTTTCTCTTTAGTTGTGCCTGGTCCATCTCAATCAGGGGACAAAAAGTTAATGCATGGGCTAATGTTCTGTTGATCCAGTATTTCTGTCATGTTTTCTCCTTCACATTTTCCTAACCAAAGGACTCCGTGAAGCATTTTTATCAAATAATTAAGCTCCAAAGTTTCTAAATATTTCCTTTTAAATTGATTTTTTTTATTTATAATATTCATACAAAACAAAGGTTATTTTTTTTTTCTCCCAAAAATTAGTGGCTCAAGCGGTTGCAGATAGGGAATGAACCAATCAGCAAGCTTGGGTCATCCACGTGTCAGCAGCTCAACCGTCGTGCAAAAAGGCAGTACAGAAAATATCGTCAAAATAGATCAAAATTCAAAAGACACGATAAGGATAGCAGCAGTCCGTCAGCAGAGCGTCTGGGTGACCGCACGTTTTAAGCTCCAATGGCAGCAGCGACAGCAGCAACCTCCTCTACGGCGGCCATCACTGCTTCCTTGACACCTCGCGTCCCCACTTCCGCTGCCACGTCCATCACAACCGCGCGCTGCTCTGCCTTGCCTTCTCTGCCCCCTCGCTTGCCCGCACGATCCTTCACGACCTCCATCAAGCATTCCTCGGGTATTCTTTATTCTCACATGTTTAATGCACTTTTGTAAGTATCCAAAAAGTAAGACAAACCAACAAACGAACATGACATGGTAATTACAAAAGGGATACGGGGGCTTGCCAGAAATAAGAAGCATCAATGCATTGCTAAAGAAAATTTTTCAAGCTAAAGTGAATTACCATGCTGCACTTACATCAAGGGTCAAAACTTGGGGCATTCTTCGAAATTATGGTCTGTTCTAGTTTCTGTGCTGGGACTTCAAATTATTCTGTAGGGATTTGGGCCAACTTGAATTGTTCCGGACATAATGCCGTAGGAACACACGCAGACTACAGGACATAAAGAAATGATCACATTACATAACAGGGCTCAAGCCCTCAAACGTATGTGGTGGTTGATTCCCGTCGCACTTCTTTTATGAGATGATCACTTTTTGGACTTTGTGTGAAGAAGTGGAGCAGACGGTGTTTCTTTGGGTTTTAGGTGTACATAAGATTAAATACTGAAACTTGTTCATGTGGAGAAACAGCGGATACTAAATGGTTATGTTTGGGTTGGGTGATTTGAGATTGAATATTTGAAGGGTTTTTTTTTTTTTTTTTTTTTTTTTTTCCCTCCTTACAAACAGATGCTCGCAGATTCTCTTTGCTCCGGATCACAGCCTCTTCAGATGAGACAAGTCCTGTTGATGCTAATGAGATTTTCACAGACCTGAAGGAGAAGGTAGTAACCACACCAATTTCCTAACTTTCCTTCCTGCAAATCTTGGATCTGAAAGAAAGGTAAAGAAGCGAAATTAAAGGATGTTTTGCTGTCTTTGTCAATATCAGTGGGATGCAGTCGAGAACAAATCCACAGTACTTCTCTATGGAGGTGGGGCAATAGTTGCTGTTTGGCTATCGACAGTCGTTGTTGGTGCCATAAACTCGATACCTGTGGTAGGTGATGCCTTTCATACTTGTACCGAGGAGATGGATGCTTTTCCAATTCCCAAATTTGCTCATTTTTCTCTTTCACCAGATCCCAAAGGTCATGGAGTTAGTTGGACTTGGATACATGGGATGGTTTGTCTATAGATATCTTCTCTTCAAGGTAAATATCTCTTGATCAATCTAATTCTCAAGTCAACCAGGAATAGGTATTCACATATGGTTACGAACAACAGTAATTCACTTTCCGTTTTCTCTTCCATTAGGAAGCATATGATACGTTCCTTCAGCTCTTTGGAAATGGCTGGAAGTTGAAAAATTTTTGACACAACTGATTGTAGTTTGGGTCTAACATGTGAGAGGGAAAAATAGCAGTAGTAGTTATGATTTAGGGAGATTCTATGGTGACTTTGTTTTGGAAGGAAGTAGACATGCTTTGTACTTTATCACCGCTGGATCCTGATGCTTTTCTTGTTTTAAAAAAATTTGCACCGCTTGTCAGCTTATCTAATGGTTATAAAGGACCAAATAAGATTACTTCAGTTAAGAATGAAGCCACCATGAAAGGCACCTATGATTTAGAGTTTGGCCCATTTTCTCTTTAATAGCATTGTGGTCTTCTATTTGGCAAGTGACTTGCTAATAATTGCAAACACTTTCACGTTCTCAGTCAAGCAGAAAGGAGCTAGCCACAGATATAGAAGCACTGAAGAAGAAGATTGCTGGAAGTGAATAGATCCAGATGGTTGGTCAGCAAGCTTTATCTTCTATATTCCGTCCCCACTGTATTTGTGACTCTGCATCCATCCATGCTGTTAGATGCACTTGTATCCCACTACTCTTTGTAATTTCCTTTGCCAGGTCATCTCTGATTAGATTTGGCAAATTTGTTTGTGTGCATTCACAAAATGGACCGACTGCAATTTTGCGTCAAGTGAAATAAAATGGGACTCTCCTTTTGAGTAATGCAGGGCATGAATCGGATTTCCTCAAAAGTTCATGCATTCTTTGGTAAGCAACACCCAAACTTACATGAAAAAACTGAGCCTGGAGAAAAGTAATAGATGCGGTTATAAAATACAGATAACATTGAGGAAATAAAAAGGCAAAACAATGACTAAGAGAATAGTGTATTCATGGGGTTTTTTGTTTTTTTTTGGGGGGGGGGGGGGGGTGGGGGACAATGAGTATTGAAGAAGTATTCTAAGCACATGCCGTGTTTTATGGCAAGAGGGGAAGAATTATGAAACACATTCAACCATTAAAGTTTACTTATAAGAGTGAGAAAATGAAGGAGGAGTCCTATTTTGATTGGGAATATAATAAATTCTATGGGTGGAATTGAAGAGGATATGTAAGAAAAAAGTTGAATGTAAACAAAATACTCAAATAAATTCATGGTGAACTAATAATAATTCAATAGACAAATGGTAGTGATACGTTTTCTTTTGTTGTTTGGGTCGGAAACGTCCTTGTTACATGTAAGTGTTCTTTGTTGTTTCCATCATGTTCTGTAATACAAACCACAGTCCATGGTTTTAAGTCTATTTGATTGCAATTCTACGGGCGGAAAATAATAATTTATATTTTATAAAATTATTTTGTAATAAATTTAACATATCTTTAGATAAGATTAACAAATTTTATATGTAGAAAATTAATGAGGTCGTATGTCACATGTGATTTAATTTCATTAAAATAATTAACAAAAAGTACAGTAAAATTAATTAAGAAAATTCTAATTTTTTTTTTTTTTTGGAGAAAAATTTCTCTCTCCTTCCTGTTTCTTTGCACTTTGCTCGTTCTTCGCCTTTCACTTCTTTTCTCTATTTTTCTAAATCTATTCACAACAACTCACAATATAATTCCATCAAATTCTAAATAAATGGAGGGCCATTTTCAATCTCTTGGACCTTGTGCGACACATCTCCATCCTTCGTACCCACTCAAATTCTATCTTACTAATACATAGTACTTGATTAAATTTAGCTCAATTGAGCCCCAATTTGATGGTCACTTGCCTTGTAGAAGCCAAAATCAAAATCACCAGTGCTCGCTTGGCTACTTCCGATGGCTTTCTGACGACATCGTAGCAAGTCATTTGGGGATATCCAAAAAAAAAAAAAAAAATTTACTTAAAATTTTAAACTGTAAAATAAAATTTAAAATATAAATTTATATTATATTTAACAAAGGAAATATATCAGTAAACACTGATAAAGAAAATACTAGTTCTCTCGTTTTGCAGCGGTCGTCTGTGGAGGCGTATTCGGCATTGGAGAGTATCAATGGAGGCATAAGATTTCTTTAGTTTTCACGTTTTTCTAGAGGTTTCTGGGCATATGTGGTGACCGAAAATAAAGAGATCATTTTAATTTAATTAATTTTTTAAAAGTATAAAATAATTAAAAATAAATTTAATTTAAATTATATTTAATATTTTTAATTATATATTTTATATATATATATATATATATATATATATAGTATAAGTATATATTTTTTAAATTGATAAAAAACTTATAATTGATTAATATAATGACATTTGTTTTATTTTTAAAATATTAAATATTTAATTTAAAATTTTAAAATATACTACATCATCTTTCAAATGTATTTACTTGACAAAAGTTGCTATAGACCACATAACCTAAAATTTATTCGTAAGCTATTTTGTATAAAATAGCTTGTTCTTTTCAATAAATAATAATTCGAGCTAAACTATTTAGAACACACCGAAAAGGATTAAAAAGAAAAAAAAAAAAAAAAAAACTGTCTAGCACGAGTGTAGAACTGGAGTCAACTTGCAGCCCGTTCTCAAATTGCCGACATAAGAATGCGCAAGGCTTAAGGTTGTGCATCACTTTAATCCTTGCACGTCCTTCTTGGGCAGGGGCCTCCGTGTACTTCAATGAAAGAAGGTGCTTTAATGCAATATATACATAGTATATTCCACCAAGAAAAATTAATCCATGCAGATAGGCTAAATAAAAAGCGCTAATTGAGTAAAATTGTGAAACTATATAGCTACATATAAAATTGAAGTGCAGATACACAAGACAGTACAACCGGATAACTCTCAAATTGCATTCTCAGAGCCGAGCAACTCTAAACACATACCCATCATATCTCAAGGTTCTAACCACATTTACACTTCCAACTCATTTCCAAGCAGAATTCAGCATGGAACCACAGGGACATTAATAATATCCCGATCTGCAAACCACAACTAACTTAGTAGAGAATTTCTACTTATCCCCTTTCATGTCTTCTGGGAGTTGAGAAGGAAAGGAAAAGGGTTAGACTTCTAAAACTAGGAAATACAACGAGCGCAGGCAGTCAATGCGTGATGGTGAGCTCTGCCCTCAGATGCAGGACGCCGTTGATGAAGTATAGACTGTCCTCTGCCATGAAGGAAGTCCATGGTATGGCAAATAAGTTTCGATACCCAACAGCCTTGCCCCCAGTGAATTTGTAGTTGCCTTTATATTTACTAACAAACTCTTCTGTTGGCTTTACCCTTGCTGCAAATTCATAGTCCACAGCAATACTCACTGAACCTTTCTCCTGCATCCCCAAAAACAGCCCAAAACAATGGAAAGAGCTTTGCTGGTCCATGTTGCAATGTGCTGACAAGAAAAACCCTCGGCCACCCAAATGAAATGCTTGAGAATACACCCGTCCAGATGGGAACAAATTCATGCACTCCTCACGCTTTAGGTCTAGGTACACTAAACACTGCTGGCTGGGTAATTCAAATTCTACCACTTTAACAGGCCTATATTTGTATGCACGCTCCACAAAACGCCGATTTGACGTGGCAGACTCCTCTGCTGCCAGGCTTCGTTGACGGTGAGGTGCCTCAGCCTTGAAAAATAAAGCCTCAAGCACAAGCTTGGATGCAACTTCATGATCAAAGTCACTACAAGTTAACACCTTTTTGAGCCTCCGACAAGTCATATATGGGAAACGAATAAAACGTGCTAGTCGTAAGCCCAAGACTTCGCGTCTCTCCTCCAGTTGTGGGTACTGAGCTCTAGCCCACTTCAACACGAAGTCATACACAGCATCTTCAGAAGCAACTTGTAAATCATCACTGGACAATATAGCCTCAATTCCAGCGAGAGGCAAGCTCATCACCTCTTCCTGGAACCTGGTCAACAGTATAACATTAAGAAACATGCATCCAATACTAAAATCCAAGTTTCAGAATCAAAAGAGCATTGTGTTAGCTATTCTCCAATCTTATCTTTCAACTCTTGAAAGAACTTACCCTTTCAACTGTGTTTCCTTGCTACGTAGCATTTCTATTGTAAGCACTAAGAGACATATTATATAACCATCAAAAAGGTTTCACAAAATGTACCAAAAAATTCCATAAAAGAAACTTACTTTGTCATGTCCTTGTAACGGGCTGCAAGGTACCGTTTAGCTTCATCAGTCAATGGCTGGACAGCTTCAGCCATCAAAACACTGTAAGGAAGCTCCAAATAAAGCAAAGCAGAATCTGGTGTCATAGACAGGCTCCGCAACCGCTGGCTGCAATACCTCATACAGGAAGCAACCTCAAACTTGTCTGCTGCCATGAGCACATCAAGCAATCCAGTAGCTGAAGTGGTTGATAAGGTATTACTGTACATAAAATTCAGAAGCTCCATAACTGCAGCTTCCTCTGTTTGAGAGCAAAAATAAAAAAAAAAACTATGAGGAATCTTTTTCAAGTTATACCCAAATTGAATCAGATTTTCATGCCAAAACTAGAAAGTCTATTTTATGGAACAAGTAGGACTTGAAAGCTGCCCTCAATGATAATATGGACAATGGAAGAAAATACTAGGTTAAAAAAACACTAACTAAAATGAGAAAGGTGATGGTTTCTACAAGGACTAAGGAATAGCAACCAAAGAAAAAGATACATAATATTTGCCCATACCACTGGCATTTATTCGTAATGTCACGTGTCGTTGCTCTGACTCCTTCATCCCATTTGAGAAGAGCTGTCCAAAACAAAATTAATAAGAATAATCGCCAAAAATTGCAACAAGGATCTATGAAATGAGTTTATGAGAGAAAGTGAAAATGAAAAGGCTAAATGGCCCTCACCTTATAGAAAAAGGGACTTTTTGCGGCCAAAATAGGAGAGCTGATGTGTAATGTTTTGACTGTAACAACAGAACAATCCATGTTCCAGTTTAACTCATTACCATCTCCGGCTTCATCACCTGTAATGGTTACTTTCATCAGGCACAACATCAGGTAAAATTAACAAAAATATTTCAGTGACCCTTCAAATGAACATAATTGTTTTGTGCTCCCCCCCAATCATAATGTAGCTACATGTGACCTTCAAATCAACTAGCTTATGAGTGACAGCACTTTAACTAGATTACTTGTCCCCTTCATGGAGGAACTCCAAAAACAGAAGGCTCAAATTGTCCAACATTATCTACCATTAAAAAGTGGAGCAATCCAAAACTTCAGCTCTTGCATAGAATATAGGCATCAATGATCAAATACCAAAATATAACTTTCTTCTACTGTGAGCAAATTATTGCCAACCCAGAAATATGTTTCTTGGTACTCATGGACTTTGAGATGCATTCTCTATAGAGGTTCCTCATAATCCTAAATTCAGGCATCCTCATACAAACCAGTTATGTTTCAGGAATTCGTGTCAGGGACTTGTGCAATTTCTGAATCAAAGTTTGTGACCTCAAAGTCAACACAAAATTTGTTTCTATTTTAAGCTTACATGCATACTTGCATCCTAAAGGTGACGATCATCTCCATCACAAAATGTTCAGGCAATTGAAGTGCAAAAATTAACCATTATGTAGTTGCATCTATAATAATTATAAATGTGATTTTATATAAACAAAACTTAAGAAGCAATATGATTTTAAATTTATCTGTGCTCAAGACAACAAGATTCTCAACTTATATAAAATCTAGTTAAGATTAGACAAAAGGGACAAGTGTGTAAGCAGTAATAAGTATACCAGCTACATTAAAACTTTTAGAAAATAAATTTACCTGAGGGTGACTCTTCAATCATAGCCACTGTTTCTTCGTCTTGATTCTCACAGCCCACACCGTCATCCATGTCAGGCTGATTGCAAATTAAAATCTGTTCCTCTGCACCTACAGAGAGATCTGCACCTGAAAGTACACATTAAACATTAATCAACAATATCATCAACAAAGCCAAAAGCCAAACAATACCAAAACTGAAAGATGCATTCCAGTGAAAAAGAAAAGCATTACCAGAAAAAGGAAATGATCATCAAAGTAAAAGTGTTACAAATAAGGAAAGAATAAAAGATCAGTTAAAATCCACCAGAACAAGGGAACAGAGAAATGCATAATTCAAACCATAAAGAACTTAGAAATCACCTGCCAAGTAACATAAAACCTTGTCTTTTATCTCTCTCCATTTCTACTTTAACTCTGTAACTCCTCCACATCTCTCTATAACTAGCAAATTGGCATGCAAAATCTATGGTGGCCATGGAGACAGAAGAAATAGCACCGATGACTTTTAAATCTTGTATACAAAGGCTAAAGCTTCATTATGCAACATCTCTTCTCTTCCACTAAAATCATCATGAAATTACATCCACACCCTTATCAACAGCATTAGATGCTTATTGCAAAAATTGCAACTGCTCCTTCAAGGTAATTCCGACATGCTATTCAACTTAATATGGTTGTCATTGATATTTGAAAAATGAAACTCGGTCAAAATGATTTCAAAAACTACCTCCTAGAATAAAGATGTTAAACAAATGGGCTCGCATGAAGTCATTATCATGTCCAAAAATCCTAGGGGTTAATGAAGCAAAGAAAAGAGAAGGAAAACTATCCGGTATGACTCTATCCCAAGTTATCCAATAAAAAAACCATCCAAAATAAAAGAGAAGGACAGCTAGGGCTCTTTATGCACGAGGAAAGAGAATGGTCAAAGAATACAAGATTATGAGCATATGTGGTCTCCTACTTTGTCTCCCAAGAATACAGAAATGTAAAAACCACATATGGGCTGGCGCAATTCAGGTTCTGGCGTTCTCAAGAGCAAAGGGTCAACCCAAGGTCCTTATCAGCCAATATAGACACAAATATTGGCTTATATTAGCAGCCACAAGGTTGTCAGCAACCAAGAACAGTTGTGTTTAACGTTCAAAAGGGCCTTGAGATTGTACAAAAATTAGAATTCAGATAGTTGTTCTTCTCCAAACCAAAAAGCAATTGCAGCAAATCAACCCATTCTTTTCCTTTTCTAAATTATTATGTTATATAAAAACAAATATCAAACAGAAGAAAGGCTTTCCCTTCTATACTTAGACCTTGTACGGCTGGAAAGAGAAAGTTCACTTCCATTTCCTACCCAAATTTTCTTAGCATCCAAGCAGAGACCAACAAAATTCTAAACGAAATCGAAGATTAAAAAAAGGAAAAATGAAAACTTGAACATCATTGCTCACTATCAAACTCAAATTTCACGGAAACCAAACATATTCGCTCAAAACTTATTAAAATAAAATAAAACAAAAAAAGGCTGAGAAATGAGCACAAACCATTATCCTTCTTGATATCTTCTCGTCTCCTCTTGCGGTGCCTGGCCCAGTCAGCAATACTGGTGCAGCCCTCGCCATTGGGCCGTTCATCGAGCGATCCGCCCATGATCTCGATCCGGAGAAGCCGATCCGAGAAATTACTGTCGTTGAAAGCGAACCCGAAATCTCCTTCGGAGGCCGAGGCCGAAGCCGAGCGCAAATAATCCGACTCCATCTCCGTTCTCGGGTCGAACAGATCCGCGTTCGAACCTTTCATCGACTCTCCAATCCAAAGAAGAAAAAGGCGGAAAAAGGCCAAAAAAACGAAAAACTGAAACCCTAACCCAAACAAAGAGGTGACCTGGCGCTTGAGAAAACAGCTGAGATCCTTGGGGTGTGCGCGCTTTGGAGACAGCGATTAAAGTTACGTCTTATTTAATGAACCGAGGGACGCAACAGACGTAACTCACTTTTGCTGTCTTTGTTGGCTTCCCATCGCTGCCTTTTTAAAATACACGCACAAAAAAAAAAAAAAAAATAATAATAATAATAACAATAATATCCATAATTTTATTAGAAAAATTAACGTTTTATTAGAACATCAAACGTAGGTTCGTTAGACTACACTAATCGGTGGCTTTTTTATTACTCGTCAAAGGAAAAACTATAAGTCGGTTGTGGTGTTCTTCTCTTCTCTCTTCTTTCTGTTTATTATTATTATTATTTTTATTTTTAATCTTGTTGGACTTTGGTTTGGAATTGGTTATCCTTTTGTTATTCAAAGTTGTTTTTTTTTTTTTTTTTAACCTCTTCGTTTGTCTTGTTTTTGTTTTTCTTTTAACCATAATATCCCACAACGGTAAGATTTCATTTTTGTTTTTCGTTAGTTGGAGGCGGGCAATGATAAGGTTTTCCAAAAATTGACAAAAAAGAAATGAAAAAAATGAGAACGATATTTTTTTTTTTTTTTATATTTCATTCTTTTAATGAGCGAATTTGTGGGGTGTGAAGAGGAAAGCATGTCACGCAACTTTAGTTTTAAAAATGTTTTGGATATCATGCCTAGGTGAAAGCCAATGTTAATTTAATTTGAGTTTGAGCTGTTTCTTATATTGAATAATTATTTCAATATTGAAAAAAAATTTTAACATTTAAGTTAATTTATCTTTATAATCAAAAGATATGTCATTAAGATATATTATCATCAAGGAATTTACACCGGGTCAATTTGTCATCCCAATTCAATCAAAACAATAAAGAAAGGATTCAATCGTACATAGTAACATGTATCGTAATTATATTCAAAATGACAAATTAAAATTTATAAAATATATTTATATAATTTATTTCTAACAATAACTTCCTTACACTAATTACAATATATATGAATAAATGGTTAATTTGTGTCTTTTGTTTTTGTTAAATGTTTTAATTTTGAAATTATTGTTAAATAATTATTTATATACTTGTAAATTTATTAAACTAATAAGATGTTATATAATAATTAAAAAAATATATGTACAAATAATATAAATATAAAATTTTATTTATTAATTACAAAAAAATTTTAAAAACTCAAGTTTTTTTTATATAAGAAAAAAATTATTAAATTATATTAAATATTAAAAATTATATTAATATAAATTTAATTAATATACATCTTAGTTAAATACTAACTTAGTATATGATTCAACTTGACATAAAAATTTTAAATTTTAATAAATTATTTTTTAAATCATTATTAATATTATCAACAATATTGTTAAGATTTTTCATAACAAAATTTTTACTTAACTTTTAAATTTTTGAGAAACTGATATCATATAAATATTATATATTCTTATTTTTTGATACTAAAAAATTAAACTCAACGATTTAAAATTTTCTTTAATTTTCAACTTTACAAACTTTTAAATTTTTCTTTAACCATCAACCCTACAAATTATTATATCTAAATTTTATATATTTTATTATTCAATATAATTTTTATATATTTTATTAAATTATTTATAATTTTAAATTTTAATTTAATTATTAATTTTTTTAATAAAAAATCTTCCTCTACTTATTTTTTTTATATTATTCTTTTCTTTTTTCTTTCTTGTACTTATGATTATCTTAGCAATGAATTTCATTGTCTCTTTCCTTCCACGTTTAATTTTTATGGTGATGATATCAATAAATCTCATTATTCCTTTTCTTTCACGTCGAATTCTCTTTATCGGGGTCCGTGTTGGTCAAATCTGAGGAAATCAACGTCCATCGGTTCTGGATCTATAGCTCATAGAGACGAAAGCGACAACATGCGGTGCGCATGTTGGTTGCGGCAATCTAACGACGGCGAGGGGCGATTCTAACGTGACTTAAAAAAAAAACACATGAAAATAATATAAATATAAAATTTTATTTATCAATTACGTAATAAATTAAATTATATATTCTTATATAATAAAAAAACACTTTATTTCAATCAAATATTAAAATTATATTAAATTAAATTTAATTAATTTAATTTTTATTTAAATATTAATTTATTAATAATTTAAAAATATAAAAACTTAAATATTTAATTTTTATATGAATATTAATTTTTAATTTACAATACATTTAAATTAATTTCAACAATTTTCTCCCTTACATGCTATCAAAATTATAAGTCATGCCTCCTTCGTACGTAATTTGGCCGACGCTGGAACAAATTGAAAGTGAAATGAGAGTATACAAAACGAAAGCGAAAACGCGGACAGAAAAGTAAAAGAGAAGGGATTGGTAGCCTTTAATTTCTGTATCCTTAAAATCAATTTGATATTAGTCAAATCTTTTGACTGTTAATTGTCAACCTCCGTTAAAAGCAAGTTGTAAGATCAATTTATATTTGACAATTTCATAAAGATCAGTTATTTTCAATTAGGTAATGAAGACGGCGGTCCAACCGTATCCTACAATTATGACATTGGCGACAGTGGCATCGTTGATTAATGTAAACATGCTGACGCGGCCTTGATGTACGCGGAGGGCTTGAGACAATACTGACGCAGTCGCAGTTTGCCCGGCCAAAACAAAGGAATCAAAATATTTGGTCATATGAAATTAAAAAAGAAAAAAAATACGTGAAACCAATTTAAAATAAGAATTGATGCATTGTAATTATTAATTATGTATAATAAATAAATAAATTATACATATATATATATATATATATATATATATATATATTAAATTTATTAATTATTACAATAAATTAATTTCTATTTTACTTATTTAATGATGATATTTGTGAATCAACCCAAAATTAAAATTTGTCTTGTTTATAGAACAAGAAAATCGTGCACAATCAGTACTTTGACTATTTTGGTCGGATGCAATTCGCACGTCTGTCAGAAACTAATAAGGTAGAAAGTTACCAAGAAGTAACGTGGTTGTAATCAGGCGCGTGGGGTTTTATTTATATTAATTAAAATTTAAAATTTATTATTATTATATATCTCTCAAATAAAATAAAATTTATGTAAAAATATACATTAAATTTTAAATTTATTAATGTTATAATTAAAAATAAAAAAATTATTTTAATAAAAATAATATTTAAATAATAAATATTTTTATAAAAATTAATTTAAAATATCATCAATTTACCTCGATATGTTAGAAAAGGTCGCATGGATTTGAAATCGGGCCATTTACGAGTTTTGCAACAAATTTTGAGGTACTAATAAGAACAAGACCACAAACAAAATATGTTAGAAGATAAATTTTGAATTATTTTTATTAAAAATAATGATAAAAATAAAAAAATAAATAAAAATAAGTAATATTAAATTTAAGTAATTTGATTAATTTAATTAATATCTAAATAATATATTAAAAATTTATATAATTTTAATTTTTTAAATAATTTTTAATATAATTAAATAATGTTTTTTATTAATAAAAAATAAAATTAATTAATTTTATTTAATTTCACTTTTGACTGTTAATTGTCAACCTCCGTTAAAGATCAATTTATACTTGACAATTTCATAAAGATTAGTTATTTTCAATTAGGTAATGATGACGGCGGTCCAACCGTATCCTACAATTATACATTGGCGACAGTGGCATCGTTGATTAATGTAAACACGCTGACGCGGCCTTCTTGTACGCGGAGGGCTTGAGACAATCTTGACGCAGTCGCAGTTTACCCGGCCAAAACAAAGGAGTCAAAATATTTGGCCATATAAAAATTAAAAAAAAAAAAGAAAATATGTGAAACCAATTTAAAATAAAAAGTGATGAACTGTAATTATTAGTTTTATATATATAATAAATTAATTTCTATTTTACTTATTTTTTAGTAAAATTTAATGATATTTGGTTCAATTTAGGGAATCGACCCAAAATTTGTTTTGTTTATAGAATAAGTTACCAAGAACTAACGTGGTTGTAATTAGGCGTGTGAGTTTTTGTTTTATATTAATTGAAATTTAAAATTTATTATTATTATATATCTCTCAAATAAAATAAAATTTATATAAAAATATACATTAAATTTTAAATTTATTAATATTATAAATAAAAATAAAAAATTATTTTAATAAATTAATATTTAAATAATAAATACTTTTATAAAAAATTAATTTAAAATATCACCTATTTGCCCCGGTACATTACAAAAAGTCATCTTGATTTGAAACCGACCATTTACGAGTTTTGTAACAAATTTTGAGGTACAAGTGAGAATAATACTAGAAACAAAAGGTGTTAGAAGATAAACTTTGAGTTATATTCATTATCGTAAGATAAAAATAAGAAAAAATAAGTAATATAAAATTTAAGTAATGTAATTAATTTGACTAACATCTAAATAATGTATTAAAAATTTATATAATTTTAATTTTTTTAATAATTTTTAATACAACAAATTATTATTTTTTATTTATAAAAAAATAAAATTAGTAAATTCTACTTAATATCTCGATGTAGAATTTTAGTTACTAATTTAATAAATCTTTACTTTAACTCAAATATCATATATAGACATATTAACAATATTTCACTTTCTTTATAAACTCCCAAGTCAACATACCACATCAATTAAATCCAAATATTACTTGAATTTATCAATTAGAAGAGGTTTCATAAACATATTTATAGGATTTGTTTCTAATACTAATTTTTTGAATTAAAACCTTTCTTTTAGCAATTATCTCTTGAATAAAGTGATAACTTAGGTTAATATGTTTCATCCTCTCATGATACATCCGATCTTTAATTAAGTGTATTACACTTTGTCTATCACAATAGATGGTAATAATATTTTAATGTAGATTAAGCTCACTATACAAACTTTAATTGTTTCAATCATTGTCATGTATTTTGCTTCAGTAGTAGACAAATCAATGATATATTGTCGAGTAACTTTCCAACTAATAGCATTATCGTCAATGCAAAACATATAACTTGTAAGATTAATTGCATAAATTTCTACCAAACTCCAATCATGTGTTTAAAGTATCTTACAAGTATTTGAAAATCTATTTTATAGCTTGCCAATAGGATTTTCTTGAAGAAGACATGTACCTGCTAACCATACTAACTACTTGTGAAATATTTAAACATTTGCAACCATTGTATACATAAGATTGCCGATTATACTCAAATATTGAAATATTTTTATATACCTCTTTTTTTCATTTGACTTTGGTGACTGAGCAGTTGATAATCTAAAATGACTAGCAATGGAGTTACTGATAAGTTTGACATTTTTCATACCAAATTATTTCAAAACCTTCTTAATATAATTTTTCTAGGTTAAATATATCTTAACACCTTCACAATTTCTTCTAATTTCCACGTTAATAATCTTTTTTGCTGCTCCTAAGTTTTTCATCTCAAATTCACCATTCAAAAACATTTTTAAGGAGTGAATCTTTGACAAATTCTTGGTAGTAATGAGTATGTTGTTGACATAAGATAATAGATAAATGAATGAGTCATTACTTAACTTCTGGAAGTAAATATAATTATTATGCATGAATTAAATCTCTTATATCACTATCTTAGAAATTGCTTTAACCCATTTAAAAATTTTTTCAATAAATAAACATGATCTTCATTACCTTTAACTTCAAAATCTTATGGTTAGATTATGTATATTTACCCCTTAAACTCACCATGTAAAAATCTTTTCTTAATATCAAGTTACTATAACTCCAAATCATACATGACCACCAAAGCAAGTAAGATACATATTGAACTATGTTTAACAACATGTGAGAAAACATCATTAAAGTCAACACCTTGTATTTGGTTAAAGCTTTTTGTAACCAAGCGTGCCTTGTACCCTTTATTTTTGACCCCAAGTATACCTTTTTTCTTTTTAAAGACCCATTTGTAACCAATGATTTTCTTTTTTTAACACAGCTTCACAAGAACTCATGTACTATTCTTATGAAAATATTTTATTTCTTCATTCATCTCAACTAACCATCTAAATGAATCAACACCTGAAAGTACTTTTGAATATATAGATGGTTCACCATTTTTACTAGTTTCTTATGCAATTGAAAGAATATAAGTAATATAGTCATTATATCTTTATGGTGGTTGAATCTCTTTTGTTGGTTTATTTTTGGCTATAAAATGATCCTCCACTCCATCTTCAGAAGAATTTACAATATATGATGAATCTAACTCAATGTAGGACTTTATTATGTGGTGTCTCAATTGACCACTTCAAACTCCACCTATTTGTGTGCACTATTATTATTACTTGTGACATAAGGACTAGAAAACTCTCCTCTTAGATGTAACATAGAGGATTCAGCAAATGTAATATTTCTACTAGTCACAAATTTTGGTGGATCAAGATACCATAAATGATATCTCTTCACTTTAAATGCATGCCTAATGAAAATGCACTTTTTAGTTCTAGGTTTCAACTTGCCATCATTAACATGCATATATGCAAAATATCCAAATATCTTCAAAT
Source organism: Rhizophora mangle (assembly GCA_037832345.1). Taxonomy (NCBI): domain Eukaryota; kingdom Viridiplantae; phylum Streptophyta; class Magnoliopsida; order Malpighiales; family Rhizophoraceae; genus Rhizophora; species Rhizophora mangle. The sequence goes on from JBAPLJ010000186.1 coordinate 109,214, forward strand.
CAGAGTAATTAGCAAGAGTATCTAACCAGACTTCCTCAGGAGTCTTAAACTCCATAGATACTGAAGGTGCATGATTAATAATATAATAAGTTATAAATACTGCTTTTGAGGTTTTTTGACAAACTAACATTAAAAAATCATATAATGAACTCTTTCTAAAAGTGTTTTGTTTATATGTTCAATAATACCATTTTGTTAAAGAGTAATCCTGATTGTATGGTGACAAACAATGCCTTAATTTTCATAAAATTTATTAAATTTACCTTTATAAAGTTCAAGCCATTATTTGTCTTAAGCAACTTAATTTGTTTCCCTGCTTATTTCTTAACCAATGTTTACCACTTCTTGAATGTTTGGAAAACATCATTCTTATGCTTTAAAAAGAAAATCCAAACTTTCCTTGAATAATCAATAATGAAAATTAACATGTACATGACATCACTTTTTGATAGAACGTGAGATGGTCTCAAAAGATTTGAGTGAATATAATTTAAGCCACCTTTTAACTGATGCTTATACTTCCCAAAGGTATATTGCTTGTAGAAGTCCATCTTTTTAGTACGTTGTTCACATAGAAGACCTTTTTCACTTAATATAGATAAACCATTCTTCCTTATGTGCCCCAATTGCATATACCATAATTTTGTAATATATGTCTTTAAATTAGATGATGTAATGATCATAATAGTACTCGTAACTATAAATCCTTATAAAATGTACAAATTCCCAAATCTGTAAGTTTTCATAACAACAAGAGTACCTTTATTGACCTTTACTGGTGTTCCTGTAGGCAAGAGTCTCAAGTATTCCCAAAAAGATAGATTCTTCATTAATTTTAGAACATTATGACCTATGTAAGTGTTCTCATAGCACCCTTATGAGTCTTAATTCTAATTATACTAATTCCAACAATTTTGTTAACTACATTATTACCCATCATAACAACTCCATAAATTCATAGGTGAAAAACTAGTTTCTTTTGGGACACATATGTTATGTGTAATCATAATTTAAGATTCATTGATTAGTAGACCTTAATTCAACAATGGTAAAGAACATTTATGTTATTTAAAACTATAAATAAAGGATCAAATTTATCAAAATATGACAATATAGATGATCATTTAAACATATGAAGTATATACAGATTTTACTTTAAATAAAGTTTATTCTTATTATTTTCTTTATATATAAAACCTTTAATTTTTTCTATAAATCCTTGGTAGTTACCTCATATTTCTCTTAAAACTTCATTAGAAAAATTTAACATGATAGCTGAACTAACTTTTTTGTTTAAACCAATAAACTTCTCGTTTGACATCTTCTCTAACTTCCCTAACAGTACTATGTTGATGTCAAGTTGAATCAGCATAACCTTCATCTTGAACCATCACATTCTACAGTTAACACTCTAAATGAATTTTTAAAGTAATACTTAATTATTATTATAATAATTATCTTCACGATAAAATTGGCTTTAATATCAATTTGTTAGGAGATAAACTTTAGGTTATTAAAAATTATAATAAAAATAAGAAAAAATAACTGAAAATAAAGAATACTAAATTTATGTGATTCAGTTAATTTAACTTACATCTATGGGTAAGAATGAGAGCAAATTTTATTAAAGTAGAGAATACAAGGAAGAAAAATATTATTGTATAACCCAATTAATAAAAAATTTAAATAATGGACTAAAAAGTTTTAATTTTCTTACTAATTTTTAATATAACAAATTATTATTTCTTATTTATAAGTAACAAAATTAATAAATTCTATTTAATTTCTTAATTTGGGACTTTAATGACTAATTTAACAAAATGGTAATCCGAAAAAACGAATGGAAAAAGACAAAACAACAATATTAAGAAAAGGGCGATAAGTGTGCATAAAAAATAATATTTCTTATTTTCGATGCATTTTTCGTTTGTTTGTTTTTTTTTTTTTATTCTTTGGACTTGTAAGAATTCTTTATTTTTCTAAACAACATAACGATAAACATTTTCACTGGGCTTCTTCCAGTATTATTGAACATCCACGCTTGAACTTGGAGACTCAGGGGAACTGCATGGATAAATACAAAATCGCCCATTAGATTTGATCATGAAAAGAAAAACAGGAAAATATTACAGAAGCAGAAGAAAACATATGGAGCTCCCTTCAATCCAAAAAGGGAAATGAGAAGGCAAGCACGTCTCCCCGTTCATGCAAACCATAAGGCTGCGCGCTGGTGCCATCCATCTCTTTCTGGTGCGCAACCTAGAGGTATCCATGAACCAGCAGGCGGGCTATAATGTATACTCTCCTTTTTCCTCGTATTGGAACAGAGGAAGCTCCCTTTGTTACCATTCCTAGACGAGTCCTAACAAACAGCCAACAGATAAGCCACCAGCGATGCATAAAACGGCACAAAGTTTAATTAGCTTCAAGCCATCAACAAATGAACCCAGACATTGATGATGAAGATCCATCTTCCAACCAGAACCAAAAATATTACTTTACAAGTTAAGGCACTTTGACAGGAAAATAAGAAAAAGAAGGAGAAAAAGAACCCATTAAAGGCTACTTCAACATAAACAAAGAAGAGCAAGTCGTATGAGTGATACAAAAGAAAAGCTGGTAGTTTGTTTGAGAGAATATAAATGGCATTATATCACCTTTTAGCCCTTTATGGGAAAACCAAGAGCCGCAGTGTAGGATTCTGATAAATAAATATTGGCATTAATTTTGGGGTGGAAGGAGATCTGCGGAGATGGATTTTCTCTACCAAACGAGGGCAAGAGAGAGGAGGGATGATTTTCAAATTTCTGATAATTAAATTAGAAAGAATATTATAAGAAGTTGGTATTTTTTGGGAAGCAACCATAATTAATAGAGGGTCACTGGCATCTTAATCGTACGTAAGGGAAGAAAGCTGACACGAAAACTAGATCCACAAGCAACCGTTCCAACCGCTGTTTTTTAGCGTCTCTGGCTTAATTCCTAGCGTGTGAACAAAGTTAATTATTTCTCACTTCCGATTTTGTTCAGCCCACCAACAAAATGCCATATCGCCAAGGAAAAATCAGGTCCCTCTTTTGCTCATCAAGGTTAAAAAAAAAGAAAAAAAGAAGTCAAATATATGGATGCAATTTGGTTTTTTCACGAAGACATCTCACAATTTTGATCATGTTGAGTTGTGATTTTCGTAATGCATTTATAGAAAGTTCAAAAACTTCAATCACGCTGCAAATTGATAATTATTCCAATATATCACATATCACTATGATTAATCACACTCGATCGTTACTCCTCATGTTATCTTACCATTAGAGACGGACATTGTCAATAAATCATCGATCAGATAATTGGTCACGAATGTCTTTTCACCATAGATAGATGCATATTAGTGCTCAACAAACTTATCGAATGCATTAAAATGTTCTCAACAATTTTTTTCTTTAAAATGGGTCTCCCGTAATGGATACTTCTAATTAGTGTGATTGGTAGGTGTAGAACTAATTGTAAAATTCTTTGAAGTCATATACATAATAATTTTTTCATAACAATATACTCACGAATGTTTGTTGATACGAAAAAACAATATAGTCAATAAATGTTTTTATTTGAATAATTTTATTAGAAATTTCAATTTAAAATGTATTAAATATTATGTTATATGTATATATAATATATTCTTTTAAATTTTTAACAAAATATTAATTACAACAAAAATAAAATATAAGTTTTCTGGGTTGTATGTTATGAAAATAGTAAATTTATTGAAATTATATATTGCACATTTAATATATTAATATATGTTTTATAGTTGTGTTGATTTTGTATTTATTGTTGGAAAGTTCCCCGAAGGTGTCTAGCCATCTAGATACAATCAATAATAATATATTGTAATCATTTTCTATTCGTTTGACTTAATAAATAATTTTGTATTAAATTTGATTAAGAAAAGCAAATTTTTCATCCCAAAGTTCATTTTTCTAATTATGAAATATTTTTTAACGAAATCATTTTGCGTAAGATAGAGGCAGCATCATTCAACTTTATACTTGGTAGGGCAATAAGTGACCCAATCAGAATCATGTAGGGCTGTCAGACAGAAAAAGAACAACCCAATAATGGATGGGCGTACAGAGACATTAGGCCTATTGCGATACACTTGGCACTTCGCTCTAGTTTAATAACGTTTAAATATAACCAGCGAACAACTTCCATGGTTGAGTCTCCCACCAAAAAAAACAAAAAAAAAAAAAAAAAACACTTAATTGATTGTGAATAAGTTAATGTAACCACCTAACAAATGTCGCTACAGTTTATTGTGTAGTAATAGACAACCAGACATTCACTCCTTTCACGTTTTGATTGTATGGATACTCAACCAACTTGAACAGGAAATTGGTTAATCACCATCCAACAGGAATGTTCACATGTACAACGAAAATGTTTTAAGCAACTTGATGCATGTTTCAAGCTGATCATATGCATGTTCTAAGCAATTAGAAATAAATAATTATAAATGTTATAAATTCTTGTTAATCAAAACAAAAATAAAATAATATACATTAATGATGATTTGCATTTGATCTCTTAAAAGTTTTTTTTTTTTTTCTATTGCAGGTAATTAACTACCAACTTTCAAAGGAAAATTCTAATAATACTCTTAGATTAGAAATATTTATGGTCTTTCCAAAATTAATTAATACTTGGTACTAGACTTGCATTCAGAATTGAAAGTCGTTAGTTTGAATGCCGTGTAAATTGAAGCTAATTGACAACAAAAATATTTTGACATTTGAATTTCCGATTCCGATTGTACTTGGTCCGCATTCAAGTATTTTGACCATAAGAAAATTTAATATTCAGATTAATGTTATTTAAATTCAAGTCAAATGGCAGAAAAGAGCATTCATAGTTCCCAAATTCACAACGCCACCCACTTGAAGTACAATTGAAAAAGAAATGTTTGTTTCATTAGCACACTGGAACACTGGCTTCAGGAAAAGCAAGTGCAGATTAGTGGTTTCAGACTTTCAGGTGCTTATGCAAATAGATTTGATCAACTTGAATAAGAGAAAATTGCTGAAATTTTATTGAAAGTGGCTCTGAAATGAGAGAGTGTTATTAATCAAATAATAGATAATTGTTTGTGTCCAATAATCTGCAATTTATTTGAAAACATAAATAAAATTCTCAAGAAAAAGCGTAATAGCAGAACAATTAGCACTAAACTAGTGTACACATATTCATCGGACAAGCTCAGGTGGATATGCTTTGAATTCCGGGGGGGGGGGGGGAATAGTAGTTGAGACTGTCCTTGTTTTATGAAGTGCAACTGTAGGTTAGAGTGGCAGTTGGTTGAATTACGAATGGCAATGGAACATTTCCTTGTGGAGACCGTTTGTTGATTTGGAAAATGCACAATGGGAGTGGTTGATGGACGTTTTGGGTGGGGGTAGTTGTGGCAAGGTAGGGAAATGATAACCATTCAACTGAATCATTTCGTTTGTTAATTGAGCAGGTTCGCAATCGTTCAGGGTGCTCCCTAAAGGGATGTGGCAAGGTATTCCCTCCCCCAAGGTGAAGATATTTTGCTGACAGGTTCCATCGTTCACATGGGCTTCTCTTGTCCATGGTCCGAGTACTAGGTAGTTGAGAGAGACTCCGATGTTTCTCTGTACCGTTCCTGGGTGATGGTAATAAAATTGGTTTGCTGTTTGAGAAAAGGGTTTAGATATCCAACTGGAAGAGGGAATCTCCTCCCCTAGGCTAGGTGCTTTGCTTCAAGTTGATATGAATGGGGTTACTATTCAAGGGGGGGCTAATTAGCTTGTTTTTTTTTTTTTTTTTTTTTGTGTGTTGTCTTTCATTTCCCTGTTTTTCATCTTAGACATCCAAAAGACAAAAGGGAATCTTTTTGCGTCTTGAGGAACAGCGTTGAATAATTGAATAATTTGGTAAGACGACAGATAATATGGCTATTGGCTGCTTACCCACTTCAGCGCCAAGAAAATATGTAAGGTGAATGTAGCATCACATGACACCACATATGGACATCAACTAATTTCTGGAAAATTTTAATACGATTTTCTTGGTGCAACCGAAGGGGAACTGAGAAGTTGGTAACTTTCATGGGGTCAATTAGATGTGTCAATCGATGACACAAACATCCGGAATAAGAATCAGAGAAGCAGGCAGGTGACATAGCATTAAAAGACGCCGATGATTCATTAGGGGAATTATTTCTTTGCAATGATCAATTGAGGAAAATTTTGATAACTATAAACTATAATTAATACGTTTCTTTTGGTGTCTAACAACGATTCGACTCTTCCATTCTACTGATCTTGATCGCAACTAATAGCCTGACCTCTCCTCTTCTGCTTGTGAGAATTTTTCTGATGAAAAATTAGCATTGCAATAATTATACAACATCCCATTCAACTGTAGAAGTCTTGACCGTTGGTGTACCCTCAAGTAGCCAATAAATTGGTCACTTATTATAAATATATTCAATATTTTATGTCTATAATTATTAATAAAAGACAGTTTTTATATTTAATATATTTAGATAAATGATATTATCGTCATTAAACTCTAAACAAGAAATTTGTGAATTAAATATATTTTGTAAAAATAATTATATTAAGGTTATAATTATGAAATATTTAATTATATTAAAGTATTATTATATTTGAATATTTTTTACATAATACTTTATTGAAATTAGATATTAACAAAATTATAAGATAAACGTATGCAATGTTTACTTTTTATGAAAAATAGTTTTTATAAATTAAAATCTAGAGATACATGAACAAATATGTGATAGTCTGTTAAATAAGTAAGTTCACTCAATTTACTTGATATGAAAATTTTTAAATACAACATTATTTGTGTGACTAGGAAATTTTTTATATGATAGTTGTATAAGTGATCTTTACACTTAAGATCACCCATGTGTTTTTTTATATAGAAATTGATATGTTTTAATATCACTAACGAGTTATTTTTTTTGATTAAAAATTATTTGTTGATGTGTGTATTTAATATATTATAAATTATATAAATATAGTTGAGTGATTAATAAAGAATTTGTTCATTTTAAAGTAATTATGAGAAAATGTTTAACTATTTTTAAGGAATATTAATTTAAGAAATTCTTAATTAAAGTGAAATAAAAATTATAAAGAGTTATGATTTTATTTATAAAATTAATGATTATATTATTATTAAAAAATAAATATAATTAAATAATATATAATAAAATATTAATTTTATATTTTATATTTAATTAAAATATTAATATGATGTAATAATTAAATTATACAGATAAATTATGAATTAAATGTCACTTTGAAGTCTTAATATTTGAGAGGTCGAGACATATTATTCAATATCAATTTTAATTTATAAATATATATTAATTAATTAAAAATTAATGATAAATTAAAAAAAATATAATTTATTTAATATTTTAAAAATTATTTTTTATATTTATTATTAATATATTATAATTACATACAAGAGAAATTGACAAAAAATATAGAAAGAAGTCAAGTTAAATTTAATTAAAAAGTTTAAAAAAATTTTAAAATCAAATATATGACATTTAAATTTTAAAAAATTAAAATATAATTTATTAAAAATTAATATTAAAATTCTTAGAGTCAAAGTGATTTTTTAAAAGTTAGCACTTTTATTTAGTCTCTCTCTCTAGAAAAAGTTAAGATTTTTAAGAGTTGATTTCTCTATTTTCTATGTGAATAATATTAGAAGTAAGATGTTTGGATAATAATAGTTTGTAATAAGAAAAGATAAAACTTAAATTAATAGATAATTATCTTACCTTTTAGTTTAATTTATAATTATGTTTAACAAATTATTGATTTATTTTTAGAAATAAAAAAATTATTTATTTATTTTGCCAAGTATTTATTCAATAAATAAGCGTTTGATTCCCAGAAATTACAAATTAAGCAATGATATGCCTCTTATTCACTACACAGATTCTTTACATGTAGAGGCACAACTGAAGAGGGGGATCCTGTGGACGCGATGGACGGTGAGAAAACCATTGCTTGAAACGGAGTGGCATCATCCCTAGTGGCTCTGAGCGATCTTGTTTCCGTTCCCGTGACCTCAAAATCAAATTGAGAACATTAGCACAAACATTTAAAGGGCAAAAAAAAAAAAAAAAAAAAAAAAAAGGTTAAAGTCACTTTTGCCAAAAATACAAACAAACATGCGCTATATCATCATTAATTTAGCATCTTATGTATGAGAACATAATAGAACAGGATTTAAGCATCTTCATGTGGGGTCTAACTATCATTAAGCAGAAATTAAAATTAAAATATGCAGAATTAATTCAAGTTCAAAAGAGAACCAAGCAAATACAGAATAGCATATGTCCAAGAAATAAAATTTCTCTTCCGTAAATCCTGCATATAATTGAAAATAAAAATGGAACAAATTAAAGATATTTTCAGAAAGACCAATAGAGTTAATTATAATAATTTTTAAATCAAAAACTCGATGTTTGCACTTTAACCAAATCTTTCAAACTCTTTTTTGGCGAGGGGCACTCAAGCATCTTTCAACCACATGGAGAGTGACGGAACAGAAATTTGACCTGAGTCAATTGCACGAAATGCACATTGGATTATTATTGAAACTCCCCCCTTAAGTGGTTTTTGTCACGTTTTCCTTTTAAAAAAGATTCGCCAGGAGAATTGAGAACCTGTCGGTGATTGCTTCTACGCGGCATAATTTTAGGCATTTTATAGGCCTTTGATTCCAATTCTAATAAAAAAATTTTATAAAAATAAAGAGAATTATACTTATTATATAAGAAAAAAAATTACAAATTGACATGAAAATAACATTTTATGTAACTATACGCCATCGTGACTTAATCATGCCGCTTCAATATGATTCTTTTACGTAGTGTTCCGCTACATGTCTCGTTTTCAACTTATGAACGCCCTTCTCCTTGTGATTTTTGCTTGGTTGCCAGTCCATTGAGATTTTTTTATTTTTTATTTGGGAAAAAACATGAGACTTGAATCTAATTTTTTTTTTTTTTTGTCCCAAAAATGGAACTGTTACCATTATTCTAGACCTTCGGGCGTGAATTGAAAGTATGGTTAATAAGGTTTCAGTGTGATGATAAGAGTTTGATTCATGCTGCGAATTTCAAGTTCTAGTTCTCACTCCAACTGGATTGCTGACTATATATTAGTTTTCGTGTACAGGACTAACAAGTGTATGTCTTATAACCTATTGATGGTAGACGAAAAACAAAAGTTGGCTTCCCAGTAGGCAAGCAATCAAAAGTTACACGGCCCGAGCCTAGTGGGTTACATTTGCTGGATGTATATAGGTTTAGTTTCTTTTGTTTTGTTTTGTTTTTTGTTTTTTGTTTTTTTTTTTGTAAGTATTTGAGCTTGGTTCTTTGGGAAGCTGGAATATGAGCGGTCTCATTTTCATTTGTCATTTGTCACTTGTCACTTTGACATTAATTGATTAGAATAACCCGATATTTAAGGATCAATAATGCAAATCTCCTGTAATTGAGAAACTTTTTAGTTCAGCCGTATTGGCTTGAGTTGGGTGCTGGGTCATTTCTTCCTCGGGGTCTTAACCAATCTTTTCCCACAGGGTGATCTGGAAAGTGATACTGTTTATTTTCTTAATTTTTAGGATTTACTCGATAAAATTAGTTTTTTTTTTTTTTCAAGTTAAAAACACAAAATATATTTAAGTGATATTGTTGATTTTTATTTTTATTAAAAAATAAAAATATTTTTTTAAAAAATAAATCCAAAAAAATACAAAATAAATGTTTTTATTTTTTATTATTTATTTAAACTTTATATCTCTTTTTACATATTTCCTTTTCTCTTTTATCTCTCTTTCTCTCTCTACTCCTTTTGTTTATTTTTTAACTTATTAATTTTTTGTAATTCTCACTCATTTTTTATCTTCAATAATTCATTATAATTTTATTTAATTTTTAAATTTAATTATAATATATATACCTTTTTTTTTCTTTCTCTCCTCCCCAATACTTCTTTTTCTCTCTCTTCTTCTCTTCTTACATTATTTCTTTTCTTCTCTCTCCTCTCTCCTCACCCACTCCTTTTACCTCTCTTTTTTTCTTCGTCAATTTTATCATTACATCTTTTTTTTTTTTAAATTATCTTACTTCTAACTTAAATTTTCTATTTTTCAAATTTTTAACTCTAAATTACATTCTTCTTCATCAATTCTAAAATCACTCCTCCTTAATTTTAAGATTTTTTTTTAATTTTTAATTTTGACTTCATTAACTTTTTAACTAAACTTCTTTCATTTCAAATTTTATTTTTAGTGTTTTGCTCTAACTTGACCCTCGTGATTAGACCTTCATACTAATTTGACTTGACTTAACTTAACTCAGTCACATGTTCTCCTTGTTGAGCACTCTGACCAATCTGCATTATCTATGGGAACAACATGCCTTATGCTCTTCCCAACCACTCCTCCCCTAAGGACATAATTTAGTCAAATTTAGAGAATAAAAGTTCTTAACGATCCCTATACCATACCATACAAGTAAACAAACAAATCCCATTAACTTCCACATTGCTCAATCCATTCGACACTCAACTTGCCATTGATGTACATAACCATTAGCCATGTAATTCGCTACATAGTCAACCTTAAAGTGACCACAACTTCTAATCTCCTTGACTTGCTAACTAGATGTCTTGATTCCCTAATTGGCACATTGATGGCATTCCTAGCAACATAGGTGCATCTCGCCCTTATGATAGCTCCTCCCATTACGATAAGAGTAACAAGAGACACCTTGATAATCAAAACCTAATGAGACACCTTGCAGATGGCTCCACCCTTATAACAAAATCCCTAATCAACACTCAGGTTAGGCAAGGTAAGTGATTGCATGGCAGCCCTTAAGGTAATGGGGAGAACCTTTCCAGCGTTAGTATCCAAAGGAGATTGGTGTACTTAAAGGATAAGATTCATTGCCCAACATCTACTATGGCCATAAGGAATGTCAAAGCCAACTTTAAGAGCTGCTCTTCAACCTTAACAGATAGCCAATGAGTCCATCATCCTAACTACCCAACAATGGTTAGAGCACTAACCCCATAATGATGACCTATAAATGGCATAACTAAGGTAAATGCAATAGGAAATGACGATCCATTATGCATTTCATCGTTTAACACACCCAACAAGGATGAAAGGAGTGGCGTCCCTCTCTTTTAGGAAATCATGGATGCCTTCATCTTGAAGAGGTTTAAATTCCTAAACTAGGATAGCTACGATGACATGAAGGACCCTAATGACTATTAGATTAGTATCTAAATGCTGATGTCCCTTTATTTTGACTTAAATGCCACCATATGTAAGGCATTCACCACTGCATTGAAAGATGTCGCCCAGTGATGGTACTTAGAGCTTCCCTTACAATTAATCATAAACATTGACCAATTAGGAAGCCTTTTTATTATGTGATTTGTCGACAATTGATTGTGCAAAAAGACTTTGGTAGCCTTTATTATAATTAAACAAGGTAAAAATGAACTCTTGCATGAATTTATCAATCAATTCAATATAGGAATGCTCAATGTAGAAAATGTGAACCTGGACATGGCATTCAAAACATTTTCAAGTAACCTTATTGACTCCCACTTCTTACAATCTCTAGACAAGTGGTCTTTATGTACTTCTTTGATATGATAACTTGGGTAAAGAGGTTCATCAATATGAAAGAAGTAGGCAATGCAAAACAAGAAAAACCAAAGGGAGCCTCCTCCCTTTAAGAAAGACAAGGATAATTGATAAGGAGAGTAAGGGGAAAGGCTAAAAAGCAAACAAGCCAAAACTTGACTTGATCTAAAATTGAAATAACCCAAAATCCAAATGATTTGTATTCAAAATGACCTTAAACTCAACTAACTTGGAGTCTAAAACACCTAAAACTCGATGGAGTTGAAACTTGTTGTACATGAAATCCAAATGACTTAAGACCTAAGATGTGCAACACTTGAATGACCCGAGACCTAAATGACCAAAAACTTGAAATAACTTGACACAAAATTAACTTAACCACCCCTTTGCCACCTTATTACCCTACTTAAGACCCTAAGCCAACCAATGAGCCATTCACATGATCATGAGGGGTCCTCCCAATAGGAAGGTAACATGACAATTGGGAAGTTATACACTTAAAGGGTCTTTAACCTCAAAGGTAAGCTCTTAAGGGAGAGGGAGGTTATCCCCATTATATTCACAAATGATAACCTTACATGTGTGGAATATCCCAAGACAACCCCTTGGTCATCACAACTATGATTAATTACTTCAACATTAAACACGTTGTAGTGGACACCAAGAGTTTGATGAACATTTTATTTTTTAATGCATTCCTTAAAATGGGAATCAAAAATAAGACTTATAACCAACAAGCTGCCCCCTCTACAGATTCACTAATGAATCTATCATCCTATAAGGAGTCATAGAGTTGTTTGTCTCGATAGGCCAATGTTTGGATTCCTTGATTGTCATCCTTAAGATAACAGTGATGAAACTATCATCCTCTCATAATATGCTCTTAGGGAGGTCATGATTACAATCTTTGAATGCTATTCTTTTTGTTAAGCACCTTAAGCTCAAGTTCCCTATGTCAAAAGGAGTGGGAGAAGTCTGTGAAGAATGTGAAGAGATGTAAGAAGTCTATAAAGCATGGATTAAAGGAAAAGAGAAAGTATTAGTAATGGTACTAATGAGCCTTGAAACCTGCCTAAAAGACACAAATGAGTAAGGAATCTTTGCTGAAGGACCTACATGAAACTTCAAAGATAGTATAGATTGGAGAAAGGATGAAAAGGGACTTAAAAGATGACATCACTTATTTCTTATAGACGCCACTTTGAACTATTTGTATAACTATTGAAAGATATGCTTAATATTGACCTAGTGATAGCCTCACATGACTTAAGTATTAAGACATAGTACCCTTAAGTTAGGCAAATGAAGTAGAGCATGAATTTTAAGTGATAAGTGACAATCAACAAAGATGTGAACAAGCTCCTTAAAGTTGGGTTCATCTAAGAAGTCACCTACTGAAATTAGTTGGCAAATGTGCTCATGCTCAAAAAAGTAAACAGAAAGAGGTGCAAGTATATGGATTTCATTGTTGTTAATAAGGTGTGCTTAAAAGACAACTTCCCACTGTAGAAGACCATATCGCTAACCAAAATGAGACATTTAAAAGACTCAACTACTACTATATGAAACTCATCCCTATGAAGTACACTTTTAAAGGAAGATCTAGTATGTTATTAGGGTTTTATTCCCTTGAATAGGAGAATGGAGGCAAACTTAGAGAAGATCCAAGCCATTAGATAACTTCCTACCTTAAGACTATTAAGGAAATACAAGTTCTCATTAAAATGTTGGCCTAGATAAGTTGGTTTATTTTACACTCCACTAATAAGTAGCTCTCTTTCTTCCATGTTTTGGAGAAAGCATCAAAGTTCTAATGAACATATGACTACAAATGGCCTTTTTAGTAGTTAAAGGAGTACTTGTCATTCTTATTGCTATTGAGCAAGCCCATTAATGAGGAAATGTTATACTTATATCTCATTATTAACTACACAATAGTTAGCTTTACCTTAGTTTAAGAAGATGACATATAGTTGCTAGTGTACTATACAAGTAAAGTTTTCCAAGGAGTAGAGTTATAATACCCAAATTTTGACAAGCTAGTCTTTACACTAGTCATAATGGCAAGAAGATTCTGACCCTACTTCCAAGCTAACTCCATCATAATTCTAATCAACTAATTACTACACTTGGTGTTAACATAAGCTAAAAGTAATATGTTAACTCCTCTTATGGTTAGCTAAGTTGGGAGAACTCAACATTCAATTTTAACCATTTAAGGCAGTGAAAGTGTGTGCATTGCTTAACTTTGTCAATGAATGCATAGACTTTGAGGCATATTAAGCCTAGAAGTTGCCAATTGAGCTTATGATCAAACATGTTGATGAATCATCTTCCAACCAAGAAAATGGCTGGTCTTTGTCAGATTATGTGAGGTCACACTTACATATGAATTGGAATTCACCTTCCTAAGTTAAATAATGGGACCAAATATGATTCCTTAATTACTAAACTCTTTATAGCCTAAGCATTAAGAATAAAAAGCTAAAGATTTACAACAACTTATAACTAGTTATAGGAAAAGTGAATTGTGAATTTGAAATAAGATGGGACATTATGGTAAATTACCTACGAATGGTTTGTGTCCTCTATAAAGCACTCACTAAAGATGAGATAAACATTATCATGGAATAGATCCCCTAAGTGGTCAACACCCAAGTAAATGACTTAACAAAAGGACCAATGACTATGGAAACGTCACTTATAAGGGCAATCTGTATGGAGACTTTGGTGTGACTAAGCTATAAAGAATTAATGAAGTATATATTAGAGTTAGATGCGACCTCTTCATGTATTATAGTTGAAGCAGGCAACTCCGGGAGGTAAAAGTGGAAGCCATTCACATATAAGTAATGGAAACAAATTATTTGTTGATCAATGAAAGGCTATACAAACAATCTTTGAACTTGTCCCTCCCCAATTGCCTAACCAAAGAAAAAGTAAACTACATCCTTTAAGAAAACCACAAAAAATTTTGAAGAAATTAGGTAGGAAGCAGGGTTCTCTCAAAGAAAGTAATCGAATAAGGCAATTACTAGCCCACCATGAATGTGGATTCCCTACAGTTGGTGTAGAATTGTGATACTTTATCAACAATTTATCAACCATATATGATACCATCATCATGGCCATTTGAATAATAGGAGTTGGACATCATCTATTTGTTTCCAATTGCTACTTAAGGACATAAGTTTATCATTGATTACTTCATAAAGAGGGCAGAAGCCGAGGCCTTTATCTTAATTATGGAATGACAATAGTAAGCCTTCATATAAAGAACATGGTCTATAGGATTGGCATCCTCTATGTAATTATCATGAACCATGACAAGCAATTTGAGAACTCTAAATTTAGATAGTTTTACTATGACATGGGTATTAATCTTAAGTTCATTTTGGTGAAACACTTATAGACCAATAATTAGGTAACCGTACAATCATCAAAGGCATGAAAAAGTGATTGGTGAAGGCAAAAGGCCTATATGCGAATAGGTCATTAGGTGTGCTATATGTGTATCGCACAACCTTATGGACCACGATAGTAGAAACCCTTTTTTTTCTTCATGTTTAGAATAAAGCCAAGGGAAGGAAATCATCTCCTTTAAAAATTTGTTATTAATAGATAACCCATAAGCCTTAAGGTTAGGATGAAAGACTTTTATGAAATCATAAAAACCAATGTTCCTTATTGTTGTTAGATTTTGATAGTAGGCCTTTTTGATTGCTCCAACTAATCCTTGTGATCGAACCTTTTATTTTTGCCACACTTCTCTTTATGGCTACTTAAATGCCTTACTTCTTAGCCATGTTAGCTTTTAAGAGCTTGTACTATGTAACCCACATTCCTTCTTCAACTTAGTTTATAGAAAAGTAATGATCTTCTCACTTTACTAATGGCCCTTAACTAACTAGGCTCCCAAGGCCACCCTTTCCTTTATGCTTAAGGTTTTGCTCAGCAAGTGGAAAGTTCACTTAAGCTAAATCGAGTTTACTTAAAGAGCAATTTATTTATCTCCATGAATAAAATATTGCAAAAACCCACACAAGGTGTATTTAGTGGCAACTAAGGGTTGACTACCTTAAACTAAAAGGAATATGCTCCAAGGTCGCCAACCACATATTTCCTTTTAAGCAGAAGGGTTTGCTTTCACCTTTGAACTACCAAAAGGGTTGGACATCACTTTATCCAAAATAAGGGAATTACCCCTTTAGTGATGTGTGTGAGCTTTGTTCCTTGAGGTATGGAAGTACACTCCATTAGTAAGGGATTATAGGTTGATTACCCCAACACAAATGGAGTCCCAAATTATCCACCTTCGATGGTCAATGTGTTGTGCACTCTTTACAATCATGTATTGTTGCTCCACTAAAAAGTTGGCATTATAATGAAGACCCAATCCACACTATGTTCACTCCTAGACCTAACAACCCCTTTACTTTGAGGGACAAAGCTCCAGGGGAAAATAGTCCTTATGAAACTCCTACCTAAAACAACATAAGCAAAGTTTAAGATCACATGAAATTAGCAGTCACAAATGTATCATCTAAATTAAACAAATTTGTAAGGAAGATTAGAAAAAATAAAGTAATTTTTCACAAGAAACTATACTAATAATATAATGACATATACCACTTGCAACGACAATTGCAATATGAAGCCTAAAAAAAGGCTTTGTACCTACTCCATGTGGCACATCACTTAAGCCTCCTCTCTTGTTGCTTACTCCTTCCTCCAAATTGGAGGATAGGGTGGCTAACCTTAAATTAACTTTCACCCCTTGGGTCCCTTTGGGCGAGATTGGCCAATATTTCAACTTGTTTGCCAACTCAACCATGTTGTGTGACTTTAAGAAGTGCATTGGCCTTATTAACCAATAACTTATTTAGATGCTCTTTGTCACAAGTTAGTAAAACTCTCATAAGATGTGTTGTCGAGCACCCTAAGGTGCTAAGTAAGAAGGCATCTTCCTTTCTATCTCCCTTAACACCTTCATGTAATGACTAAATGGTTCAAGCTAAAACATTTGTGGTTCCAACAATAACAACTTGATCATATATAAGCAGGCTAACATGAGGTTCTTTAGTAGAAAGGGTTTATGTTACACCCAAAGGCCCAAAAGCCCAATCAATCATTGCTAACTATTAGGGTTCAACTAAGCAGGATATACTCTATTAAAAAGTAGAAAATCTTAAAGTGGCCACTATATGGGTAAACCCAAACTAGTGCAAAATAATTCCAAGAAGAATGTAACATAACTGCTTAAAGGAGAATAAGTTATGTCTTTGGGCAAAGGCATGATATCCTTACAGCGATTCATGATATGAAATGTGTGCATAAATTTGCCTTGAAGATACCTTTACTTAACCTAAGAAGAGACCTTGTTATATTAACATTGTGAGTGAAGGCACAAAGGCCCCAGAGGGAGGTGTATACGATACATAAAGGGATTAGAGAGGGTTGCCAACCTAGGAGATTCTTTAAAAGCTAGGTGACAACCCTAAGTTAAAGGAATCGTTGAAAAAACTAACCTTTAATGGCAATGAGAATGTGCACTTGAATCACTGACCCTTTTTGTTGTAAGATAAATATGAGAAGAAAGGATATTGAGGCAATTATAATTTGACAAAATGAAATAAAGTAAGGAGTGCCCAAGAACTCCTCTTTATAGTTATTAAACTTGGTCCAAACATTGAACCAAATAGATGACTAGGTCACTAAGTCATTGGTTCAACCAAAGGGTCAATGGTTAACTTGGTCAAGTCAATGTTTATAGCCATTACAAAGAACAAAACGAAAAAAAAAAAAAAACACCATCAAATGCTAGCATAAGAAAAAAAAAATCATTAACACTAGATCAAAATGAAAAATAACCACCAAATGCTTCCAAAGTATTACATATTCTCCAATTTCTCTCCTAGCATTACAAAGAACAAGGAAACAAAATTACCAACAAAAAGTAATCCAAATTTTCTTATATTATAAAGTTCAAATTTTAAGTTCAAAGAAACTTAAATTTACAAATAGTTAAGTACAATATAAGAAATTAATTTGTCTAACATTATGAATTTCAAATTTTAAACCCATGGAAAAAGTTCTTGAGTTTCACTACCTAGATTAAAAGCAATGGCATGATCACTTCCAAATTCATTTCTTGTAGCTTGATTGATAGGGTCAAATTCACCATTAATGTTATCATCCTTCAAATTAGCAATGTCAGCTTCCATGTCTTGTAAGTTCAAATAAACCATGCATCAAGATATAATAAACATTAATAGTAATGTAACAAATTACAAAGAGAGTTAAAAAATTTTAATACTAAAGTAAAGAATGAATAATATTTTACTTAGTACCATTATTAGAATTATTTTGAATATTGCATGATGTCATCTCTTAACAAAAAGTCTCTAACTCATCTAAGCTCAAAGTAGGTGGTTTCATCTCTAATACCTAATTTTATTTTGCACCAAAATCTCTAAAGTCAATATGGTTATAATTTCGACATTTGAAAAGTTCTTACATTATAATTAATCAATGTATTAATAAACTTTATTAAGAAAAATGAAAAACAAAAAAGAGAAAGCTACTAATCTTCCTAAGTTTTAAGATAATTACCTTTGTTGCAACCTCAAATTATAATAAGCATAAACAAGGTCATTGAGTCTTTGATACTTTAATCTTATTGCATTTTGTGGAATGGATATGCTAAAAAAAATACTCCAATTATGCTTATAACTTGAAACACTACAAGTTTGACCTAGAACTCAAATGGGTAACTTCTTTAAATTAGGTGCATTAATTCTAAAAGTAGACTACCATTAATTTGTAGTAGAAATTATAAATATAAATAACTTTTTTAATAGAAAAAAATTCTAATGAATTGATAAAATTACTAAGAGGCATGATATTGTGATCAATTTAGTAGAATTATGTCTAAAGTCTCCTTCCACATTGGTGAAAATCTTCATTTCACTTATTAGTTTGTGTGTCAATGATTCATTTCCATATAAATATCTCTCTAGAACATCCAAAAATGAAGAAACAACTAAATGATGTTTCTTAATCAATGCAATATCATATTGAAACCTAGGATTTAACCAAAACCCAATAACATGATATTTTTTACGTAACTAGGGGTTCTACTAAATATCAATTATGTTTAAAAAAGCTTAAAGTCTGTATTTTTCTTTCAAAATTTCCTCACAATTTTTTCTCTAACTGTATAAATATCTTCATATAAATATCCCATTACAAGCCGTTCATGACTATTAACCACTTGTAAAACATGAATCAAAGGCTTAGTAATATGCACAATGGATGCATATTCTCTATAAATTTGAGAGTTTAATACATGATTAACAAACCTCTTCCTTTAACTTTTTTAGTATATACATATGTAGTCTAATCTTTAGATCTCAACATAGCCCTTAGTGCAACTTTTTAAGATAAGATACTTTATAAGGCGATAAAGTTAGTAGTAAACTAAGCTGGTGTAGGATGAAATGTTTCTCTTTCATTAGTAAACTTTCTCATCAGGTGCAAAGGATAATAATGATTATATATGTACTTTAAAACTTTAGAAGTATGTTACATAATGTCATTAACCTCAATCATGTTGTTTGTCTCATGGAGAACTAAATTAATACAGTGGATTGCTTAATAAGACCAAAATAATGTCTTGAATTTGCTCTTTAATTATCTACTTACGACTACTTAATTGGACACAATGTTCGCCACTAGATGGGCAACATTTTCAATAACAACAAACAACATAACATTTTTGAACAATTTGTACAATGTTTGAACTATCTTTGCTTATTTTAAAGCATTAATTAATGTTAAAAAAATAATTCCTTTTGGACATTAAACTAAGAAATTTATTGAAGTTCTATGGTTTAAATTTCTCCAGCAATTAGTTATTAATGTACAATCAATCTTACTTTATGTGGCATGATAACTTTCCATAAAATTTTTTATCTCTCAACACTCTTAGTCAACAAATAATCATGATAATTAGGAAAAGATAGAGCCTTATAATTTAGTCTTATATTGGCTATGACATCAATAGCTAGTTGATAGTAAATTGAATTTGCAACTTTAAGAGGCATGGAAGCATTAATCATTTATTTAGATACAACAAGATCACAATTTTATATCACATCTTCACTTTGCAATACATTTTTCAAAGTTAGTTGAGTACTATGGCTTGTTATAGACATTAAAGAAAAAAAAAAAAGACTCAATTCTTCCTGACTTATTAAGTATTTTTTTTCATTAGCTTGGAGTAGCTTACCCTTTCCTTTAAAGTTAAAACAAGGAGATGAAACTGAAGCTAGTTAAACTTCTTAAATATCAATATCAAGATAATGATATTGTTGCTTTTCATAAACCATGTATCTTAAGCTAAAAGGATTTAACTCATTTAATGTTTCATATGCTTTCCTATGCTTTTCATAAACCATATATCTTGAGCTAAAAGGATTTAATATCAAGATAATGATATTGCTACTAAATGTTGCTTGACTTAATTAATACTTACTCTAAAAAAAATCTTTGTATAATACAAACACATCAATTTTTTCCTTTCACTACTTTCTTTTTCATCAACTACCTTACAATGGTCCCATGCTAAATCAATTTTCTATCAAATATTTCTTTTTGTAGTTCTCGTAGGAGATGCATTTTCAAAAGAACCAATATTTGATGGAATGAAAGCTTCAACAGTAGGTAAGGTGTTATCATCTCTTGTTGAAGACATTTAGTAATAAGAATACATATATAAACATTAACATACTTCATAAGACTAGCAAAAGGCCCTAGCCAAGCACTAAGATCAATGAAAAATTTAAAATGAATTATCAAGTGTTTCTGATTAATTTTATTTTTGCCAAGTTGGGTAATAAAAATATAGGGAATTGTTTGAAAAAACAAGAAAAACAAGGTTGACAACTATCATGTTTATTAAGTATCCTTAATTTTCCTATTAAGATCTTAGTAAAAGTTGATTGAGTTTTTCTTTACAATTTAAATTTGTCCTTATACTCTGTGTTTTTAGAAAACTCTTATAAATTGATTTTAAGGTTAAAAAAAAGGTTAATTGGATCCATTAGGTCCTAGCATGATATCTACAGGCACACTTGCAACAACCTAAACTTATGTATATAGTCAATATGGTGAAATAAAGGGACCTAACTTATAGGTATTTCACAATAATGAAAAGATATTAATCATTATAATTGAATAACCCAAGTCAACAAGATATCTAGTTCCTTAATTGGCTCAAATAACCTTTTTCAATCCTTTATAACTAAAGTTTGAAGAATGATCAAAGGAGAAAAATTATCTTATGTCTAAATTAATAGAGATAGGGAATTGATAGTATCATACTCAATATTTTAGGAGAACAAAAATATTAAGGAACAAAACCAAAAAATTCCATGATGTAAGTATAGATAAGACCAAATGACAACCTACTTTAATGGAAGTCCTTTCTAAACAACTTCAAAGAATAATAACAAAGATAAAGGAAATTGAAAAAAAGAAATCTAACCTTTTAGTCCTATGAAAAAAAGTAGGACCTATGTAATACCATGCAAATACTTACATTACCTCTTTAGAAATTTTTTTATCATAAGTAAAAACGCATTTAATTCTCCAATATACAATATTTTTTCATGGACTTATTAGACATTTTGGCAATACATTATTTTTTCTAACTTGAATTCTCAGACGAGCTTTGAAAATTTTATTAAGACACATTGGTAGAATGAATGGGTTACATAATAACCAATTTTCATTTTTGTAAAATATTGTTTAAGTAGAGATATAAAGACAAACATCTTTTAAAAAGATAATAGAATAATATATAAAAAAAGGAAAAAAGAACATCAGACAAAAGAAATGAAGTAGAGAAAATATGTATTTAACTTGAAATAAGTAATTAAACTTTGCTTGGACTCATAGAGTTTATAGAAATGGAAAGATTATGCAAGACTACTTCTAACTATACAACCCTTAAATCATTAACATTTTGAATGGATCAATGAAAATGAAAAACAAGTTTCAATCGACTAATCTTACTAAAGTGTGATCATGAAGTTTAAACACAATTTAGGAAACTTAGCATTTACCTTAAACATGATCAAAGATGATTAAAGTCATAGGCAGAGTCTGAAAGAATGGGCAATAAAAAGTAAAACCATATCAAAGACATGGAAGGCTAGATCAAGTTGCTATAAGAACGTTGAGTCTTTCACTCTAGATTGCATTTAAAAGAGAAAAAATCTAGCCACCACCAATTTAAATTGATGTCATTTAACCAAAAAAAAAAAAATAAAGGACCTAATCTGTTTCAAAATCCTTAGTGATTTTTATTATAACTTAATTCAGTTCAATGTTTGAGGTTACCAGGTCACTAGTCTAACCGATTAGGGTAAGTCAAACTAGGTTTTATAACACTACTCCTTTTATGGCTAATGTAGGTTAATCATAATGTAACTTGTCAATAAAGTAACTATCAAAGAAAATTGAACATGTTCCTTAATGAGAGCATGTTTGGATTAGTTTACAAAAAGTATTAAATGCTACACAATGGTTCATTTTGAATTTTAAAGTGCTTAGAGAACTAATGAAGATGAAGGGAACTACATAAATCTGAGCTCGCAAAGGGTGTATTGAAGAATAAGAAAAAGAAAAATAACAAAAAAAATCTAACTTTTATTAACAACTACATGCATTATTACAATTATTTAAATAAGTCGAAAGAAAAGAAAAAAATTACAAAAAATAAAGGAAAATAAAGTTTATGGCCCGTGTCATAAACGTTTAAGGGATCCAAGAAGGACAAGTCTACCTTAGGAAACTGAACCTAACCTTAAAATTTTGTAGCCAGCCTCATACTAACTTTACCTCTTCCTTTGCCTTTTGCACTATAACTTAGGCTTCTTTTAATGACTTTTCAAGTTTAATACATGAAGCATGAGCTTGCTTTAAACCATAACATAAGGATTTGGCCTAAGTGCAATGCCTTTTCAAAGTCAAGCATGCCCCAGCAAGGTAAGCATTGGATTTAACGAAGTTCCTTTTTAAACCTTAACAAACCTCCTTCAATATTATTGTTGCATTGAGAGCCTGACATTACAAATACCTAACTTTGTCACATAAGATAAACAAATGAGACTAGAATTGCACCTCCTAGTATACAAGAGCCATCATAATGAGGGTAATGGCTAGCATATTGTTAGGATGCAAAAAAGTGTTGTCCTAGATGACAAATAAGGAAGTGGACAAGTCAAGGATCTAGCTTATAAAATCCCAGCAGCACTACTTAGGAAGGATTGATGCATCACCAAAATCACCCATAACAAAAGAAGTAGTCACCCTTGTGCCAATGGTTAAACAATATGAGCAATGAGGAAAAGAAGACAATGGTATAACCAATGGTTAAGCCAATGAATTCATTAGTGGCAAAGCTTTAAGCCTACAGACGAATATCCATCAAGACCCAAGGATACCAGCGATGATGAGGTTCCCATGATGGTTAAATAATATGAGCAATAAGGAAAAGAAGACAATGGTATAGCCATAGGTGGATTATCAACGATATGAGAATAATCTATCATGATTTGGTTGAACAAGGAGTCCAAGTCATGACATTACTTAGATATCTAAATTTTAGCAAACAATTCCTAGATCATAAGTAGGCACAGGGTAGAAAGAGATGCCAATAACAATGATAAAGGAGTATGCTCATCATTCTCACTAAAAGAACTTATGGTCACAAGCTCTTGTGGCATAAGCATTTTTCCTTTTGTCTTTCTCTCCAAATAAAAAAAATAAAAAAGAAAAGGTCCAATGTTGGCATCTCACCCTTTGTTATGGCCTCTACCTTTGACCCATCTCATATGACAATAATAGGCATATTATCTCCAAATGAAGTTATCAACTATCTAAGGTTAAGCTTTCTAATATTCCTAATGGTCTTGTATCCCTTAAAGTGTTCCTTAAGCCTTTTAGACTAATCAAGAAAGTTGAATTCCTCAGTTGTAAGGGCAAAAAGTGAGAAAGTGTCTCAAGTTAAATGCCACTTGCAAAAGGCCACATTATGGGGAAGCTAGATAAAAATAAAATGTCTTTTATAATCCTTCTTCTTTGAAAGAAGCTAATAAAAGCCCCATTCTAGCTCCTACCATAAAGGCTTTGGTTCGTGATGGTAAAAACCATCAATATATCAACCAAAGCCCAACTAGTAGGATGCAAGCAAGCCTACTCCACTAGGATAAGTGTCTCATAAAGTATATGCTAACTATTCAATTTAATCTACTTGAGCCAACTTGTAATACCCCAAGAACTTCAAAATGATAGGAGATATACCTCATCCTTTGTGAGGGGCATTTGGTGCATCACCACCATGTCCCTACAAGACATGCACAACTTAGAAAACTCCACTTTACACTCTGCACTACCACAAGAAGTAAGATCATCCGATCAAGAATGACTTGTTTCATATAAAGCATGTAAAAATCAACTATAATTTGCAAAAGTAGGCAAAAAACAAACATCATTGAGAACAAACACCAAGTAGCAATTTAATGGTGCCAACATGCTTCCCAAGGTGATTGTTGGTGAATAAACATTATCATTAAGAATGCAACTGTTCAACTACATGACTATTTAAAAATTAAAAAATGAGACTCCTTAGATATGGCCTAAGTATTGGCACTTAAACCTTATTTTGGGAAAGGGGGGAATAAGTGTTATGGATGCCTTAAGAGTCACCTAAAAGACCTTATCATTAGGCCTATATAGGCACCATGAGGCCCATAAGGACTTAATAAACTTTCCTCTTAAATTTATTCTTTTAGAGCACGGACCTTAACCCCATTTAAGGGATGACCCTGCATTTGTCACATCACCATTAAATTTCACTTACTTTAATCAATCCAGCAATATAAATGGACTAGGTCAATATTTACACAAAGTAATGACTAAATCTTTGTTAGGTTCTTGAGAACCCTTTATGTGCCTATTAACTTGATTTTCAAAGTGTTATTGTCAAAGTTCACCTCTTACCATTAATCATGTGTT
This sequence comes from Rhizophora mangle, assembly GCA_037832345.1. NCBI lineage: Eukaryota > Viridiplantae > Streptophyta > Magnoliopsida > Malpighiales > Rhizophoraceae > Rhizophora > Rhizophora mangle. The sequence continues at coordinate 134,036 of JBAPLJ010000186.1, forward strand.
CTAGTGCAAGAACTAATTAGACCTTCAAGACATGACTTCCATATTGTCTCGATCCAACTTGACCCAATCACGCACCCATTTTGGTGAGCATCCTCATCATTATGTAATATAAGTATCATTTGCAATAATTCAATATATTATTTCTATTTTGGCATGCCAAAAAAATGATTGAACTATAGCCAAAATTATCATAAACACTTTTCTATCATAGTAACATAAAGTTTATTGGAAGTATGCATGGTCCTTTTTTTAATACTTGGGTCAAAAGCAATTAGTAGTAGTGATTCTAATATGGAATTAATCAATTAACAATTCCTTACATTGCCATTTTTTGAAGAGTGTGACCATTATAAATTGAATCAATGTTTTACACATTATAATAAAATTCATTATACTTGAGAGCCCTATTAAATAAGATTGCCTGTTTATATCATACAATGGGTTGACCTTAACTTAACTCATTAGAAGAGCACACTCCATGGACTAAAAAGGAGGTAAACAATCACTCCTACAATTACATATACTTAGGATATACATTTAACTTCACTAAATATCTTAGTAGACAGTCAATTTATGACTTTGTATGGAATTAATGACTATTCTTTTTATCACTAATCTATAATGTTGACTGATATAATAAAATTTTCTCTAATGCAAGAAGATTTCATTTTTATATAGTCATGAACATTTCATTTCTTTACTAGAGGCGATCTAAAGTGTTCACAAAAAATTTTTTATTTTTTATTTTTTTGTATAATACACACATTTAAGAATTAGATATATATTCATGTCTATAATCATATAAATATAAATATCCATCAATTTATTTAGATATTTTTATTTTTATTTAAAATAGCAATATTGATAATAATTAATGAGAAAAATAAGGTTTATAAAAAAAAATTAATACACCTTATGAAATTATTTTAAGAAGCATTTTCCTCCTTGCTATAATATTTATAACTATATTTATTTTCATAAGACTATTATTATAAATAATTATAACTATACTCGTGTATAACATGTTTAACTAAAAAGATTAGAAAAATGAGAATTAGTAACCAAACGAAGAAAGAATAAATATTTTTCATATATTGTCCTTCTTTTGAACACAGAAATACCAAGCTCGAGACAAGTGAAAAACTTATTTCCCATTTAAAGACCTATGATAAAATATCAGTGTTTATCAAATATATATATATATATCTATATAGATTATCAGTGCATCGAACGGCCCATTCGTGCCTATATGGTCTACTTTAAATTTAGGCTCTCGCTTTCGCCGCCCCGACCGGTCCGGCGACAACAAAGAAATGAAATGTGAAAAAAAAAAAAAATGTAGGGAAAAAAGAAAAATGAAAGGCCACAAACCCGACTAGCTGTTGACGTAGGACAGATTCTTTTCAAGTGGAATTTTTTTTTTTTTTTTTATGTTTCTGCTTTGTTTCGGTGATAATGTGGAATTGTTGATTTCAATTTTAAAGAAGGTATCATATTCCTTAAAACTAGAGATACGAAGAAACACACTAAGTTTGGCTGCACGGAGCGCCTTCCTCGAATTCCTTTTAATAGTACGACACGTCGATGCCAGAATCGCTGGTCACGGGAACAAATGTTCAGAACAGAACGGCTGATCAAAAGGCATGTGAAAATTGACTATTCTGTAGAGCCTTCCTAAGAGAAATCACCAAATTAAGGTTTTTTTTTTTTGTTAGGTGTGATAATATATATAACTCTTAGTATTTTTTATAAACTTCATTATCCCCTTAACAAGATTAAAATCTTAGATCTCAGAACTAAAAATTTAAGTTTTTAATTACTAAGATGTATCCTTGGAGACAACTCGGGACTTCTAGTTTCACTCCAATGCAATATACTTGGAATTGGTCGGCTACACGATAAGCACACAAATGAAATGATATATGATAATATGATCAGGAAGGCCTGCAGAGGCAGTAAACCACCGGCCTTTGATGTCAGGTAGGACTAAATTCTAGCTCATCCATGTCGATTGCTTTACATTTTCCATCTACAAATATATTTCCAAAATTTACGAGTGGAAATCTTACATGGCAGAAGACAGAATACGTGATGAGGGGAGATCTTTGTCCTTGCAGAAAGTTTGCGAGTTCTTCCACATCATCCTAAGCAGAGGGTTTGTAAGGTTTTGACCGAGATTTCTGGCTTTCTAATCTTGCTTCTAGCAGTTTTGCCTTCAATGTGTCTTCCTTCACGCCCTCAGGCAGCTTCACTGAAGCTTCAGATTTCTCAAATTCTGGGGCATCTAACTTTGACATCCACTGTTGAACCGGGCTGGCATGACCTGCAAATACTTCCCCGGCCTCAGGGTGAATTTTGTCACCTTCGGATGACATTGAATGATATCGGATCAGGTTGTCAAGCACATGACTTGAGCTGAATCGACGAGCCCCGGCCCATTTAGTTTTTCTTTCATGTGGAGCATCTTGAACAGTATCTAATGATCCAGAATTCACTCTTAAAGCTTGGTTCACTCCTCGTAATTCACCTTGCTCCCTCTCTGGGAACATGGTCTCATTTCTAGCAATGTTTCCCTCAAACTGTGCTTCCAAACTAGTTAGGTTAAGAACCTTACCAGTTGCCCTTGAACCAGCCGTTAACTGCATCGAATTTAAATTTGCCATGTCTTCTAGATTGTTTTCTGGGACATTGTAACCTTGTCGTTTAGAGCTGCCTGTGATTCGCGTTTTACCTACAGTATCATTTAGCTCAAAGCAACGTGAATAACTATCAGAGGATACTTCTTCATCAGCTGCATCTTGAGGTGCACTTCTAGCCTCATTTAATGGAAAGGATTCTCGTCTTGCACAGTAGTTAGTTGTCTCTTTCATGGACATGTTATCATCTCTCCTTAATCCAACAGAGTGTCTAGCTTGAAGAAAGGTTTTTATTTCAAGACCTAACTTGTCAACAATTGTGCTCTTTTGTGAAATATCACCTCGAGAATCTGCCAGTTTGATTTGGATCCGCTCATCAAGCCATGCCTCTGAGATATGCAGAAATAATCGGTCAGGTGTTTCCCTACTGACATTAAATTTTTGCCTGAGCAATCGCAACTGTTGTTCATATTCTTTTATCCCCTTGGCAAATTCATCACACAAATTCTCCAATAGAATCCGCACTTTCCTTTCTCTCTCAAGTTCTTTCAAAGCATTGGAGAAACAAGCTTCTACATCAGAAAGTTCCTGAGTTAATTTCCGGTGCAGACTCTCTGAGTGCTTCCTCAACTTTCTCTCATCTCCTAGCTCTTCATGCACTGACTGAATGGCAGCTTTGATTCGATCATGCTCCTTGTTTTTCCTGAAAACTTTATCATCTGCAATTTGCTTCAACAAGCCTTCCAATTCTTGCCTATTTTTCTCTTTCTCTTTCAATAACACTTTTACTTGGAAGCGGGAATCATCCAGTTCCATTTTTAAAGCTTTTAGCAGTGACATATTAGATGCTTGCTGTTCTTCAAGACTCCAAATCCGATTGAGCACCTTGAGTAATTCTGTTGATGTCTTAAGGCTATAACTTGGTTCAGCCCTTCTGCCCTTAAAGTTCAACCAACTAGGAGTTCCTAAAGGCTTATAAGGTGCCACCTATAAAGAAGGTTATCTAAATCAGCAAACAAGTGCAAATAGGAAAAGATAGCCCTGGAGCTGAAGAGCAATCAGAACTATAATGGGGAAAAAAAGAAAAAAAAACAAAACAGAGATTTTGAGAAACTAATTATGGAAATAGGACAAAACGATGTCCTGGTAGCAGCATGCCAAATTAAACAGGGGGATGGTTAGAGAAGTATATGACCAGAAAAGATCAATCTATAGAATTGTGTGGTGTATAAAGTAGAATTTGAAACCATACTCGTACTTGTGTGGATTAGATTACAAAGTCACGCAGGCTCAGTCGCAAAGAGACTATCAGTGGTGGAAACATGGTGTACAATGGACATATGAGTCAATTTCAAAAAGGGGACTCTGTGCTACACCATGGTCATGCATACAGCAATAAAATTCACCTTGAAACCTCCATTAGAATTTCCAATTGCAGTAAATGTACTAAAATGGGCAGGGCTACAAGGGAGGATATAGATATTTACCTCCATTGAACTACCACAACTGGCAGGACATAATGGCTTTAGAGCACAGCCATTTCTTTCAACTGATTGGTCATGATCCAACGGTGATGCAGCTATATGGTTCCTCAACATCTTTGCACTTGCTGGCTGGAAATGTCAAAATAATGATCAGGTATATCTTATAAAAGTAGGAATCAAAACCACATCATGCTAATGACTCTACAATTCTATGTCATGAACAAAATCTATCCCTTCTCTGGCAAAAGGTGAAACACAGTAACAAAATCATTTAGATCAGGTAACTTTGCACTTTGGGTACAAGCATTCTTCATGAAGTGAGTGTAAGTCATTGATATTATGTAAACCCATAAACAAAAATTATATTTTAGAACCAGAACATAAATTACAAGAATGTTGATCACATTATTACAATGGAAAAAAAATATTATTAATTAAGACTTAAGTGCCCCACTTCTAAAACATTATGAATCTCACCATGGACCACCAGCAACAGAGATGGTAAAACTTGAGTAAGTGTTCAAAACACAGAGTCAACAAGAAAAAGAGGAAGCCCCAAGCCACCAGTTCATCAACTTGAATTATGAATATTTAGACTTGAATAAAGGGGGAGAGTGAGAGACAGATGTATACATATATCAATAACAACACAGACCTAAAAGGCACAAGAAAAACTAGTCAGAAAAGAACTGGCAGTCAGAAAACAAAAGCAATCAAAGTAGGCAATGACAAGAACACAACTACATGAACCCGGCAATAGTGAGGCGCGACAAGATCTAAAACCCTATTAAACCCCACTAACAAATTGCAATAATGAGAGAGAAAAAAAAAATCAACGGGATTAAAAAAAAAAAAAAAGGAAAAATACAAAAGTAAGAACATAGGCGCCAAACCTGATGATGAGGAGAGATATTAGGAGGGTCAGCCAAAGGAGTGGGAAGCACAAAAGCCTTGTTGTCCTTGTAGTGGTGGCCACGGCGGGCTTCTTTTGAACCAGCAACTTTCTTGCTCATTTTACGAAGTGAAGGATCAAGTTGGGGCTGAATCTCCCAGAGGTTGGCACAGAGCTTTCTGGCGGAGACGGATGCTTCGGCGGCGGCGGCAGTGGTGGTGGTGCTGAGAAATTGTTGAATTGGATTGCTGTTGCCGTTGTTGTCATCATGGTTTGGAGAAGAGAATTGCAGCCTCCAAGTAGGAGAAGGTGTGGATGGGCCTCCTCTTTTCCCCACCAGTACCATCCGTCGTTTCAACTTTATTTTACCCTTAGCCTCCTTCAATTGTTCTTCCTTTTTCTCTTTGCCTTTGCCTTCTCTCTCCACCCCTTTCTCTTTTCTTTCCATCTCTCTCTCTCTGTCTCTCTCTCTCTCTCTCTCTTCAAATTGCAGACTTTTCTTTGTTCTTCTTCTTCTTCTTCTCTGTTTCTCTCATCTTCGCTCTTTTTTCACTTGCTATCCTAATGGCATCAAGTGTCCGCCACCTCCGATCCTTCTTTCTCCAGCTGCACATTTTTTTAACTTTATCCTTGGATACGTCACATGTGGTATCTTTTCCAGTCACAGTTATTTTCTCCCTTCTTTGTCTACCTTCAACATGATAAATTTATATACATTATAAAAATTAAATCATATTTGTTATAATTTTAAAATTAAATATTTATTTATATATTAATTTTAAATTGAAATATATTGTATTTTTCAAAAAATATATAACATGGATATTTAGATTTAACCCCTATGCTCCCGTCGCACTGTTCCATCTAATTATGAATGTGGCCCAAAAGTCAAAGAAATTAAGAAGAAAATTGTCAAAGTTGTAAGCTTTTGCATTTTCAGGCTGCTCACCGACAAAGGGTAAAAATTTTCTTTGGTCCGCGGTGAATCTGCTGAGACTACCCGTTTTTTCTTCTTTTCGCCTCAACATTTTGTCGGGCTGTCATCGGTTCTAAAGCCAAGGGCCGCGGTGCCTTCAATCGTTGTCCGTATTATCCCTAAATTTTTATGTTCTCCCTTACTTTTCTTTTCTTGTGCTGTAATTGTCCCAACCTTTTGTCATTTTGGAGTGGCAGGAGCCGTACTTCCCCCCCCCCCCCCAGCCCCCTCCGCCTTAAATAAGCGAGAGAAGTCGTGAGTAATTCAATAATTCTTGTGACGGAAGATGTCAAACATTCTTTAAAAGTAATTACTAATAATATTGTGGATCTTCTCCATAAAAAATAATAATAAATTAAAAAATTAATAAGTAATTTTAATTTGAATTGATATAGGTAATAATTAATATTTTATGATATCTTTTTTTTATTGAAAAATCGAAGACATTTATGTAAACATACATCTTTAACTTTTATACTATGTATAAATAAAAATAATATGTAAGTATTAACATTTATCATCATGTACACCACATTCTCCATTTATATTTTTAGCACAACCACAGAACCCAGCCAAGTGGGTTCGGGACCACACTGCAAACTTATGTTACCCAATTGTGAGAAGCTCCTGGCCAGATTATAAAATTACCCGTTGAGGGCCGAGGAGAGACCCATTCAACGGAGTATTTTTGCCCTCCTCTGCATATGGAATGTTATGACACGTGGGTGGATATATTCCTTCTCTTTCAGGGTGCTAGGACGTGATATGTCAGTCTTACCCCCGAAGAACTACCAACTGGCTAGGATATGACAATGCCACGCTTACCAAAACTACGGATTGCTAAATATTTTTCTCAAAAGAATCAAGGGTTGCTAAAGGTTTAACCGCATTTCACCAAGTACTAGAAATGGAACCCCAAAAAAAAAAAAAAAAAAGAAAAAGAAAAAGAAAAATACAAAGCAATGCAATAGGGCAATGATGGGCCCATATTGTTCTCATAAACATTGTGGAAAGAAGAGTATTAAGCTTTAACCATGCGGTTTATGGGACAGTGCGCCCCTCAAAAGCTGCCTAATTAACCATAAGGACCCTGTTTATGGTACGTTTGGATCTAAAATTGGTGTGAAAGAAAATTTGAGAAAGAAAATGAAAAAAAAAATGTAATCTTTTTGATTAATTGTTTGGATAAAAAAAAAAATAGATGGAAAAGAAAGTGAATGAAAGTAGATTTTTTTTTTTTTTTTTGGCTTGAATGTGATGAGAAAATAAAGAGATTGAAAATTAAGGTTCATAAAAAGACAATTATGCCATTAATTATCTTGTCCAAATAAGCGACTAGAAAAAAGTCCAAAAATATTAAGGGCATTTTGGTAAATATGCAAAGAACGGTAATTTATTATTATTTTTTTTTTTTTTCTGGTTTTTGCCTCTTCCTCACCAAATTGGTGGGACGGTGAGAAAGAAAACACGTGGGGCTTTACTATAAATTTTCCTACCCATTTCCTGCGCTTTATTTTTATGAAAGAGCCAAACAAGAGAAATTTACTTTTTTTAAAGTATTTTCTTACCAAAGGTTTTCTTTTCCATCATTCCCAACAAAACAAATGGACAGTTGAGGTCGAGGGAAGATCACGGCAGCGGGCTACATTTTAGGTGCATTTGCCTCAAACTCTACATCAAGTGCAAAATGCAATAGGTTACTGTTCAATCCATGGGTTTGAAACGGAGGAGGAGGGCGGGGGGGAACTCGTGTCAATTGCCACCCCAATCCTCGTCACGACGGGAGAAACAATCAATCAAACTTTTGTTTTTAACTATTAGTGATAACGTTTATTAATGAAATTATCTAAATTTTTAATTTTAAATATACAATTTAAATCATAGTTCTCACAAATTGAAAAAAATGAAAAATAAAAAAAACAAAAAAAAACGCTGCTTTTGCTATGAAATATTGGAGTCGGTTTGAAAATTTATTACATGATAAAAATATTGACAAACAAAAATTATTTGAACTCTTATGTTATAAATAAAAATAATAAATGTAATGACAATAAATTGTTTTTACATGTACAAATATATTTATTTTTGAAGTTATGTATGTCAAAAACATAATTTTTTTCAACCATGAAAATCATGAAAAATTAGCTGTGCAATTAAATGGATGTCAACTTCCTGCCCCTATACGGTTTCCCTTGCTTTTTTCTTTAAAAGATGCCAACTTGCTAATGTTCACAGATATTGAAAAAAAAAAAAAAAAAAAAAAAAAAACTCTCATCGCTCTATCGTACGTATAGAATCAATATGTTTATATTTACCTAGATAGAAGAACAAAATAAATTGTCAACAGGATTTATGATCAGATAAAAGTCCTTGGGGGTCCAACTCTTTCTTTGGTAGCTCGTGGACCACGAGGACTCGAGAGGAATTGGACGGTTGGACCACTCCAGAGCAGCGACATTGCATGGCCAAGGACATCGACAAAAGACGCGCTTCCAGCGTCCCAAATATTTTTCCCCTACATTTCGTGATCTGAAGCAATAAAGACACGACCAATGACAGCTAATTATTAAAAACAACTCCCTTTCGTACATTATAATTAAAAGCATTTTAACACCATGTGGAAGTGGCCTTTTCGGCCTTCTGTTTCTTCATTCAATGTTGGTGCGGCATCATCATTCTTGTCTCGTTTGTGTCTTTAAATTCGCTCTAATTAGTTAAAAAAAAAAAATATTATTTATCTTTTCTTTTTTTTTTTTTGTGGTCTTAAAAAAAATTTCATTTATAAAAATTTCTGCCTGCAAAAAATATCTAGCTGGACCTGCTCGCTCCAGAGGATTGATCTCCAGATCATGTCTACTTGGGGCCCTCACCCAACTGGATGCTTAATTCATTTTCTTAAACTTGGGCTTGTGACAAAGAGTCGCACCGTCTGGACTCAGTTCAAGTACATGAATGACGGTCCAACAACAAAATGGCCCGGCATTGAGATTGGATTATAGTTGCAAGGGGAATTCCATTAATTTTTAGTTGAAACCCGACAAAATTCCTTTAATGAAGAACACCCTCCCCCCCAAATGAACCAACCAAAAAAATAAATAAATAAATAAATAAATATCCAATTAGGGCTCTTGATTAGCTCTGTTTTTTTTTTTTTTTTTTTTTTAACAAAAAGAATTCAATATTTCCCCACATATATGCCTGCGTTCTTGTACTGTTGAATGCCTTGTGAATTGCAACAAATTTTAAGATTGTAAAATGCAGTGTTTTTTTTTTTTTTTTTTTTTTTTTATTACTTAACATGAAATGAAATGTTTGTTACAATTCACCCCAGAAAAATAGAAATTCGTTTGATTTTCTTTTTCTAATGTACTGAATAAAAGATTTAAATAATTTTACAGGACTAAAAACAAAAAAACACCAAAAAGCAACTAACTTTGTCAATATTCCCTTTTTTATTCTTTCTATTTTGCAGGGGGGAAATGATGTTTGATTTGTTGAGTTGCTTGCCATCCACTGTTCGCAAGAGATCAAAAGTCCCATACTTACAGCGTCGACACAAGGATTATCCGGTATTCGGTATCTCATCGCAAAATCATAATACTAAAAATCTAGATCTGTATATGTTTATTTGAATTTTGATAAATTGCCTCTGTACATGGTTACCAAGGAGAACAATATAAATCCCACAAAAATTGTTTGAATATTTAGCCTAACTGCAGTCTCCATTATAAAACACCTAGTACTGGAGCAAACCAAAAAAAAAAAAAAAAAAAAAAGGTGAAAAATAAAAACAAGTTGTTTCTCGTGGTGAAATACTTAGTAATTAAGATATTAATATTTTATATTGAAAGTCCTGAATTTTGATCTAAAAAGGAATGCCTATGAGAATTGTGAAATTTATCAGAAATGAATAAACTTCCCCTTACTGTATACTGTACTGGTCGACCTCCAAATAGCTCAAAAAGCCAAAAAAAAAAAAAAAAAAAATGAAAACGAATGCAGGTTAAAAGCGAGTTGACGTTTTAGCTGTCCCAACTTTGACGCGTGGTACAGGGCCTATAATCGCATCAAAGCTGCACAATCGGAAATACCGATTGCGTAAATAATGCGGCAAGACCCCGCACAGGTTGCTGCGTGCAAAGCAGAAAACCTGGCAGCCGTTTGCTTACAGGAAAAAATGAAAACCCGACACTCGATTTGGTAGCTCAGATGGTGCCAAATTAAACAGCCAGAGAGTTATATGCATACAAAGCAAGCAGATGACCAATCCAAAGAATGATATTTCATTGTCATAAATTATCAGATTCATCTGTTGTTATGTTTTCTGTAAATGCTTTTGCAATAGGTTTTTCATAATGACTGAAAATCAGGGGCAAAACAAAACAAAAGGAAAGTCTGGGAATTTCAGACAAATATTTGTTGACACATTTATGGTGCAATCTCAAGCCTAGGTTCGAAGCAAAAACCAGTAAAAAGCTGTAGAGGGAACCTTTTTGTCACTGGGCACTTTTGTGACCATTTCCATTGCCTCTGGTTCATGTCGAAAGCCAGAAGAGATGGAGACCCATAGCTGTGGATATACAACAGATCGTCTGTACCGCTGCTAGCAAACACATCGTCAAATTCCCCAAATGATTGGAAAAGCTTATGAGGCATTCGGGTCACCTCCCTCCACTCCCTGCCTTTTAGAACCCAGATTCCAATCCCCTTGATTATGTCAGGCCGGTCAGGTTTCCCAATTCCTCCAACCATTACCAGCTTCTCCTTCAAATTCATCAGACGGCCGCAAGTAAGAAGGCAAGGTACTGGAATGAAACCTTTTATCAACAAACCACGTGGAGATCTACCAGAAAGATTATAGGGAATTAGACCATGACGATTTTCTGGTGCCCCACCTCCAGTTGTGTAGATAAGAAAGTATAAAACGCCACCACAGATCACACTGTCATTACCACCTCTCCATCCTGTTAAAACCTCTGTCCAGGAAGTCACCCAAATCCTCGATTCCGAATTGTATGTGTGAATAGAGAGCTCCCATTGAAAAAAGTTTCCTGGAATTTGCTTAGACTTCACAATTGTAATAGAATAGCCATGTGACTTCCTATTCACTGAAATTGCTAGTGCACTGTAATCAGAAAATTTTAAACCTGGGGGTTCCACAAGCTGCCTGTAGCGCTTGGTTATGGGGTTGCAAACATACAACTCACTTCTGCTCTCATTGTCCATGAAGCAAACTAAGCCACATGATGAAGCAATGAACCAATTTGATGTTTTGATACAAGGAAGGCCAATACCATACCACTTCCGAAGCATTGGATCATAGGCATAGCCAACAGTTTCATTGGAGCTTGTAAACATAAAATACCAAGGTTTTTGTGAGAGGACATGAGAGAAGTTCCACAGAAACCTCCTTGAGCTAACAATGTCATGCCACCTTTTACACACAGAACCCACCCTGAATATGCTCACAATAGGAAGATATGCTAGGATTCGTTCCAACAAGTCATCAGGCAAGATCACATCCACCGAGATAGCATTGGGTTCTTCGTTGCCTTCATCACTGAGCTCTGAGAATGAATCAAAATCTCCAATGTCTCTTGCCATCTCATCAAAGTAACCACTAATCCAGGATGTTTCTCCTGCCATGATGAACATATGAATGACAAAGAACCTGGCACTGGGTTGAGGGTACGCTTGATCAAATTAAAATTCTAGTCCTTTAAGACCCAAGGAGAAAAATAAAAGTGTCCCAACATAAAAGAGGAAGTGACAATTACTTAGCAATTAACACAGGAAAAAAAAATTATGGTTCCCAGCAACTTACTATTTTGCTAGGGACTATTCATATCAATGGTGCATAACATCAAAATATGGGATAAGATATTGTACCAAAAATAAAAATTGGGAGAAGATATTGACAAAATGATTGTACAATAAACATCCCTCTCCTGGCCTCAAAAATTGGGGTGTGTAATGGATTCTAAATGCCCTTCTCTTAGATCGAAGAAATGTTCTGCATTATTGCATAAGTTAATTTCTAATAGCACCATATCCAGCTGTAGTTAAGCAAAGATTCTGCTTCCTCATCAGTGATGGAGAGAACATTAACCACAATAACCACAAGCAAAACCCAATTGCTAGTTTTCAATTAGTGAACAGAGACAGGATTCACCTTCAAAGCCCAACAATAAGAACCAAACCAGATCCATAATCATGAAACCCCCAAAACCTGCAATGAGGATTGTAACCTAATCTGCAAAGCAGAAAAGGAGGAGACTAACTAATTGTAACCTAATCTACAAAGCAGGAACCTATTTGAAGGACATATAATGATAATGTCCTGCTTGCACCCCCTCCCCCCTAAAACAACATCTCAGATTTATAACATCTCCCAAAGTAGTAGGATTATCTCTAGATTATCCAACCTTGACCACTGGTTACACTAGAGGCCTTCACTCATAAAAAACTACCCTGTTTACAATCTAACTGGACAAAAAATAAAAAAGAAAATCCCAGCATCAGGTTTAAATTTATGGGTATAAAATATCAATATTCTATCATCAATATAAATTTCAAATGGCCTCCCTAACAGATAAGAAATCAATGCAGCCCTTGGCATCATTTATAAGGGCGCCATACCAATTCCGCTAAAAAGAAATATACATCAATGACCATAAGTACCGAGAATACAAGAAAATGATACCATTTATGAGATATGGGGATTACGATTGTACCCAACTAGGATCTTAGACAGCTACTAGTCACCACTTTTACCAGATAAATTACAAAGTTAGAAGGAAACACAGACAAATTAAGGAAACTAATCAACAAGATACCTAATTTAAAACATATGCAAAACCAACCAACATCAGAACCTAATTTTAACGGAAGATCAGCATCATCTAGTACAGAAAATCAAAGCAACAAAGCAATTTCAACTTCAAGAAGGACAACACTATTTCAGAAGGAAAGCATACAAGGGTCAAACAATGCAATGAGATATCATGACCATAATGAGTCCTATTGATACATTTCACATGTTCTAATCCCCGTAAAAGGGAAAAAAAAAAACAGGAGCTTTGGTGGTTTTAAAGCACCAAACCCTAAGAATTATAAAACAATGTTAGGTGCAGAAAGAGGGAGATTAGGCCTTGCTAACCCATCAATCAAAACGTGATGAGAAAGAAAAAACTGAAAAAGACAAAAACCCCACTCCACCTGAAAACCATTAACATCAATAACTAAAACCTCAACGTAAGAGACTAAAAAAACAGAACAGATCACTGGAACCGCCAAGAAGAAGAAAAAAAAAATACAACCTTAAAATCATAACCCCTAAATGAAAGGAATTGAAAACCTCACTTACCTAGTTTAAGGCCACCTTCTTCTCCGCAGCGGCGACTTGCTGCCCCAAGCGGGCCTTTTCAATGAAGAAAACGGCAGTTGTGATGAACAGAACACAAAGGCTTAAATGAAAGGGGCTATAATCTTCTGCAAAATGGAAGAGAACAACGACATGTCGCACTCCAGATTTAGCTGGTTATCAATATCCTCCCTCTAGGTTGTCGGTTGTCAATGTGACTCATGTCCCCTTAAAGTCAAGTATTCGAGCTCTTGTCGCCGAGATATCTTTTGGTTTTGGATTCCGTTCTGGGAGAGAGAGAGTGTGTGTGTGTGTGTGTTTTACTTCCTTTTGGTCCGTAAAGACTTGGAATTTAAACTCTAAAGCACAAACTAATAAGAGTGCACAGGCTGGTGGTCTGGTTCCCCTCCTTTTGAAACCGACATAGAACCAAAAAAGAAAACCAAAACTACAGCCGGGGAATGAGGTGAGAATTGAGAAGGCTGTTTTTCTTAGGCTTGTTGTTAGGTGAGAGATGGGGGCGTGCAGGCGCTAGAGCTAATGACAAAAAAGTTAAAAGTTTAGGGACAGAGAGACTTTGGTCAGTTGGTTGAGGTGTCTTCAAAGCAACTGATGGATTTTCAATGAGAGGGAGAAAAGGAGACATTGGGATTTTGGCCACATATTAAAACAGAAATTAACAAATGCTGTCTTACTCACCACCACGACCCCCCACATATTTTTGTTAGTTACCTTTTAATTATTTTCCTTTTCTTATATTTGCATTTTGGTGCATGTTTTCCCTCATTGCAGTTCTGTTCTTCCCACCATCCTCACTACAATTTGTTTGCTATATTTGGGGTTTTGGTATCTATTTTTCCAGCCATGTCTCCTCCAAATTCCATACCATTCTGCAAAACGGTAACCTTTTTCCTCGATTATTTCCATTAAATCTTCTTAGAAAGTGGAAGAAATCCCCGGGCTGGGGGTTCCTTTTTGGTTTGTTTTATTGGGGCACTATGAATATAAACCCTCTCTCTCTCTCTCTCTCTCTCTCTCTCTCTCTCTCTCTCCAGCTCCTGCCTTTACCTAACTAAAATCCTAATCGCATCCCGACATCAAATCCCATTTCCATCATTTGCAATTCAGCAATTTATTTTTGCTGCTCAAAATCTTTGTGGGCTTTTTGTAGTGGACATGATCAAATCATAGCACTCAACCATATACGTGCGCCAAGCCTCGTTGTTTTCCTTTAATGCAAGTTACTATTGGGTGGAATTGTTCTACCTTATTTTTCTATCATTTTCGGTTTGATTAAAAAATTTGTCGTCGTGTTATTCTAAGATGAACGAAAACAATTTAATTAGAAGTGGGTCTCGCAAGAATTTTCTGATCAATCTGCCCCATGCACAAAAACTACGCACAATACGACAACGTGACAATGTTAATTATGCATTCAAGGATTATGTAATTTGCTTTATCTATCGTAAATTGTTCCTTTTTTTTTTTTTCTTTCAAATTGGGGTGACAAAGAGAATTTTGGAAGATACTTATTGGAGTTTAATAAATAATTTATTCATATCATATCTCATTTTACAGATTTTTCAATTAAATTAAATAATTTTTTAATATAATATAAGTGGATTTTTACGTGTAAGAGTTATTGAACTCAAATACCCTCTCTGTGCATAGATTACAAAGACTTGACACTGTAACGCGACCGAAATGGATACACTAATGAAATTCCCGATTCCCAATAATGCGTGTGGTGTGTGGAGCCTAATTGGCCTCCAATAAAGGAAGAGAAAAAGTTAGGGCAGGCTCAACGCTCAACAGAGAATCCAGAATCACAGAACATGTGGACGTTGACCTTAGCATGCGGCACAGTATTATGTAGAAATAGAATATTAAAGGGTGAGTGGCAGCACTACAACTAAGTTCCTCTTTCCAGCCAAGCCACCTTTGTACACGTTAGGTCAGGTGTCACTTCCAATAGCTTGCCTCCTATGCTTTTTTGATCTTTAAAAATTATGGAAGTTTTGGGGTCTTTGTCCTGTTATGCGTGGGATTTGGCAAAAATAGAGCCACCAAATACAAATTGAAGCAGCAGGTCGTGGAAAGGCAGAGATGGAAGTGGTTAAACAACATTGAAAATAGAGTTTTAGCTTAATTTGTCTTGAATTATTTGGTGGGGTGGATTAATTTTAGGAACCCTACTGGAAAAAGTTCACACCATTTACGGTCTCTATTTGATAAGGGGAAAACTCGAAAGGGATTTAAAATTTCTTTTATAGAAAGAATAAAAAAAACAGTCTGATTTTCGGTTCAATTACCCTAAGAAATCCGTTGTAATCAAAGTCAAGTAAGAACAGATGATATGACCGAACCTTAAACAAGTGAGATGTTGTCATTTTTTTGGTTTATTTGGTTCGACCTTGGTCATCGTCGATCACACAACACATTCAAAGAGTACTGCAGGGGCATTAGTAGAGCCTTGATAAAATGAGAAAAAAATCAGTTTTGGATACTGCAATCTGAACTTCTACCCTGATGCTGAAAGGGTAGTGTGTGTGTGCCACTAGGCATGACATCGATGGTGCATAAGGCATGTTGCTCAACTAATAAAACAATTGAGCAAAAGAGATCTCAATTGCTAAACTGAAAATAATTTCGGGTCGTGAGTCATTGCTCTCTTTTGTTTATTTCAACAAGAAAAATTAAGAAAAAATTAGCGTGGACATGAAGGGTTGACTCTATATGCCAATTTTCCAGGTTGAAATTCGGTGCTGTGGCCTTTGTCCCTTGGCACCACGCCTGTATTGTCCAGGGAAAAGGCACGATCTTAAAAAAAAAAAAAAAAAAATTAGAGGTAAGTGGAGCTAGTAAGGAATCAGAGAAAAGCGTACGACATGGTTGAAAGGGGTTCAAAGGCAATCATTACAAACTCATGGGTCAAGCGACCACCAATTAGTGTTGTTGAAATGTGACAGGTAAAGCAGCCCATGGAGTGATAAAATTCTAGAAAGAGCGATGACTTTGCTGCATATATATATATATATATAAACTGCTGTAGCGCGTATTTTCCCTTACTCGCACGGACCGATCTTTCCGTGGTAACTATTGAACACTTTAAGAATGCTGAAATTGTATTGGTGATTAAGTTGTTTCATGAATTTTATATGAATGACACCGATGTAGACGAATATTTCACTTGTAATTGGTTGTTCTGATCTGGGGTGATGTTGGACGTGTATATATGTATTGGGTCTTTTCGCAGGGAGCATGTATTGTATATTGGAACATAATTCATTTCGAAAACCTTATAACGTCTTCCAATGAATGATTTATATGACCTATGTAACATTATTTGTTTATATTAATTTAGATTATAAATTTATTATAATAAAAATTAATTTAATTAAATTTAATTATTTAATTAAATATAAATATTAATAATTATGTAAATATATTTTATTTAATTATTATTTATATATATATATTGTATATAATATTTTTATTATATTAATAAAATTATATTATTTTTATAATTTTTTAATAATAATATTAAAATAATTATACCCTATCACTAGTATTACAGTAATTGTATCTTATTAATTTTCATGTAACAATATTAAAAAACTTGAAAAGAGAAAATATTAAAAAAATAAAAATAAAGAAATTTTTCTTCCCAAAACATGTTATTTGTTTTAGGAGAAGTTTGTAAGCAGTAAATGAAATAATTTATTTATAAACATTATATAATTAAATACAAAAAAATAATTAATCACTAAATGCACATAAAAACATGATGATATTCTACAATTATGTCCAAGCCGCCATTTAAATGTATCGATGCTCCTTTGATATTATCAGAATTATATATATTAAGATGCATTTAATAGGTTTATGTTAAGTTTCTTAGTAAAAAAGTTAATATAAAACATTAATCTTATGTATTTTAAAATTAAATATCTTGATATAAAAAAATTGTAAATGATATGTTTAAGTTTGTAAAAATTGAAACTATTGATGCATTTAATGAACTCGTTTTAACTTAATACCTAATTTTTATCTCTTAACCTTTTATTGAAATCATATGCCTTTATATAGAGTTTTCATGTGTACTAGGAAGAGAGATGTGTTATACACATATACCCAAATGCATGACTTAAATTAGATATATTTATCAATATCTAAATTAAATTCAAAATTATAATCTTTAATAACATAATAATATATAGAATTATTCCTTACTAATTAAATCACATTATAATTAAGTTTTTATTAACAATATTATTTAAGAATATTCTAATATTATTAATTAAAAAATTTTTATATTCTCTTACTTGACTTGATTAAAATTTATTATATTATTTATTTACTTAAATAATAATAACAATCTTTTATGATTTTATCATAATATCATAATATGATAATTTATTTAGTGTAAATTATTATAATTACCTTGTACTTATTTGTAACACTTCATTTAATATACTAAATATACTATAATACTAGCAATCTATTATATAAAATTTTATATATATATAATTTTATAATGACTCATAATAATATTTTATAAAAACTCTATTATTAATTTTAAAATAATAATGTGTATACAATCATAAGATAATATGAAATACATAATATATATCAAAAACAGAAACACATTAATGAGCTTAAAGTGTTATTGCATTTTATCATCAGTATATCCAAGATCCATTCTTTATATAATGTTGACTATAAGCTTTAAATTTGATTAACTATCATGAAATCAATTAGTATTTTATAGACACTCTTTGTTTCTAAACTTTCTCCTTAATGACAACATGTTTCAATTTTTATTAAATTTAATGACTTTTAAGTATTTATGGTTGTTGAAGAAGAATATAAGTTTTCAATGGCTTGAAAATAACATTAACAACCTCAAGTTTTAAAATAAAATTTTCACATCATAATGTATAAATTATAACTTTAAATCATGTCACAAACTTTACTTTTATAATGGATGAAGTAATGATAAACAATTTATCATTATTCCACAAAATTGTCACTTTTCTTAATAAAGACAAATAACTAAATGTGGACTTTCCATTATCAATGCATCTAGTAAAATTTGAATTTGAATATTTAATCATATCTAAGTGGTTAGATTTTCTGTATATAAGCATATGATTCTTTGTTCCTTAAGGTACCTTAATACGCTTTTCTTTCTACAACTTTTTAGTAACCCATTTTAGGATTACTTTTACACTTGTTTAACATATTTGATCACAAAATTGATATTTGATCTAATGAGGTTCATAGATACATCAAATTATCAACAACAAAGATATATGAAATTGATTCTATATTTTTATGTTTTACTTCATTCTTAGAACATTAAATTAGATTGAATTTATTACTATTCTATATGAGAAATATCTCTAAGTGAACATTTACTCATACTAAATTTTTCTAAAATTTTCTTGATATATTCATTCTAAGTCAAGCTTTATTCATTATGACTTGTTACAGAATTTTTTTATTTCTTTCACATAAGAAGTTTCTCTTATATCTTTCATCATAAAATTCTTTTAGAAAAAATCTTTATTCTCAAGTAATATACATAAAATATAAGAGTAAGTAACATACAAGACTAGAAAAAAATTTACACTAATCTTTTGTTATATAACATTGACCAATGATGTTCTTTTTTTTTTTTTTTTTGAATCCAAAACATATCATGATATCATTGAACTTAACATACCATTGAAGTGAAACTTGTTTTAGTCTATATATTGACTTTTTCTAAGTTTATACATCATTTAATCTTTAATTTATAATGAAAAACTTTTAGGTTGATATATGTAACTTTCTCCTTAAGAATCTTATTAAGAAAGATGGTTTTCACATACATTTGATAAAATTCTAAATCATACTGAGCCATTAATATCATAATTATCTTTAATAAATACTTCTTATGACATGTGAAGTAACATATAAGACTAAAAATAAACTTACTCTCATTAATCTTTTAGTATATAACACTAATCATTGATGTTTATTTCTTAAATATAAAAGATGTCATGATATCATTAAATTTAAGATACCATTATAATAGAACTTATTTCAGTTTATAAATTGACTTCCTTAATTTAGATACCATTTAATTTTTACCTTTGAAAAAAAAACCTTTAGATTGATTTATTTAAACTTCCTTCTTAAAAATTTTATTAAGAAAGATGGTTTTCACATACATTTGGTAAAACTTTAAATCATACTAAGTCATCAATATCATAATTATTTAAATAAATACCTTTTATGACATGTGAAGCAACATGCAAGACTAGAAAACAAACTTACTCCCACTAATATTTTGATATATAACATAGATTAATGATGTTTTTTCTTAAATTCAAAAGATTTTATGATATCATTAAACTTAAGATACCATTAAAATAGAACTTATTTCATTATATATATTGACTTTCTTAGTCTAGACATCATTTAATCTTTACCTTTGATTAAAAACCTTTAGGGTGATCCATGTGAACTTTCTTTACAAGAATTTTATTGAGAAAAATGATTTTCATATACATTTAGTAAAACTCTAAATCATATTATGCCATCAATATAATAATTATTTTTAATAAATACTTCTTATGACATATGAAAACAAAATTGGAACCTTATTGATTTTAATATTGAAATCTAACTCTTATAAATAAACCATATAATAATCTAGAATAATTAATCTCCTTTTTTTTTTTTGAGATTTTCTTAATATTACACATTATGGTTTATTTAGATTAATTAGTTGTAAGTTAATTCTTTCACAGTGGATAAAGGAATTGTTATAGGTAAAGAAATATTTATCCTAATTTCTTATATATATATATATATATATATATTGACATTCATTACTCCTACTAACTTCACCATTTTTAATAAATCTTACATTACTAGTTTTTATTATTCTTAAACTATTAGTATATGCCTTTTAAGACTTCTTTGTATAACCAATAAAGTGACCATCAATCATTCAAGAGTTTAATTTCATTTCATGTGGATTCTTGCTTTTGCTAAGCAACCAAAAACATTAATGTGCCTTAAATTTGGTTTCCTTCCTGTGTGCATAGTTTAATAGGAATATTTTGAACTCCCTTAATTAAAATCCCACTTAACAAATAATTTGTTAGTTTTTGTGTGCATATGTCTGCAAAGATTTAGGTAAAGAGGAGTTAGTGATTAAGCTTTTTACCATATCCATTAATATTTGATTATTCCTTTTTTGTTATACCTTTTGTTAAAGTGTGCTCGAAATAATTTACTATATACACATGTCACGACTTTAAAAGAATTTTATAAATAAACTTAGAGATTGCTTTAAATCATTATATTTTCTATAATA
Organism: Rhizophora mangle; assembly: GCA_037832345.1. Classification (NCBI taxonomy): domain Eukaryota; kingdom Viridiplantae; phylum Streptophyta; class Magnoliopsida; order Malpighiales; family Rhizophoraceae; genus Rhizophora; species Rhizophora mangle. The sequence continues at coordinate 154,759 of JBAPLJ010000186.1, forward strand.
TTCACCATTGTTGTATGATTTTATGATTTTCATCATTTTTTTAATTGTTTCTAACCTCCTTTATCTATATTTTGAGGGTATCCAATTATTGAGAATTTTTTGAAATAAATAGTCATAATTGTAACATGAAAAACACATCTATAAAGGTAATGAAATACAATTTTTCATTAAGGGCTAGAGTGTAAAAATGTTCATAAATATTGATGTGTATAATTTGAAGCTTGGTCCTTTTTGTGACTTCTTTTATACTTTATTTGGTTTATTTATACTTAATACAATCCATACATATTTTAAAATCAATAAAATCTAGATTTGAAAAAAAAATTATTATTAATTTTTCTTTAGATATATGATGCAAACATTTATACCATAAATAGACAGAATTAGGGTATACTTAATTTTAATATTATGATGCATGATAAGTGAGAATTCTTTTAAACTTTATCATATTTAGTTAACATAAAACATTAATAAGCATACATTAAGAAAAAATGTTTGTATTTTTTTATCAACTAAAATAATCAAATCATAATGAATCCTTTTATCATTATAGATGCATGAATAATAGTATTAGAATTAAGCCACCAAGTATTTTGAGAAACATTAATTAAAATTGATTCAAAACATATTAAAGTATTTAATTTACTTTTATTTTTTGAACCAAACCTTGCACTCAGGTAATCATTCTAATAATATCCAACATTTTTTTATATAAGTGACACTTATTGCCTTATGTTTCCTCTTTTTAAGCTAAAGAGCACAAATTAGCTCTTTCTTTTCTTAAATTGGATGACTTTCACTTTTATTCTTTTCCTAACTTTCTTACCTATGAGATTAATGAAGCAACTCACTTTTTTTTTGATTTATTTTCTTTTTAAATGAACATATTAGTCAATTCATTAACATTTCACTTTTCTTTTATAATGTTGTAACAAATTTGAAACAGCCCATACGTAAGAGGTAGTGAATTTAAAAAAATTGCACTAAAAATGAGTCATTTACCATTCATACTCATGGTTTTAAGTCTTGTTACAAAATTAGTTGTTTTAATAATGTGCTTTTGTATAATTTACAATCTAGTAAACTTTATACTCATGAGTTCTGTCATAAGAATACTAACAAGTGACCTATCCATGAAATGAAACTATCTTTCCATGAATTGTAAATATTCTTTTACACTTTTATAAATATAAGATTCAACCTATTATTTCATTGTTACATTAATAATGTAGGTTCTTTTTGGCAAAAAGGATAAATTGACCTCTTAACATTTGACCTTATATTTAATTATAGATACAATCTTATTTTTTTTATAAGAAAATAAGTCCTTATGTTTTCATTGTAGAATGATTCCTCCCTTCTTTGTCATTATGTCATTAACTATGTTGATATTAGCCATTTATCACATGTCACATTAGCAAGCAATATCCATGTCATTAAAGAAAATGAAAATGATGATTATGTGGAATTATTTAATTTTTTATTTTATTAAAAATAAAATCATGTTTTTGAGAAAAATTAAATTTTTTTTAAAAAAAGCAAAAGAAGATAAAATTTCTTAAGTATTTGAAATTGTTGAAATTTTATTACCCAAAAAGAAATACAAACTAAACAAAATCTCATTGCTCTTCATCACTTGCTCCACATTGTAATTTTTTTGCTTTACATTTAGCTTTAGCCAGATGTGTTGTAGTTACCCTACTAGATTCTTGTCCCTTTATCCTTGACAAAAGAAGGTTGTAGGAATCATCATTGATTGAAGTTTGGATTATTTCATTTTCACTATTTAAGAAGTGTGTTTTTTTTTTCTTTTGTTATTATTTGTTAGTTTGAAAAAAACTTTCTGGTAGGGTTTATGTTTGCTTTGTTTAGTCATGGTGTTTGATAATAGTATTATATTTTTAGTGAATATATATTATATTTATGATTAGTGTTATATTTAAAATCAATGATGATATATTTAAGATGATATGCTAATTTATGGTTTATATGTATAAATTTAAGGTTACTAAATTCTAAAATTAGAGTTATTGAAATTTGAGTTTTAAAAGATTTGAGGATTTTTAAAATTTGGCTTTTAATTAATGTTTAGCTCTAAAATTTAGAATTAAGGATTTATAATTAGATTTCTATAATTTGGGTTTTCATGTAACCCTAATTTGAAATTAGAGATTTTAAATTGTAGTTTCAAAAATTAGGATGCAAAATTAGATTTTTCAAATTAGATTTAATGAAATTGAGGATTTCAAATTAAGTTTTTGAAATTAGAGATTTTAATTTTTGAAATTTTAGTATTTTGAAATTAGGATAATTATCAACTACTATTATAGTTGGGTTACTAAAGATATATGAATATTTAAATTAGGATAATTGTTAACTACTATTATGCTTGGGTTACTATTATCCCTTAATAATCTAATCCCCACATATTTTTTTGTGAATTAACAAGAAATATAAAAGACTAGGTTAGCTTCAAAATATTTCATGGTGGGCCTTTTGTTGAGAACATAGGTTTAGATATAAGGGTGGAAAATTATACATTTTGGACTATGTTGAGTCGAAGAATTGTATGATATTATTATGAGATTAATGACCAAGTTAGAGATGAGTTATTAAAATGTGCAAAATATTTATTTTAGGGTTCATGAAAGAGGAAAGTCTCCAAAAGAGTGTTTATTTTTTATGAAATCTAATCAAAGTATGATATGTTTGAGTTAGTTGCTATAAATAATATAATAGACATATATTTAGAACATGGTGTAGAATAAGACCCTATTTTGGCAAAAAAAATTATACATACTAAAAATCATGAGTTTATTGGTGATCTACATATTGATGATGGTTTTAGTATAGTTGTTGAAACTCGTAATGTTGATAAAGATAAAAATAATGTCTATATCAAAGAGGAGGTTGTGAAGGAGGAACCAAAAAATAATATGCATTCAAGGTCTTGTAAAATAAAGAATTGTGAGAGGAATAACAATAAGAATTATTGTGATAAAGTTTATGAAGAAGCAATTAAAAATGAAGCAAATTATGTTGAGAAGAATGATACTAAAGATTGTTATATATAAGGAGAATGTTCAAATAAAGTTAAAGATAAAACAATTTTAGATGATGAGAAAGAGGGGTTTACGTTTGAAGTAACATAACAAAATGATATGGGTGAAAATGCAAGGCAACATGATATTTAACATAATGTCTAGCATGAAGTTCTTGTTGTTGAGTCCAAAAGAAATTTTAAAGAAGTGGAAGATTATGTTAAAATGATGGACTAGTTAAATAATCATGGTTATGAGGAATTGCAATTGGTCAGAGAGAAAGTTAAGGCTGACTTTTTGAGTATACATTAAGACCATGTAGATGCTAAAGAATATGAAGGAGGTGAAGAGACTCAAAAGAGTATAAAAAGTGAATAATCTAGGATTCAAAATGAGAAGAAGGTAAATTATGAATAGGTTCATGTTCCACAAATGGATAATGACTATATTCCATTTAATGATCTTAATAGTTATAATGATAATGGAGACAATTTTGAAGAGTTTGATATGAAGGTTAAAAGGAAAAGTAACATAAAAAGATATGATCTAAGGTGTAAATTACTTGTATAGGAAGTAGGAATGATGTTTGAAAATGAAGATGAATTACAACATGTTGTGTGAAAATATGCATGAGAAACTGGGTTTGACATTAGTTGTAAAAAGAATGGCAAAAGGAGACTTTCATTTAGATGTTGTAATGGGTGTCCACGGAAGTTGTTAGCTACTATTGATAAAGACATTCAAATATATATTTTTTTTTCATTAGAATATTTACTCTTGAGCATTGATGAACCAAAACAAACAAGGGCAAAATGGTGAATTTTAAGTTCTTAAGTAAGTTTTTAAAGAATAATATACTCTAATAACTTGATATTTCTACACATCCTCATACTCACATATTACTTGTAGTCATTCTTACACATTTCTTTCACATTTTAGTTCTTAAGTAAATTTTTAAAAAATAATATACTCTAATAACTTGATATAAAGTTAAAAAATATGAAAAAAAAATGTGTAAGAATGACTACAAGTAATATGTGAGTATGAGGATGTGTAGAAATACTTGGAGAAAGGTGTTAAGGGAACATAAAGGTGTTTATGTATATCAATATACAAGTCTATGGGATTATATGACTATAGAGATAAGTCATTACTTTCCAATTTTAGAACTAAATGTGTGATCAAACCAAAAGGTGATCCAACAAAATTTGAGAATATTTACATTTGCTTTAATACTTGCAAACAAGGTTGGAGATTAGGTTGTAGAAAAATATTTGGTGTTGATGAATGTTTCATTAAAGGAACTCATAAGGGTTAGATACTTAGTATAGTGGGCAAGGATGGGAATAATCAAATGTTCCTTATTGCATAAGTAATAGTAGAGGTGGAAAATCAATTCTCTTGGTAGTGGTTTCTTGAATTGCTTAAAGTGGACTTGCAACTTAGATTTAGGGAGGGTTAGACCATAATTTCAAACAAACAAAAGGTTACATTCAATACATTTTCTAGTTTTCTAAGTTTATATAATGACAACTCACAAAATTTAACTAATCTTATTTATTTTGTTAATTAGGGTCTCCTAAAAGTAGTTAAACAAGTGATGCTTGAGATTGTCCATAAGATGTATGTGTGACACATTTTTAAGAATTGGTAAAAGAAATGGAAGAGATTTAATTTGCAAGTCAATTTTGGAAGTGTGCTAACTCCAAGACTTGGAGTTAAAAATGAAAAAATTAGGTAAGCTTGCCCAAGTGTATTAGTGATATTTTTCAAGATCTACTAAAGACATGGTGTAGGGTCTTTCAAAACATAGGATGTCTTTGTAACTTAGTTGATAATAATATGTGTGAAACATTTAATAGTTGGATAATGAATGCTAGGCACACACAAATCATTAACATGTTAGAGGAGATTATAATTATAGTTATGTAAAATATGTATAGTAAAAAGAATTTGTAAAAGGTGGATTGGAGATTATAGTTCACTAATTATGGGGAAAATTGAGGCAAAAAAAACAGCTTGCATTAAAGTGGTCTTTGGTTTAGAATGATGATGATGGTTATGAAGTGGTGAAGGGAGACCACAAGCTTATTGGGTTTCTCAAGAGTTAGAGATGCATTTGTAGGTCATTACAACTTATTGGAATCTATTGCTAGCATGAAATTTGTGTTATTTTTAATGCCAAATTGCCTTTAAAGTCATAAATTTCTCCATTCTATTATTAAGAAATTTTTTTTGCTTATATATGTAGAATCATTACAACTGATTTAAGGATAACTATTTTGACCTAGATCTAATCAAGAAAAGCTTTTTCCTTCAGATGGTCGTAAGATGCCTAACAAATGAAAAAAATCAAGGAGGATAAGGATACACCAAAAAATGGTCAAAGTAAAATTCATAAACTTTTATAATATTAAGGAAAGATCAACATCAAAAGTATTGGAGATGTGGAGAAAGGGGTTATAATAAAAAGAGCTGAAAGAAATAAAGTGTAGTTGCACCACATGTAAGTTATAATTAGGATTTTTGTTATCATACAATTATTTATTTGTGAAATTTTTATCATAAGTATTAGGAGTTGATAATTAAGATTTAGAGTTCACAATATAAATTTTCCTTATGCAAGCTAAAAATTAGCAAATGAGAGAAGAAGGACAAGAAAGTTAAAGTGTGTAAATGGAAGAAGAAGGAAAAGATAATCCAAGTGTGCATTTAGGGTAGTCAAACCTAGATAAGTCAAATAATAACAAATTGACTCTTATTGTTGAAAGTTTGGTTTCTAGAGAGTTTGGGCTTACTTCAACATCAAGCAACAAGTTTATTATTAAGGGAAAATCTGCTACACCAGAAACAAGTAAGAAAGCCATTAAAGTAAACACTAGTCAACCATTGTCTAAAGGTATGACATAAAGATTTTTTGGCCATACTTTATACACTAATGTTGCCTATGTACAGTGTCAATACATATACTTGTCTAATTTGATGTTTTTCTAAATCTATCTTTTTGCTTTTTATATAGCTCAAACTAACTTTTACAAAATATAGCTTTAGTCACATGAAAATTTTGCATATCAAGAACAAGAGAAAAGTTTCATATGTTAATTCTAAAAAAATATAAACTTCCTTTTAAGGTACAAGGACCACAATGGAAGGGGAAACCAAGCATCACTATCGTAAAACTTCAAAAGGTTTTGTTCACATTTTAGATTTTGATATGTTGCCATTGATATTTAATTTTTGTTTAATAGTAACTCACATATTTTTCTTTTTCATGTCAAAAAAGGCCATAAACAAGAGAATGAGATTGAGATTTAGTTTTGATACAAAATTAAATGACATTGTAGGGTTTGGAACATAAGAGTTCAATTATGAATATCAATTATAACAATCAAGTAGACATCATATACAAGATGCTTAATAACAAGATTAAGAATAAAGTTTTAACTAAATGTTATAGGGATGTATTTTATAGTTATATTATTAAGACAAAATCACCTTTATGTTATGAAATAATTATATTTTTGATTGAAGATTAGCAGTTGATATTTCATATTTGACCTAATAAAGTTGATTGTTATATTTTTGGGTATTGACCATTTATTGTGATGTCTTGCTTTTCTTTGTGCACAAATGTTTATTTCAAATCATTCCAACAAAGCCTGGCATACACATGCACATAATCTGTTACATCTTATGCAAAAAAGTAAATTTGGAAAAGGATTGAAACTTAAGGATAATCCATTACATTAAGAAGATATTCTTTTTATCTCAACTCTAAAATATATTACATGAAATTGAAGACATTGGCCATTTTATGCCTTTTACATTTCCTTACATTGCCATTACATGGCAAGCATTACACAACAAATGATAAACAATTTGTACCTTAATGATGTCTTTTGCATTTTTTTTTTCATTTCAACGTTTCTCCTTGCATTTGCATTGGCAATTTCCATTCTAAGGAATACAACCTCATTAACTAGGTCCTCACCATTTTCACTTGAAGCAAGTTGTCTTATCCATTCAATTTTTTTCTTTAGTCTTTCTATTTTCCTCCTTTGTGATTTAATAGCTTCCTTTGCATGGTTTGAGAATTCATTATCTTTTCACATAAATTTCTTTCGCCTACACACCTATTCACAAGTCATGTAAACATAAATGATAAACACCTATTATGTAATTACTTATGTTTCATACCATTACACATAAATAAAAACCTTTTATAAAAACTTATTGCACTTAATAATTAGGGTATAACCAAAACCTTTTACTTGAGTTTCTATTAGTCCATAAAGTAGACAATTAGGTTAATTGTCAATAATTGCATTGTGCTGGCTCAATTTTTTTTATTGTGATCACACCTACTCATGGACGTAAAAGACTTAGATGAGTAGCTTGACATTTAATATGCAATATTAGGGTTTAAAGATAAACAAATGTTTAAATGCAATAATAATAATAATAATAATAATAATAATAATAATAATAATAATAATAATAATAATAATAATAATAATAATAATAATAATAATAATAATAATAATAATAATCAAGGGAGTAGATTATTTTAAGGAATAGATTAAATATAATGAAGCTACAACACTTTGGAAGAATGAGTAGATATATACAAGTGAAGTTATAAGGAGGCTGAAAGAGACATTCATAGAAAGGATTAACTTTCAACAAGCCATATAGAAATGAGATTGAGGTGGCAACAAATGGGATTAAGAGAGAGTTAGGAGAATGTGAGATAGATTGGTATTCCAAAATGAGATTGAGAGTTTTGATAAGTGAGATCGATTAAGAGATGAAAAGCAACAGGATTTTGTTTGGTCTATGTTTTAGAATCTCGATGATTTTGATATTCTAGGGATTTCTATTTTCTTTCAGGTTTTTTTTTAAAATTTTATTTTTATTAAAAAACTAATTTTATTTTTAACAAATTAAAAAAATCCAAATAATTCAACGTAATCACCATTTTCATTTTTTTCAATGATATGCATATTATTTGCTAATGTGAAACATGATAAATGGCATATATTAGCACATTTGACGATATACCGACGAAGAAGAGCGAAATCATTTAATGGTGAAAACATAAAGGACTTATTTTTTTTTTAATAAAAAAAGACATTGTATTTATAATTAAATATAAGACCAGAACAATTTATTCTTTTTGTCATTCTTTTTCTCTCTACTTAAATATGTAATAATAACAAACTTATTCACTAATAGTACAAGTCAACATGTATAACATAGAAGCAAACATTAACTTATTTATATCATTTTGAAAAGTTTAACTCTTGAACGAAATAATAATTAAAATATGTAAGTGAATTATAAAAACGGTATAATTATAATTACTCATAATTAATAATAAGTTAAATAAAATAATTAAAATATATTATAATTTTTTTCAAAAAAATGTTACAAAATATTATTATAAATAATATCATTAATTTCAATAAATAATTAAATATTTTTTAACTAAATATATTTAATATTTTTAAATAAATAAATATATTTAATCAAAATATTAATATATCTTAATTATATAAATTATTATAAAATAATAATTTATTTTTTAAATAAATTTTAAAATTTTAAATAATAATAATAATATTAATTTTATTTAATTATTTTTTATTAATAAATATTTTATTAAAATTATAAATAAATAATTATTAATATATATTATTAAATATACTAATTTGATTATTTTTTATCAGTTAAAATATAATTATAATAAATATATATAAAAGTAACTTGTTATATGTAATTTTAAGTTGAGAAATAAATGAAATTAAAAATTTAATTTCTAAAAAATGTCTAGGTTAAGATTAATAATTTTTTAATTTAATTTTTCAAAAATATCTTGGCAATGTAGTCCCTTTTCATAATAAATATAAAATTCTTTAAGAGTCAACAATAATACATAATGTTTTCTCAAATTTTGAAAATAATAAAAAAAATATATTGATAAAGGGCCCACAAAAATAACTACAAAGCTCAATTCTCTTTTTCCTAATTACATATCATAATTGACAATGTAAATCATCTTTGTTAGTATTTTTGTTTAATCCAATCACTAACTATTAACAAAAAGCTTTATAAGTCCAGCTGAAAACGTTTATAGTTGAAACCTTCATTCCTTGATGTTAACCGTGAAAGACATAATTACATAAAATCTTATTTTATTTTTCATTTTATTTTTATTTATATTTTTAACACCATAAAAGCTAAAGGAATAATAATTTCATAAACTTGCTAACTCCGTCGTCTGTTTGCTGTTGTGATGCCAAGAAATTAACAATTTCTTTAGCTTTAGTCTTCTTTAATGCTATTTTAAAAAAAAAAAAAAAATTTAGTCATACGCTAAACGGGAGCTTTATAAGACTTTTTTTTTAATTTTTTTTTTAATCAATTGCGGTGTCCATTCTTAAAGAGTAAAGGAAACAACAATTCCTTATATACCGTATTTATCCAAAACTTTTTTAAGGAATTAAATAATTCCTTTACTTAAGCAACGAAGGGCTCAACCAAAGATTTAGATATAATCATAAATTAAATAAATATGATTTTTATCATACCCAAAAATATTTAATTTTCAAAATTACAAATTTTGATACCAATTATTAATTTTTTAAAAAAATATTAATATAAAATGTTAATTTTTAAAATTTTAAAATTAAATATACTAATGTAAATAATATTACAAATAATATTTTTGAATTTGTAAAAACTAAATCTATCAATACGTTTATCTAATAACTGATTTTTCTATCTGAAAAATTAAAGGTCAATAAAATGATTGGTAAATTGGTAATATATCGATCAAGTGATTTTCCATCAATTCTAGGCATACACATTCAGCATTCTCTTCTGTTTCTTTTTCAATAATCAATAAATTCAATATTCCATAGACGAAACGGATTCAGCATTCCATCAAAGGTTAAGAATAGTGGTTTTCGCCTTGCGGGTCCATTCAGACCGTGGGCTACATAAAGTTCCCGTTTAAGCAAGCCGGAGACAGTGTGCATGAACTAGTATTTAGCCCTGGGGACTCGCGTCAATTATCTAAAAAAAAAAACAGCTTCCTTTTTCCATCAAGAAGTTATTATTATTATTATTATTATTATTATTTTTCTCTACAATGTTTGCATCGATAGGGGCTAAATCTCTCCCATCTTAAAGCACATTCCTTATATCAACTTGGTTCGTTTAAGATTTTATTTATGATGTACTACAAAAGGACTTCTTTCAAAAGAGATAGGTACATTTGGTCAAAAAAAAAGAAAAAAAAAAAACAGAGAGAGATCGTTACATGCCATAGCGATTACGCCGAATAAATTGATTCAAATTACTAGGTTTATTTTGCCTTGTACATGTACACCCCTTTGATACCTTTATGGGACGAGATTGAAAGCAAACGAATTGAATTGCTAAAAGACGGTTGCATTGGTAGACATAAACAACTTTTTTCGTTTCTTTTTTCCTCTTTTTTTTTTTTTATTATTTTGTTTGGCGTGATAAGGGTAAACTCAACTTAGCTAAATATGGAATGGGGTAGCATGACCCCACAGATGTGGTCAAGAAGCAATTGGAACACCTCCCTTGGAGGCTGGGAAAAAGCGCTGAAGTCTTCTACTTGATTGAACGCCGCTGTAGCCAGGGAGATCGCCGTACGATTGACTTAACGATAAGAAAATGCAGCACGCAGGCTTCCCACTTCCTCCCTAGTAAAGCACAACAATCCTGGATTAAGATTTAAATTGAGGGTGGCTTAGTAGTGCACCCCTTCTTAATGAATGCACGGCGAGCTGAGAATCAACTTCAAGGATTGCATGACTTTATGGTAAAAAAAAATCAAGATTAGAAAATATTTTTCTTTAATTTTCATTTTTATATAATATATATATATATATATATATATATATATTATTTTTTTTTTTTTCCTATTTACATAACCTTAATTACATCCCAGTTCCTACGGAACGAGGCGAACTACCTCCGAATCGGAGTTATAGTTTTAGAGAACTGGGACGTTTAGCCCGTAATTACCGGAACGTTGCTTTGGACAGCTCGTGTATCTAAGACATCTTTTCTTTTTTCACAAGTCTTAAGTGGGGCAGGGTAATAATGGACGCCCAAAAAGCCCGTTCAGCTATAGTAAGGCAGATTTACGGAAAGTTTGAACATTCATTGAACCACATTTCAGTCATGGTTCTGATTTCTTGCATGGATTTTGCTTCCAGTTTTAGTATTAAATCAGATTTTTTTAAAGATTATAAGTCATTTTTTAGACTTTTATAGAAATTATTAATGTGAAGATTATAAAAAAAGTTGTAAGTAAATATATGAAAATAAAAAATTTAAAATAAAAGACCTTTGTTCCCTTCATTTTTTTTTTTTTTTTAAATTTTGGGGAACGGAAGGTTCCATTAGGAGATTAGAATTAGTGGTTGCCGATTTGGTTCTGGTTCAGTCCTATGACATTAGAATTATTGAACAAACCTAATGGAATGCCCCATCCAACCATGACCGCGTTACTGGCTCTAATTTTCAGACGGGCGGAGTCTGGTGGCACTTTCTTTTTTCTTTTTTTAGGTTTTTTTGGGGGGGGGGGGTTGTTGTTAATGCAACATCAATCACAATATGACAATATGACATACTCGTACGCCTAGGCAACGCGGCACAGGGCTGGGAGGTTCTGAAATTTTCCCTGAAATCCCCCGGTAGGTCAGGCGCGCGGCAGCTCCCGTCTGCAGCCTAGTTTTCTTTTCTAGTTGCCATTCTGCCATCATCGTGCTCTCAGCCCAAATGGTCGCGCGGACATATATTCAATTACGCGTAAAAACTGCTGACTTGTGTTCCTAATAGCTGCCCAGCAAGCAAGGAGAGCACAGCTCTTGAGCCGGCCGTCCTATGCCACGAGGGGCTCTGACTCAATTGATACGTTTTAAGATCGGGCCTGCCATATTCACGCGCGTTTAAAACACCTATATACGATATAATTTTTGTCTAATAAAAAAAAATTACTTTATTTTTCTTAACTTTAAAGACCTTTTATGATAAGATGGCAAAACATTCAAATATAAGATCTATTTGGTTATTAAAAAAATCAATAAAAGGGTTTAATTTTTAATAAAAGAAGAGATTATGATGCACGTTAGAATTAATATCTATGAATTTTATCGTATCTATTCTTAGTAAAACACATTAAACCGAGGAAGGCGTCTTATAGGACTCGTCTTCTCTGTACTATAATAAACTTTAGCGTTATTGTTGCTTCCTCAAGGTAAATCAAAATTAATTCCTTGTTCATCTCCCTCTCTCTGACTTGCACACGAACACATAAAATATATATATATATATATGTATTGTCAATACGTGTGATTTTTTTCTGATTCCAACACGCAAGCAATTACAAGGAAACAAGTGCAAAGGTTTCTCAGGCTTTTTGTATGTTTCCTTTTTTGTTAATTTTGTTTTCACATAATTGGGAGGAGACTTTTGACAAAAACCAATACTACCATAATTAGGTCTTTTTCTTTTTCCCAATCTGTGTTTTATTGGTTTTGGGGATTTTTGTTTTGAAGTTGTCTGCAATCGGCTACCAATTCGGTCGAGACCAACATGAGGCTTAGATTATATGGAAAAGTAGATACATCTCAAACACACCACAGTTATCGGTCGAATTGCTAGGTGATGACTGATTTCTTGTAGAAAAGTAGAAACTTTCTCTTAGAAAGTTTTTTTGGCCAGTAATTTACATATAATGAGGGTTCAGTTTCTTGGTTATTATATACCCTTTGCATTATTCATAATGAAAATGGACTGCGCTACAATGTTTGGCTAGAAAATCACAAGGTTGGGTTCTTGATCTTATTTTAGTTTAGGTTTTTCGATTTATTGATTGAATTTATTGTTCTTTTCCGCTGGAGCTTGAGGTGTTTTTACAAGTGTGCAAGGGAGCAGGCCTTGTAGGAAATGGAACATTGATTTAGGTCGTTGAAGGAGTCGTTATGGTACGTGATGATGAGTCCCAGAATAGTATCCTGGATCCTAAAAATAGCGTCAGCCGATCACTCTGCTCATTTAGGCCCGACACCAGTCCTTTCAACCCTGAAAGGGTCTAAGTCCCTGAAGTCACAGATATCATATTTATCACACTTAAGGTCATATATATATATATATATATATATATATATATATTCCTATTCTATTTGAGAACATTGATCATTTACTAATTTGATGGTTTGAGTGCTCATGCGGGGGTTTATCTCCTATGCTTAGTCATGTGCACTTTTATAGGATTTAATTGAGACTTGGACATTAAACCCTCGTACCCGCTTGACCCGACATTCTCTCAACACGTGTTCCCTCTGGTGAGTACCCCTCATCGATTAGCACTATTTAAAGGAATAACATTTCGCGTGTCCTTCCTAATTACCCCTAAACTAAGGACATAACTTAGTCAAGTCCCATGGACTCGATGGTCTCTGAACCATGCCTTGCAAACTACTCCTTAGAATCTGACAACTTCCTTGTCATTCAACCCATTTAGTGGATAGTTCATCCCGAAGGTGGTAGAATTATCTAGCATATGACAAACAGCCCCATTAGCCCCAGATACAGTGACTACCCAAGATAGCTTTGACCTTCTTAATGGGCGCATTAATTCATTAGCAGCTGTGCAAACAACATTCTTAACGACTCAAACACACGTCCATTTGGTGGCAACGTCCTCGAACTTAGCAGGCCTAACAAGAGGAGCCCTCTTAATCAAAACACCCAGAGTAACTTTGCGAGTGGCTCCACTCCAACCATTGAACACACAACCCATATTTACAGTGGGCGAGCCTTCTAATAGTTAAAAGAATAGCTATCATTCTTACTATTACTAAGTAAACATTTGAGTTGAGAAATGTTGTACCTCTACCTCCTCGTTAGTAACATGACATTTAGTTTAATCTTGGTTGGTGAGGAGGATAACATACAACGGCTAGTTTACTACACCAGCGAAGTCCTCTAAGGAGTAGAACTATAATATCCAAAATTTGACAACTTAGCCTTCGAGCTTGTAACCATAGTGAGAAGATTATGACCTTATTTTTAGGTACATGCCATTTTGGTCTTAGCTAACTTGCCACTTTGCTTGGTGTTACATAGACCAAATATGGTAGGCCAACTCCTTCAATAATCGGTCAAGCTAGGAGAATTTATCATTTAGTTCTAACCATGTAAAGCATTGAAGGCATAGGCCACAACAAATTTCACCAACGAATATACGACTTTCAAAACACAACATAACCCTAACTAATGTCGAAGCCATGGATCCTACACGTGGACATTACAGTCAATAATGAAGAAAGCGATGCACATTTAGTCTTCACAACATTGAAAGAAATCATGCTTGGGTATGCCTTGGAGTTTAGCTTCCCTATGTTTAACAATGAAGCGGAGTATGGGGCCTTGACTACTAGACTCAATATAGCCTAGGCATTGAGAATCAAAGAGCTAGAAAACTACATCAACTTGCAGTCGGTTGTGGGGTAAGTAAATGATAAACTTAAGGTTGAGGAAGATAAAAGGACAAAGCTAAAGAAGGTTCATGCCCCTCATGAGATGCTCACTAAGGAGGGGGTTAACGTGGTTTTAGAATAAAATCCTTGCATGGCGAACACCAAGGCCAACACTCTAGCCAAGTAATGGATAACCATGGAGGCATCACTAGGAAGAGCAATCTTCAATGAGACATCTTCCCAAGTTATGAGAAAGTAGTTAAATAAAGAATACTAAAGCTTAGAGTGGGCCTATCATGGATGGATTTGATTGTCAACTACATGTAGGACAAACAACTCCCAGAAGGGAAGGTAAAGGCTAGGTCCTTATAGCTAAAAGCAAAGAAATTCTTATTGATTTATAGGAAATTATATAAGTAATCCCTAGGTATGCCAAGTCATTAGGGCCTTAAGACATTGCTTTAAAGATAAGAAAAATAAATTAAAGCCTAGTCTTAATTAAGGTAGGATTTTTGTTCGAGCACTAAGAACCTAAATGGGTATAACTTGAGTTTCAAATGTCCAAATTAAGTAATTCAAAAGGCAATTTGATGCAAGCATTTAGGGCTATAATTGTTGTGAAGAGTCCTAAGCCCAGATTGGTTGTTTAAAGGTTCAAAAATAGTGGAAAAATTGTTATAGAATCTATTATGGGTTAGACTGAGTTAGTCTCAATTTTGAACTTATAAATTGGGCTCTAGACCTTTTTTTGGGCAAGACTTGATGCGTTGGAAGGCTAGAGAGGATGATTACAACTTTCATAAAGAAGTTAAACATTAATTTTGATTGTATCTTGAAAGCTAATACAATAATTTTGGTAGATTAAGATTTCTTCGAGATTTTAGGATTTTTTTTTTAGAGTTTTTAAGGTTTGCTAATAATTGTTATGTATATTCTTTAGGACATAACCATCTTTTGATAGTAGAAAAGGGGATGGATAGATAATCAAACCATCATTCTAAAAGGAATTTATTTTCTTAACATGTATAGGTAGACTCTTTGATAATTTTAGGAGATTTTAGAAATTTTGATATTTTAATGGTATAAATTATTTTAATATGTTATTCTATTTTCTAATGAAATTATTTGAGTTATTCTAATTTAATGATTGAATAATTGATTATTCAATTACTTTAGTTACATTTGCTAAATTGATTTAACAAATATTAATTGCTAGAATTAGGAATTGTGATTTGTTTTTATCATTTTCCTAATCATCAAATAGTAAATAAAAATAGAGGATTATGGACAATTATTTGATTATATTGTTTTAAATAGTTCAATACAAGTTGAACAATTCAAGCTTGTGTCATTATTACTTGTATTAACCTATTTTCCAAGTTTTTAAGGCTGCCAGTATAGTACTTTAAAAAGCTTATTCTAGGGATATAATGGTTGGAATATAATTGAAGACCTTATTTTGCTTAGTGAATATCAAAAGAAAAATTTAGATAACAAAACTTGTTGTTATCTAGGGTTGATAATTCCATTAAAATTGAGAAAATGTTGTAGGTGATCAAAATCCTTAAATATTATTGTGAATGAATCTCGAATTAGACTTTTAGTGTTTAATTTTTTTATAATTTATTTTATTTAATCAGTTTATTTATTTTATTTGTTACAAAATTAAAATTCAATTTTTTTACTAATTACGTTAATGTCTTTAATTTTTAAATAATTAGTGGTGAATTGATTATTTTCTTTGAGGGATCGACCTTGTTCATACTATTTATTATTGAATAATTAAGAGTAAAATAATAAACTTTGGCATTTTAATGATAACTATCGAAATTTTATGCCATTGATGGGGAGTATTTTCTATCAAATTTTGCATTCTTTTGTTTTAATATATAACATTATCTCCCCCTTTCATTTATAAAGTTTTGTGTTTTTCAAATATTTGTAGTGTTTTTAGTTATGATGGTACTATATATTAAGAAAATTTTGGTTAAATTAGGTGACAAGCTTACTCTTTTAAAGGAAATGATGTTCTAAGCAGTACCATTGGCCACTTTTGGGCCTTAAACACGTTGTTTGATAGGATTTTGACAATTTTTTTTTTGTTATATATTTTTTCTTCTTATTATCATTAGATGCTTCTTTTTATTTTATATTTATTTATAGTTTATGACTTAATCATGTCATTCTAGTAAACTAAATTTTGATCTTGAAATTTAGAGAACCTTACATAGGTTAAAGAGAAAAACTTAGCAAAATCAAGAGTAAATTATGGTAACCTTACTTGGCTTTAACATAACCCTCAATTTCATATTTAGTAGTTCATCTAGTGATTCAAAGTTAAGAGACATGGTTATGAATAACTAGACTTTGAATGAGTTTGTTATTCATAATTTTAATTTATAACGTTCATGTATAAATGATCATCAGTTAGATATAGCTTTTGAACATAAATTTAGATTGATACATTTTTTACCTATTTTTTGTGGTCATACAAGCAAGGATCCAAATAAGTATTTAGAGGACTTCTATGTTACCTATTTATGCATGAAACCAACAATTATGATGGAGGAGCAGATAAAATTGAGAGTTTTTCCATTCTCCTTGGCTAATGATGCTAAGGATTAACTTTACTATCTACTATTAGGGTCAATCATAACATGAAACTAGATGAAGAGATGGTTTTTCAAAAAGCCTTTTTCAACTTCTAAAGCTATGAATATAGGAAGGAAATCTATGATATTCAGCAGTATAATGGAGAAATCCTTTATGAGTACTAAGAGAGATTTAAGAAGTTGTATGCAAGTTATCCACATCACAAGATAAGTGACTAATTTTTGATTCAATATTTTTATGAAAGTTTACACCTTATGGATAGGAACATGATAGATGTAGCAGTGAAGGAACTTTGATGGATAAGGCGCTGGATTTTATAAGGAATTTGATCTCTAATATGGTAGCAAACTCCTAATAGTTTGGAATGACACAAGCTTCTCAAATAAAAAAAGTGAATAAGGTAAATACATCATTTTTTTTAGCAAAAAATTTTTGATCTTGCTTTTATTGTTTGACAACGGCTATGGAAGTCATGTAACAAGCTGAGGTGTGTTGAGTATGTTCTACAGTGAGACATCCAACGAATTTATGCCTAGTTTTTCAAGAGGAGTAAGTGAATGCTATAGGAGGATTCCTACGATAGCCAAGGAAGTATGCTTAACTCTATGGCATAGGCACCTATCCTTTGCCACCCTCATCTGTTGCAAGATTTACCCTTGACAATAACACTCGAGGTGCTCTCTCCAAAGAAAATTGTTAACCCCCTAGGGTTGTGCTTCTCAATATCCTAAGTTATTTCCTTGCCCTTGAGGTACTTGCCCAAATACTTTCACGAATCAATAAAGGCAACATCCTTCTCCCTAAGGGTCAGGAGAGCAGGAGGTGAATGGTTTAGACTCCACTCCAGAAAGCACACATTGTTGGGCATATGGACAAACATGAAGTGTGTCTTGTAATGATTCATCTTATCCTTAAGAAACCAATAGAAACTATAGTTCGTCCCCATATCGCCTTTAACTATGAAATGACCCTTTGACAATAGCGACAATTAGCATGTCGAGTAAGGCCTGGTTAATGGAATGTAGGCTAGCTTGTGCCAATAAAATGAATATCCATTGAATAGTCCACTAGTCGTTTGGAGTAACCTATAATAGTGCCAAATCACGATACTCTAAAAACTCCAAAATAACTAAAGGCAGAGGGAAACAAACACCGGTGTCCTCCAGAACTTCTTGGGATATGGCTATGCAATTCTTACGTATTATGACTTAAAGTTAAAATAGATTTTAATAAGTGGAACAAGGACTTAGAAAATTTAGAAATACTTTACTAAGTGAAAAATCTATCCTCAATAAAATAAAAAGAAAATTGAAATTATTATAAGGAAAGAAGTGATATAGCTTAATCCCCATCTTTGCTTATCCTCTCTCTTTTATAGGGTTTTATTTTGTTAGTATAGAAATTTGGCATGAAAATATCTCCATTATTATAAATTGCTGTAGAAGGTTTTTTTTGGGTGTTTTAGTCGTAGACAGTAAGTGCTTTCCTTCTATTGTCGTGCTAAAATTATATTCTGAACGTAAAAGCTTCGCGTGTTGCAAGGTTTAGGTAATATTTCTATTTATTTATAATTTCAACAAAAAAAAAGTAATATTTTAATTATTCATAATTCTACTAATGAAGTTTATAATTTTATATTTTTTTTATTTTATATTTGAAAATTATAAATATTTTTTATCACTTAAATTTTTTTAAAGTTATAATTTTTAATTTTTAATTTAAAATTTTCATCTTATCATATAAATTTTAAAAACCCACTTAATAGACAGGCCTAAAATTTAATTTTAATTAGAAGTCCTCACTCCCTAAGCCGTACAAACCAGCAAGTCAGCATCAACCGACAGCGGAGGAGTCGATTAATGAGAGATGAGATCAGCAAACCTCGCCATGGTGTAGAGAAGCGGCTTAGAGTCCTGAGATAGACCGGTAGACCCTAGGCCGTAACATCAGATACACATATATCGTATTTGCGGATCCAGTGAAAAAGTTGAATGAAATCCATAATCGGTATGGATTTGACCGATATTTTTTTATCGTAAAATAAATAAATATATAAAATTAAATATACACAAAAATAATATATACAAATATTTATTAAAATAATTTATATTATATAAAATATATTATATATTACATTAAAAGTTTATATGTAGCATATAACTTTTTCTTGATCTTAAAATTCCGGCCTGGCGCTTGCTGGCTTCTGTATTTAGCGATATTTTTGTACCTATTATTATTTTAAAAAATCTAAAAAAATATAAGTGATTACTAAGAAATTATATATATATATATATAACTATTTTACTTTTATCATTTTTTATCGCTTAATTGAACTTTTATTATTTTATCATTGTTTTGTTTTTACCAATCGATCACGTCGTGTCCCCCGCGTCCTGCAATTAGATTGGATGCAGGAGCTACTCCCTTGTGCCCCATCTCCATTCTCCCAATTTGCTTCCGCTGCTTTGTCACCTGTGCCATTTTAATATTTTATCTTGTACCTGGTTATTGAATATTTACAGCGGTTGTATCGTTGTTTCATCAACCGCTGGAGCCATTTCCCTAGGATTCATTGACCCAAATTTGTCTAAATTTTTGGTATCTTAGACCAAAGTTACTGAAATAACGATTCTCCGTTGTTTTGCTATGTTCTTCTCACGCATCCCTTGGGTTGCTACATCCATTTCTCTAAATAAAGGTTCGAGCTCTAGTTGGACCAAGTGAGATGGGATGATTGTGATATCGAAGTAGCATTATTCATGTAGGCCACAAAACCAACCGATTTTTATTTAGCATACTCTTTCATTGGTTCATGTAGTCTGCACCCTGAGAATTTTGGTTTGGGTCCGTGCAGCTCACGTTCATTGGGTTGTCAGAAAGTCGAACCCAACTTAGGCCAGACAATCCAAGAGACAATTGTTGGTTAGGCCACCCCACCAATAAATAATTGGTTTGGACACCTTTTGTTGTTATGTGACCACAAAAGCCCGAAGGGGAATTTGACTGAACCTCGTAAGTCAAAACTGTAAGTCACAGGTTACCGCAACACCATTCGAAAGGCTCTCGCACCCTCTCACGACAAAGAGAGTGACACCCAATTAGCTAATTCTTCACGATTAACACTTTCCATTTTGAACTTGGAAAGAAAATTACGTCTGTTTAAGAAACGAATTGAATCATAGCCGCAAACCAAACTTCAGAAGACGGAAGCATAGAAAACCAAACATCAACTGACCAAAGTGTTTTTGGGGACAAAACTCGATTATAATTTACCCGAAAGAAAATAACAGCAAAGAGAAAAATCGGGCCTCTACACCGCTTCTTCATTCCTTCACGGAACCAAAAGATGGGTCTTAACAGCACCAATTCATTGCCCACTACCTTTTGATTTTGAGCCAAGAGCTTAACGAGTTTTCCAAAATTACAAAACGGGGAGATCCAAGCTTTAAATACTAGTCGTAGAACAAATAAGTGCGTTAAGGTTCAACAATGAAAAGTTCGAATGGAGAAGATGCAAAGAAAGGCAAGCATTGAAGTTGTTGGTTTATGTGCATTGGAGGTGGTGGCTAGACAACCTTCAGTTGGCTTGAAGGTGAAGAAAAATATGCAGTACTCTACATTCAAATGGCAAAGTGCACACCAAACCCCGTTGTGCTTTCATGGTGGGATAGCATTAATGAAGAAAAAAAAAAAAAAACATGGAGCATGTCAACATGATTCAGATGATAGAAAAACATTCAGCCCAAAAATTTGCTCTCAAGATGAAGTACTGTTGACATTTAATCAGAAGAGTTCCATATCAAGATTATGCTCTTTTCCACACTAAAGCAAGTAATCTTCCCAACCGAAATAATTTGTCCTCTTCCGAGAATTTACACAACAGATGCCGCAATAAGTAGGCTCGTGATCTGGCAAAACAGATGTTTGTGCAATCTATTGGCACAAGACTGGTTGAAGGCTTTAAGCTACTCCTGCAAGCTATCATCTCAAAACAAAACATTTCACACATCATACACAGAACTTCAAACATACAAACAACCCCGCACCCAACAACCTATGATTTCCTTAGCAAGTAGCAACTTCACGCTTCTCCCTTTGAGGACAAGTTTCCATGTCATGCAGTAATTACTTGCAAGCCTTCAAGGCTCCAACCAAGGGATTCAAAACTAACTAAGCAGCCAAAATATAGTAGGAAGTATCATGCATGAAGCATCTTTTAGATGGTTATTGAAGTTTATATACAATTTGGCGAATACAAACATTGTCTACACAGACAACACGTGTTAGGCTGGGACACTAAGCAAAACTGATGTACACAAGATACCTAGGAAGCCAATCGGATATGTGAGAAGTTCAGCAATCATCTAATTAGTCCTGGAAGCGATAAGCTACTAGAACATCTAGAGAATCCAATATAAAGTGGCCTATTAGAGTACAAGAATCCTGTGAGCTTTCCTCGATCTCATTGCTACTTTTGAACAGTGATTCAGCAAATTAAACAAACTTCACTAGTACTAAATAGAGGGATGTTAATGACTTTGATGATCATCCACGTAAAAAGGTCAAAGTTCTAAAGCTGTGGAAACAACCTCGGCTGTGCATCAATATTCTACTTTTGGGAAGAACCGTGGCCCTGAAGATTCGGTGTAGACAAGCATACGGGAAGCACTCTCTACATCAGCAATCCGCTCAACAATCCCCTGTCTGATTACACCCTTAGGCGATTGTTGCCAGCCAAGTCCCTAATCTCATTCAAATCCCTCAAAGCCGTCAATGTATTTGACGATGAAGATGTCGAGGAATCAACATCTTTAAGGACCCGATTCAAGGCCGAAATACTGATGTAACCCATAATAATAAAGATTATAAAAATTATTTTTTATTATTTTATAAATTATATTATAATTATTATTTTATAATATTTTATAACAATTAAAAATTTTAATAAAATTATTTAAAACATTTAAGAATTATTTGAATATTTTAAAATATTTTTTTAATTAATTATTAATATTTTTTATTTAAATTAGAATATTTTTTTAATTATATAATTTTACTTATAAATATATATAAACTCAATAATTAAATTAATTCAAATGAATAAATATTTTAATAAAAATATTAATTTTATCTTTTATCATTCTTTTAGAGAATTTTTTTTTAAAATTAATCGAATATTAACCTTATTTTCGCTAAATGTTGTGTCGAGCGGTATTAGAGTAAGCCTTACCTATTTTGATGACAATATAAGTTAAAAGGAATAACAACCATGTTACTGACGAAAATAAGGGATGCAGGTCACTTGGTCAACTATTTGTGATCAGGAGGTGACATTACAAAACCTTGACTGGAAGATTGATCAATTAGAATGTGAATTAGAAGTTATCAACAATTAACTTGAAACTCTTTAAGTGGGAGGTGCCAATAGGAACTAGAGAGACAAAAGAAATCAAATTGGAGATTTGCTGGTGATCAACCTCTTGCTCAACTTGTTTCTACAAATCTATGTAGGTGTTAGACTTACGTGGTGGATTATGATAAAGAAACATATGTACGTATGTGTTAGACTCTCGTAGCAGACTCTAGTGACAATAATAGTGATTTTAGTGAGTATCCAAATTATATTAGGTATGAACAACAATGACCTTAACATTTTTGAATATTATATGAATTTCAACTAAAGGTAGATATCACTATCTTTAATAGTGAATTAAATATGAAAGTTTTACAAATTGGTTAGCAGAAATAGAAAATTTTTTTGATTATATGGATATATTTGAGGAACAAAAGGTTAGATTGGTAGTTTATCAGCTAAAAGGAAGAGCTTCTACTTGATGGGAATGAATGAATGATTGAAAGAGAAGAGAAGGGAAAGCTTTAATTAGAAGTTAGTATAAAATTTTGGGATGATTGCTTGGTGTTTGTAAAGGTTATTAGTCCACTTATGAAGTTGTTGTGCATTGTTGATTCATATTAAAAAACCTTATCAGGGTTATGTTTATTAAGGCATGCATAAGGTTGCAGAGGGAATTAAGCATATCTTTAAACAAAAGGCAAGATTATATATGTCTTTCATAAGTGTCATTGAGTAGCATTGAGATAAATATTTTATAGAAGACCTACATGTGGCAGCTTATTCCTTTAACCTTACTTTTGTTTATAAAGAAAACTTTTATGAGAAAGTTGAAATCATGAGTGCCCTTTTTAGTTTGCTTGAAATTAATAGTATTTGTAGTGATGATGTTGCTGCCATGAAAGAAATCAAGATTTATTGGGATCATAAAGGAAATTTTGATAAATAAGTCGCTCGTAATTCAACTAAAACCTTTTAACCTAGTAAGTTATCTTTTTTTTTTCATTCATTTATATAATACATTTTTGTGTCACTATATTCAAATAATTTTTTGTTTTTTTGAATGCAAATGAATGATGGAGATTATTTAGACATAGTGTTCCTAATTTGCAAAAAATTGTTGTTCACATTCTTAATCAAACTTCTTATTCTTCAAGATGTAAAAAGAATTGAAGTATCTTTGAACATATTTATACTAAAAGAAGAAATAGATTAGAGCATCAAAGGCTTAATGATCTTATCCATGTTACTTATAATTTAAGGTTAAAGAATAGGTAATTGGTATTTATGTTAATATATTTAGTTTTTTTTAACTTATAATATTTAATTAATTCATTTTTTCATTGCACTTTTATAATCTTAATTTCAAAAAAAAAAAAAAAGAATTTATAATCTTATTAATTATAAATGTATTAGTAAAATAAACCTTTGGATTGAAGAAGAAGAGCTATCTTTTAAGCTTGATTCTGTAGAATTGGAGAGAGCTCTTTATGAAAATAGTTCATATCCCTAAATTTAATATTGTTAATCAAGAAAAAGGACAAAAATGATAAATTTGTTAATTCAAATATAATTGATATGAATTTATTTTATTTGTCGCTTTAGTATTACACATAGTATTGAAAGTGAGAATAATATTATGATTAAGATAATGAATAATAATGAAATTAAATTATAATTATATTATTATTTTTAAATTTTAAGATATATAAATTTTAAAAAATATTTATATTTTATTTATTTTAATTATAATATTTATTTTAAATGTTTTATATTTATATTAAAAAATTAACTTTAATATTTGTATTAATATATATAATTTTTTATTTATTTAATATCAAAATATTAATTTTATTAATTTAATTTTAATTATATTATTTAAACTTTAAACTATTAAAATTTTCAATTTAATAATTAGTTTAATTCTTAAAACTTTCCTTGTCTCATGTAAATTTTTTTTATTACTCTCAATTTCCTCTAAACTTGTTCTCGCTTTATATAAATAAATTTGCCTCTACTATAAAATATTTCTGGATTTATCCGTGATAAAGAGGATGGCTCTAGCAATGATTTAGACACAGTTTTAGGCTTATGGTTGGCAGAATTCTTGTCTAGTTGGAATCATATGAACTAGCATAATGTCTATGTCTGGTAGAAGCACTGTATGTACACAATAGGCTCAAGGAATATGTTCCCCACTTGCGTAATTATAGTTTTCTTCCTAAGGAAAACAGAGAAATGTTAATATTTTCGTTGTTGGCAAAACACATCAAAATTAGAAGCGGAAGCGTACAAAACGGAGATCAAATTGTTTAAAATTTTTCGGCAGCCATCGTATTCAACTTACACCTAGGATTTTGCGGTGAATTTACTATTTCTTGATAGGAATCAAGTCCTTTCTGCTCTGGTGTTGCTTTACAAGTCGTTGCAAAATGAGTTCACAATTCGAAGTTTAATATTGGGTCACATAATTGGAAAAAAGAAAAACTCTATTTGCTGATTGACAGTTGACATCTTTGCACACGGTAAGAAAGGACCCGGCCGGCCGGCAAGCAATTATTGACCTGATTCTTGTTTTTTTTTCTTTTTCCTCCTTTTTCTTTTGTTGACTTTCTATGGAACATCTTTATATTTAGACGGATCAATCCTAAATTTGACGTTCTGCGAAACTTACCGATATTAATGAACCTTGAAAATTCTCTGGAAATTTCATTGGCATAGAAAATAAGGACCTCCTTATTGGAAAATTGTGAACCCGTACAACAAGCAATGTGTTGACTATCGACCTGATTTTCTTTTTTTCACCTTTTTCTTTTGTTGACTTCCTATGGAACATCTTCCTATTTACACGGATCAATCCTAAACGTGACATTCTGCGAAACTTACCAATATTAATGAACCTTGAAAATTCTCCGGAAATTTCATTGGCATAGAAAATAAGGGCCTCGTCATTGGAAAATTGTGAAACGGTACAGCAAGCGAAGTGCTGAATATTGACATGATTCTTTTATTTGTTTATTTGTTGACTTCCTATGGAACATCTTCCTATTTACACGGATCAATCTTAAACATGACATTCTGCGAAACTTACCAATAATCAATGAACCTTGAAAATTCTCCGGAAATTTGAATGGCGTAGAAAATAAGGAGCTGATCATTGGAAAATTGTGGCAAGACGGTCCCGTTGAATTGCAGCTGGAGGTTCCCGAGAGTTACCCGTATCCATGCTGCACACTTTTGGAGTTTGGTGACCGGAGAGTTACGGGGTGATAAAATAGGAGATTTTTTAGCAACTTCGATGGAAACATAGGGGTCGGGATACATATATACTTATGTAGGCATATAGAAAACTTAAATCGGAATATAACTGCTTCATACCGAGGGAACAAAGCCTCGGTATCTCAATAGGATCAATGGCGAATAATAATAATAATAAAAAAAATTGAATTGATAAAGTGAATGAAATGAAATATTTAAAAATTGTTTTACATTTATTTTTTGAGTTATTGGATTTTCTCTTCTTCACTTATTATTATTATTATTATTATTATTATTATTATTATTTTCAATTTAAATTTTTTTTGTAAATTTTGTGAAATTTTGAATTATTATTTTTGTTGTTGCTCGTGAAATTTCTCATCACACCCCATATGCTTTTATTTCAAATTGTTGACCTGCACCGTCTAACTTGGGTCTAACTTGGGAATTGGGTCTAATTAGTTGACATCGTACGCATCACTTCCCGATTTCTAACCTGTGAGTCGGGCTAAATTAAATCTTGTAAGACATTTTCAAAGTAAATCGTGCTATATATATTGGTGAGGCTGGGGCTAAGCAAGCAGAAAGCAAAGCCAAAGCCAAGAACAATGAAACGCCAAATTGCATTTTCTTTAGTCTTATACTGCATTGTTCTCTCTGCCTTTGTCAAGGACTCTGATGCGGGCGATATCTCAGTTTACTGGGGCCAAGATGTCAACGAGGGCAGCTTGGCAGATGCTTGTGGGTCCGGCAATTATGACATAGTAATCATTGCTTTTCTGGCCACATTTGGCAACAATCAGACCCCAATGATCAACTTGGCAGGCCATTGTGATGCTGCCTCCAACGGGTGCACCGGTACAAGCAATGACATACGAGCCTGCCAAAATCAGGGGAAAAAGGTTCTACTCTCAATTGGAGGTGCCAGTGGTGGCTACTCCCTTTCCTCAGCCGATGATGCCAGGTAATGAAAATTTACAGGGGGTGCATCTTTAGTTAGGTCCCCATTGAGCTAATTAAGCACCTAACTACAAATTTATTAAAATTAATAGAAAAGGATATTATAAGATATGACCTGAGGAAGACTCAACGATCTTGAACATGCATGCAGGCAAGTTGCAAACTATTTATGGAACAATTACCTCGGAGGTCAATCGAACTCGCGCCCGTTGGGTGATGCTGTGTTGGATGGTATTGATTTTGATATTGAAGGAGGCACGGCTCAGCACTGGGACGAGCTCGCCAGGGCCCTATCGCAATTCAGCCAACAGAGGAAGGTTTACTTGTCCGCGGCTCCACAATGTCCTTACCCAGACGCTTGGCTAGGAGGCGCTATTGCAACTGGCCTATTTGATTACGTTTGGGTGCAGTTCTACAACAACAACTGTGAGTACTCTGGCAGCGGTGATGAATTTAGGACTGCGTGGAATCAGTGGATGGCAATTCAGGCCGGTAAAATATTTGTGGGTCTGCCTGCGGCTCCCGAAGCGGCGGGCAGCGGTTATGTTTCTGCTGATGTGGTGAACTCTAATATTTTACCGTTCGTTAAGGGCTCTGCGAAGTATGGGGGCGTTATGCTCTGGTCTAGGGCCTTTGACAAGGGTTTTAGCGCTGCTATTAGGCCCAATGTTTGAGTTACTGTAAGTGCAGGGCATACATATAAAATAAGCTCCTAGCAGCAAAAGAGCAAATATGCCTGTTGATTTCCTAAACTTAGATCGGCGACGCACGTCCGGTTTATGTGCAGAAGAAATTATGAGAGAAATGATTTAAAAATTACCCATCCTTTTGTTCAATTGCAAATCACAATCCTCCGCTGCATCGGGTAATAAATCTACCATATGCTAAGCCACAGCGAAAAAACAAAAATGGTTGGCGATTAAATTGTTCTTGATAAGGAAGGATTTTTTTTGTCTAAAAGGTTCCGCGAACATTGATCAGAACTCTGGGGCACTTCAACAACAAGCGCTTGAAGTAAAATCAAATTTTGGTATGAAACCATAATTAAGACGCCAGGTTAGCTTGCATAAATTCCAATTTTGATATAAAAGGAATATTTAAGAAATTAAGCAAAAATTCTTGATGTGAGGTTGAAGTTCCAACTGCAACTCCTTCGTATTCTTTTAACTTTGTTGCAATGTACAAAAAGAAAATTAGATTTCGTCTGACGAGGTACTAGTGTTACAAAAATTTGGTTTGGTCCGATCGAGTGACTCGTTGACTCGGATACTGGACCAGATTGAATTGATAAAAAAGTCATCTGTAACTCGGACTGTCGTTTAAAAAAAAAAAAAAAAACTGTTAATTCGGTTGATTTTGTAAAACTTGAATGACTCAAAAGATCAGATGAATTAGACCAATTTTTTCTCAGCTAAATGACTCGTTTTAAGGCCTGGATTTATTCCCTCGGCAATGAAAGACGACATTCCTACGACTCCCCGATCAAGCCTTTCATCGTCTCCCATCGTCCCTAACTTCGACTATTGACTGTGCTTAAGGTTAGTTTAATCGTCTGATCGGCTGATTCCATTAGGGTTATGGCACCTGAGCTTTCTTCTCCTTCTTCTTATCTGGCTTACGAGGTTTCTTGGTTGTCTTTTGTGTGGCTGTCCATTTGGTATCTAGGGTTTTGCGCCAGCCGTCTTCCGGTTAGCTTTTGCCTGGGAGTTACGGCGCATGCGTGGCATCCAACGGGCCTCATTAAATCGAATATGGGAGCTTTCTGATTCTATTGCTTTGATTTTTTTTTTTTTAATTTTTTTTCATATTCTTCCTTAAATGTTTTAGTTTTTTTTCAATTCTTAGAATTTTGAGGACCATTTGTTTAATCTTTTAAAATTATTTTTTAAAAAGAAAAATCTTGTGCCTAGTAATCGATTTGCAGCGTTTCTTGTTATATTTGTAGAAATATAATTGTAACTTTGAGGGGTTCGTTTAGACAATAAAAAAACTTGCCATATTTTTTTTCACATAAAAAAAAAAAAATCTCCCTAGTGGGTTTTCTCCTTGTTTCTTAATCTTTTAGGGTTTTTCTTGTTAAGGAGGCTTCTTAAGAGTGCAAACACATTCATTAATTTTTAGCGTAAATCTTGATCAAGAAAATTTTTAGAGGAACTTGGATTTTTCTTTTCTAAAGCCAATTTGTCCAAGCGAGGGTGGCGAGGTTGCCTTTTGTGGCGGGGGTGACCCACCGAATTGTCTTCCAGTCTTTTTCTAGGGGGGGGGGGGGGGGGCAATCAACTGTTGCAATCATTGGTACGTCCTATTTTTATACTTTGTCTCGTCATACTTCATTCATACTTCATACGGCGAATTTTTAACCTTGGTACGTCCTATTTAATCTTTTTCACTCGTTTTCTTACTAATTTTGTTTTCTTCTTTTTTACAATAATACGAATTTATAATATTTTAAAAAAAGGGGGTGATTTTTATTTTTTTGTTTAATTTAATCATATTTAATTATTGATTTATGAATTAAACTAATGACCTAATAATCCAATCATATGTTTAGGTGAATATTAGAGTCAAATTTAATAACCACGCTCTGTGCACAAGAACACTGCCCATTCCCTCGTTCACATAAAATCTAGACAGAGAAAATCTCGTTGGAAATTAAAAAAAGAAAAAAAAAAAAAGAAAAATCATCTCAAGTTGAGACTTGGGCCCAGGCCCAGGCCCAGGCCCAGGCCCAGGCCCAAAGAAAGAACTGATGTGGGCTACATTTAGGGCTCAATGGCTCACTGTGTTTTACATAGAAAAAAAAAAAAAAATATGAAAAGAAAGGTCGCCTAAAGAAAAGAGAGTAATACAGAGAAAAAGAGCTCATGGGCCAGAGTGCGGAGTAAAGAACTTCAGGGCTCCGCATGATCTGGGCATTTAAATTTTTTATTTTTTATTTTAAAACACGTAATAAACTTAAACAAGAATAAATTTAAGCCGACAAGGGCAACCCGGGAATTAGGTTAATTAATAAGCCCGACCGTCTCCAAGTTTTGTACGGCCACCGTATTTTGCTCCGTCATCGTTACAGCCTCCAGCTAAGCTACCTAGCCGCTCCTTTTTCCTCCGTCTTTCTCTCTCTCTTTGATAGACGCGATTGGAAAATCAGCTTCGGATTAGGGTTTTCAAGCGTTATTGATCCTTAGTCGTTGGGAATGGGGAAGGCGAAGAAGGGTCCTAAATTCGCGGCAGTGAAGAAGATGGTTACTTCAAAAGCACTTAAACAGTAAATTCCCTCTAATTTTTAGGGTTTTCCTTTTGTTTTTGGGCTTCTTTATAAAAAAAATCTTCGATTTCTCTCGATTTAGCCTATTTTCTTTTAAGCTTCTTGTTTTAATTTTATTTAATTCGTTTGATGTTGTGCGTAGTTATAAAGAAGAGGTTTTGAATCCGAGGAAAAAAGATGTTTCCAAGCAGAAGCTCCCAAGAAATGTGTAAGCCAAAGCCACCCTCCCTGCATATGATGCTCGCGATCATTCATTCTCGGAATATGATTATTTTGAAGCTGAAATTCTACTTGTTTCCTTTATTAATACAATGCTTTTTAACGTGAAATAGGCCTCAAGTTTCCTCAGCGCTTTACTTAGGGTACAACACGGCTTTGGGGCCACCATACAGAGTTTTGGTGGATACCAACTTTATCAATTTCTCCATCCAGAATAAAGTGAGTTTTGAATGCGTTTTTATTTGTTGTAATGTTGGTTTTGATTTAATAGTGGACATGTTGTCAGATATTGTAGTAGAAGTTCAAAGGCTATATGAGATTGCTGTTGTACTTCATACCTTGTTTGTTGACCATTCAACTTCTTGCTAAATGTTAATTTTACTTCCAATACTGAAATAACAAGCTGCATTTGCTTTTTTTTTTTTTTTTTTTTCCTTTTCTGTTGTACAGGAGAGGAAAGGGTGCTTGTTAGTGTGTTTTTCAATTTTGCATATTAGTTGTTAGTCTTAGCTCTTATAGTCACTTTTTTTTTTTTTTTTTTCAATTTCCAGTTGGATTTGGAAAAGGGAATGATGGATTGCTTGTATGCAAAATGTAAGTTCGTGGATTCTCTTAGTTTCTTTTATCCTTGACTTTACCACTTATTCTTCAGTCTTCTGTGGGCTAAACTTTACATACTTCCTGCAACTTTGTTTTTTGGGTTTTCAAGTTTTCTGATTAACTTGAGAGACTGGTAGGTAATGGAATTCTGTTTCTTTGCTTTAACTGACTTTGTTGATTTTCTATACCATTTGGATTTAAAGGCACACCATGTATCACGGACTGTGTGATGGCAGAGCTTGAGAAGTTAGGTCAGAAATACCGTGTGGCTCTGAGGTTTGCTACCCTTGCAGCACTGTTGAAATGTTTTTGATGTTCTGTTATGCCTCTACACCATGAATTATTCATTGTGCTAGCTCATTGCCGGTGAAAGTTTTTACATATTCATTTAGTAACTGTTGATTTTGTATTCTTTTCTGCTTTTTACAGGATAGCCAAGGATCCACGTTTTGAGAGAATTCCCTGTATTCATAAAGGGACCTATGCTGATGACTGTATTGTTGATAGGGTCACTCAGGTACAGAATGATGCTAGTATCTCTTGTTTATTCCAGTTTAATTGTTAGGTTGACTAAAGGAGAATTAATTTGTTGCCTTCCTTGACCAAGGATCTTGTCACCGGGTGATTCACCGGAAAGTTCGGCCCTATGAGTTATCCCTTCCCTTTATTAGGGTTTTTAGAACAACTTATTTTTATAATAAGAGCTCAGCTCATCAAAGGGAGACTGAAACCTTAGACCTTATTTAGAGAGAGAACTCAATTTCTATGTTAACGATATAATTTAATTTGTAATTTTATTTGTCACTCGATTGTTTAAATAGAACAAGTTTATTAAAAAAAATAGAAATCCTATAATTTCATATCTAAATTCTGAAATTTAAGGAATAACCTAATGTAGTAAATAAGTTTCCAGGAAATCCAAACAACTTTAAGATAAAATAGAAAAATAAAAACTTAAACTAGATTTTAATTAGCGTGTTTTTTATACGCACGTCCCACAAATGAGTCCATAACTAATTACTCAAGAAACTTATTGCAAGCTTCTTTAACATGATTTTACCACTGCATTGGTGTATTAGATGTTTGTTTTTTCCTTTCTAGAGGAAGATAATTTGTTCCTTCCGTTCTATTGTCCATATGTCTTATGTGAAACTGTATTCTCTCTTCTATATTGTTATTCATTTAGGATTTGCCTCATTTTGTGTGATAACAATTCTGTGACTGAGTCCATGACCATTCTTGAACTTACACACTGTATTTATGGGAACAGCATAAGTGCTACATTGTTGCAACATGTGATCGAGATTTAAAGCGCAGGATACGCAAGGTAATCACAACTACATCTCTTCATGCAATTATTTAAATCAATTAGGTTCTGATCTGAATTTGGTTGTTTGCACTCAGATCCCTGGTGTGCCAATAATGTACATCACTCAACATAAGTATTCTATCGAACGGTTGCCTGAAGCAACAATTGGTGGAGGTGAGCTACATATCATGACCCATAGTTGCACATAATAATGTTAATTCAAAGTTCCTTTTTGGAAATAAGCAGATGTGCCCAGTGAATGACCTTGGGTGAAATTATTATACATCTGTCTGCGTCCCATTGTGTTCTATGTAACTTTTTCTATAGATGAAATTGTTGATATTGTTTTAGAAATTGGAAACTAGTTTTAAGGGAGGGGAAATAACAATCTATGTAAGTGAATTGTCTTGTGGATGCCTGACTCCAGTTTCTTGTGTGCAGCTCCACGATTTTGATGAACCTTTCAAAGGGGAAGACTAGAGGGTTTATAACTTCTAAGAAGAGGAGAGTTTTGCAAATTGCACCATCCATTTTTTCCGTTCCTTGCATCTTAGGTCTCAGTGCTGCTGGGAGGCTGGAGTTGTTTTGCATCAAAGTAACTGTGATAAATGATTGTAATTGAGCTCGTGCGGTGAATATTAACTCCACTGAGCTGCAATTTTAGCTTCACTGGAGTTGTTAACGCATTCTGCTTTTAGAAGTGCTTAATTTGTGTCTGGATGCAAGACTTCTCCATTTTCTGAACTGTCGCCAGAGAGAAAATGGTTTGGGTGAGTATCCTGAACCCAACCCCAATTAAATATACATATTTATTAAAATATACATATTTATTAGACTAGACCCTTGGAAGCAAAGTATACATATTAATTTCAATGTAAATATATTTTAAATAAAAAAATTATGTATTATCGTCATGTTTATCCTCGTGAAAAAAATTAATAAATTTTATAATTCAGGCGAAATGCATCGATGTAGGAGACTAGTGACGTAAACGAGTCCTGATTCCGGACGATCTAGCTCTGTTGGTTTTACAGAAAACGGATCCTTTTCCGTTTTATACTTTATACTTTCTTTGGCCTCTTTACATTTGAATTTGACAAAGATTCGAATCACTTTCAGCCATCTCTGAGTCGAAAAAATGCACCACCGCATGCTCGTCGCCAGAACATTAGTCTACTTAAAAGTAACTGACAAAACATCACAACTGTTATTCAATAATCACGTTTTGTTGAAGAGAATAAATGAAAGTCTCTTTTGTGCACATGACAAGGTTGAGAACGCGGCTGCAAATATGGAGTCAAAAGCTGCACGGAAAACTAGCAAGCAACTGAACTAAACAGTCCGGAGTGAACAGAGTCCCATATTTCAAATCCATGCCCATCTTTCTGCCTTTTTTGTCCGTAAACTTTTACAATTGGTAGGACAACACAGATACAACGAGGTAAAAAACAAAAAGGGGAGAATAATATACATTTGAGACATTAAACCACATTATCAACTATAAGGATGCAGTTAGCTACATACAAAGCCCTCACATCCATGGTACAAATTCACATGCATCCTCTCATTCCTAGTGAAAAACAGGGGTAAAAAGGGCAAAAAAAAAAATGAACAATAAAAGAATCGTGAAATTAGATTCTACCTCCAAGGCTCCTGAGGGTTGAGTTAATCTCATAAGATTGTAGAAGCAAGCATTGTTGAATTTGAACCACCAATTTCCTCTTCTGGCGGAGGCTTAACATACTTGCCTATAACCTTTTGGTGTCGCTTTTTCCTCATCCTGTTAAGCTTGTCCTTACTTTGCTGCCTCCTCTTCTCTTTTTGCCGATTGCGTAAATTTCTCTCTTTGTCAAACAAACCTTGCCAAACAACTTCTCCCGTCGATGGCCATAACCGCCTTCTCTTGGATTGTTCAGAGTCTGACTCCTCAGCCAAGTCCTCATCCATGCCCTTTAAGGTAGCATATGAAAACCATTTGACCCACATTTTGCCTCTTCGACCCTCCAACTTGTGCTGCTCTTGCATCAATCCAGTGTTGGGGTTCACATAAACCATCTGCCTTGCACTGTGGTATGCCCAGATGTTTACAAGTAGCTCAAGAACCCGAGAGTAACAATGCTTATCCTGCAAAATCCCTAAAACACTAGTAAAAAGGGCAGTGGCCAGTAGCCAGCCAAAACCAAACATCTGAAAAGAAATAAATTTCATTGTTCCAACAGCATACTCTGCTAACTGCTACACAACTG
Organism: Rhizophora mangle; assembly: GCA_037832345.1. Taxonomy (NCBI): domain Eukaryota; kingdom Viridiplantae; phylum Streptophyta; class Magnoliopsida; order Malpighiales; family Rhizophoraceae; genus Rhizophora; species Rhizophora mangle. Next base: position 189,148 of record JBAPLJ010000186.1, read on the forward strand.
AAATTGGCAGAAGGCATCACCTATCTGGGTTGTCATGGCCCATGTGTGGTTAGACATTCATTACATTATGGAACTGTACAATTACCATGCAGGTAGCCTACTTCTCATTAAGCTGGGCATGTGGAGCCTTTTTAAAGCATCACTCTTGAAGCAATGATGCGCCAAAAAATTGAGCTCACATGCAAAAACTCAATTTTCCAAAGAGAATTCCAACGGGAAACAAAAAAAATTGCATAAACCGAAGCCAGGTTACCTTATACGGACTAAGATAGCAGCGGCCACTTTGATGGTGTTCATAATACATTTCTGTGTCCAATGCATCCACAAACATTCTGAGCAAAAGAAAACTCCAACTTAATAATTCAAAACAGAGTTTACCCAAGGAAAGCCTCTTAAAAGATAACACACTAGAATATGCAAGAAGTGGAACTCATCACACCTTGAAAACATTACAAACTCTAGGAAAGATCTTGTTGGCAAAGCCCAACTCAGCATAACAGACCATGTATCACCATCCACAGGCATGGATGGTAAAGAATCCAGATCGTGCTTTATGCCATACATCCTCTTTAAAGCCTGATAGAATGCCATCCTTGAACCAACCAGCAAATGAAGAAATCAGAACAAAAACCAAAGAGAAAGAAAGAAAGTGGATAATCCATGAAAATTTTGAGATATGTCTAAAAAAACCCATTTGCTAACACACTTACCTGCAATTTCCAGTGTTTATAGCATCACAGAACGACCAAAAATCCTGTTGATTGTGGTTTCTTGGATCCATGTCCATTCGGGCCCAAAAGTAAAGTGTATCTCCATGCCTTTCAGTCTGAATAGCATCCAATAAGGCCTTTTCAGCAACTCTAGATAAAGATGCCTGCTCACACCTCATAATTAGAAAAAGTCCAATGAGACAGTGCCAGAGAGCTGACATGAACAAAATAAAATGACTTGAATTTCCCCCCATTCCAGCTGAAAGAAAAAATACTTCAAAAATAACAGAGGCTGAAAATTTTCTTCAACAATAAATTTCAAAGGTTCTCATTACACAACTGGCAAACTGTTTATTTTCTTAAATTATTAGTTTTTCTTTATTTTTTGTGTGAATGAAGCAATTGACCCTCTATCTGATCCTGTGTGCCAGGGCCTGCAAACATAACCTAAGTGCCACCAGACACCTTAAAATTTAGAACCCTACATCTGACAGATTTCTATGATATGATCAGTCTCAACGACACCATGAGGGTTGAACAACCAATTTCACGTATTAACAAGATTCTACGTTAGAATCACCCATTTTGCCATTATTGATGGGTAAGGTACACCCAAAGGACAAATATTTAGAGATAAATCTGCAAGTAGTTTGAAGCAGGAGCATAAAACAGGGAGTACCCATACCTTTCTTGCTGTTGTTCTCCAGGATTGAAAACCTATCCAAGCATTCTTATGAACACGATCTATCCGATTTGCAATTGCCAAAAAAGCCCCAAATTCACCAAGGATATCACGGTAATATGGGTTATTAAGAAGTGGTAGACGAGATGGTGCATCAACATCATCTATCCTTGGTCTTCTCCCTTTGGTGGACTGCAAATATAGCACCATTTCGATATATATCAGGAATATATAGATGCCTCTCCTTCACAGCTACATCAAGTTGGTGCAAATATAGATAAATACAGCTTAAAAGTAACAAGAAACTATGATTTATTGACAAGGCCAAACATTAATTGTTATTGGCTTCTAGGGATTCAAATCAGACTCCAGCCCTAAGTTCATGCTGCAAATCCATTGTGACAAGGAATTATACTTAGAACCACAAAAACATTAGCATAATACAAAAGGCCAGACAAATCATCCACAACACCTCATCAACAATTAATTATTGGATTGTAATAACCAAGTAATTTAACTTAGAAATTAAAGGAATTACAGCTTTTCAGCATCCAATTTGTCACACGAATACTCCATATAATAATCTGTTCTGAGGGTACTTATTACCATACAAAGTTGCAAACTCACCAATCCTATTCCACGATAAAGTGAATCAAGGTGTAGAAAAGACCAGGTTCCTTCTCCAAAGTATGGCTCATATATACATAATGGTTGACCTGTTCGCTCAAGCTCACCTTCGTCCCGCTCATGTAATTCATTCCTAGAGCGGTCAGCTCTTTTGGCGCTTCGATATACTTCTTCCCATGTCCCATGAGGTTGATCACTTCTATCTTTTAGCTGCATAATATTCAAATGACAATGAACAAGGGCAAGAACAGTTATCAATACAAGATATCACCAAAAGATATTATTGCACTAGCACAACTCTTTACCTCTTCATCCTCTCTTCTTTTTCTTCTATTAAGCATTTCATTCTTTTTCTCTTCCTCCCAAATTTCATATGAAAATAATTCACTGGTGGCAGCTATAGAACCATGGCTCTCTCTCTGACTATGGTTCCACTGCTCCTCAAACTTCTTTAAAAATCTGGAACTTCTCAAACTTCTATCTTCATACGTTGAGTTCAAAAATGCTTCAAACAGATGCCAGTGCCATTCTTCTTTCAACTTGGGATGAATGTCTATAAAAGCCTTCGGAGGTGCAACTTCTGATGGGAGCTTGAGACCATTTTCGAGAAGCAACGCATAACCTTCAATGGTTTCTATGACCATGAGGTTTTTAGCAGTAACTTTTCCTTTGGAAGCAATATCGCAAGCTAAATGGGATAGTTTCCCTTTAGAGATAACTTGCAATAGAATCTGCGTCAGAACCCTGACATTCTCCTTGGGGAAGACATAACCATTCACCCTGTCAGCAACCTATTGTTATTGCTAATACAGTCAGTAGTTTCCTTAAGCGACATCCATAAACATCATGATAAGAGTACATCAAACATACAAAAATGATAAAGCCCTTTTCTGATACGTATATGTTCTGTAGAACATCAATGCACAATATCAATTGGCACCAACATTCCACTGGTACATGATGATATTGAGAGGGATGGGTAGCAACTCTAGGAAGGTAGAAAAGTAAACCAGAAAGCTACATCAGAAACCATTTTAGCATGCATGGAGAACCTTGTTCAAATAAACTAAAAGTACCAGATCACATAAGGTTTGTTGAGTTAATTGGGCTAATGAAAGCAAACTGTCTTTAAGTCCTTCCATGCCATTCTAAGAACATTGTGAACATAATGTATGTGCATGAACACCAAAGAGAAAGCAACAATTAGAAGCATACATATTTCCTAATCATTGGGAGATCTGGGGCCACAATGAGTTTCCCAAAGCACATGGCCTTCATCAAAATTTCAGGAAAAGATTTCTCCTCAAGGAAGGATCCATAGATCACAAGATCAGCTGCACGTAGAACACTGCCATCATCCCCTTCAGCAGCTACATTTATTACAACATCTCTTGGGTAACCTAAATTGGCAGCAATGACCTGAGGAGAAAAGGTGATCATAAAATTGGCCCATCTATTTTTTGGTAGCAGAGAGACATGCAATCAAATTTGTACCTCAATGGCCACACTGTAGTTACTGGCTGAATCGCCCCCTAAAACAATGACTTTGAGATGAGAATTTGAACCAGCATCAGATTGAAAGTTTGCAAAAAGTGGCAATAAAGCCTGCAAAATGAGTGCATGCTCCAGCCACAAACCCGTGTACAAAAATTCACTTCCTACAACTGCAATGACAAAGTCATTGGGGCCATAACCCATCTCCATACGTAGACTACCATCGAAGGATGCCATTATAGTCTCTGCTTCCCAGGCTGCAGCTGGAGACCCCGGTATAACATAATAGTTTCCAGCATCAAATGCAGAGTAGATAATCTGTTAATAAAGAAAAGTCAAAACAATAAATTGATTGAGAAACTTAACAAGTTAAAAGCATGATTATAAGCACCAGACATCAAATTTGAAATTTGCTATATATTATATATGACACACATGCATCAATGGAAAGCTGCATTCACTTTCCATGTTTCAACTGAACATGAAAAAGCCATGAAAAGAATAACAGAAATTAACACCAAGAAATTAGCTAGTGTCAATAATGGGAGAGTGTTCTAACAGTTATTTACCGGAAGAACATGGTTTGGGAAGACAACTACAGAAGCACGGCTGAACACTTTTTTCCACTCATTTACAAGGTTAATCTGCCCACTTGAATTGTACTGTTTTGAATGTATAGCAAGTGTTCTTTCATGAATGGTCCATATGAGAGGTACAACCTTAAAAGGTTCCTGCATTAGGCTGCACCAAATGAAATCATTCATGTGAATTGAGTTGGACAAGTAACAGTTCCTGTAGTTAAACTAAATTGCCTGCAAAAACTTGCACAGATAAAATTAAGTGAAAAATTCACCAAGTACTTGCATCTTGTGTTTTATTTTCCACAAGTTGTGGTGTCAATGCAAAGGAAGTGCAGATTCTTGGTTTAGTTATTTTGTAATTGAATGACAAAGATAGTAGTATCTTGTTGGTTCTTTGATTCTGGCACTACAAATCACACAAGATAACTAACTACAAGAAAATGGAAAAAGAAGATAACAGGAAAGGGAAATTGTAAAGGTATGAAGCCAAATTATATGTATATAGCACAACACACACCCAAGGCAACACCTAGGGCCAGAAATTAGAGGAAATCTACGGAGGCATACCTCACAATTATTAATAAACAACCACACACACGCAAAAATATATAATATCTTACCTAGAAAAAACATCTTTGGTTTCAAGAGAGTGGACAAGTATACCATCAAAGCTGTAAAATGAAAACATCAAAATCAGAAATATATAAAGTCTTCAATAATACTACACAACTAATTGTAAAAACAAGTGAAAAGCTACCTGAAATTACACAGAATCAACTTTACCATCACGCTGATCGAAGTTCCCAGAGTATTTCTAGTTAATATGCATGCCAATTGTTCGTAAATAATTTCATAATCTATATTACTAAAAGCCACAAGTCATTTGCTGTTCTAAACATTTACTTATTTAAACAAGCCTTCCTATGGCAATGTCATGTGAATCAATTACAGTAAAGCAGAGAAGATAATTATAAAGTAGTGCAATTGTCACAGCACCTTAGAAAAATAACTCCCATGAAGCAATAGGCAAGAAACAGGATCACAACTACAATGAAAAGCAATGAAACATAACATCACATGTATTAATTTCATGATTAACCATATGATTTTCTTTTTTATTATTATTTTTTTTTTGCCAACCACTGTAAGAGGTTGGTTCCTTTCATTTTAGGTTAAGTATTATACTAAACAATCATTGTGTGTCAGAAATTTATATTCATGAAAATTCGTACTTTAACCAATCAACAGTCTCAACGGTCTGATTCATTTGGAAAATAGTTACTGGGACTCCTATGCTCTCGTAAATGTCATGCACAGGACCATCTCCTTGTGAATAAACCTGCCACCAAATATAAAGATGCCAAGACCCATTACACGCTCTGCATAAGAAATTCCCTACATAACGTACTATATTTAACTTGAGCAACTAAGCAAGAACACCATGGTGAGAACCACCATAACTCCCTAACAAGTGTATTTAACAAGCTAAACAGAAATGAAGCATTGACATTTTGATATCATCTTTTTGCTACCCATCGGTTCACATTTAGAAGAAGCAATGCACATAGATAGTTAGAACAACCTGAATTTTGTAACCCATTTCCTGCAATGCAGTTGCAAGAGTCACCATCAGGAGCTGCTGGGGATCAACCAACAGATCAGGAAATACCTAGAAGCAAGAGCAACAAGGAAAAATGACACCAAATAAGCCAACGTAACGAAGAAAGGCCACTAAGAAAGTAAAAAAGTTTAAATCAAACACTGACTGACCAATGCGAGCTGGGGTTTCCTGTATCCAAAACGATACTGAGTCCTATTGAAAGTAGCTGAGAAATCGAACTCCCTAGCTTTCTTTCTAAAATTTTCCAAAATTCTAACAGGCTCGAATCTAATATCCTCTCCAAAATCTAGGCCCCCAATCTCTTTCAAATGCAGCAATTCCCCAGAAAGCGCATCCACACCATTCCAAGAATCCTCGGATTTCTCAATCACAGAGGCAGGCAAAAACATCTGGACAAGAACCACCAAGAAAAGGAAAACGGCGACCGTACAAATCCATTGGAGATAATCAAACTTCTTGAAAAGAAGGAAGCGAAGAGAAAATCTCGATCTGGGTCTTTGCAAATAAGTGTGTCTCTCGCTTCTACCAGCTGACGAAGAGCGGGGAAGACCCTCCCTCTTGAAGGGCAGCTCAGACTCCAGAGACCCCATCCCATCAACTCAAATGAGCTCGTCCTTTACATCAGAATCTGAAGAGCGATGCTCGTGAGTCCAGCAAGAAGAGCGAAGGAAAAAGGAAAGAAATATAATATTACGTGGATTTGGTCGTCTTCGTAGTGTCGAACAATGTGTACCTCTAGTCCACCGCCATTGTAGGGATTAGAGAGAGGGATGAGATTTTAATCTTTGACTGATTTAACACAAAGAGGAGACTTTTCGAGGAGGTGACAGGAAAAGAAGAATTGAATTTACACAGACCCTTTACACTCTTGGTATTCGTACTATTGTTGATAGCATGTCAAGCGGAAGGGACTCCTGGTAACCCACAAATGCGGTGGCTTGCCATCTTTGCAATTTGTAGCTAGTTAGCAGGATTGTCTTAATTTTGAATTTGACTTTTATTTATTTTTTCCGAAAAACAAAACTGATGTAAGTGTCGGTGACACGATCGCCCTCTCTCTCTCTCTCTCTCTCTCTCTCTCTCTCTCTCTTTTATTTTATTTTTTAATAAGGAAAAAACTTTTCTTTTTTTTTTTTTTCATTTTAACCTTTAGACTGATCAACAAGTTATTCTTTCGTCCGTTTATGTGAATTAATTAATCTAGAATATAATTGAGGGGGAAAAAGTTGGAGAATTGAATTAAAATTAGTGTTTAGTCAATTTTTCTTGAATAAATACGAACAAATATATGTAAATTTGCCTTTAAATAGTCATAAATAGTGACAGAAAAATAATAGTTTGTCTTTGTGATTGTCATTATGCACCGAAGAAAGGATTAAAAAAAAAACAAAAAAAACATGAGAAAAGCAAAACGTGAAGTAATTTAAGAAACAGCAGATAATGCTCTGGGCCCCTTGTAGTCCTACAAGGTTCTATTTCAAGATCGGTCCGGGAAAATGATAAAACAGAAAGATAGAATGTGTGTGCATTTGCCCTTCGGTTGCTTGAAAATGGCGAAGAGTAAATAAAATATGCATGCGTAGCAACTTAGGCAACTGGATTTCGTGCCCATGTCAGTTATCTAACCTAACATTCAACATTTATTCTTTTTAACTTTTTTTTTTTTTTTCAATTCTAATGACGTTTCCAATATAATTTTGTTGCCCACATGCTTCACTAATGCTTTGAGGTTCATGATCTGTTTCATTTTTCAGTTTTCGATTTAGTCTCAAGTTTTCTTTTTTTTTTTTTTTTTTTTTTTTCTTTTCACTTTTTCGGTGCTAAAAAATTTGATAGCTTTCAGATCCTTTCGCTGCCAAGCCAACCCCACCCAATTGGTTTTCCGGTTGTGCGACAGCCAGATGCAACCCAACAATTGTTTGTTATTTGAATTATGGAAATGACTTGTGCAGGAATGTGCTCACATGCTTAAAAAGCATTGTGACTGTTTGAATCTAAAGAATTTTCAGATCAGAGGATGGTAATACAATATGATAAACATATTGTCCAACGTGACACTAGATTGGAAGTTTGGAACTCTTTGAATTATCGTAGATGGACAGTGTTACATTTGTCATTTATTGTTCTTAGAATGACACCATGTTGACAATCAGATCCAGTTTTAATTAGAACTAGAAGTGGGGAGACTGGTTCTGGTTTAATGAAATTGGTCTCCAATTGAATGGGTTTGATGGCTTCTACCAAACAGAAGAGACTTAGGCTGAAGCCCAGAGTTAGCACTATATTGCTTCAATCAATAGAAACTTCTTAGAGAGAATAAAAAAGTAGCTTTTCGAGTAAGTAAAGGGAAGAGAGATTACCTGAGTCCCTTGGCTAGTTTCTACTCGTTTAAGGGTATGGAGTGCATCTAAGAGGAGCGTACCTCACTATAATAGAGTAATGGGTGAAGGCTATAGATTGCTACCCAACAAGGGTTGTAGGGTCAATGGTAGATGATGCCCTTGTTGGTGTGCTTGTAAAGGGTAGTGCGACCTGTCCAATAATACATATCAAAGTCCTATTCGTGGAGTCACATCCTTTAAGTGGACTTTTGGATTGGTGATTAGTTGGAGTAATTGGGCGTGAGCTTAAAGAAGGGCTTTAAGCCCATGTCAACAAGGTCTTAATCCATTGTCCCCCTTACCCTACCTCCTTTGCGATGACTTAGAAGTCATGGTTGCATCAAAAGCTATCCTTAAGTGCATTGTTCCAACTAGCATCATTAAAATTGATTTATTATATATTTATGTGAAACAAGTGCTCTTAACTCATGCATCATCCTTGGTCATTAAATGACACCTCTTGATCTCACATATCCTTGGTGCTTGCGCTAGTTTTTCTATTTAAGCAGTAGAGTTGAGAATCCCTTTCACCCATTCTTCTTTCCAAATCTCTAACTGAGTTGCCTATTGCCCTCCTCCTTCATTCTCCTCATTTTTTTTTATAACTTTCCTATCCATATTTCTTCTAAAATGGATGAGCTTCAAGTTAATAATGTTCATATGGATCACATCCTTCTAAAGGAGAACCTTTCACATAAGGAGGCTCTAACTAATAAGGAGAACTCTTAAGACGATAGTGAGGATGTCATCACAGTTCTAGAAGTGGAGGATCATGAGGTTTATCTTTCCATACTTCCCTATGGTTTGCACTGTTGCAATGTCAAAGTGTTAAAAAAAGTAAGTATTTTTAAAAGTTTTGTATCTCATATCGGAAATAAAAGAATCTAAAAGAGGTCTCACACATAAGTAAATGACCCAAAACCTAGGTTTAATATCATAGGCCCAGTACAACCTCATGTAGTGGACTAGTCTTGGTTAGTCCACCCTTAGTCTAAATCTTTTTAAAACCTTTCAAATTGTATTGGTCAAACTAATTTTTTTTAACTAGCCATTTTTGTTTGTTGAAAAATTAATTGTTGGTAAATGAACTATTACAGTAATAAAATCATCATAACTACCAGTCATTATCTTCATCGTCAATACTCATCTTTATGATAAATTAAACTAAAGGTAGTATAAAAGGAGCCTTCTCTTCTTTTTTGGCATGCAAAAATCAAAATTTTCTTGCTTCATTCTATTACTCTTTGAAATTTATTAGGTTAATCAAATTAATATTATTTTTGTTATTCTATTATTTGAAGTGTACAATAATGGAAAGATTTATTATATTTTGAGAGGATAGCTACTGGAACTTGTTGTATTAAGACATCATCTATAAAAGTAGAAATTAACCTTAAGGACAGTGCTGGGCATGCCTCAAACATCAAATTTTCTATTTAATTTGATTTATATTACATTTATATTTAGCATATTCTCTCTTTTTTTTTTTCTAACAAAAAGGTGGAAAGAGAGGTCATCGTAGGTTTATTAGGCTATCTAATGTAGCTTCTTTGACTATATTGATCTTAATTGGATTTGACTTATTTGGTCTCATCTTAAGGAAAAGGCTTGTCATGCTCCTATGAGTTATACAATAAATCACACCCTGCCATGCCTTTACCTAATTCGATAAGGGCTTAGTCCTTCCTATTTTGGTGATATTCCAATGGTATCTTTGTCACTTGTAAATTAAAACTAAGCAACTCCCTCTAAATGATTAAAGCAACTAAAACACTTAAATAACTTTTCATAAGTTGTGGGACTCATTATATCCCATCCCATTTTATTGCACATACATAACTTTGAGGGATCAAACATTAGTGAAGTGGGCTTATACAATGCATCTTGGTATGCCAAAGAGGAGATTAAGCTTTAGGATATGGAAAATCTAGTTGAGTATTGTTCTCAATTTATTTATTTCAAGGACTTAGGAAATGATCTTTATCCACTAGTTTGGAATCACAATATGAAGTTAATAAGACTAGCATATATATATGAGGTTGGTATTATGAAGAAGCTACAAGCCATGGATATTTAATGAACATTAATGGAGGTTATGACTTGCCTAATTCCTTATGGGTCTTTTTGTCATGGGGTATATATTGGCAACTTGGCCACTTCATCTTCTTAGGATCTTTAGGAACGATACAACTTCAAAGAGTGCTCCCTTGGTTGGGGCCAATGTTTCTTCCTTGGTACTACCTAACAATACAAATTTTAAGATTGCTTCCTTTGTTGGAGATAATGTCTTCCTTAGTGCGACCTTCACTTAAAGCCACTGATCCCCCCTACCAATCCTTCTTGAAAAAGGAAAAAAATGATATATGGGGTTGAGATATTATGCTAAAAGAAGCACAAATTGTTGCTTACTAATGATAGCCAAAAGTTGAGCAAGTAGTTTATTTAATGATTTCTCCATAAGGGTGGTGACAATGTTATTATGAAGTTAAAGTAAGATTGGGATGACTAGTAGTTATCTTTTATGTCATAATTATAAAGGCTATTGTTGTAAAAAGGAGGATAAAGCAATTAAAGGAAAAGTTATAGGTTGTCGAGGAGAGTTATTTGTTAACTAAGAGGTTATAGTCTAATAAAATACTCATGTTTTAGCCAAGTCTTTTCCTTTTGTCTTATTTAAGGCTTTTGATGTTTGGTAAAACAAGATGCTAAGGTGTGACCTGAATAGGACCTGACACCTTTCAAGGATTATTTGCTTCCCTTATCCCCACCAAAACCATTTTCTAAGGCTTTAGGTGAGCAACAATTAACTGAGCTTGATGAAATCAACCTATAAGGCCATAAAGTTAAGGGAAATCAAGATGGGGAATAGGAAATATTTTGTTTGTTGTTTTGTAGTTTATATTTTTAGTATTACTTCATTTTATAATGACCAAATTGCCCATTTTTGAGTTTGATTATTGGATATTTATTTTCTTGTCATTTGTTAACTCTATTTTCTTATTTACTTCATTGCATTTATTAGGGTTCATTAAAGGGTAACATTGAATTTCACTCCATATTATTGCTTTACTCTACAATCATTGCTTTCCTTTTTTAATTGATCAACTTTAATACATTGCTTACTATTTTACCTTTTGAAATTATGGTATAACCATTTTTTATTGTTTATTTATGACTATGACATCTCATTATATCATTAGGCATGACATTTTCTATTGTTGGAAAGGAAATAATCTAAAATAAAGTAATATGTGGTATAAATATTTAAAGTTGTGTATGTTATATCAATTAAAGATTCTATTTTTTTTTTTACAACTAATACTTCTTAAATAAGCAAGTGACTTAATATATATATATAGGTTGTAAATTCTGGAATTAAATGAATAAAAATAAAATCATTCTTTTTTTCATAATATTTTGCATGGTATCAGAGTAAGCCCTATCCTTGTAAGTAAAAATTAAAGTCTAGTTACTTATAAGTTCTTTTTAAAACCCTAATTGTTTAACTTTACCAAACCTCCTCATCCTACCTTGCCACAAATTAACAGCCACAAGTCCATCATGTCTAAAATCTAATATAATTATATAACCACTAATCCTTTTTCATCCAAAACACCTATTTTAACTAATAGACAAATAATTTCAGCTTTAGTTTCCTTTGAATCTCATTCAATTGAATAATTACTATTTGATTGAAAGGAGATAATTTCCTATGCCAATCTTAATTTGTGTGCATGTATATTTGAGGAAGAGGGAAAATTAGCTTTATTATTAGAGATAAAAGGGAACATGCCATGAATGATCCAACATACCCCATACGGGTTGCTAAAAACTCTATGGTAATGACATGGTCAATGAAGTCCATAAAGGAAGACATTAGCTCTAACTACCTATGCTATCATATAGCTAAAAAGCTTTAGGATAATATCAATCAATATGTATTTAGATTTGGGAAATCAATTCCAAGTTTATGAATTGAAGTTAAAACTTAAAGATATCTGTTAAGGTGAAGACAGTGTTATTAAATACTTTAATTCACTGAATAACCTATGTTGAGAGTTAGACTTATTCAATACTTATGAATGGAAATCTTCTGAGGATATCTACTACTACAAAAAGAAGGTTAAAGATAATTAGATCTTTAAGTTTCTTATTGGTTTAAAAGTTGAATTTGATGAAGTTAAAGGATGAATAATTAGCAGATAACCTCTTCCCTTTATTGGAGAAGTTTTCTTTAAAGTTTTTCACGAAGAGAGTTGTAGACTTGTCATGCTTGGAAAAATGACTTCGAGTAACATTGTTTAGAATTTTGCTTTGGTTATGGGTGATACTTATGCTAACCGCCTTATTCCATGCAAAATTGATAAAAAGCCTTAAGTATGATGTGATCATTATAATAAGCCTAAACCCACCTATGAAACATGTTATAAGTTTCATGGTAAACCAACCAATTAGAATGGCAAGTATAAGGGGAAGTTTAATAAGCAAATTGGCTACATGAATATCCTTATTACACATTAGGCCGAAGTTATCCCATTTAGTCCTTAGCCAGTGGATCATATTCTCAAGCTAATAAATCTAACATTAGATTATCAGGTACTCCTAATGAATTAAATGCCTTAGTTTTTTATTTCATTTCACAATCAACTCCTTAGATAATAGATTTAGGAGCATCTAACCATATGACTAGTTTTTCTAATTTATTTCATACATAAATTCCTTATTCTAGGCAAAAAATAATTTGTATAGTAAATGGATCATATTCTTTTATAGTAGGAAAAGGTCTGGTCAAACTAGTAAAAACCTTATCTCTTAAATTGGTTTTTCATATACTTTACCTTGCTTGTAATCTTTCATCTATTAGTAAATTATTCAAAGATTCTTATTGATGTGTTGCTTTATGTTTTCCACAACCTAAATTTGGAGAGAAAGATTGGCAGAGCTAGGATAATAAATGGTCTTTACTATTTTGAAGATGAAGATTCCAAACATAAATTACTTCAAGTATTAAGTAGTGTTAATTCTACATTTATTAAGGACAAAATAATACTTTGACACTATAAGTTATGACATCTTAGTTTTTCTTATCTTAAGAAATTGTTTCTTACTTTATTTAGTGAAAGTGATTGTTCATATTTTTAGTGTAAATATTGTATTTTATCAAAAAGTCATAAAAATACATATTTTTCCAAACCACATTAACCATTTTAGCCTTTTTACCTAATTTATAGTGATATTTAAGGGCCTTTAAGAATTCAAACTTTTTTTAGACAAGAATGGTTTGTGATTTATATTAATGATTATACTTGATTATGTTGGATATATTTAATAAACAACAAATTTAAAGTTTAGACTTTATTTAAAAGGTTTTACATCATAATTGAATCACAATTTCATACACAAAATAGAAATTTGCACACTAATAATGGCACTGAATATATCATTAATCCTCTTGTTAACTTTTTAAGAAACAAGGATATTTAACATCAATCTATTTATCTTGATACATCACCATAAAATGGTATTATTAAAAGAAAAAATAGACATTTACTAAAAATCATCCATGCCTTAATGCTTTTTATACATATTCCTAAATATCTCTTAGGTGAAACTATTTTAATTGCAATATATTTAATGAATAGGATGTTTACTTGTGTTTTGAATTACACCATACCCCTAAGATGTTTTAAATATTGTTTTCCTAATACTCGGATTGTTTTACTTTTACTTCCTAAAGTTTTTAGTTACATAATATATGCTTTTATTTCTTATAAGGTTCGGTCTAAGCTTGATTGTAATGTTGAAGAATATGTTTTTATTGGCTATGTAACAAACAAGAAGGGATATAAATGATTTAATCTTTAGCTTGCAAAATTTTTATTGTTATGAATGTTACATTTCTTGAAAATTAGCCCTTTTTTTAAAATAATTTTCTTTAAGGAGAGAAATTAGATGAAGAAAATAGTTGGGATATTTAACATATTTTATCCAAAGTCTTACATCCATAGTCTATTATGCCCAGTATGAAGGAATCTTTGACAGAGGGAGAAACACTATCAAATAATTCTAAGAAATATAAGTTTGAGGTTATTGTTTATATAAGGAAGAAAAGTTATAAAAAGGGTAAAAATCATATATACTTAAAGCACCACCAAGTCAATCTAAAGCTCTATATTTAGGTGATATTGATTCTCCTCATGTTTCATTTCCTCCTATTGATTTTCTTTTTATTCTTAAGAATTCTTTAGAACTAGAATATAATGATGAATATACTTATAGCAATTAGGAAATAAGCGCATTCTTGTACTAATCATCCCATTGCAAAGTATCTATCATAAGATAGGCTCTTTATGTAACGCATTTGCATAAAAAATTTCTAACATGTTCATCTTGAGAAGTGTTCATGAAGCATTTGATGATCCAAAGTGAAAATTAGCAATTAAGGAGGAGATTGATGCACTAAAAAAGAATGGGACTTAAAAGATTATAAAATTACCAAAAGATCATAAAACAATAAAGTGTAATAGGTGTTTACTCTAAAATGAAAAGTAGATGGAAGTGTAGAAAGATATAAAGCAAGACTTATTACGAAGGGGTTTACTTAAATTCATGGTATTGATTACTAAGAAACTTTTGCCTTATTAGCAAAAATTAACTCCATTAGTGTGTTATTATCTCTTACAACTACTTTTAACTTGCATTTACAACAATTAGATCTAAAAAATGCTTTTTTGAATGGTAACTTAGAAGAAGAGGCATTTATGTTCCCTCCTCTAGGTTTTGGAAGTACTATTGGCCAAAACAAAGTGTGCAAGCTTAAGAAGTCTTTATATGGTCTTAAATAGTCTCTTAGAGCCTGATTTGGACATTTTGAAAAGGTAGTAAAAGACTATGAATATTGCCAAAGTTAAACTAATTATACTATGCTTTATAGACATTTTGATAAAGGCAAAATTGCAATTTTAATAATACATGTTGATGATATGATTTTAACAAGTAATGATCTTGTTGAATTATAAATGCTAAAGGAAAGATTAGCCAAAGAATTTGAAATTAAAAATTTATGAGTGTTGAAGTACTTTTTAGGCAAGAAGTTTGCAAGATCAAGAAAAGGTATATTTGAATATCAAAGAAAATATATTTTTAATTTACTTAATGAAGCTAGACTACTAGGATGTAAAATAGCTAAGACTCAAATTGAAACTAATTTGAAACTAAATCTAATTACTATTAAAACTTTAATAGAAACGAAAAAATTTTAATGTCTGATTGATAAGCTTATTTACTTATCACATACTTGGCCCATTATTGCTTTTACTATAAGTGTGGTAAGTTAATTTATGCATGGTCTAGACAAAGAACACTTTGATGTTACATGTAGAATAGTGAGGTATCTTAAAAGGACATTAGGCAAAGGGTTGATGTTTAAAAGAGTGGTAATGTTCAAATAAAAGTTTACACAAATGCTAATTGGGTAAGAAGCATTACTGATTAATGGTCAACAGCAGGTTATTACACTTTTGTTGTTGGAAATTTAGTCACTTAGTGAAGTAAAAAATAAAGTGTTGTAGTGTGGAGTAGTGTTGAAGTAGAATTTAGATCACTTACACATGGTATTTGTGAGATTACTAAAAGTTATGTAGCTCTTAGTTTTACTTCTTATGAAAGCATATTGTGATAATAAAACTATGATTTTGATTGCTCATAATCTAGTCCTTCATGATAAGATTAAGCATATTGAAGTGGATAAACAATTTATCAAAGAAAAACTTGACAATAGTTAAATGTGTTCCTTACATATCTAAAGATCAATAGGTTATTGATATTCTTACCAAACTATTGCCTAAAAATTAATTTGATTGTCTTGTAAGTAAGATGGTTATGAGAAACATTTACAAGCCAACTTGATAGGGAGTGTTAGAAAGGAAATAATCTAAAATAGAGTAATTTATGGTATAATTATATGAAATTGTATAAGTTATGTCAATTAAGGATTTTGTTTCTTGTACAACTAGTACTTTCTAAATAGATGAGTCTCTTTACAATATATATAGACTATAAATTCTTGAATTAGATAAATGAAATTAAAATCATCCTTTCTTCTATAATATTTTGCATATATAAAGGGAAGGGTTTGAGGGTGGATTCATCATTACCTATTCTTGCCTCCCTCTTTTCTTGAAAGCATTACTTGTCTATTAGTCGTTTGTTGTGTGTGCTTTATGTTCTCTTCTAGCTAAAGTGTTGCTAGGTATTATGTTCTTTTAACAAGATAATCCTAACCCATTTGGTCTTTGTCATAATTAAGCTTTAAGGGTGCATTGATCAACCATCATAAAAGGTTATATCTATTAATCTATAGTTTGCATGACATTCACAATTGTAATAGTTGCAACTTTACATCAACATTAGTTAAAATTAGCTAAATAGATATTCTAATGATGCATTGCAATTGGCCTTAAGGTGTCAAGTTGGTGACACTATGTTGTAATGAGCATGCTTAGTGTCCACCTAATGGATACACAATGCTGTTATGTGGAGTAATTGAATGTTGGTTTAATTATTCCACTTCCTCACACCATTTATAAATTTTTTAGTATAATCAAGGTGGTTCCTTACCAGTTAGTTCCTAACTTTTGGTGCCTTATGATGAGGTTGCTTGTCTTAGGCACTAAGTGACACATTGTTATTAATGGAGCAATGTTTACATCCTTTTATAATATTATGCTAACTTTATATAAGGGCTATTAAGGTTACTACCACCTTTAAGGTCACAATATTGTGAATCTTAAAATTTTAGAGGGTTGTTTATTTATTAAAGGTGAATAAAGGGATAACTTCTTCTTTTTTTGGCTCACAAAGAGAGATGTTACACATTCCAAAGCATAAAAATGGGATCATAACGGTGGTTATATGTCTTGGTAAGGTTTTTAAAAGATTGTGAATGTGAACCTATTGCTTGACTTGATACATTCTCTCTAATCCATTAATAGTACCTGTGAGACCCTGTTCTCTCTTGCAACCTTAAAGAATCAAGTCAATCACAAGTTAATATATAAGGAGGAATAACATATTGCCCATAAGTTCCATCCTGTCCTTGATTTAGGAGACTGCAAGAGTGTAATCCTCATGAAATCGTTACCAAATGGTTCACTAATCCAAACTCAGTTGTGGTATAGAAACATATGCAAGCTAATATAAATGTTTCTTCTTCTTAAGGTGCATACTTGTCACTTTTTTTAACATTAACTTTTAGTTTTTTTTTTCTTTTTATAGATATGACACCTCAAGCATAAGCCCCTAAAAAAGGTGATTAATTAAATCAAGTAAAGTTTGTTAGCTTATAAGAGAAGGTGATGTGTGACCTATTAGGATTTAAGGTTATTAGGTTGAATGACCTCTTTAACAAGACTAATCTAAAGTAACTTACCAATTGAGCATGAGTTAAAAGTAAGTAGCCACCTTTAAAGGAATTGTAGGCCGATTCTTAGTGTTTATTGTTGGTGGAAAGGCAAATTCCTAAATATAATCCTTAAAATGCCAACTAAAGTAAAGAGAATGAAGAAAACTTTGATTGATTTATGGAAGAAGATCCATAGCTTCCCTTCCTACTCCTTTCTTTCAATGACAAGAGTAAACAACCTATTTAAGTGTTTGATTCAAAGGAAAATGATGAGATCTAGGTTTATGATATTCTTTTTGCCTAACCAGTGATAGAACTACCTAATTGTGAACATGGAGAATGTGGTAGATCATTTAAAGATAGTGAATAAGTAACTAGGTAGTTTAGGACAATTATAGGAAAAGAGAGACATAACTCATGTAGTTTATTTTTAATAGGATAGCCAAGTTATAGACTAAATCAAGGTTAATAATAAATTTAATGCCATTATTATAGAGTTGGAAGCTAAGTTAAAGGAGGCTTAATGGTAGTTGATAAAGCATGACATTTAAGTGCTTGCTACAAAAGCCAAAATTAAGGAGTTAGAGAAACAATTAGGTGAGGAAAGGACTCTTTAACAATGATAGTAGATTGAACATTTTACTTGGAATGCTAAGATTAGGGTTGAATTTGCCCATTTAAAGATCGACATAGATGGGGCAACTACATGTAAAAAGGAGATGGAGTGAAGGTTAAAGCAAGCTCGAGAGGACCTTATTTCATTTGAAGAAACCATCAAATATGTTGCCATAATTACCAATAGTAGTATTGTTAGGCATATAATATCTTTATAGAAATGCTTTCTTTTTATCATAAATACCAAGTTGACTTTACTTTACCTAGAGTATTCATATTATTCTAACAACATTTTGCTACTTATTGTGGGTTAGTTGTAGCTTTCTCCTCCAAATCAAACTACTTTGGCCTTAAGAAGCAACCTTTCTCTATTTTATCTATGAATTGTGAAATTGATCATTATTATCTTATTTCTTCCAATTGACACTATGTTGTGTCTTATTATGTGTTGCACACATGGCCTATGTTATTTTTTTTTTTTTTTTTGGATTTCTATTTATATTAAATCCTATTATGATGTACTTTGTATGAATAACTATTATTCAAATTTCAAATTTTGCATTTGACTATCATTAATGACATTTCTTGCCATTATATATCTCTCTTTAATGGTATTCCTTTTCACCATCGTGTAATTCCTTCATAATGATGAAGTTTAACCACTTAGAAGGGGATCTAGTTGAACCCCATTTCCTAGGTAAGTAAGGAGTTAAGCCTCGTTCTATGTAAATTAAAGATCATGTAATTGATGTTAGTATATATCCTTTATATATTGAAAGGGATTCTCTTTTTTTCTTTTAATCTTCTTTAAATGCTTGAAAAGATAATGGTTGGTAGGCAAATTTTCCCTCATAGTTTCTTTTATGAGTGGAGTAACTTGTTTCTTGACATCATGACTACATTTAGGACTCACAGCTTGTCACATCTAAGTGTATTGGATGGGTCATGCATCAAGATAAATGTTGGTCTATCTTACTTGAATTCATTAAGTGGTCATGATATCATGAAAGGGAAGCCCTGCGTTAGGTTGTTCATCTTGTTCTTGCAAAAGCCTAGTAGTCCTGTTGGTTTGGGTGGCTTATATTGGTTATGGCAAGATGGATTAGCCTCGGTGTGAGATGTTTCACCGTTTACTAAGGTTTCTTGTGTTAGTATTCCTTTTAAGGGTTTTGCTCTTTACTTAAAATCTTTGTAGTTAAAGGAGTCTGGCTTGTTATGTTAGGAGTGGGCATATGAGACTTTTTTTTAGTATTGTTATCCTTCCTTACTCCAAATTTCCAGATGAGTTAGTGGTGTGGTTGTAATGTCAAGAAAGCTCTAATCACCTTGTTTTCTTCTATATCTCCTTTTTCACATTTTATTTATTTTATATGTCTATATGTTCCTCTAAATGGTTGGGTGAATGGGAAGAATTATACCTTTGTAATACTTGTTTTATCATTAAAAGTTGACGACTTTTCTTTATCCTTTAATAATAGTGAATTTTAATGTAGTTTTATGGGTAAACTATTTCCTTTGTTGGTGTTTCCATAATTTCTTCAATATTTGTCTTTGTGTTATATGCTTATGATCATAATTTACCTTTTGCAAAATGTTTATGGTTGTATTATGGTATTCTTAATGGAATGTATATTGTTTTCAAAGATGAGCACATTAGAAGTGTTGGTATTATCTTCTTCCAAGCTTATGTTTTGCTTTTTATGACTTTAAATGGCCAATAGTAGCACTCATCCACTCATTATGCCCTTTGTGCTCTAGGTCATTCTCAGGCTCTCAGCTTGCTATTTGGATATTGGCTTATTGAACTTGTGCCTTTTTAGTAAAGTGTCAACCTTTTATCTTTACGGCTTATTAGTAAGGTGTTGACTTTTTATCTTTATAACTTATTTGTATGGTGTTAGTTTTTTTTAATTATTATCTTTATTTTTTAATAAGGATTTAATCTTTTATCTTTACGGCTTATTATTAGAATACTAATCTTTCATCATTATGATTTATTAGAAAGATGCCAATTTTTTTATGTGATTTATTAGTAATATGTAAAACTTTTATTTTTGCAATTTATTAATAAGATGTCAACTTTTTATTTTTATGACTTATTAATAAAGTGTCAATTTTTTAACTTTGCAACAAGAGAATTTTTGAAAAGAAACTTTCATTAACTTGTCCTTCAAGAAGTTACATATTTTATTGGGAGTAATAATGTAGTTAAATACATAATTTAATTAAAATAAAACTTCAGATTAATTGAGTTCCATATCCTCTAATTGTTTAAGATTGTAGCTTATTGGCTTAATGACCTTTGCTGCCTTATATAGTCCTTGGGTGCCAATTTATTATTTCCTTCTTCACTCTTACTTGTTTCCCATTTTCATAAGACAAGGTCTCCTACATTGAATAAAAACTTCCTTATATGCTTGTTATGATACCATATCATTTTTTGTTGACAAGTTATGATGTATACAAGTGCTTGTTCTTTTATTCTTCTAAGAAGTTCAAGTTAAGGCATAACTTTTAGCAATTGACATATTCTTGAAAATTTTCAAAGCAATAATTTGATTGACCTACTTTTACTATCTCTATTACTTTTGTTCCAAAGGAGAATGAAAAAGGGATTCCTCCTGTTACTACTCTTGGCATGGTGTAATATGCCCTCAAAACTCAAGGTAACTCATCAACCCTTTAACCTTCAGCTTTTTTTAATTACATTGTGAGGTCCCCAAGGATGGATCTATTGTTGACTTCTACCGATCCATTGATCTATAAGTGTTTGATGGTAACAAACTATAAGTAAACCCTAAGATTGCTACAAAAGCTCATGAATTTTTCATTATTAAATTGTTTTCTATTGTTTGTTATGATAGTTTGTAAGATGCCAAATCCATGAATAATAAGTTTTTATACAAACTTCCTCACATTTAACTTTGTTATGACTATTAGTGATTCACTTTTTACCCATTTTGCGAAGTAATCCACCACTACAACTATAAATTTCCTTTCTCCTATTATTTTGGAGACTAGTACTACCAAGTCTAGTCCACATTAGGCAAATAATCATGACATTGGGATATAAGTTATTTAAGTGACTAGCAATTAGGGTAAGTTTGCAAAGTGTTATAGTTATCACATTTTTGCACTAGTTCAAATGAATCTTCCTTTATTGTGGACTAGTAGAATCCTTACTTTAGAACATGAGAGGCCATGGCCCTTCCTTTGGTATAATTGTCACATATTTCCTTATTTATTTCTTAAGCATTAAATTTCTTTTGTCTTTTATAAAAAACAATAATAACAAAAGGCTAAAACACTACTTATATAACTTGTCATTAATGAGGATGTTCCAAGTTACCATAAATCTAATCCTTATGGCTTTTCACTTTTTTATAGGTAATTTTATAGTCTAGAAGTATTTGATGATGAGATCCATCCAAGAAGGGCTAAATTAAGTCTTGGCTACCTTAAAAGTTGTCACTTCATAGCTTGGTCACCTTAGAGTTTAGTTGTAATGTATTTATCATTGCCCCCATTCCAACTTGACTAGCATTTTGAGAGTTTGTCAACTTATGAATTATCTGTTTGAGAGATCTTGATAAATTTGAATTATATGTTTGCTTTCTTTAAATCTCCTTTTAAACTCTTGCCTTTGCATAGGTACTTGATCATGAACTTTTTTTTGGCTTTAAACTTGCCCTACACCTAGCTTACCAACAATTACAAGTTACTATAGACCTTAAAGCATTTCATCTTTAAAACTTTTGCTATGAACACCTCATATTTTGTTTCATTACTAGATAATAAAAATTCAAACCTTAAAGCATATTTAGGACTATGCCTTAAGTTCATCATATGATTATGTTGTCACTACTTCTTTCTTTTTACCAATCAACCTATCAATGTGAATCACCCAATCTAGTTCTTACATGTTTATGACTTCATCATTATCAAAATTAGCACACTTATTGATAAAATTTGCTAAAGCTCAAGCATTTATTACCTTTCTCAGTTAAAGTTTTATGCCAAATTCATTGGGTTTCACTATCCACTAAAGTAATTTCCTAGTTATAATAAGTTTTTGTAAAACTAAACGTAGCAATTGGTCAATAAGAACAATGATTTTATGAGTTTAGAAATAGGAATTGAGCTTATGGGTTAAGTTGAATAAGGTAAGTATTATTATGTCTATTTTAAAATATCTTAACTCAACACTTTGGAGTACTTGACCGATGTAATAAATTGGCTTTTGAATTTACTTCTCTTCCTAATCTAAAATTAAAATAATCACAAATGGCCTCATAGTTAAGTATACAAACAACTAATTTTTTGAGACTAACTTGCTAAGGAGTAAGAGAAAGGCCAAGTATGTTTTCAAGACATTGAAAGCCTTTTCATAGTCTTCACTCTAATCAAAACATGAACACTTTTTTAGTACTTAGAAGAAGGACACTTGTTTATCACTTGATCTAGATATGAATATGTTAAGATGGATTAGCATGCTTGTGAGCATTTGTACACCATTAACACTTTTGGGTGAACAAAAATTCAAAATGGTTTAAATTTTTTATTAATTTGGCTTTAATTCTCCATTTTGAGACAAGAAAACCTACAAATTTTCTTAACTAGACATCTAAGCCATACTTTGTTGGATTTAGCTTCATATTGTATCTATTCAAGATGTCAAATGTTTCTTATAAGTTTAATACATGATCAGAGGTAGTCTTATTCTTAATCAACATGTTGTCCATGTATACATTTATATTGCATCCAATTTATGGCTTAAATATCTTGTTTACTAGGCATTGGTAAGTAATACATGTGTTCTTTAACCCAAATGGCATTACATAATAGTAGTGAGTTTTGGCTTGCATGATGAATGACATCTTTTTTTAATTAGACCATACAGGAATTTGATTGTATCTTGAGAACTCTTCCTTAAAGGTTAACAACTCATATCTCAAACTGTCATATATAAGCTAATCAATGTGAGGTAAAGTGTAGCTACCCTTTGGACACACCATGTTCAAGTTAGTGAAATTAGTAAATATACACTACTTATCATTGTGATTTTTTTTTTTTTACTATTTTTATGTAGGCCAACCAATCAAGATAGTTGACTTCTTAGATGAAACCCACTTATAACAATTTGTCCACTTAGTCCTGTAATACCTTTCGTCTTTTGAAAGCAAAGTTGCACCTTTTATTTTACTAGTTGATAAGCTAGGTTAATGCTAAGTTTATGGGTCATCACTTATGGATCTATCCCTAAAATGTTAGTAGAGGCCCAAGTAAAGATTGATGTACCATTTATACAGAATTGATGATGACCTCTTTTGTTTCCACCATAAGCCTTATTTCATTTTCTCCTTGAGTTACTACCCTATATAAACTATCTTAATCTAATCATCTAGGAAAAATGGAATTTGGACAAGACCTTTAACTAGAATTCCACATTCCTTAACCTTTAGTTTAATGTCTATGTTACATCAATAGTGACTTGTTTTCCTTTTTCCTTCACCCTAATGACTTGAATCTCAAAAGTCAGCTTGTAATTTCCTCTAGCCTCCTTTACTGCAATTGAAGTGGGAAACTTCATCTTTAAATGCTTAATGGATAAAATGGATTAGATTGCATTGTAAGAACTTAGGTGTTGACTACCATAAATTTTAATATGGCCTTTGTTGAGTGGTAAAAATCTCCTTTTATAAGGAGAATTTCAACAAAACTAGGGGATACAATGGACTCGCCTGAAAAGCCATAAAGGAAAAACATTATAGGTTTAAGCATTTCATGTGTATATCCCATTTTAAAGAAGACATCTAAATAAATGACTTTTATTAAGTTTATAGTATCCACTAAAACCCATTGTACTTTGAATTCATCAAATTGGCCTAGATAACCAAAGGATAATTGAGAGGAT
The DNA here is from genome assembly GCA_037832345.1 of Rhizophora mangle. Lineage (NCBI taxonomy): Eukaryota > Viridiplantae > Streptophyta > Magnoliopsida > Malpighiales > Rhizophoraceae > Rhizophora > Rhizophora mangle. Next base: position 213,176 of record JBAPLJ010000186.1, read on the forward strand.
ATTCCATGCCTTTAAGGTCAATATTCATGAAGGTGACTAAGGGGCTTTTGACCTTAAAAGATCGCTTTCCTTGAAAATTTAGTATCTTTCTTATATATGATTTATAGGTCATCACACTTGTCCTTATAGAATGGCCTCTCATTGTGCCAAAGATAAGTTGCTTTAAGTTAGTTTGTTGTCTTAAGGCAAGGTATATTACTAACTTATGTTAACACATTTGGTGGCTTTTCCCTAATTACCACTTAAGTTCTCTTTTCAAACATATTTTTACAACATTTCATGGTTAAACAATTCTTCAATTTCATTCTTTAGTTGATTGCATTTACTTGTGGTGGTATGACCATGGTCATTGTGAAACTACAGTATTTGGAAGGTCTTATCTTGATAAAGATGATTTGAGCAGTATTAGGCATTTAACCATGCACTTGTCCTTAATTTCCATGAGAATGTTGGCTCCATAGGTAATTAATGGAGCATAATGATCATATATTGGCTTTAAGTTATGGTTCCTCCACTTACAAACATTATAGGGCAAGATTCTAGTACACCTTTTATCTTTGAACTACTTATAGGTGAGTCTATTGGCTGAGCTCTTGTTGTTGTCATTATGATCACTGGTCCTTTGGATCCTTCCTAGAATTGAATGCATCATCCACAAGGATGAATCACTCAACTTGTTATACAACCTCTTTAAAATCTATGTATGGCTTCTTTAGCAAGAAGTAAATGAATGTAATTTGTCATAAGTTGGTCACAAAGGTGAATAATGTGAACATATCTTTAAGTCCACCCACATTAAGGGTTATCATATTAAAGTAAAGTTACATAGTCTTAGAGTGACTCATCCTTCTTTTATTGGAACCCAATCAAAGAGGTTATGGCTTTATTAGGGGTCTTACTTGTAATAAATTGAGTTATAAATTATCTGCTGAGCTGTGTTTAATTAAAGATAAGGCAAGAAGGGATGTCCCTATACTACTTTGGAGCTAGACCTTTCAAAGTGGTGATGAATGCTTTACATAACATGGCTTCAAATGTGCTGTGAAGGAAATTTGTATATAAAGCTTGTTCCAAAGGTACATGGGATCGATGATGCCATTATAAGAGTCCAAACTAAGTATTTTGAACTTCTCTTATATTATAAATCATTGCATTTCCTTTGATAAGGGACTATCAAAGGCATCCTTAAGTAGCAAAGAGCTTATTGTTTTTGCTTTATAGCAAGGCCACCTAATGCATAAGGTTCTTTAATTGCTTAGCCATTTTTCCCTCCTTTCAAGTAGTTTGTTAGATTTCAACTCAAGGTAGCTCTTGAACTCATACCTCTAAGGGGGACTTGTTGGCTTACTAATGCCAAAAGCTGATGGGGAATGTTTGTAAGGCTCTAAGAAAGGGGAAAAGGAAAGTCTCTAGCCTTAAATCAATTTGCAAAAGGCTTATATGATGGTTTTAGCCTCATCAACTTGGTTGTTCTTAATGCCCTACTCATTGTTAAGGGCTTGAGTGTGTTGTTCTTATAATGTTTCAATGATAGGGGTTATCAATAATCATCTTGTCTTAAATGCACTTGTTTATTGATTTTATAATAGGGTTGCATTCGTCAATGCAAGGGTGTGAAGCTTATCTTACATGCATGACACCAATTCACAAAGGTCATAGATAGGGAAGGTGCATTAGGATTTAGACAAGGAGAGCCCTTAACAATGGTGACAACTAAAGGAGTATTTAAAAGTTACAAGCAAATGAAAAAAGAAAAAGAAGAGAGAATTGGCATGGGGGAAGGGTATATAATGTGTCTTCTCCTATAGATGACACCAAATAATGATGAGGTTAGTCTATGGTTGAATGGGTTTGATAGCTCTTGCAAGACATAAAAAGGCTAGAGGGTATTAGGTTGGAGCTCAACGTTAACACTTTAATGCTTAAGTTAGTAAAGAACTAATTATAGGTAATCCAAGTTTTAAGTCTTGATTTAAAAATTGTTTTTAGAGGATATACTATAACTTTGATCAATGATTATATGAGATAACCTCAAAAATTAGCTTCTAACTACTGAAGAGATAACCATAAGGATAGATGCTCATAACCTTAACACCACTATACTGAAAATCTAAAAAAGGAAAAATTATTTCTTCAAAATACATTTGCACTTATTTTGATAAGAATAATGTGCAAGGAAATACAAATAAGAGTACAATATGTATATGGGCAAAGAAACCATTACTTTCATTCAACTTATATACACACATCTCCACTTTAAAAAAAAAAAATTATATATACACATCATGTCAAAGTCAAAAACATCATGCCCCCATTGCAATGCATATTTACTATTATTGATAATTAACCTTCAATCAAGAGCAGGCCAACTTAAGTAACATGTTCTTAACTAAGCCAAGTTTTTATGTAATTAAGACTGATGTTGTCAAGCTTAAGTTTAATGTGTCCAACAAATACCAAAATTTGATATGAACATTAATTGTTTTAATTTTAGGGAGAGGATAAAGGTGAAACTTCAAAATCAATTGGTTTTTAGATTGAGGTGAATTAAAAGCAATGTTGTCAACTCAATGCTTAAAGATCTACCCATTCTTGTTGAGTTTATACTTAAAGGTATATCAATTTGACAACGACTCTTCCATAGGACTCAAGGGGTGCCATTGATGATCCATTAAACATAATAACATTTTCCATAGGTTGTCACATGCTAATTACAACCATCCACAATGCTCTAAAATAAATCCTTTCATGGAATTGTGGTGCCTAAAAGATTGATTGATAACTCTTAATGCTCGTAAAGGTATTGAATGGATCTTTAAAGGCAATATCATCCATGAACAAAGGAAAGAGCATATCAAATGGTAGCATTCTTGTGAGAAACATATCTAAAATGAATGTACCAAAAAAAAACATATATAAAAAGAATAAAATGACTCTAGCACCATAAGCAAATGGTGACTAACAACATCATGCCAACTTCCTTATATATATGCATCTGACATATATCTTGAACCATTAAAATTTAGAGAAGGCAAAAAACCAAGCACATCATTTTCAATTGGCATGACAACTAGCTAATAAAATCTAACAATATATCATAGCAAACTAACTATTAATTTCTATAACTATAATTATTCTGGTAAGATCATAAAACTTGTAGAGAAATGATTTGTAGCAAACAAGAAATGTGGAAGTATTGTTTAATTTGGGAAAGGATCAAATTTGTATAATCATACCCTTATTTTTTTTACAAAGAAATTATTTTTAAAACTTAAACTTTAAGTTACAATAGAGTAACATCACTGTTGTAACAAAGTCCAACTTTGGCAAGATCGTGCCATACTTCCATTTTAATCTTAAATCAAAGTTGAGACCATTAACATTTTCTTACAAAGGACATCCAAAGGAACTTGGGCAAGATGAGCTTGTACAAAGTACAACAAGAATTGGTGAAAAATAATTAACTGAAAAGTAGCAAATAAATTACTAGTAAGTGGATGGTTGATAAAAATCACCTTGATGCAATCTCAATTCATAACCTCCCATTCTTTAACCTCAACACTAGCCTTAGGCCTAGACATAAGCCCTCTCATCTTTCCCTAACACAATGATGAGGCACTTGCAATTTCTCATATTCAAATTAGCATTAGAAAAGATCTATTGTAGTAGACATTTAGAGAGGATGGAAAAGAAGACCCATTGAAAAGTAAGAATCTTTAGGAATTTAGGGTATAAAAGATGATAGTCATAGGCAATTAGGACAAAAAATTGCCATTAATTGGGAAAAAGAGATGGTACTTTTATGGCTAAACAGAAAATGGTGGTGGGTAAAAGGAATATTTGTGTCTACCCAAAACCTGAGTTTATGTTTTTGGATAATAGTAAATTTAATTTTAAAAAAATAATAGTAATGGTTTTGATAAATTATCTTGACTCACTAAAAAATGTAAATCAAAATAACAAGCACAAATATATTATTATCGTGTAATTAAAAAAGCAGACGTTAAAATAATAATGATTTGTGATGATGATGATAAAATTAGGTGCATGTAGTTCTAGTTGGTGATTATAATCTCTCTTGTGATTTTGAGCACTATAACATTTTTCTTTTCTTTCTTTTTTTTTTTTTTTACTTCTATTGTTTTTGTTAGTACTTGTAAAAAAAAATAAAATAATATCTCAAATAATTCAAAAATTAATTCTAATTTTTTTAAAAAAAAATTTATTTGTACTACTTTTTATTTTATTAGATAAATTATATATCTTAATTTTTCATTTCATTTGAATCTATAATCATTTTTTTATAAAAAAAATTTAACCAAATAAAATATGATTTGAAATCAAAATTTATCTAAAAATATTTTATTATATATATATAAAGGTGTAAGATTCATTTGAAAAAATAAAAAATAATATAAGTAAGTTAAATAAGTTATTAAAGTTTAAAACTAATTTTATGATTTGTGCTGTGAAATACTATAAATTTAAAATTTAAATGACATTTTGTCTCTCTTCTTCGATCACATAATATCACAACTTAACCGTCTATTTCAAATTTAATTGCTAATCTTATTACACGATCAATTGAATTATTATTAACACAAGCAAGAGTCCAACCTTTTTGGAGTATCTTCTTGCAAATTATCCCAACCCTTAAGAGATAGCATCTGTCTTAAATCATGTACGTTAAAATCTATGGTGTTGTTGAAATAGGGTTACTTATGATTCCCAACTCAATTTTCAGTTTTACTTGATCTGGAATTCAATTTTGTTTTGTCGCAATATATATATATATATATAAAAGCAAATATTAAATCATATTATTTGATAAGTTAATATATACAAAAACATAAATGGAGCCTACGAACACCAAGTATAAAGCTTAAGGTGAGATGAGAGAGTAAGTTTAGAGTCACATCCCATTTATATTGAATTTCTCTCATCTCAATTCAATTGGACCAAAAAAAAAATAAAAATAAAAATAACTCACGTATTGCCATCAATCCTATTTATTACACCATCACAATTTTAATTAAAATACGTAACGGTTTGTTCGGCTAGAAGAAAAAGAGATGGGTTAATGGGTGGTGGTATCCTATGTTCAATTATTAATTTTCTTTTTTTTTTTTTTTTTTTCTTTTGAGTGCGTTTTTCTCTTTTTTGAGAATGTCCATTTCTCATTAATTAAGGGCGATGACTGAAATTTTTTTTGAGTGAGAAACTATAGATTACTGGCGACTTTAAGGCGGCCCAGAAAAATCGTCGAGCTGCTTGACCAAGAATTTCGCGATCAAAAGGAATCTAAGCCTCTCCTTCTTATACGCGTTTTAGTTAATCTCAAACACTTTCTTTTGATCTAACGGCGAAAAATAGCAAACAACAGATCATGGAATTGCAAAAACAAATTGGATTGCCTACAAATGGGGTAGGTTTCTTTTTTTATACATCCATAAATTTGCAGGCTTTGAATTTGTGCTGCCATTAAACGCCCTCGCCTCTCTCTTTCTCTCATCCTCCTCCTATCTCTTTGATACGTTTTGATTTGTTCAATGGAGGGAGAGAAGAAGAAGAAATACGTTACAAGCCAGGAGCTTAAACAGCACAACAAACCAGGAGACTTGTGGATTTCTGTACAAGGCAAGGTCTATGATGTCTCGGATTGGGTTAAGGAGCATCCAGGTGGCGAAGTCCCTCTCCTGAATTTGGCTGGCGAAGATGTCACCGATGCGTTCATTGCGTACCATCCTGGCACTGCTTGGCATCATCTTGATAAGTTGTTTACAGGTTATTATCTAAAAGATTATGAGGTTTCAGAGGTTTCCAGGGATTACAGGAGGCTTGCTTCAGAATTTGCCAAACTGGGTTGGTTTGAAAAGAAAGGGCATCTTGCTATGACTGCATTGGCATGTGTTGCCTTGTTGTTTTGCATTGTGGTTTATGGTGTTCTGTGTTGCCAGAGCGTCTGGGCTCATTTGGGTTCTGCTGTGTTGTTGGGGTTCCTGTGGATGCAAAGTGCCTATGTTGGTCATGATTCAGGGCATTACCAGGTGATGTCAAGCCGTAATTATAACAAGCTTGGTCAACTTCTGGCTGGGAATTGCCTGACAGGAATTAGCATTGCTTGGTGGAAGTGGACCCACAATGCGCACCACCTTGCCTGTAACAGTCTTGATTATGATCCTGATGTTCAACACATTCCAGTCTTTGCTGTATCTTCAAGGCTCTTCAACTCCATAACATCTTGCTTTTATGGAAGGAAGTTAAAGTTTGATCCTTTGGCCAAGTTTCTCGTGAGTTACCAACATTTGACTTTTTATCCAGTGATGTGTGTCGCAAGGGTCAATTTGTATGTGCAAACTTTCTTGCTGTTGTTTTCAAAGCGCAGAGTCCCTGATAGAGCTTTGAACATACTGGGAATTCTTGTCTTTTGGACTTGGTTTCCTCTTCTTGTTTCCTATCTTCCCAATTGGTCAGAGAGGGTGATGTTTGTGCTCACAAGCTTTGCTGTTACCTCAATTCAGCATATCCAATTCTGTTTAAACCATTTTCCGGCAAATCATTACCTTGGATCACCCAAAGGAAACGATTGGTTTGAGAAGCAGACCAGTGGGACTGTGGACATATCGTGCCCATCCTGGATGGATTGGTTTCATGGTGGTTTGCAGTTTCAGCTTGAGCATCATCTGTTTCCAAGATTGCCAAGATACCATTTGAGAAGAGTTTCACCCTTGGTGCAGGATTTATGCAAGAAGCACAATTTGCCTTATAGGAGTTTGTCCTTCTGGGAAGCCAACGTGTGGACAATCAGGATTCTGAGGAATGTGGCCCTGCAGGCAAGGGATATGGCCAACCCTGCTCCGCAAAATTTGCTGTGGGAAGCTGTTAATGTCAATGGATAATGTTCTACATTCAACTCTTTCAGATAGTAAATCAAGATTTAATTCTTGAAATTATTTACCATGGAAGTACTTGTTTTATCCCTGTAATTTTCTTTTATCGTTTTATTTTCTTAATTCTCTCCAATCAAATAAAAAAAAAAAAAAAGCAAAAGTTAATTTCTTTTATGTCATCAATCAGGCAATGACCATCAGTTCTTGATTAATCTGGGGCCTCACGGGTACACTTGTTGGACCATTTGCTAGTGCAATTTTGGGGCACAACCAATTGAAAAGAAGAGATTGGCCCGCAAAAAGCAAATTCTAAAGCTACGTTCGCTGGATTGGTGAAAACTTGCCAAACAGGGGATTAATCAATTAGATAACGAGAAGCCACCTTGTTTCTGGACCACTGATATTGTGGACTTCTGCCATGTCAACAAAATGTGAAACTTGATCCCTGTTATCACATGGAATTTGTAGGCTAATGTTGCTTCATCCCCAGCTGCTTTTGATCAACTCGGTAAAAGGCTTTTAGGGAAAGACTGCCGTCTCCCATATTAGGAGGGTGCTGGGGTGCCCGTGCTTTTTCAACTAAGGCTCGTTTGCGTTGGTCCTTATTCCTCCCAATAATGCCAGAGATTGACAAAGATTTGCACTAAAACTTTTTTCACCAAAGGATGTGGTACCAGACATATGTCATTTTAAATGGTAGAGTCCGCGTATAAGGGAAAAGACAGTGGACCACGTCACATTTGGCATCAAAGTCTTTGTATTCCTGATACTACTCATCACTTCCCCTTCTTTTATTCGGCCCCTTTTTCTGTTGGTGGTTTCTTTTTTTGACCATCAGATCTGTTCCAACTCATTCCAATGCTGATCTTAAATTTGCCACTTTTATCTAACCATAACCTTCGAATAATACACCTGGAAAATATGGTTTCAATTCGAGGTTACAGTTCAACATTTCATTGCTAATTTTGCCGTTAGTTGAATTGGCTCAAAACAATAAGAAGCACATTGAATGACTGGATATTACAAGGCTGATTTTCATTTTTTTTATTTTTTTCCGGGTGAATGATATTTTCCCAGCAATGCGTTGCATTCTGAAGGATTTTCTTGCCACTGCTGATATAAATCTTTCCCTGAAACCAATCGACACTGGGCTGTGCATAAGTACGGTAATGGAGAAGGAGGATGAAGCAGAATTGAGACTAAATATATGTCAAAAAATGAAGCAGATATAAATTTTCCCAATTTTGGAGGAGATATTTTATAAAACTATAGGGTGTTGTATAAGGCAAGTCTGATGAATGCCTTAGTCTATTTGATTGGAGTTTGAATGTCAGCATCCTCGAATTACCACAAAAAGTGTTCGACAGGCCTTTCGGCAACCAAACTTTGGCACAGCTTTAGATGGTCATTCCGTAACCAATTCGACCTGCATGTGTTTTACGATTAAATAAAACATTACTTTTTATGTTAAAAGTTTTTTTTTTTTTCTTTTAAGTTACTGCTTACATTTTGATTTTTTTATTCTTTTTTTTTTTTTACAAAAATTATTCTTCACTTTAATATTAGTAGTTATAAATGTTAAATACTTTTTATTTTTTCATTAAATTTATTAAATTACTTTTAATGGAACATTATATATGACTTTAAAAATATGATACATTATTAATAATATTGATATAAATATATTTTTAAAATTATATTTTTAATTGTTAAATTTAATTTTTAAAAGAATTTTATTATTAAAAATAATTAATATATATTTTAATTTTTTTATTTTTAAAAAATTAAAAAATATATTTATATTTAATGTGTGAGATTAATTAAAAGAAAAAAAAATTTAATTAATTTTGGATTAAAGAATTTAAATAAAAAATTGATAATATAAAGAAATAATTTTGAGATAAAAAATTTAATTAAAAATTATTATAATGAAAAAAAAATAATTTAGTCTTATTAAAAAATTGTGGGGAAACATTCACCTACTTCAGCTACTGATAAATAATAATACCCACTCATAAAGGCATCAAGTGGGCATTCTGACACTTGGCAGAACCTTTTAACTACACTAACGTGGAAAAATCATTGGCCACATGATGAAGCCATTGTCGGCAGTACAGTGTCTTAGCTTCGGTACATTTTCAAGCTAGGCCAATATCCCAGAAAACACCACTCACAAAGGAGATTCTCGTTGAATTTAGCCCTGAAATGGTCCATAAGGCCTACGTAGTGTGTGCCAGAGGTTTTGAAAATAGGATCAGACCGGGCAATTAGACCGGTGAAATTGAAAATTAGAATATAATTTGATTTGATTTATTTTAAAAATTATTAATTATAAAAATTTATAAATTAATTAATTAATTAATTAATTAAATTATAAAATAATAAATTAATTTTTTTATTAAATTAATTTAAAAAATTTATAAAAATAATTTTTTAAAAAATAAAAATTATATTATTAAAATTTTTTATATTTTTAATATTAAATATTAATTTTTTAAAATTTAATTTCAATTAAATCAATAAAATTGATTGAATAATAAACTGGTTAATTATCTAGTTCAACAATTCATTCAATTTAAAAATCCTTGCTGTGTGCTCACCAAACATTGAGCAATGGGCCCTTGGAAGCTATATACTATTCATAGTAAAAAGAAACTAACTAAAAGCAAAATTAGAATTGCTAACCACAAAAACCAATGAAACAAATACCCCCTCTAATTCAACGCCCAGATTACCAAATCCAATACAAGAAATAAACATCAAAAATTGATTTGGCAGTGGCTGGCATAGACCTAAGTGTTCCTCTGACTCCAGTAGAAAAATAAATCACAAGAACCAATTAAACACAAATCCAGAGAAGCGAACCCAGACCACTTTGAATGCTGAGATCACCTTTCAAACACAAGGGGCCTTGGGCTTCTTCTTCTTCCAAGTCTCGGCCTTCGTCAGCATTGTGGTGAGTACAAAGAGTGTTAGGCCCAGCTACAGTTCGGCCTCATCCTCCTTTCTGTTTATGTTTGAGTCCATTGTTTTCACGAGTTATTCATATATATTTTTGTAATTACAGTATATATATATATATATATATATATATATATATATATATATATATATATATATATATATATATATATATGTACCATATAAATTTATTTAATTAATTTTTTATCTCAACTAGACCATACTTAAGTTTTTTTTTGTTTTTTCATGCACATTTGAAATTAAATTAAATTAATTTGATTTATTTTAAATAAATTAATTTAAAAATCTCTCTTGCTTTCAACAGGAATTCTCTTTTGCAGACTGCACTGTGGGAGAGGTGAGACTGATAGTCGTAGCAAGAGATTCATCAATTTGACACCGGCATTAGATACATAAATAATTTGCGAGACATTATTTTACTAAATGCCTTTAGAAAGCATTAACTTTGGGGAAAATAAATTACCCGTTAAATGTAACAACAATTGTGCAAAACATAGAGAGAATAACTTGATTTGCATGTCAAATATTGTACGTAGGAAAAATAGGAGTATAATAAAAGCTAAGAGACTGAATTAACAATAATGAAGGTACGTTAACCCCATTAAAAGTTAATGTAAAGTTGAGAGACCAAATTATGGATTTGGCCCTTCTACGGCTTTTTTTTTTTTTTTTTTTTTTTTTATAATCTAAATTAAAATTTACATTTTGTGGGAATTTAAGGATCTAGATTTGAAACTTCAACGTCTCCAAAACTTTATTCTTGTAACCAACCAAGCTCGGTTAGTTGATTCTGACCAGACCAACTGGGTCGAGGGGGGGGGGGGGGGTGTTGGAATAAGAGGACAATTCAACACTGCTTAAGTAAATCACTATATGATATTCGCACATTTGTTATCAAAGCCTTTTTCTTTTTCTTTTTGGTACTGAAGGCTATAATATTGAAAATCAAGCTCATTAGCATATATTCTGAAAAATGATTTTCAGTACTACTCGAACAAATAGCGATTGGCCTGTCAATACAATTTTCAATATCATCATATGATGCTCCATTCTTTTAGATGATTTCTTTCTTATTTCTTTTGTTTTCCACCTTTTATTTGTTCTTAAATGATTTACTGTAAAAAAAGAACCAAAAAAGAAAAAAAAAAAAAAAAAACCTTAGCCTTGCTGGGCTTAAGCTCTATTGGTAAAGGTGATTATTACTTTTTTTTTTTTTTTTTTTGGTAGATAATTGGTATTTTGTAAGTTTAATTCCCATCATAAGAACGTAGGAGAAATGCCGATTTAAACACTTGGAAGAAAAAGTAGTTTGAAGTAATGTTGACTTTCCATGAATCATGACCAAAAACTAAACAGGTGTTGGAGGATATTATGAACCCTTATAAAGGACAACCCTACCAAAGATTAAATAAACTATGACTCATAAACTAGATGTGAAAATCAAGTAAGACAAAATGACTAGTAATGTCTATCTGGTCACTTGCTTTTCTTAATCCGCTTTTCTCCTGCTTGGCTTTATTAGAATAGACAATTATGAACTTGTGTGGTCACCATGACCTTATATAGTCACTCCCAAGACTCCAAAGTCTTGTCCCTCTTGAAATATATACTAAAGTTTTTGATCTCTGACTATCCTTAAATTAACAATTGCTTCCAGGCAATGGAATCCTTACAATCTCTGGCTACTGAGAGTTTCTCGCACAGTTGGTTAGCAGGCCTGAATCCCTCCTCTTGTGGATTTGATGAGGAGGCCCCCAAGGCATCTCTGGGCAGTTCCTATGAAGCCACATCTAAAGAATCAGTGCACAAGATGCTCAGTTCAAAAGGGTTTCAGGAAGAAAACCAGAACTTCAAGTTCGATGTTCCTACTTCTCGATCCTCTGATGCCACTGCTGATGCTGACCAGCTGTTCTCTGATGGCCTCATTAGACCTGCTTTTGTACACCAATCAAGGATAGGGCGTTCCAGTTCCCTGGATGCTGTCCGTCCCACCCCACCTTCTTCATTTCCTTCCACACACGTTGTTCCCGCCATAGATATTCAGTGTAATGTATTGCAACGATGGAGAAAGTTATCAAAACGAGTCGTGCGGAAGTGTTTTGGACATCTGAGACCTACGTGCATCGAAGGATCCATAAAAAGTATTAAAGTTGATGATATAGATAGAAAAGCATCGGAAGTTAAGAGCTTGAGCAATTCACCAGAAACCTCTCCAGGACAAAGTCCGCCGTACTCAACAGACGTTTGGTCTGATGCAGAGTACGAAAGCCCTATTTATGAGGCAGTTCTTCATTGCAAAAAATCAATAGGTTTGATTTGTGATGTCTTATTAATTTCTTCAATTTCTGTTTACAACTGATTAGAATCTCTACAGTGTTCTGATACTTTTCTACTTGTTATAATCAGATAAGTGATTGTCTACAGAGAAAGGAAGAAACTGGAAGGAAGAAAAGACTCTAGAAACGCAGAAGAAGAGATGAAATACAACTTGTTCTTTACCATCGTTCTCTGTTGTCCATTGCTGTAGTTTTTCATGCTCGTTTGATAATTGAGCAAGGAGAGAAACTTCAATGTTGCTCAGTATGTGGAAAGTTGATATTAAAAACATAGCAAATTAATCATTATGCAGAGATAAGGTTTTAAAAGAAAATTTTAGTATTTCTTATCATTTGCCATATCCATCTTCTCAAGATAAGAAACTTTCTGCGTTGACATGTGGCCAGCATTGCTGGGCCTTCAGTAATGACGTGTTTGAATTGCTAAGACCTAAAGTTATCCAACAGCAGAAATGTACACTGCGTCAATTCTGCGTTGTCATTTAGTAGCCAGAATGTGACCGCAAAATATGAAAATTGATCCCGGGATTGCAACTTGCAAGGCGAATATTTCTATCAACGTGGACATGCGGCGGCAAAATAATATCTAATTAATCAACTTCATTGGAGGGCCCTCCCAAGTCACAAGCTTGGGTTCTTCCATTTTGTTCTTGTCTGTCAGCTTTTGTGCTTTTCTGTCGAGCATTCCCTCTCATTTTGTGCCTTTGATAGCGAGCTGCGATTGTGATCCTTTTGTTACAGCAATGCTAACGCCAACCAAAGCTTAAGTTTTTTTTTTTTTTTTTTTTTTTTAGGGTGCAATTCATGGAAGAAATTACATTTAACCAACATAGCTATTTTCTTCCTTTGTCTTATCTGGTTCTTGCAATGATCAACACGACGAATGCGCTACTAAGCAGAACGCATCATTGACCATGTCTTCTGGAATACGAAGCAAGAAATAACACCCTTTTTCCGGGTGCAGAAACGGGATATTGTCTAATAAAAAATGCTATATTGATTACAGGTTGTCTACTACTTTCATGGCTCTTTGTCACTGGGAAGACAGCGGCAGCACCCTTCATGGGAATAACATCTTTTTTCCTGCAAAAGCTATGACCAAGTAGCAATCTACGTAATAATATGCGCAGCCCCAGGCATGAAGGCAGACGGTCTAATTTCCTGTGTAAAAGTATGGTGAATGGTACTAACAGCCCTTTCCCACGTTACAAGGAAAAGAGACGTCTATGCATTATTGAGGGAATTTTGGTTACGTAGGTTACATGATAACGAGGAAGAGTGAAAAACAGGAAGGGGACATAGACAAAATATGCTGGGAGAAAAGTCAATAACTGTAGCTATCGTGCATTACTGTCTACGTCTAACTCCATTTTTGTTTCCCCAGTGAAAGTTGAAACTTTTCTGTTATCAAGAACAAGCACCGCATCCGACATCCGCTCTTTCTTCCTCTATTGGAACGCGAGGGACCCAAACCAAACCACATGCCAATTGTCCTCGCTTCCAGATCATCCCTTCCCGTCTTTGCCTACAACAATGGTGACGTGTCGTTTCAGCACGGCCTCTCAACACATGAAGGATTAGATGGAATTAAACAGGATAGTTTCTTTAATTTATCCAATCAAGAGCCAATTGTCATAACCAAAGGACATATCTCCTTGTCACTGGAATAATTTTTTGTTGATCAATAATTAAGTAGACTTTGTTCTACAAACAGTAATGTGAGCAACCTATCATAAAAAAAAAAAAAAAAAAAAAAAAAGGCAGGATATTCAAATCATCCCATTATTCCTTTTTTTTTTTTTTTTTTTTCACATTTTGTGTAATCAACCAATTTCCTTCTAATAATAATTAGACTGATGATCTGGGTACCACGTAAATTAGAAGCAACTGGGTGAACTTTCCATTAACCAAAGGTGTAAAACCTCACAGGGTGTGGCCTATATACTAAATAGTTTGATCCGTCATGAAGCACTTCAGATCATATTCGAGTCTTAAAATTGTTTGTAAGAGGGAAGTATGGCTCCCCTTCCACTCAATGGCCTTGAAAATATAGTATTATTATCACGACCAATCAATCAAGGAAGATTGACGCCAGCTAAATAATCTGGTTGTGGTTTCCGATGAAAAAAAAAAAAAAAAATCTGGTAATAAAATAACTGGATTCCTGGATCTAACAACCAGGAAATAGACTTTACCAACTTAAAAAATAAGAGTATAGGGAAAAATCAATCGATAATTATTTAGAATCTATCAAGTAAAGACAATTGCAAAGGAGTTATTGGCTAAGCCTCCTATACGGTGTTATTAAACCCGATCCACTCTGATTAATTAGACACATCAATCGATGAACCAGATTCCAAATCATGTCGATTCCTTAAAATGCTCAGATAAACAATTGATTTGAATGGATCTGGTCAATCCAACAGCTAAACTGGTTGACTCGAAAACTTGATACTATGTCGAACTATACATATTTTTTTCAATTTTAAAATTTTATATCAAAATAATTTACTACTAAAAATACTCAATCTAAACTTAAGTATTTATAATATCAAATTAAATTTTTAGTTACCACCTAAGTTAAAAAGCCTGGTGATTATTTGACGTGTTTCCTCCTGCATTGACTTAAATTTGAGTTCTCTTATTAATATCCTTTCTTATACAAAAAAAGATTTATATCAATAGTGTAATTTTAGATTCATTAATATTAAAATTAGAGGAAAAATCATGGATTCAATAATATTCAAATAGTAAATCTTTGTATGAAGAAGGTTGAACGACTCATGGTTTCATTGCATATGTCCAATGGCTAACATCCGTGTGATGCAATTTTATTTTTTTTTTTGGTGTCCAAAAATAAAAAGTTTAATAAAAAATTATTTTACTTGTAGTATATCACAATGTATATTTATATTTTATGCTAAAATATTAAATAAATATACGTCATCTTATTTGAAAAATTAAAAAAAAAAGAAAAAGGTTGACATTTTTATAAATTTAAAGGAATTATGTTAGATGTGAAAAAAATATAATATATATAGATAAATATCACAAAATTCTAAATACTATTGACTTATCAATTCAATTCAATCGGTAACCCAACGTTCTCATGAAGAGATGTTTGTGCTGAAATTTATAACAATTCCCATAGTCCAATTCGTTGTATTCTTATAGAATAGCATGGTTTTAAATTTTAACATCCGACTCAACAATAATGGAGGGCAAGCCGAAGGCGACATTCTCCAACTAAATTATTCCATTTGAAAGATGTGATTAATTATGGCGATCTGGGGACCAAAACATTTCTTAGCGTTAGTCATCAAGTTATGGTTATGGGCCATAGGCTATCGATGCACCTATTTGTAGGCCTGTAAAGTGGGGCCACCTCGTCTCTAAATTTCTTGGCGAGTCACCACAAGTCATGGGAGTGCTAGGTCATCGACAAGAACAGTGGAAAACCATTCGAAGAACTCGGGCACAAGGGTCTCCTCCATGATTTACAAAGGGAGACCAACTGACTCCTGCCTGTCTTTTCCCTCGCTGTCGCTTATGATGGCATTGTCGTATTACAAATTGGACATTAAATAATCGAAGTTTTATTTTAGATTCCAATGATAAGGTCCCACAAAGTCGACCCCACATGAAAACTACTGCACAACATCCAACGTGAGAGTGGAATCATGTCTCGAGCCTAGAAGAGTTCTGATTCTTTAAACTTGGATTGGACAAAGTGGAATTCCTTAGTGATGGTTTTTTCATTTTTTTTTTTTTAGTTTGAAAAAAGCTATGTTTATTTTCATGAAAGTATTATTATTGAATGAGTGTCATTGCAAGTGGATCCCATAACATAAAAAAGGGGGAAGGGACGGTGGCTCTTAGTTCGGCTGATGCAAACATCTTGCATATGTGTCCGAAAATTGAATCCGATCTCTCTTTACATTCAGCATTATCCATATCTTGCCGTCAATAGATGGGAGGCTTTTGGATCTAGATTAGCCTCAAACTGGTAAAATAAATGTTGGGTCGGATCTTAAATAGGCCGGGAAAAACATAGCTCCATGATATTATAGATGTCAGAAGTGGGATTTGAACCCACGCCCTCTATCGAGGACCAGAACTTGAGTCTGGCGCCTTAGACCACTCGGCCATCCTGACATTTGAAATGTTTATAAAAAATATTATATAATTTCATAAAGAAACAGGGAGCCCCTCCCCCCAGTTCAGGTATTTACAGGAAAGGGAAATTGATTTGGATTGGGTGTGCGAAGAATCACCACTTTCTCTAGTTGTTTAGCTTTGAGCATGAGAGCTTTTCTACGAGGGACGTTTGCAATATGAGAAGCCTGTCGTTCACGTTCATTGTTTATTTTCCTGTTTGGGGCCTAAGGCTGGCATGATTTTAAAGATTTTTGACTTTGACATTGTAGTTGCAGGTCGAAAAGATTGTTATAAAGACTATCAGAGAAGAAGACGGGACCATAATCTGGGGTGAAAATTCATTCATCAATTTTCTTTTTCCTGTATATTCTTGGGAGGCATAATCAACGAATCTTTTTATGTTGGCTCTTCATGCAAATAATCAAAGTCAGATCAGGAAGTTGGCGATTATATGGTCGATATATAGTTACATAATAGGACGTATATTATGGCTCTTATTCATGGCCTCTGTTGACATTGCTGCACGCGGCTTGCTTTATCTCAGTCTGCATGGCTTGTGCAAAAGTTTGCACTGAGTAGTGACTCTTAACGTAGAAATTAGCTGGGGGAATCTGGCTATGAATGACTCGATGTTGGTAGCTCTCTCTTTTGACATAATAGATGCGACAGAACTACTTGGGGTTGTTCTTTTTGTTAGAATCGTTACAGCTGAAGTCTGGTTGGTGAGTGTCTCTTGATAATAGCTATCACAAAGTGACGACGCTTTATGTTCTTCCAACCTTCCAAGTTGTAAAGGGTTTTCAAGTATTGACAGAGCAACTATTTGAGCGGCTAGCTCCCCTAAGTCTTCTTCTCCGCTGTCCAGAATTGCTTTTTGTAGTAGTTATGGATGCCTCGTTATGTCAGAGTATAGGCCAAGCACGATTACTCATCTCTCTGGGACGCTGGATCAGAGCACTATTTTATTTTATTTTATTTCAAGATGAAAGTTCTTTCTGTACTGTTTTTTTTTAGTTATGTTAAAGTAAGCAATCGTGTCACTTATCTTACCTAGAGTGAAAATAGATTGCCCACCAAATTGACAATTATTAACCGTCAAATAATAATAATAATAATAATAATTAAATATTTATTTATTTTTTAAAATATAATTTATTTATCTATTATTTTATATCATATAAATTTATTTTATTATTTTTTATTTTAAATAAATTTTATTTAAAAAAATAAAATCAAACCACACAGTCTGGGTCACCCCAAGAAATTACCTAATTGGCGTAATTTTGTTTTTATTCACTCGTAAATAAATTGTCGGCGACGATGTGTAGCCGTCTTATTGTTTATTTTTTAAACAAACCAATAAATTTAAAGGTTTCCGTTTAATATGATGACATTTAAATCAAAAAACAGCGGTTAATTACCGAACTTTGTAACTTCAATTTTCATTTTCGTTCCAACCAGAAAAAAAGAAAAAAAAAATATCAACAGGCAGCGCCACATCGGGCAAGCCAGAAGCATATCCCTATTCATAAACGGCAACTTTTTATTTATTTATTTATTTATTTGCTCGAATTAACGTAATTCTTTCACAGGTAATACAAGATTTAAGTGTTTATGTCTTACGCTTTCCTGAATCTGAGTTCTACCGCCACCGTTGGATTCCTCTCTAGCGCGCCGACGGATGTGAGTTCTCCCCGCTAAATTCCCCAAAAAAAAAAAAGAGAATTGAGCACGTGGATAGATTGATTAAGAAAGGTTGTTCGGTCCTGTGGTTTCTTGAATGATGTGGAGCTCGATCGAGAATTTGAAGCAAAACCTAGACAGGTTCGCGCTGGACGTCCACGGCGACGCCGAGGAGCTCGAGATCTATGGCTCGCCGCCCAATGGCCAAGATTCTTCCATCTCCGATAGGAGGTATTCTCACAGTTTTGCTCATTCGAAGTCGTTTTCGCCGTCTCCCTTGGCCAACGGGATCGACTCGCATTTTAATTCCGAGGTATTTTTCGTTCTCGCAATTTTGTTTGGGTTTAAACTTTTTATAATTCTGGTTTGCTATAAGTCTTAGTTTTTTCGTATAATTGTTCTTCTGTGGTTCTGAATTTTGTTTACATTTTTAAGATAGGCCTTCAATTGTTGAGTCGCATGCTGACTAAATAAATATTCAAAATCTTATTCGATTGGTGGCCGTCGATCCTGGTTTCGGCTTCAGAAGCTTTAGGTTTTTTTTGTGTCTGTGATAGGAGCTGTTCAATCTTGGATTTTGCTGAGGTTTATTTTTATTATACTCCATGCCAGCATAAGGCATGGATTTCATTTTATTTGCTGATCCAATCAGATGTGACATGCTGTCCTTTGTACTGCCATCAAACTCAGTGAACATTTTGTAGAGGAAGTGAATTTGAGTTTACTTGAGATCTAGAAGCTTAATCTTACCTATCTGTGATTATCTCTGTCCTTGTGTGTGATAGCTGTGACTGGAAGCATTTCCTTTAATAGGCTGTAATTCCAAGCATTTTGTGTTACAGACTCTAGTTTCAGAGAGAGTGAGATGAGTACAACTCGAGCCATTTTATTTTGTGGGACACATAGTTTAATGACACTGTGATTTCTCTTATTTGTAGATTGAACACTACAAGGCAGAAATCAAAAGACTTCAGGAATCTGAGGCAGAAATAAAAGCATTGGCAGTTAATTATTCAGCTTTATTAAATGAGAAAGAGGTATTCTAGCAGCAGCTGTGTCTTCTATTGTGGTTCTCTTATTTAATTATGTACACTAGTTTGATGTTTATATTCTCACTTTCTGGCATTGCAAATTTCACAAGTTTGCCCTTCTTTGATTTAACAAATGTTGTTTCGTAATTGATTTGTTCTAAATTTATATATTATGTTCTCCCTTGCCAACTTGACCATTTTCCCTTGACTGCTCTGATTTGACAGGATCATATTTCCAGATTGAACCAGGAAAATGGCTCCCTAAAGCAAAATTTGGTTGTTACAAAAGAGGCTCTGAACATGTCAAAAAATGAGAATACAAGAGCATCAGCACACATGGGCAGTGTGCTGAAGGTATTGTTGAAATCTCTACTGAAATTTATTGCTTGGTGTTGTAAGTTTGGATCCCCTAGTAGGCTATGGGATTTCATGATCTGCTCAAGTTTAAATCTTCATTATACTGGATAACATGGATATATGTTGAGTGTACCATATCTGACATTTTTTTGAGCTGCCATTATCCAGCACAATAAAAATTTAGCAACCTGTATGACAGTGCAATAAAAAGTTATCTGAGCTGTACATGCATATAGTTGTAGTTGAACTGCTGGTAACTATTGCATGCATTGGCCCCATCTTATAAGGAATACTTTTGTAATTTGCTAATATGGGGAGCCTTAGATTTATAAATTTTGCTTGACTTTAGGCTCATAGGTGAGAGAAACCAGAATCCAGAGGATGGTGATGCCAATGAATCTATGAAACTCTTTTTTTGGCTATCTGTTATAATAGCCCATGATGTGAACTGCACACTGTCTCATAGGAAAAAAAATCATAAATAAGCCAATTTCTGGAATTTGTGCAGGGAAATGTTGATCAATCCCCAAAAAGACAGCTCAAATCACCTGCAACTCAAGTTAAAAACCGTTATGGGGGGAACCAAACACAAAATGGTGTCTTCTCAAAACAGGATGGAATAGGAAATGGAGTGGCACATACTTTTCAACTGGATGCTAGAAATTTGGATTCACAGGGAAGGGAGAAGGTAATGGCAAGTTATGTCCTGTTTTATTTTTGGGAATATACATGCTCTGTACTCATTAACCTTGCCCACTCTCTTACTTACTTGGTTTGTGATACATAAGTTTTCAAAATTGCTTTACTGGTTTTTTTTTTTTTTTTTTTTTTTATCCAATGGTCAAGTCATGCATATGCTTAAATTTGTTGCTTTTTTTTGGTGTTTCTATGGTGAAGTCACAGGCACATACTTTCCATATATGTGTTTGTGTGTGTCTATATAGATGTGTGTAGCATAATACTCTTTTCCTCTACTTTTGTTGTAGGCCCAATCTGTTCTGTTGTTTTTTTTTTTTATTTTATATATTTTTTTGTTAAGTGGTGAATGAACTTGACAACGGATATATTAATGCCTTTAGGAGCTTGCAGATTTGCTAGAGGAGAAAAATAGATCCTTGGCAACATTACAAGCTACTCATGAGCTACAACTAAAGCAGCTTAAAATGGAACTTGAACAAGAATGTGATAAATTAGCAAATCTGCAGCTAAAATTACAAGGTATTTTTCTACATCTTGTGAGTCCAATTTTGTTAAAATTTGGTATGACATGCTAAGACTTCTTTAGTTTCTGAAGATGTCACTAAATCTTCCCTCTTTACTGTTTGCTCTTCTTTTCCCTATTTTTTGGGGGGGTGGGGGTGGTGGGATATTGTATAATTCTAGAGGAGCACAGGTTGAATGAATCTCTTCAAAAGGACCTCCAGATGGTTAAAGTGGAGGAGAACAAAGTAAGTTCAGTTTGCACTGATTGGTGTTGATGCTTTAGTTTTTGTGATAGGACTTTAGTACTACTAAAGGTTTTTCCAGCAGTTACATTCTGGCCATGCCTCAAAATTATAGTCATGATCTCAAAATTGTAGTCATCATATTTTGACTGCTGTTGTAAGATATTTATCCATGTTCATTTGTTCTTCAATGTAGAGCATGATGTCTTTTTACATGAAAAGAATATGCTTTTCTTTGTTCCGTAAGGAACAGGACAAGTGCTAACAGATGACTGATTTGGGATATCTGTTGGTTTATATGTTAATATTCTCAATTGAATGGATGCACCTGGGTTTATGATAATGGTGCACTGGCTCCATTTCTTAGACTACATAAGGGAATTCAAAAAAGATGTTACATTCCAGAATGTACAACATCACTGTATTCTTTTTCCACTTCGCCTTTTTGTGACTTGGCTTATTTGCTCAGCTTAGAACATTTTTGGCTTTGATTAATTTATTTTGTTGGCAATGCTTCATTTGTTGGAATGATTCTGTTTCAAGCGGCATGATTTTTAAAAATTCCTCTCTATGACTTTGTTTGTCCGAGGCACTGACTTATGAGTTTTACTTTTGCCTATTTTATCTAATGGTAGACCTCTGTGGAGATCAGCAAATTACATACTGAATTGGATGCTAAAACATCAGAGATCAAACAATTGCAGATGGAGTTGAGTAGAATGGAGGATGAAGACTCTGATAACATTGTGAAGGGCTTGAGAAGAATAATTGAGGCCCTTGAGAAGGAAAACACTGATCTCAAGGTTAAAAAGTTATGACATTGTTTTGCATGCAATAAATGTGCCTCATAATTAAGTAAATGATATATATTATTTTTGTTTAGATGTCAAAGAGTGAACTTGAGGCTACTTTGGAAACTAGCAGAAAGTCTATGACTGACAGAACCTCTCCAGATGGGGTACGAGTGGATATTACAGTTTGAGATTTTAGCCTTTGTAATGCTTGTATGTACTTTTTACCTGTATGTTATATTGTTTATTATTACTATTATTACTATTAAATGTTTTTCCAGAAGGTAGATTCATCTAGAAATGCTCATATAAAGGAGGAACTTGAACTCTCGCTGCAAAAAATGGAGAGAGATTTGAAGGAAAGACAGCGGGAGAAGGACAAAGCATTGCAACAATTGGCTCGTCTTAAACAACATTTACTAGACAAGGTAGCTTCCCTGCCTCTTCTGTGCAGTGGGTGGTGGGGAATTATTGTGGATTATTTTACTTTATTGATTGCTTCACATACATTTAATTATTACACAACATTGCTGCTATTACAATTTGGAATGGTTCATTTAAGAGACCCTCTGCCTGTAAGCAGAATGACTTGTTTTATTGATTGCTAGAAATTATGATGACCAATAGCTTATCATCATGTTTCAAACAAAAGATAGAAGCATTGATACAACCGTTTCCCAAATACAGAGATGATTGTATAATGGAGTTGGATAAAAAATTGTCTATGAACTTCAAGCAGTCATTATGATGTAGTTATTACTCTTTGGGGTGTTGTTGGACATACATTGTTGCCCTTATTTCTCAGTGAATTTAATTGCCTGTTCAATATTAACTTGCTATTTCCATTGTAAAGCTTCTGATTGTGTACCCATATCTGCATTCTTTGTGCTTGATTTTCCTATGGCTTTTGCGTTCATGAATATGCTTGTGAATTGGTATTGAAAATTACTGATAACAAGCAATATGATAACTTTCTTATGTGGCCAGTATTTATGGTGGTTTCTGTTACAATCCTCCTTGTCTAGGAATCAGAAGAATCAGAAAAAATGGATGAGGACAGTAAAATTATAGAAGAACTTCGTGAAAATAATCAATATCTAAAGGCTCAACTATTGCAAATGGAGAAAGCTTTGAAGCAGGCAACTGCAAGTCAGGAGGAAATTAAGTCGATTAATGAGAATGAAATACAGAAGTCCAAGGAGATGGTTGAAGATTTGAAAATAAAACTTGCAAACTGTATGAGCATAATTGATTCGAAAAATGAGGAACTTCTGAATCTTCAAACTGCTCTTGGTCAGTACTTTGCTGAAATTGAAGCAAAGGTAAACATTTCTTCTTTACTGGGTTGAACTGGGACATCTTGCTGTATCCTGGTTATTCATAATGTTATTATTGTGTGTAGGAACATCTGGAGCAACAATTGGCTTTAGCAAGAGAAGAATTGGCTAACCTTTCTGAGCTTTTGAAAGTATGGCTTTCCCTCTTTTCTATCATCAAAACCATTTGATTGTCTACTTCACTGAAAACCTTGTGTATCATTCTCCAGATAAGGTTGTGAATTGTCCTAAATTTCTTGTGGTTGTTTGAGGACCTTCATGATCCCTCCTCCACCAATGACTTTGAGTTTGACATCTGCTTAATGTTAAATGTGCAACAACATGAAGCAAGCAGTTACACTGTTGTAGGTAGTGTGGCACTTACAACATAGGATATAATCTTATCTGCAATTTATGCATTCAAAATTGGTTTCACCAGCTAATTTGGTAGAATTCCTTTGATCACATTTGATAGGAATTCTACTGTTCATAGCTCAGAACATTTTTCTTGCCAAGTTCCTTAAATGCTTATCCTCTTTGCCTTTTTTTGGGTATTCTCGCATTCTTTTTGCAGGTTTTTATTTAATTTGTGTTTCTACATTCAAAGCAACTACCTTTTACTCTGTTCTGTCTTCTGTTGCCATCTGTGACTAGGAGAATGGTGATCTATTTCTCCAAGCCATTTACTCAATTGTTCTGCAGAATAATGGGTCTATGGGTCTTTTCTTCCTTCAGGATGCAAAGCAAGGAACAGAGGCATCAAAGAAAGAGAAGGAAGACATTTTAGCTCAGCTCGCACAAGCTGAGATGATGCTTGCAGAAGGAAAGAACAGAGTCAATAAACTTGAAGAAGACAATGCAAAACTCCGTCGTGCTCTTGAGCAGAGCATGACCAGGCTTAATAGGATGTCTGTGGATTCTGATTACCTAGTGGATAGGTTGGAATGTTCATTCTTGAATTAGTTTTTCTTGACTTGTTTGGATCTTGTCTGACAAAATAAGGGGTGTAGTAGTCTCATATGATCTTACATTTTTTCTAGCATTTACTGTTACATGTATGCTTCTTTAGTGAAAGTGAAAGCTGCTAATTGATCAATATGACTCGGATTTTTTCTATTTTTGACAGGCGTATTGTGATCAAACTGCTGGTGACCTACTTCCAGAGAAACCACAGCAAAGAGGTGCGAATCTCTCCTAGTGTGATTAACCACTTATCTTTCTTCTTCTCAACATGCTAAGATTTAATAGTCTGCATAAAAACTCTTAAAAGAAGGGCTAAGATTTTACAATCAAATTTTCTAAGATTTTACAATCAAATTTTAAGGCTCTACATTTGGGTGATTAACATCTGGAATTAATTTTCCTGGATTAATAGGGACTTACCACTGTTCTGGTGCATCTAAACAGCCCCAGTCTATTCTCTCAAAAGGAAATCAATTTAATGTTTTTCTTGTGGGAAACCCTGTTAAAATGGATCTCAAGTTTGGAGGGTTTTTTCTTTTTTTATGGGAAACCATGCATAGTCATTCCTCTGCTTCTGAGTTCATTTCCTTTTTCTCTCACTTGACATGACTTATGCACTAAATCGTGTGAGTTGGGTTCCAGGTCCTGGATCTTATGGTTCGAATGCTAGGATTCTCTGATGAAGACAAGCAAAGGATTGGGGTTGCTCAACAAGGTGGCAGAGGCGTTGTTCGAGGAGTTCTGGGATTACCTGGCCGGCTGGTTGGTGGAATCTTGGGAGGAAGTTCAGGTGATGTGCAAACAAATGCCACATCTGAAAAACAGGTATCGAGAATTATGTTATGTGTTTTAACCTGCTCTGTAGTTGTCTATGTTCAATCACAATTGTCTTTTTGGTGTCCATGCGCGTTTTTTATTTGGATCCCTAGCAAAGCTTTAATCCACAATGAGCTAAACCAGTCAAAACATACTCAATTTCATTAAAGTGACCCGGGTCAACCTTCTTTGAAGGCAAGCTTGGGCAGAATCACTTGGCAATTGTGCATGACATTGGTTTGTTTCTTTTCTTTTTTAAACCTTTTGTCAATTTGGTGGACCAAATTGGATTGTCCAATGGCAAGGCTCTACAGGAAATCACTTTAATTGGATTCCAAACTGAGTCTGATTTGAGCAAACTACTGTCTCCACGTATTAGTTACTCCATCTTGTTGGGAATTTACCAAGTCCCAAGTAGTTAAATTGCTTGGATCTTGATAAAATTTGTGCTGAAAGGAAAGGTAGTATTTCAGCTTCCAAGTCGAAGTACTGCAATTCTCCTCTTTTCCCGGAGTCAGTACTTATTTAACTTTTGGAATGTCAGTAAGCTGCAGCCTGCAGCTCCTGTTGATAAATAGATGTTGCATAATGACCATGAGAAAGGGGAAGTTCATGGTTTTGTAATTTTCACTCATTTAGAAGCTGTTGTCATTCATTGGTATATCCTTACCGGATGCTTATGCGCATACGTCTCCAGTCCTTTGCAGATCTGTGGGTCGATTTTCTCCTTAAAGAAACTGAAGAAAGAGAGAGGAGGGAGTCTGCAGAGGATACAGGTAGAACCAAGCAAGATTCCCAAGCAAGAAGTCCAACCGCTGCAAGTGTTAGTTCACCATCGGCGGATCATAGAAAGAGTGCTGGTAACGTCTCTGGTTTTTTGAGATCAAATTTTTCTCCAATTCAGAACTACAGTTCCCTACATTCTCAGGGAAATTTCAAGCCATTTGAACATTCTGAGTCTGAGTTCTCTGCAGTCCCCTTGACATCAATGGACAGCACTTCTCGTATATACCAAAACATTGAGAAATATTAATTGTGTAAATTTCTCACAAATTATAGATTGTGCATTCATGTTGTAGCACACCAAATGTTCTTTCAATTCTTTTGTATTGAAATTAATTGGTCCATTAATAGCCATCCCTCGGGGAGTTCCGGTTTATCTAGTAAGTCTTCTGTAAACTTGTTTACTCCTATTTTCTGTATCCTTCGTGGTACCTCTGGAATTTCTAGCTGTCACCGTGTTGCAATGAATGGTTTTTGCAACACAGGCCGAGTTTTGGGGACTTTCTTAAACTGTTACGACTAATGAAACCCTAAATGTGCGTGTTTTTTGTGCTAAAACGAGCAAAGGAAATCCTCCAAGTCGAGCAATGACTGCGAGTCTTCTCGTTTGACGGCCCATGGATGCAAGCTAACAATACGAAGCTTTAGTCAAACCAGTAGTAGAAATTAACAAGGCATGCCCCCTACCCAAAATAGGAGCAACTCGACAATGTTAATTGACATGGTAACCATGATCAAGTTACTCGATATGATGCCGTGGCACACAACTCAATTCCATTCCCCATTGAATCTACATGGACCTGTGTTCCCATAAAAAAATTGACCTGGTTTTAAGGAATTGGCTTCTAATGCTACTCCAGACAGCAGATGGAATCGCAATTTCCAACAAAAGGTCTGTAAAATTGTGATGTTTCAAGTGTCGTCTCCAAATCGAAGACCATAAAACCTGTTGAAAAAGGCTGAGAACAGAGGCCTCTACCAGCAGCAAGCAAATAATCACCACGCACATATAGCAAAATGGTCATGTCCATAGCATTATGGTCCAAAATCAACTCAGGAACCATAGAGATTAAAAGATACCAGATGTAAAAGCAACTGCCAGCAAATATCTATTCAAGAGGCACTAGATGCAACAAGGCTGTAAAGAAAGCAGACAAAACCTACAGCTTTTGATGATAACCCCATATTCCAAATTCATTTCAACGGAAAAAGACTACACTTGAAGGCAATTGGAAGGGCCATTGAAAGAAAACAATAAAAAAGAGGTCTTGCACAGGGCAACCAAAACCTGCAAACCCATGATCACCAAAATGTGCTGGCTAACAGTCAGTCTCTCCCTTTCTAGACCCTCTTAACTTTCATTGCACCTATTGGGATCTTACTGAGAAACTTAGCATCAAACACAGCATATTGCTTCTTGACCTCTATCACTGCCTTCTCAGCAAATGGGTCAACCTTGTCCTCATACTTCTCATAGAGCACTGGTACTGTGTGCAGCAAAACAAAAGCTGTTTACAGCAACAAATTTCAGAATGTCATCAAAACATACACTAATAAATCATATCAGCCGATTCATTTTCCATAGTCATTACCTATATAAAACAGGGTTAAGAAATTGCACCAACTCCCCACAACTGACATAACCCACAGGGCAGCTATAACCTGGCAAATGAAACAAACATACGGATCAGAGTACCAACAGAAATCCTAACCTAAAAGTTAGTCAGGATAAGAATATGAAAGTATTGCATGCCTGGGTTGAGATTTGGTGTGTTCAAGCTAGGCTCGGTGTATGTATGTTTAACGAATGAGCTAAGCTGAGCCGAACATAGCCTTATTTAATAAATGGGTTTTGATGAGTTGAGCCTTTATTGAACCAAACCTCCAAGCTCTTCATGAATAGTTCATTTAACTTCATAATATTAACAAGAATAATTGAAATTATAAAAACCTATTGTTATAAACAGAATTCAAATAGCAAAAAATGTCTACTTTAATAAAAACAACCAATTATAATATAAAATGTTTAATTTCAGTGTATAATCATGAACAAAATATATAATTTGAAAACAAGTCTATCAAGCATACACTAATGACACACTAAACAAGTCCTTTAAAGACTTTATAGATGAGCTTATAAATAAGCCTTAAACAAGCTATTCAACAGCTCAAACTAGCCAAATTTGCCTTTGTTCAGGCTTGGCTCATTTATTAATGAGCGTTGGAACTGGGCTTGAATATCATAAATGAACAAGCTAGAACAAGCTCTCATTGGAACAAGACACTGAACCCTTAATAAACATGTTGGCTCCTTTGCAACCCTAAACATAGCAGAATACCAAAACTACAAATTAAAAAAATTCATGAAAATATAATGCATAATTAGGCAGGATATGACCCCATAAATAATCTGCTTTAGTGTCAAGATGAAACTTGAGACATATAATTATGAGAGTTATAATTAGCATACAATGAGAAACTTCTTCAAGTCCTTTCCATATGCAATGTTGCGTAAAGCTGAGAAAGCTTCATTAATTTCAATCCTCAGTGCTGAAGCAACCTGCAGGAATGGTTCCTCTGGAAGATGAACTTCTGGGATGCGAGGTGAAGTCCTACATAAAATGTTTAGAAGGAAACAGCGTAAAGTTAGCCTGCCCGGGGTAAGTAATCTACAGGGAAAAGATATAGGAAAATGGACCCAAAAATGCAAAGAACAGGAGAATTACTTATTGATAAACGTATGAGCATTGGACCACAAGAACAAGATTGCCAGGGAGAGTATCAATATGTGGCATGCTAGAGTGAGCAGGTGATATTCAATTAACTCAAAAAGGACCCAGATTGCTGTGACAGCACCGAGTACACCTGCTGAGATCTTTTTGTTCCTCCACAAGAATACATCAGCAGCTGCATAAAGTTAATTTGAGATAAAAATAAACACAGAAAGTAACTCCTTCCCTTTTTTTCTTTTTTTCTTTTTTTTTTAAAATGCCATTAGACGCAAAAACAAAGGACAAGGATCGAATTTACTTAACGGGTCATCTTCCCTAATTGCTAATAAATTAGATATTTTTAAAAAACTATTCATTTTCTTATCTTCGACAAATTGCCAATAAACACACACTTTTAGCTTTGATTCATCCTGCAAAACGCACCATATAAGTACTCCTAATGTAGAAAACAAACCCAGCGCTACATAAACGAAGAATCAAATCTAAGTTTCCATTATTTAACTATTTAAAATACATCATCAATTTAAAAATTTTAAGAAATAATAATAATGATAATAACTAAAACCCATAAAATACAAAATTCCCAAAAAGAGAAAAATAAAAAAAGAAATAGTAAAAACCAGGATTTCCGTACCCTTGCCCCCACCGAGAACCTTGTGAACAGGTTTCTCTCTTCCGAACAACCGGTAAATCTTGGCTTTCACCAACGACGGCGAACCAGGTTTCTTGTCGGAATCCGAATCCGAATCCGAGGACGAATCGTGATCGTGGATCTTCTCGCTTATCTTCTCCATCACGGACTCAATCGGGCTCACTGAATGCTCCGCCATTGCACTCCGATCCTCCCAAACGCCCGATCGGGAACCCTATTTTTCAGCCGAAATGAATCCGCAATACCCAAGTAGATTATAAAAAATGACCAGGGAGACTGAGAGAGAAAGAAAGGCTGTGAGTGTGAGTAGAAATAAAAAGCCTGGCATGGATGTGGGCCTAGTATAGAAATTAAAATTAAATATCTTGGCTTGGAGTTCGAGCCTGAGGTTTGGGCTCTTAGCCCGGTGCTTCGGCAGAATTTGAAATCAATCAAGTTGACGGCGTTAGATTTGAAATCGAGGAGTTGTCGGTTTTTTCAGGTCTTTTGCTGGCTTTTTGTGCGGACGGTGGGCTGGTTGTTTGGGAAGGCACCGGCCTACGAAAGACGATGATGACACGTGGCACTACAGAGATTAAGGAGGGGACAGCTATAACTTTATGGCACGGCGGCCAATGCACTGAAAATTAATAGTGGGCTCCACGTTGTCATAAACCCAGGTGGGCCCCATACGGAAGGGATCTATTTTTTGATTTTATAATTTGGTGTGCTGATTTTTTTTAACCCCAAATACTTTATTTTAAATGCATACATCTTACTAGAAAAAATTAATGTTTAAACGATGTTAAGTTAAGCATATTTGTTATTTTAATTTTTTTTAATGAGTCAAAATAATTTATCATAAAAAATATTAATTATTATTTTTAATATTTTATATTATGTCATTTTGAATTATTTAAAGAAATAAGTCAAAATAAAATTTCTTCAAATTAAATATAAAAAATCTTTTAAAAAAAATCTTGATACCCACCCATTACAATTTCTCTTTTTTGTCAAATATGAGGGGCTTTGCTGAGATTACAAAACAAGGGATCATGGCATTACACGACATCACATATATATCATCGGCAAGAAATGCTTTGGAGGACGTAGGAAAAGACACCAGACCACTGACATGGGTGAGCACCAACAGAGCTATAGGTTGTTCGTCACCCGATTTCCCACTCTACGCACCTGCCAAATACTGACTCCCAATTACTTACGTTGTAATAAATCACGACAGCCATTAATTAGATTAGTAGAGCATGTGGGTGGGTGCTTAATGGTTGGTTTCTCCTAGCCTGCGAATACGCTTCTAAAGATAAAACCAGCCTCCAAGCATGTTTTAAACAAAGTTTTAAAAATTAAATTAAATTTATAAAATTAAAAATTAAGATATAATTTTATTTCATCTAATAAAAAATTTATTTATTTTAAATATTATTGACTAAATCAATAAATTAGTTAATTATATTATAAATTAATAAATTAATTTATTAAATTAATTTTAAAAATTTGTAATTTTTTTAAAATTTTTAATTTTCTTAAAAATAAAAATTATATTATTAAAATTTTATATATATTTAAATTTAAATATTAATTTTACAAATTTTAATTAAAATAATTAAATTTTAAATTTTAAAATTTTTTTAATTTAATAAGTAATTCAATTTTTCAAACTTTAATTTTAAACCCTACATGAGGGCCAGAGCACTGCACCAAATGTCGTACAAGTTACAAAATTATGGTGAAAGCCTCGTATCCAAGAATCCGAGGAGAGCAGCATGCTTAGGCGCCTCTCTCGGCTGCCCCATCTACGTTTAGTTTGATCCAACCTGGTTTTGAAAAGAACTAGCCAACGAGAGTAGGGCCTTTAGATGTCATCTTAGGTTGCTCCTCCTGTTTCACAGTGGCTGTCACATATGCCTTGGCTAGCCTGAGCTCAAGTGACCTTGAGTACCCTCCATCAGTACCCCAAAGAATATCGTCTCTCCACTTCCACGATCACCAGCATCATCTCATAGCAAAAATAGCTCTCCACTCTATAGTAGACCCCTTTCTCAAAATTTCCCTATAGATTACTGTCTGTCAAAGGCAAGATTGAGGAAGCTAACGTACTTTATTGGGTCTACTAATTCCATCTAGGCATTAGTTGCATTTCTGCAGTCCCATAATAGGTGCAAGACTGACTTTTAATACTCCTTACATAATGGATATGTCCATTTCTTCTTTTCCATCTTTTCAGGTTTGTTAAGATTTTATCGTGACTCACCTTCCATAAGAAGCACCTCAATTTTTCCGGGATCGAGAGCTTCCAAATCATCACAAAATTAGAATGCCAGGTGATAAGAGGGGACCTTTCCAAGTGCATGGTAAGCTGTACAGACTGCGAACATCCCATCCGCTGAGAGCCTCTAGCTATGATGTTCTGCATCAGATGTGCCATCCCTGAGATGATAAGCAGCAAGTTTTGTGAGGATATCCATGGAAACTTGTTCGCTAGTAGGTCCCTGCTCCACCTTGAATTTGGTTGCAAGTAGTGAGAAATTGGTCTTACCTCCTCGGTATAATCGATTGGCTGAGAAAAAGTGCATTTGGGAGTAGCCATTTGTGAAGCCAAATTTTTGCTGAATGACCATTACTGGCTCTCCAAGTCAAGCCAAGTTCATAGCAGCTATTAGTATGAACTAGACATACCCATGTTTAAAGAGGCCATCCACTTACGCACAAAGCTTATTCCTAAAGTCCCCTAACAATATTTTCCTATAGCGACTCTTGACCAAAGGCTTTGAGGTTCTGTCAGTAGGCTTCACCCGGTTTAGCCAGCATAGCTTGATTAGCCTTTTGCATTTCCTGCACCCCAAGGCCGCCGAAATTCTTTGGCTTGCAAACCTTGCACCAATTTACCAAATGTACTTTCCTGGAGGTGTCTGTGTCCACCCAAAGAAAGCCACAGTGAATTTTATCAAGACTAGAAGTAATATAGGAAGGGAGCTTCATTGTTTGCACAGTATACTCGGGGATAGCCAAAACCACCGATTTCAGGAGGGCAAGTCTTCCCGCAAAGGAGAGTTGCTTCCCCTTTCATCCTACCAGACTAGATCGGACTCCATCCAAAATAGATTTATAAGTAGAGTTGGTCACCTTGCCATGAATTACAAGCATACCTAAATACCTGCCAAAGTCCATTGTCAAAGAAATTTCTTCTTCCTTTACTGATTCTACGAGTCAAAACTGGTGTAACATTCTTAGAGACAAAGATACGATATTTGCGAAGGCTAGCCCACTGCCCAGAATTAAGACAAAAGGTTTCCAAACAATCTATGGTAATATTAATCTGCTCTACGGAGGCTTCAGCAAAAGGGACCAAGTCATCTGCAAAAAATAAATGAGAAAGAGAAGTCCCCTGCATAGATATCTAAACTGGCTTTCAAGCACCTCCATGCACCAGGTTAGAAATTAGATTATGAAGCTGCTCCATACACCGCCAACAAATAAGGAGAGAAGAGGTCCCTCTGATGGAGTCCTTGTAAGGGCTTGAAGCTCTCCAGTTATGCCCCATTCCACAATATATTTATGTTAACCATCGAAATGCATTCCATGATCATCTAAATCAAATTCTATGGCAAGCCCAATTCTAGCAAAGTAGCGTGTTTGAACCCCCAATTCATTTGGTCATAAGCCTTTTCTAGTCTAATTTAAGTATCTTTGAAGATATCACACACCATCTGATTTTAGAAAAGAAACGCGTTAGGGTTGTTAAGTCTTCTAGTCAAGTGAAAGTAGCTAAAGTTGAGACTAGTTCAAATGTTGTTTTCGGTTTAAAACGTAAGTGGCATTATAAAAATCATCAGAAAGGAAAAGGGAATAGGCAACCATTAAAGAAGAATAAGAATAACAGTTGCAAGGGTGCAATGGCAAGAAAAAGGATAAGACCAAAATGAAATTCTACAATTGTGGCAAACTGGTCATTCTGTTCATCAGTGCACTGATCTAAAAAAGGTATCATATACTCTTACTTCCTATTGTTTAGTTGGTGTTGTTAGCTTAATATTGCTTATTGAATCTAGTCCATTATGGACAATAAACTCAAGGGCCATAGACCATGTAGTTAAAAATTAAAAAGCATATATGAAATTTTGTCGAATTGGAGTTGGTTCAATATGGGTGTATGTTAGGAACAATGTGAGGATAAAAGTCAAGGGGATTGGCATTTGCAAATTAAAAATGTGTGATGGTCGAACCCAACTACTTCATGATGTTTTGTGCACTTGAAATTTGATGGAATTTTGTTTCTATTCATTTTCTTCTATGTTTAAGCTATAAAATTGTTTTCAAAGGCCATGTAGTAAATATTTAGGATGGCACTTCTTATGTTGGTTGTGGACATCTATCAAATGATTTTTTGTGTTAGATATTAGCTATGGTGTGCTTGATATCTATAATAGTTATTTTTCTATTATTGTATCAACTAATAACAATGTTGTATATTAGGTAAAAAGGGCTTTTTAGGCTCAATTGCTAAAATCAAATTGTCTATTTGTCAACATTGTCTAGCAAGAAAAATAACTAGAAAACCATTTGATGAGGTAGTTAGAGCCAAATTTTTGTTGCAATTAGCCCATTCTAACATATGTGGTCTATTGAGTATGAGGATAAGGCATAATGCCTCATATTTCATTACTTTCAAAGATGATTATATATATTATGGTCATGTTTATCCAATATCCTATAAATTTGAAGTATTAGCATACTTTAAAAAATATTTAAATATAGTAAAAAATCAATTAGATAAAAGAATTAAAATCCTATGAATTGATTGAAGATATTAATATCTCTCTTAACAATTCAAGAAATTATATAATGAAAAGGATATAGTTGAAAAACTAAATATTCCTTGAACTCCACAACAAAATGTTGTTGTTAAGTGAAAAAAACAAAACCTTATCAAAGATATTTAGGTCTATGATGGCACAAGCAAATCTCTCAATATATTATTAGGGTGATACTTTATTAACAATTGTGTATATACTTAACCATATGCCCTTTAAACCTATCTTCCACACCACATGAATTATGGTTAAGACAAAAGTCTGACCTAAGTAATTTATGACCATTAGGGTCAATAGCTTATGTTCATGATCCATCTCATAAATATGAGAAATTGGGTCCAAGAGGTAAAAAATGTATCTTTATAAAATACTGTGAACACTCCAAAGGGTACATGTTTATTGGTAATAAGCTTATGAAAGCATTTTAGAATTAAAATCATGTAATATCACATTCTTAGAGAATGATTTTCCTAGTAAAGGTGATATTAAGAAGGATTTTTATCTCTATGTGATGAGTAATTCATATGGCTATAATGCACCAAACCCACTAACTTGAATAGATAAGGAAATGCCTTAAGCTATCAATTCAAGTGGGAGCGTTATACCACAAGTTGTGCAAGGTTTGCAAGAACACATATTGTGCAAAAGCAATCACAAAAGTATCCCACATCATCATTTTAAGATTGAAGGAGAAGCTTTTATAATTGTCTTTCATGATGAGGAAGAGCTTAAAACAATAATTGAGCCTATCTTATGCCTTACTAAGGAACAATGGATGAAAGCAATAGAAGAAAAGATGGAATCCATGAAATCTAATTGAGTTTGGAACTTGATAGATTTGCCCCAAGGATGGCTATTAGGAACAAATGAGTTCTTACAATCAAGTGTAAGGCAAATGGATCCATAAAAAGGTATAAGGCTCATTTAGTGGTGAAAGGTTATACTCAATAAGAGGGTTAAACTATGAGGAATCCTTTTCATAGATAGAAAGATTTACCTTAAATCACCTTATTCTAGCTATAGTAGTAAATATAGATTTTGAATTACATCATATGGATGTTATAACTACTTTTCTTGATGAAGAGCTAGGTGATAAAATTTTTATGGAATAACATATAGGTTTCATTGTTTAAGGCTAAGAAAATAAAGTCTACAAACTCCAAAGATCAAATAATGGCCTAAAACAATAGACTAAATAATGGTATTTGAGATTCCATCATGCAAGAATCTCATATGACTTTGTAATGATTAATGAGAATCATTACATTTACATCAGGAGATTTGAAAATAAATTTGTAATTTTATCTTTATATGTAAATGACATTTTACTAGCTTAAAATGATAAGGAGTTTGTCACTATTATTTAGGAATGGCTGCTCTTTAATTTTGAAATGAAATAGCCTTACATATATAAAATCCTTTAGTGATTTAAAATGAAAGTTATAAATTTATTAACACTTTAGTTATTAAAGGCAATATTCTAAACCTTAAAATGTATCTTAAAACATGACAAGAGACAAAGAAATAAAGAATGTGCCATATTCCAATGCAATTGGTAGCCTAATGTACACCATGATGTGTATATGCCTTGACATTTGTTATGTCGTGGGATTGGTGAATCGATACTAATCAAACCTAGAAAAAAAAAACACATTGGCAAGTTATGAGGATAATACTTTGGTATCTTAAGGACACCGTAGATTATTCCTTTTGTTATCAAGGAAATAAGTTACGACTAATTGGTTATTCAAAGACCAATTAGGAAGGAGATAAAGATTAATGTAAATCTACATCATGATATATGTTCCTACTAAATGATGGTGCCATATTATGGAGTAACAAGAAGCAAACCTATATTACCTTACCAATAATAAAGGTAGAATTTATGGCTTGCTTAACTACAGTGCAAGAAGCTGTTTGACTTAAGTGATTTCTGAACATTTAGGAGTATTTGGTGATCAACAAAACATGGTCACATTATATTGTGATAGTTAGGTAGCTATTACATATGCAAAAAATCTTAAGTATCATTATAAAACTAAACATATTGCTACCTATTACAACTTTGTAAGACATATTGTGTCATAAAAGGATGTAATTTTGTAGTTTATTTCGACACATGGAATGATAGTAGATCCACTAACTAAACCAATACCAAGAGATGTATTTTAATCATATGTTAAGTCTTTAGGATTTCATAGAATTCAATGAGTTGTAACTATATGTTGTTATATAATTAAAAAGTTATGTTTCTTACTATACATATATTTGCAATATCATCCCAAGTGTTGATTATTACACAATGAATTCAATATAAGATCATTTTAGCACAAGTTTCTTTTTATTAAAAAAGTAAAAGTATATCAAATAAAATAAGATTGGTCCACTCACATAAATAATTGCCTCTAATGTTAAGAGAGCATGTAGAGATGAACTATCATGTGAGCAAAATTTTATTTATATGAAAATAGTTGCCTTAGAAAGATTAAGATGAGACTATAATGAGTAAAAGTTAGTATAGAATCTCACTTGAGGGGGTCACTTAGAAACCTCAAGTTAGATGCTTGAAAGTGACTAAATTAAGATCAATATAGTGATTTTATAAGAAAAATGAATGAAATGACATATACTTTCTACAGAAAAATGATCATTATATGTCTTATCTCAAATTTTATGCATAATGGCCATATGATGATACCTAGTAGTTCTTAACATTAGGTTATAAGAAAATTATTTTAACAATATATCATGGTCATGTTAAAACCCAACCAAGAAGTTGTTCTTTTGTGCTTTTATTTTTATTTTTGAAAACAATTAGTTCTTTTTACCTTTACTTATTTTTTTAATTTATTAATGACTGATAATCTAACTTTATGCCTAAGCTTAAGCTTTTATTTCATAAAAATTTCTTTCTTTTAACAACTAAAAAGTGATTGAAGTATAAAATTAATTATACTTAAAATCTTTAACTTGCAATTCAATTATACAAAAGCTATTCCCTTTGTGAGATGATACTACTCTTTAAGACTAATTTCATTGTATTTGCTTATTTGTCTTGTCTAATACATAATTACTGTTGGCATTCCATAGATCTTCAAAATTTTCCTTTTTCCTTTTTTTTTATTTGATACCAGGGACGTTTAACTAGAAAATCAAAGAGTTTGCATTGAAATTGAACTTTTTTATTTTTGTTTTAAAAGGTCTATGGAATAATAATTTACATTTAAAATTGCATTAATATACAAAAATAATACAAACTTAAAGTTAAGTAACAAATCTAACATGAAATTTCAAATGTAACGAATTATACCTTAAAACTTAAATATGTAACAAAAAAAAATAAATCATCAACTATGTTTGACAAATTCTATCAAGTATGCTAACTTGGCTGAATAATGTGGATTAGATGATAATGTAGGCAAAAAACAAAAAGTTGATTAGGAGGTATGGGTGTCATATCACCTTTGTGGGCCTATTACACTAATCATAATAATTAACCCAAATTGAAAATAATTTACAAATTGATTTATAAGAAGAAAATCATTGAAAAATAATTTTAATTTTTTAACTAAAAGAAAAAAAAAGTAATTATATACACTTTGATTTTATTTTATTTTTTTTTTAAGAATGACAAAAGAAATAGTGAAACAAAAAAAAAAAGATAAGATCAAATCTAAAATTGCATTGAGGACTTCTTTATCATTAGCAATGGTGATAGAAAAAGAGGGAGAATGTGAGTGACATAAGTTGTGAAATTACCATTAAAGGTAATATTTGTGATTCACTATGAAGGAGACATTATTGGTCCACAAGAGAGAAAAAGTGGAGGGATCATCGACTTCAAAAGGAAAAGACAAAGAGAAATACTCAAAGACGAAATTTAAGGTTTACTACTAAGGTGATAGAGGTTGGTCTATCGAATTGAAAAATCAGAAAGCAATGATCATTATTTTAAAAAATCAATGAGAGAGAGAAACGATCATGCATTCGGACAACCTTCCAAGTAATTTTTTAAGTTTTTTAACAAATGCTTAATCAATTAATGGATTTAAATTGTATTGGACATAATTTAAGGTTATTCAAAATTGGATATTTTACTTATGATAGAGATACTTTTTTGTTGCATGTGTGTAAGAAATAAGTTGCAATTTTGTATGATGTGTTGATATCAAAAATGTCTATTGTATATCCAAACAAGACTTTAATTTAATGGCTGAAGCTAAGGTTGTGAGCAAAGTACAAAGGATTTAAATGTCATTAATTGTATTTGTTGACATAGTAAAAATTAAAATAAAAATGAAAACCATATGTTGAGATGATAAATTGACCACACCTTTTTTAATTTTTAGGAATTTATGGATGTTAATGATATACCATGGTGGAACATTAGAATTATAGTTAGAGACAAAATATGTCGGTGGTCAAGTTGAAGTGTATTAATATATGACGAATAATTTTCATTCCATGCTAAGCATTGAGGAAGTGGTTATGAAACATGGATACATAAACATTGTTGGATATGTTTACAAGTATTCAAATTAACATTTTGAGTGTATTAAGCCACTAAGAAGAGAGTTTAACATGGAATTACTAGCATAGCAATAAAAGGGAAGCATATGACACAAGTTTATGTCTTGCATGAAGTGAATCAAAAACATGTTTTTGATCATGTATTAGTTTAGGTGCCCAAGAATAAAGTATTTTTGGAACTTTAGGTGTTTGACTTTAAAGTGTGTGAAAAGGATGAAGTATTTAGCATTGTAGTTGGTCTAAAGGATAAAGTTTTTGGCAATGTAAATTTGGTACATGGTATAGTGATTGAGTATTCAAATGGTTTATAGAATGGAGAGGTTGATGGGAATGTGACACAAGATACTACAAACAATAATTTGCAGAGAAATTCTGTTATTACATACCCAAATGCAAAAGAGTTTAACCAAGTGATTCCACCACAGTTACTGGAAGATGAGGAAGGTGGTATTAGGACATAGTCAAATTCTAAGCCAAGTGGCATTGTTGGGGTTGTTAGTAATCAACATTCTAATGGAGACACCAAAATTAGAGAAGAAGTCTTGAATACTTTAGATAAAGATGACCTTAATTTATTCCTCTATAGCATAATAAGACTAAAGATGAGCTTAATGATAAAGACCTTTTAACATATGATGAAGAATATGTTGACACTAGGGAAAAAAAAAGATTAAAGAGCTAAAAAATGTTGGTGCTTTTGACTATACAACCTACCAAAAGCCAAAAGAAGTCAAAAAAAAGAAGAAAGCTTATGTAGTCACCCATTAGTCTTGTTAAAGGTAATGTTGATGACAATAAGTAGCACAGTAAGTATAAAGATTCTGATATTGAGATTAATACTCCTATTAGTAATGAAGAGGGTGATCTTAAAACTAATGCTAGGAGGCTAAAAAGGAAAAAGAAGTATAAGATATATGAACCAATGCAAGATCATAAAGATTTATAGTCTTATACAAACATGATTTTCAAAAGGACCTTAACAGTTCAAAAAGTGTGTTCAAAGGTATGCCATTGTGAATGGATTTGCGATCACGTGATATCAAAAAATTTTGAAAATACAAGTTGTATGTATTGTTGGGTGTCCTTAAAGGGTATATGCAAGATGGGAGAGAAAGGAGAAAACTTTTAAGGTCAAATTAGTTTAGCACTCACACCTACTGCCAAGTTTTTATGAATAAGCAAGCTACTATTGAGTGACTTATTAAGGAATATTTTTATAAATTCCTTAGAAAGCTAAACTAAATTGTAAAAGAGATAAGGCAAGACATTTAAAAGACCTTTTGCACTTATAGTAATAGGAATGCAATGTTTTAGGGCCAAAAGAAGAGCAATCAAACTACTCAAAGGATTAATGTAAGATCACTATAACATGTTAAGGTCTTATGAGGTAAAATTGAACATAATCAATGCTAGTAGCCTATTTAAGCTAGAGACAAATCCAAATTCATTTGAATTAAAACTTGTGCTTTTCAGATTTTACATAGGGAACATGGATTCTTAAAAAGTTGTAGGCCTATCATCAATTTGAATGGATGCTTTCTGTAGACTTTTCTTGGGGAAGCATTATTGTGTGCTATTGGGAAAGGTGGTAATAATCAAATGTACCCAATAACATGAGTTGTTGTGACTAAGGAAAATAGAGAATGGGTCATTAAACTTTTGATTGAAAATTTTGGTTTGTTTAATGGATTATGTTGGGTTATCATTAGTGATTAACAAAGGGTAAAATTTTTAATTTTGTTTTGGTTTATTTTTGACCATGGTAATTGTATTCATGGTAACTATTGCTAAACATGCTAACTATGCATATTCTTTTTTCTTAATGTTTAATTTAGTAACTATGTGAAATAATGAAGGAAATGTTACCACTTTTTTAGCATAAAAATTATGTATGTCATGTTTATGCCAACTAGCATAAAAAAAATTAAAGTGTTTCTCACTTAAGAAGTGTTTTTGGAAGACATTAAGAAACATAACTCATCATGATTTTAAGGAAGACATAAAGTAGATGAAAGAGCTATCCTTACAAGCAAAAGAAGATTTTAGTAAAAAAGATATGAAAAAATTCACAAAGGCTTTCATAAGCACTTGGTCGAAATGTGATATGATTAATAACAATATATCTAAGTGTTCTAATGGATATATTGTGGAAGCTAGGATAAAAAGTATAATAAATATATTTAAAGATATTATAGTGCCTTTGATGGAGTAGATTGGACAAAAAAGGCAGTTGATGGAGGATTTAAGTGGCATTTTCTACTTGCATATAAGGAAAATATTTAAGTAAATTAAGTATGATTGAAGGTTATGCATAGTTAAGTTTAATGACAATTTGAACTTTAAGGTGGATATAAACAATGATACGTACATTATGGACCTAGTCAACAAAAGTTATACTTATCATTAGTGGGATTTCTTTGGCATTCTTTGCAAGCACTTTATTGCTTTCATAAACCATTAAGGAGAAAATGTGGATGCTTTTGTTAAAAATTGTTACAAGAGGAAAGTTTACTTGAAGTCATATAACAAATCCATTGAACCCTTAAATGGTTAGAAGATGTGATTAAGGGTTGAGAATTGTATTATGTTGCCTCCTTCTTTCAAGATTACGCTTGAAAGACTAAAGAAGGCAAGAAGAAGAGGGACTAGATCACAAGTTAAATCTATACCTTGGAAGCAAATATAATAGGTTACAACTAAAAGCACTATGCTTGGAAACAACTATTTTTACACAAGACTATTGCATCTTCAATTTACACTTTGTTGTATCTTGAAACATGAATTTTGATTATTGTCATCCAATCTTCTTATAGGTTACAAGGCAATGTAATTATCTTAACATTAATGCAGTGATGCATAGTTTTCTTTCTCTAAGTTTCTCTTCTCAAAATAGTGTTAGCATTAAAAAATAGTTTATGATTACAATTTTAATAATTTTGTTGTTGCTTGTTGTTAGCATTAAATGGAGTTTCAACAACTTTACAAATTATTAATTACATTTGACATTTCCTTTAACTGTTGTGTGCTACTAATAATGACTAATTTTCATAAAGAAAAAATAAAATTAAAGATGGGAACATAAAACTTATTGAGACAATCTAGTCCCTTTTAACACAACAACATTACATCTTACATAACGCTTGCAACCATTATGGCTCACCAATAGCAACAATTTAAAGACATGGAAGATGACATTCAGTCCTTTTTTTCATAATGGATAGTGAGAAATACAAATAAATAGATAACTTTCATGATACAAATACATTAGGACTGTTTAAACTTCATTATTATTATTATTATTATTTTGCTTCTACTTCAATGAATTAAGGCAAATATATCATATTAGTACAACCATTTAATTTTACATAGCTTGTAATGAGAATCACAAGTACAAAAATGAGTAATACAATAACCCCATTATACATCTTCTCATGGGACTTCAACTTAGAATCCTCATAAAACAAAAATTTGTTTCTTATTTTTAGATCAACACACTCACTCTTCAATGTTGTAATATTGTATGTTTTGATTTTTAATTTCTTATTTTTATTATAAAGGAATTTAATTATGTTCATGTAAAATACTTTAATTTCTTGATGTGAGAAACTTGTAATCATCTTCATTCCAAAATCATTATCCCCAAAATCGTCATCTTAGGTTGTTTTGGCTCTACAAATTTCAAATTTGGGCTTCCATTCCATGTTTGCATAGAATTTAGTTTGAAATAATGCATGAAGAAGAAAAAGAATGAAAACGTTAACAAAGATACAACTTTAAGAACAAAATCTCCATAAGACTCCATTGCTAGTTAATGTTTGATTTTGATTTTCTTTATTATTCTCTTTAGTATGCAATTTTGACACTTTCATTTTTTAGTCTCCCTTCATTCATGCAATTTGAAATTTACATCTAGAATTTGTGAGAATAAAAAAACAAGGATGATTTCCTCTTAGGTTCATTCATTTTATTTTCTTTTTGTTTTGTTTTATAGTTAATTTTTTTATTTTAAAATTAATTACTTTTTTTAATTAATTATTTAAGTTAAGTTGTAAATTATTTCAAATGTAGGTTGGTAAATGTGATTTGCCTAATAAATCCATAATAAGGGTGACATCGTATTCACACATCTCAATTATCCTTTTGTTTTGTCCATGTTATCATTGGATCCATGCCTTTCTCAAAAATCAACATACTTGATGAAATTTGTTTAAAGAGTTGACAATGTATTATTTTTATTATATATTTAAATTTTGAAACAATTAGATACATTTGAAATGTTCTACTATATTTGTTACCTAACAGTAAGTTAATATATATATATATATATTTTTTATGCTAACCCTTTAAAATTTGAACTTGAGATTTCTAACATGCATCTATAATGTTCTTGATTTTCAAGGACTTTGAAATCATTTTTCTGTCCAAAAAAAAAAAAAACAAAAGGGAGAGAGAAAGCTAACGTGTTCGGGAATTCAATTTCTGACGTAGTAGTCTCATCGTCTCTTGTACCCACCGGTGACAGTGAGTGCTGAGTGTAGAATAGTGGAAAAGCGAATAGGTAACCGAGGCAAGAGAGCACCCGCCATTCAAGATCAAAGGGTAGACTAGCACGGGCTTCTCATTTCCCTCTCAAGTCAACAATGAAGATCGCTATAACCGGAATTTTAGGGTCAAAAATATTGTTGGTTGCCAAGTCGGAGTCACTTTATCCAAGGTGTGG
Source organism: Rhizophora mangle (assembly GCA_037832345.1). Lineage (NCBI taxonomy): Eukaryota > Viridiplantae > Streptophyta > Magnoliopsida > Malpighiales > Rhizophoraceae > Rhizophora > Rhizophora mangle. The sequence goes on from JBAPLJ010000186.1 coordinate 256,172, forward strand.
CCCAGTTGGACAAAAAAGAATCTAAATTAGGCTGTAGCAAAGTGGGGAAAAAAAAAATAGTTCTGCAGGTATCTGAATCCAAGTCACGATCAGAATTCGTTAGGAAAGAAAGAGAGACAAGAGCACAGGGGAATCTAGAGGCCGAAAGAAAGTTGACTAAAGCGGTCCAAGAATGCCGAATGCTGAATCTGAATCAAGTGCACATAGTTTGCACCTACGTTCACGACCTTTGATGTACTAGAAATGGTATAAGTCATTTGCAGTTCTTTTAGCTGCTTGTATTTATGTTAAACATCAGCTGGACGGAAGGGTTTGTTGTAGCCTGTTCTTCATTTGTTTTCGGATTTTCAAGTAATACTTTGGGTGGTTGTCCATACTTCACAACAAACTCTATTGCTCCCACGTTCTTCATGACCGCAGCAGCCATTTAAAATAAACAGAGATTGATTGAGTAGGATTAGAACACAAGGTAGCGACCCTTATCAGAAGCGTTGGGGGTACCAACTACATAGACTGACCCGTGAACTCCATCCCCTCTTCCACGACTTCAAAGAAATGTAAGGTCTCTGCAGCCGTTTTTGCGAGACTACTGAAATCTGAAAATCTTCCCTGCTAATGAAGTCAACAGCAGCCGCAGTTATAGACCCTTCCTAAAAAACCACTTATGAAGTGTGTGCTACAGTTGCTCGAATCATAAATCAGATGATGCACGGGAGTTTGTGCAGAACACCAGCCGTACAACCATTTATGCTTAAGCAAATTAAAAAATTAAAGAAACATAAAAAGGAAGACGAGGAACACAAGATGGGCGTTGCAGCAGCTGAAGCTCTGAAACTGAATAACATTGGCGGGGAGTGGCAGGGGTGGATAGTGGGTTAGGTGAGTTTGACTAAGATGTTACATTTTAATTGGTAAACAATGCTCAACAAATTGAGGTCTGGGTCACGTGTTTGTTTTCTACTCCCATGGATCTCGGAGCTTCCATGGGGTACCGTATGGGCACCATATCAAGACTTCACGAATATATTTGCTTTCTTAGCTGTCAGCAACTAGGAAACCTGCAGCCCCCGGGGACAATCAGTCAACGCTCCAACATGTCGAGCGTTTAAACTTGATGCGCTTATAAAATCATTAAAGCCACATAATCCTGCATCACTGTACTAGGACATCAACTTCCTTCAAACGGCAAACACAAAATAGCATAGAATTCATTTTGAGCCTCCTTTCAGCCATGCATAAACGATGCAGCTAAATAAGCATCATCGCCTGAAAAGCTTGCTGGCACTACTTACTGCATCATACTTCCAGCAAAAAACAAAAAGACTAACAATCCCAAGTAATCTTAAATTTATAACCTGAAATTATTTACAAAGATAAACAAATAAGCAAAAGCCAGCACAAAACGAGGCAGAAATCAATGAAAACTAAAGGGAACTGGTTACTTCAATAATAAACTGGTTGCGTCAAGGGCTAGCTGGCTGGATTAAGGCATATACTTCTCCATGTGTCAATTTGCTTATTTTATTTGGAAGGTGGCATTTTCTTGAACTCTAGAGTCGGTGATCCAACGAGTTTTAACCACCGTGTGAAGTCAATCAACGTAACACATGAAATTGAAATTTTAAGTCAGGACAATACAAAATTAATGGGGAAAAAAGAAAAACAAAGATTCTCATTTCATGAACAAGTACATAATTCTCAAATAGGAGGTGAAAAATAATGTTTGATTCAATAGTAATAGCCACCCCTACTCCTAAATTGCATAGATCAGTAACTATTGTCAAGTATTGTCCCAAAACCCTTTTCTTATGTTGATCTCCCAAGCTTTTCAGCAATCCAAAATCGCAATTCAGTAAGCAAAAGACAGAAATCCACCTAAAATTTACAATCCAAAGCACGCCAAAACAAACCCCAAAATCACCCACCACTCCCAAAAAAAAAAAAAAAAAAAAAAAAAAAGAACCAAAAAGAAAACAAAATCGGATTTTTAATTTCATTCACCTCCTCCGATCAGCCGCGTACTGCGACAGAGGCACGACCTCTGACAGAGGCGTAGAAAGCGGGGTCGGCAAAGGCGAGTTCCGGCAAACGGGGCACGACCCATTAAGCTTGAGCCAAGCGTCGATACAACACAAGTGAAAGAAATGCCTGCACTCGGGCATCATTCTTAACATCTCCAAATCCTTGTACTCGCACAAACAAATCGAGCAAGTTGTGTTCCTCCCATTGAAAGACCCGTCCTTGGTGTACTGAAACTTTGGGTATGAATTTATTACAGCCTGATCGAGGCCAACAGCAGCGGCGCCGTCTCTGTCGCTGTCTTGTTCATCATAATCTTCGCCCACGAAGATAATGCTAGGGAGAATTATCCCATCAGAGGCAGAGGCAGGGTTATTGTTACTGTTATTTCTGGAGCGGTTGCGAGAGGCGCGACAACAGATGTAGGAGGCGAGGAGGATGGTGGAGAGAAGGACAAGAAAGCCAAGAGATATGGCTATCGAGTAGCCGAGGCCAAGATTGTTGAGATAACCGGCGGGGGAGGAGGGTGATGCGGTGGTGGCGATGGGTGAAGGGATGGCGGGGACAGTAGTGGTGGTGGTGGTGGTGGTGGCGGTGGCGACTGCGGTGGACATTTTGAGGTTGAAATGGAATTGGGGGAATCCATTCGGAGGAAGGAAGGAGGATTTTTCAGCTACTGCATTTAATACAAGGACTGGAAACAGAGGGGAGCATTTAATACGTGAAAACAGCGGGAAATTATGGGCTTGGGTATTAGAATATCTCAATGAATGGGCCTTTTGCAATTAGATATTTGATGTTTGTCGTTAAGTTTGTTGACTCCAGCACATCAACAATTATTTTTTGTCGTTCGAGGTTTTTAAGTTACGTTGAGTTTATTTGATTGGTGCAGTTCCAACATAAGAAGTTGGAAACAGTAAATTGGTCAAATGAGTTCTTGGCGGTAGGAGAAACATCCAAGCTCTTAAGTTTAAGCCTGTCTCAATTTTCAAGTATGGTCGTATCTTTTCCTTCCCCTTGAAGTGACCCCTGTTATTGCGGAAATCTCGGGAATGTGAAAGGAAGTGCGATTTTTAGTTTTTTTTTTTTTTTTTTCTTCTTCTTCTTCCTTGTCGATTATGATTACTTCGTATTCCTCGAGTTATATAAATAGTTTTTCTTGGTTGACGTAAACAAATTTAGTTTGACCAAAAAAAGAAAAAAAAGAGCTCAAATGAAATTTTTTTAGTGAGAAAGTTAAGGAGAACATTAAGTTGTGAAGAATAGTATTAATCTATGATTATATGGTTGATAATGCCTTCCAACAACTCATAGCCAAAGCGAGGTAAATCATCTCATCTCCACTTCAGCCAATTGTCTTGAATTAGATTGGGGGAGTGTTCTGGTGGGAACTCGCTAAAACATGACAGGCTGCAAGCTTCCTAGTGGATATGCAATTTCATTTGTGATTGGAATTCTTCGTACGCTCTCGCGCTGAAGATCTTTTACTCTTTTTTCTCTCCATCTTTTGGCATATGCAATTCATTTATCAATTGTTTTTTTCCTTAAAACAGATGAAAATCGTAGGATAAAATGGGCACCAAAATTTTAAAATTTTATCGCCTTTGAAGTATAATCCACCCGTCACACATACTGAGTAACACAAATGAAGACAGTTTTTTGAATTGCTTTGGACTAAGGGAAACTGGAAGTTCGATATAATCCAATTCTACTTTTTTGAAGGAAAAAGTCAGATAGACGGGAGAGACAGAAGGGAGAAGATAGGGACGGGATAAAGTGAAAGTTGCTCTCACTTTTTTTTTTTTTTTGAAATTTAAAATTTCCCTTCAAAAAGCTTAGATATGCTAGAAGTTTGAGCTCGGTAGTCAGCGTTATTTACTTTTGAAGGCTGTGGATACGATTCTTTTCTAAATGCAATAAAAAGAAATTAAATGCCAACCGTTGGGAATTGAATAATCTTATCCGGCACAGGAAATTTCAGCCATTGTTCCAATTTTTTTCCTACTTTTCTGACAAAGACTGGCGGGCAAAAGCGCAACAAACATCGTGGTCGACAGTAAGACGGAGGCCGGCAGCAATTGTCCCGAGTGAAGATTAACTGCCACTTTCCTTGCAAACCTGTTACTTCCATTCTTCACAAGCTTAAACTATGTTTTATCTCTTCAGTCAAAAGTCCACATAAACGACGTTTCCAGGCATTTGTCCACTATTTTCTGTTCTAATTGGTCAATGGATCTTTTCTCCATTTTAATTAAATATATTTGGTAGCCCACCAGTAGCCGGGCCAATTTTCCAGTTCCAGTTTTTGGTGGGCAATGAAAGCAATGTTGACTAGGTATTTAAAAATGACGAAACGCTGCGGTGGTAGCTTTAAAAGCAGGAGGACCTCAAGATGACGATCAAAGAAAGAGTGTAAAAAAGAACCGAATATTATTCGTACTAATATAGTATTTGGGGCCACATGCTGATCTTTTGTTGAAAAAAGTTACCCCAAACAATCTTTTTATTTTCTAAATTTTTTTCTGACTGAAAACACAAGCGGCTTTTCAGTCAATCAAGTCGAAAATTATTTAATAATATTTTTTATTAATTTATTTAATAAAAATAATTTATTATTTAAATATTATTAATCTAAATTAAATATTCATAAATTTAAATTTAATAATATATATTCAATATAAATTTTTATTTTATATTTTAAAAAATAAACAACAATAAAGCGATTCAAGTCTAAATTAATAAAAAAAAAAGTATATTGAATTAATATCAAATTATTAATTTTTTTTTTTTTTTAGTTTTCTGTACCTTATTTTTGTTGGCTGTGTCAATTTTCTTTTGTTGGATCCAAGACAATTTTCCAAAGATATCACATTGAACTCTGGTCGCAATTAAGACGCGGGAATTAGATGCATAAAGTATTCATTTTATGTGTCAAAGCTTGGGCCAAAGGATCATTTTAAAGATTCGATTTTCGTTTTGTCAACAAATTGGAAAGCCTGCCTTAGTAGTCTCTATCAATTAAGAAAGTCACACTATGCCTGTTGCTTCTGATTTTCTGCCTTGGCCTGCTCTTCTCTTGGTAACCCGTTTACCGATGTTTAGATTATTGGACCATTTCTATGCGTGGCTTCCCAGTGTTTTATCTCTTCCTATCTAGTTCCCAAAAGGGTTCTCTGGGTCTCTAGATCACTAGTACCACACTTCTCAGTATTGAAGATGATAGAAGACGTGCCATCTCTAAACATAACAACATCGTAAGATGTCAATCAGAACTCAATACAAGGAAAATATAGTGAGCCAAAAAAAAAAAAAGAAAAAAAAATCAACCGGAATAAAGTTAAAAAAAAAAAAAAAACATGTGTAATTCCCCCGGGTAGAAAGTGCAGCAGGGAAAAGAGGAGGATAAAACTGCAGGGGTGCAAACGATCTATCCCATAAATTCTACCCAGAAAATACGCGTATACATGACCGTCGTATTTTGCTAGCTAGCAGTCCAGGGCTCTAGAGTTCAACCTTTCGCCTGCACCTCTGACTCTGAATTGCCCGGCTCGAGAGACTGACTGATAGGCTGCAGTTCATTCTCACAACAATATTCTTCCTAATGATATGCAAAAATTTCACCGTCCCTGGCACTCTTGAGTTGCTCGTGATGGTCAGGAGGCCTGACCCAAAATCAGCAGTCAGACTTGGGTTGGAGATTAGCCGGTCCGTTATGATATCCAGCGTAACATTCATCCTCATGGTCCTGCGCGCCTTGGCCTTCCCTGGCGGCCCTCGAGCCTCCCCGACCACTACGCCATGGTAGAGCAGAGTTGTGGTGGTATTAGTGTACCTGAACGATACTTCATTAGGATTCTTCACCGATACGTCTGCGAGAATGGTTATGTTGGATCCTGGCCTTGGAATTGTGCCATTAATCAGATCGGCACGAGTGATCGTCACGCCGTTCATCTTGATGATGGGGTCTCTGATGCGGAAGACTGTGAGTATCAAGATTACGACCACTATGGCCAGGATGAGAAACAGGGATGTGGTGCATCCGCAACATTTGATGAATCTTCTCCGCCGGATATTTTGCAATTGTTGTGCTGCTTCTCCACCGTCGCTGCTCGGGTTTTCTGCAGCCGAGGCTAGGGGCCTTACCTGGTCCTGTTCCATAGTCGTGAGATAGAGGCTGCTCTGGTGGATTGTATGATGGATTGAACGGAATCCCGAGGGCGTGCGATGCTTCCTGGATTTTATAAGAGATGGTAGTACGATCGGTGCTGCTCTTGTGGGCTAAGCTTGTTTTCCTTCTCTAAATTCTTGAATTGACATCATTATTTTGATTCGTCGTCCTGCGTTCTGTCCTAACCAAATATTCAACGCAGCAGGGCGTTCCATATTTGACTTTGTCTCATATATATATATATATAAAATCTTAACTTTCGGCTTTTGTCCAACTCAATTTGTTGTTCCGCAAATCTTCCAGTAAATGAGCCGTTACCTCACCGTAATTTCTTTCTAAATATTTAATTTTTTTCATTTTTTAAAACCTGCTTCGAATTCTTGCACATTGATCAGCAAAATATACATACAGCAATAAAACATATCATGATCCCTGCTCCTTCCAGCAAACTTGCCAATGAATTGTACCCAATAATAATAATAATAATAATAATAATAATAACGTGTGAATAGTTCTTAGAAAAGCAGTAAGAATAATTTGCCCAACAGGTTCAAACGGTATTAATGTTTGGAAACGACACAATGTGGTCACCGCCATCGTCACTCATTATGTCGCCGTCTCCCAACAGCCATCCAACTTTTAAAGTGAACCGAAGAAATCTTCGTCGGTACGGCATCACATATTGTCTTACTCAATTTTTAATCAAAAGTTGGTATTGGACCTCAATGTTTAGAAAAAGATTTAATTTTGTGTGTATGTCAATCGTGTAGAATAATGTTGTACCCTAATAATATGCTACAAAAAGGCGAGCAAAAAATCTAACTTGGAAGTGAAGCTCTCATATTATTTGTTAGGTCCACGACACCGTAGTAGGTAAGTTCATCTAGAATCCTCACACAGAGGAAAATAATATGGTAAGGAAATTTTAGCTGGATGTTATTAAATAATTATATAAATATTATTATTTTATTAAATTATATATATATATATATATATATATATATATATATTTATATTTATTTAAATAATAAATTAAAATTAAATTTATTTAAAATAATTTTTATTAAAATTATAACCAAGAAGTTTTTTTTTTACTCCTAAATCATTTAACCTTGTTCTTATTTCTATTAGAATTTAAGTATAAATAGTAAAATCAAATACACTAAACTTGAAATTGCTTCATGCTTATTTATGAGCAAATATTCTAAATACCTATTGTTGAAAATTTAACAAATAAATAAAAGATATAACAACTTCTTTTTTAAAGACATTTGGAATTTTTTTTGCCTTTAACAAGTTTCTTGTTATATTCTTAATTAATTTATTATTCATTTTAATAACTTTATAATAGTACGAGGTATAGAAAATTATAATTTTATATTTTATTTTTTATATTTTATAATATTTCTTAAATTTATTAAAAATATATTTATTATATTTATTAGTTTTTAGAATTTTAATATAATATTTACTTTATCTTTCAATATAAGCGTTAAAGTTTTTTGAATAATCAAACATCTCAAAATTTTTTTTATATACAATAAACTCATGCTTTTCATGTAAAATCATCCGTAAAGGTAAAAAAAAAAAAAAGTCTATTGTTACTATTAGATAGAACACTCATCAATTCATATATATCAGAATAAATAAACTTGAGTAGTTGTCTTACATGTCAATTCTATGTCACAAAAGGTTGCTTACTCTAATTTACAAGAATACATGTTTCACAAATCTGATTAAAATAACATATCTTGAACAAGTTTGTCACTATATTTCCTTATACAAACACTTTAAACTATAAAAATTCAAATTATCAAAACAAAAATGTCATAATTAAGACATGTTTTTATAATAATATTAAGATAAGAATAAACAATATTTGTAATATCAACTAAAAAATATCTAATTTTTTATTAAAGTAGATTTAAAAATAAGTGTATCTCTTTTATCAATAATAATTGAAAGATAATTATCATTTAATTGTATATTATATTTTTTTAAACAATTAACCCAAACTAAATTAGTTATTTTTTATATCTATTATATAAAATATATTTGAAATATAATTATAATTCTTATTTCCTATCTTGACAAGAATTCGTCTCTTTTTCATTGCTAAAATATTGTTATTATTAATAAATTTGACTACAAAATGGATTGAATTATCAAGATTAATTAAAAACTCATTTTCTTTGAAAAGACAAAATAAAAAATTTTTGTTATCATTAAAAATCAAACATGTTGGTTAATTGAATTATCTTAATACATCTCTCAAATGATAAGCCAACACTTAAGGTGTTTTTTATTATATAAAACTAAAACTCTCACACATTTATTCAATGCTATTGAAAGCAATAAAATGAAGAGGTGTTTGCTTCAACCCTACTAACAAATGTTCAATTATAAAACACAATACTTGATGTGTTGAGAAACTTGTTGTATTGTTTATTGGTATTGTATTATATTATTTTGCTTATTGATAAAAGTATGTAAAAGTAATTTATTAACGTAATTTATTAAAAATATATTTTTTAATTATTTTTAAATTCTATTAGTTAGTTGATAATAGTTTTCTTTTTTAAAAAAAATTTTTATTAGAGGCTCGTTAAGCCATAATAAAAGTAATTATTTCTATTTCCATAAACTTTGTGCACTCTTTTCCATACTTTTAACTTAAGATCTCAAAGATAAATGTTTAAATTCTTATAACTAAATGTCTCCGAACAACTTAATAAAGGTTTTTTGTAATTAAAATATTTTCCTAAAAAGCATTTTGCTATGCCTGGACTCGTCCTCAATTTTGCTCGGCTGTTTGATTATTTGTACTCTTTAACAGTAGACCTGCGCTTCCTTTTGCTCCTTGGCAAGATTTCAGGGTGTTATGGTATTGGCTTGGCAATGTTGTGGGTAATGTTTCATTCCTTAGGTATCAGTAAGATATGCTGGAATATATGAAACCTAATAGTAAGTTATTAAGCAAAAGGAAAAGTTATTGGCCAGATATCCACCATGTTTTGCGAAAGAAATAGTTATTGGCTAGACATTCATCAAGATCAGGCTTTGCTTGGAATGTATCAGAAGCCGGCTTAATGCTAATATGAAAAGGGAATTAAAGTGGTCAGTTCTATATATCATGGATTAATGTGAAGGAATCTTCTTGTTGGTGTACCTGTTTTTAGCACTAGAAACATCCCTTCCGTGACAACTCACATACAGATCAGCATAGGACCACACAATACGCCAACTGCAATTCAAGGTTTTGAAAATGCAAATGGCTTTTATTGGAACAACATAACGGCGAGTCTTACACCTTTATTTTTCCCCTTGTCTTTCCCGAAGTGCGGGAATTAATGAGATCATAGACAATTTGATTGCATATCTTCCTTTTCAGCATTATTTGTATTGTCACTTGCATAATTCGTCGTCTCAATTAGTCATTTTATTATTTAAAAATAATATGAAATATCAATATAACCAAATACAACAATTTTGTTTTTATTTATCAACAAAAGAAAAATTAACAATCAATAGCAATAACAATCAACAACAAGCAAACTACATATGCTTGACACAACAAATACAACAAAATGAAACATAAGCATGAACTTAGACCATAACTCATCGGTCTTTAATATTTGAAGCAAATTATGTTAAAACAACAAAATTACAACAGAATTTAAGACTTTAAATCAGAAAGCATTAGAAGCTTGAACTCCCCCTTCCTAGAAAAAAGAATGGTGAAGTTCCTGATAATGGGAATCTCAACGATGAAACCCTACTCCAATTCGTACTCCATGTCCAAGTCTGCAACATTCCCTCGCCAAGCTCACTAGTATGCTGTGAGTAACCTTTATTAGCATGTCCAGAATTGTCGTGTGTCATTAGCTTTCAGCGAGCCGTGATTTGAATCTCGATGCAATCATTTTGATCCAACCCAAAACCGTGATTCGTAGTAGAAGCATGATGATTCTCTTATTTGTTAAAATTTTGTCATCTATACTAAAAAAGTCACATGATTTTGGCATGATAAAAACTTTCATGAAATATACATGAGGATTCCCTGATTACATTTTTTTTTTAATCAAAATGTCATTATCTTCATGGGATTAAGGTTAGCCAAAGCACAAAAAAAAATGACCAAAGACATGAAAAAAAAAAAAAAACATATATATAAGAGCAGTGTTATACTTATGTGTTTTTAAGTATATTATATATAAAATTTAATCTGAAAAAAATTATTTTATTATTATTTTTAAATTTAAATAAATTTTATTAAATTTTTTTAATTTTATTTGCATTTGATATTAAATTAACTCAATTCATCATTTAAATAAATAAAATTAAGTTAATTAAATATATCAAATTAAATAATTTTTATTATATATAAGAACAAAAGAAGCAACCGGATCAACCTGCCAGCACTCCTAAGAGTAGAGTAAAGGAGATCTCGCAGATGGGGAGTGCATGTCCACGAGCATTTTTGACAAGGACCTTGGCCCTATACTCTATATTTCCTCAAAGCACGCTTTTTAGATCCACATCTGTGATCTTGGCCGACTTTTCCGCCACGAATTCGTTTGCCTTGTCCATTGCGCCATAGCAGATACATCTTTAGTACTTCAGCTTTCAATTCCCTAATGCAATTTAATGTCTTTTTTTTTTTTTTTCTCAATAACGAGTATTGATAAGGAAATTAGTCTACTGTTAAGACTACATTACCCGGAGTCTAGCATGCCCAAACCCATGTGAACTGTGCTGTCAAATAATCCCATAAAATTTCTAGTTCATCTATGCTTAAGTTAGTAAACAATTAAATTTATAGTGATTATAAATAAATCATGTTAATTTTTTAAAGCAAATTGACTCTTTATTTTTTCTAAAAATGAGATCTTTGTAGTTTGTGCAATACTCATTTAGTGTGTAGCGCGTTGGAAATCTCACTGTAAATGGTTTCAGTACATATCGCTCCACTCACTCAAAGATGTGTCAGGGAAACATGCTGATGCTCCTTGTTAAGCTATTGACTGGGAGTCCTAGCCCACCCTACACTGCATAAAAGTATTCTAAGAATCCTAACAATATTCGAGACTACGATGAATCCGAGGTGATCACTCTTTTCTATACAAGTCCCTGATTCCACCTTTTCTTGGTCTCACTCTGATTTAGACATTCGATGCGCTTAAACTTGACACCTGTAACATTTCCTTGTAATCTAAGTCTCACCGAGAAAATACACATCGAGTATGAAGCGTGCATAGTCCGCATTTGCTGATTCGAATTTTCTGTTTTTTTTTTTTTTTTTTATAAGTAGATTGGCCATTTCTTTAATTTAATAGCATAGGTGCGGATCATTATTAAATTGAAACGAAAAATAATAAGAACAAAAAAAAATATATTATTATGATATACCAAAATGAAGTGTATAAGTATTATATTTTATAAAAATAAAAAATATATACAAATTATACATACAAATAAATTAAATTAAATTAAAAAATATAATATTTAAAATATATTTAATATTTTATTTGAATAATTTAGTAATTATCTTTTAAAATATATTAAATCATTTTATTTATGTGTCTTTTATGAGATAATAAAAATAATATTAATTTAATTAATTTAATAATTTTTAATAAACAAAATAAGAGAGTAAAATAAAATGTTATTTTCTTTTAAAGACAACAAAAACAATACTAATTGGATTAATCCAACAAATTTCAAAAAAAAAAAAAAGAGTAATAAAAAGTGTCCAAATGAAAAAAAGAGAGACTAGTTGTTACAATAACTAAGTTTTTCAATTTTAAAAAGACTATCTTAAAAAAGTTTACTATGATTTTAGATTAGGTTTAAATTTTTGGTCATTCACTTGTATATAAAACATTTTCTTATATGTTTTATTTTATAAAGTATAAAATAAATATTATTTTATATAACAAAATCTCTTATTTTTATTATAGAATACAATTTTTTTTTAATTATATTTAATTTTTTTTTAACATTATGAGCTGGTATGTAACATAGCCGTAAGTTTTTTCATACGCTGATAATATAAGTTACACAAGAATATACATCTAATAGCGTGCATAACAGCAAACGCAACTTTCGTTAAATATAAATTTGCAATCGATTATCCTATAAACATGATTATTGTAACAAATTCAAAATGATTATTAAAATGTACAATTAACAATAATGTTTTCAAATACTTAACCATCCGTTAAGTTAAAAATATTTATCTAATGAATAATGTCAACGTGTTAAATTTTTGTTGCCATCTGATAGAATTATTATCAACTGAATGTATTTAGAATCTCAATCGTACGGTAGGTCTGAAGTTCTATGCTAATAATATGTTATAAAAAAGGCAACCCAAAAATATTAACTTGAAAGCGAAGGCCCAACTTTCTTAATCCGTTCGACAACTATGTAGTAGTTAAGTTCATCCTAAATCCTCACACGGAGCAAAGTAACCCAAATTAAAGTGGTTTTTTTTTTTTTTTTTTTTTTTTTTTTGTGGTGTGTGAGATTAACAAGAAATCGAAGGAACAAAAAGGAAAATTTCTGCGATCAATTAAAATCTGACATGACATTATTATCTTTTGAATCAAATCGGGAGAGTTCTCAAAATACAAGGTTTTAGTGTACTAGTATATAAATTCTGAAAAAGAACTAAGTTATATGCAACTTTAATCTTTTGGTTTGTGATAATTATTGGAAAAAATAAAACAAAAGAAATTAAATATTAGAACTCATAATTATGGAGATGCGGGGTATCGATCCCCGTACCTCTCGCATGCTAAGCGAGCGCTCTACCATCTGAGCTACATCCCCTTCGTACAAATTTTTAATTATAATTTTATATTAGTAATTTGAATAAACCCAATTGCAAGAAAATGAAACTACAAACTAAGAACAGAGCTCGGTAGAACAACAAAATTACAAGAGAACTTAAGATTTTAAATCATGTTAGAGAGCGTTGGAAGCTTCAACTCGCCCTTCATGGAGAGAGGAATGGTGAAGTTTCTGATGATTGGAAGTTCAGTGGTGAGACCCAACCTTAATTCATAGTCTATGTCCCAATCTGTACTAATATCCCTGGCCAAGCTCACCAGTATACCGTGTGGCACCTTGACTGGCACCTCCAAAATTGTCGTGTCATTGGCTTTCAGGGATCCAGGATCCGGCATTGTCCCTGATGCAATCACTCTGATCCAATGCAAAATCATGATTCGCATGAGAAGCATGATCACACAACTGATTTGTGACAACTATATGTGTGTGTGTGCGAGCGCGGGGATCCTTTTGGATCAAAAAGGTGACTAATTTCAGGGGCTCTTGATTAGCCAAAGTGCAAAGATAAATGACCAAATACACATAAACGAGAAAAAAAAAAAAAAAAAAGAAAAGGCAAATAAAAGAATGGAAGAAGAAGAAGAAGAAACCCATTAACAACCTGCCAGCGCTCTTAAGAGTATAGGAGATCTCGCAAATGGGGAGTGCGTGGTCATAAGGGTTTTTGGCAGAGACCTTGGCGACGTACTCTATATTGTCTCGGTGCACGCTTTTCAGACCCACACCTGTGAGACTGGTCTCTGGCTTCTCGAAGTTGGCCAACTTTTCCGCCACGAATTCCTTGGCCTTGTGCAGCAAGTGCGCCATAGGATAGGATAAGGGACAATATACAACCTTAATACCTTGGCAGGGATACTACATATCATATATATATATACAGCGGGAATTCTGAGATGTTTTATGAAAGGAGGGTCTTATACAAAGAAAAGGTATTGCTTGTTTATTTATTTATTTTAAATATAATTTATTAATAATTTTATATTTATATAAAATTTATACTATTTTTATTTTAAATAAATTTAATATTTAGTATAATATTATAAATAATTTATATTTAAAAAATAGAGAGTCAAATAGATATCTCGTAGAAAAAAAATTAAATAAATAAAAGAATACAAAAATACTGGTTGCTTTAGTGAGATGGTATGCGTGGAGTTCGCAGTTTCCCCGTGTAAGAAGATTTGTGTTTGGTTTTTTCTCTGCTTTTCCTTGTAATAACGATTGGATTAAGGTTTAAATTTTGGATTTTCATTCCCATTTTTTAATGCCTCAAATTCAATGCTTTTTTTTTGTGGGGGGGGGGGGGGACAATTAATACGAAGCGTGTATAGTCTGTCCGCACCACATTCCAGATTGGCTAATTTCTTTTGTTTTCTTCTTTCGGATAAGGAGATTCTCCATTCCTTTTATTTTGGGAGCAGTATTACGCATTATTAAAAGGAAATTAAAAGCATTAAAAGTGTACCCCAACAAAAAATAATGTCAAAGAAAAGAGATAGATATAGCACAACTTCTATGAGCGGTTGGCCTGTATGCAGAGAAGTGCCAAAAACTTATGTTATTCGAATAATGTGATTTAATTTACTTAAACTCAACTCATCTTAACTTATATTAATTAAAAAAATCAATAACTTATAATTTTAAATATTAAAAATTAAAATAACTTAAAATTTAAATAATTTAAACCTAAAATTTGTTTGAATCGAAATTCCATTAACTTGAAATTTAGATAATTCAAATTTAAAATAACTAAAAACTTGAAATATTTAAAATCTAATTTATCTAAAATTCAATTAACTTAAAGGCTGATAAATTTAAGACCCAATAAATCTAAAATATGATAGCTCAAATCTCAAAATATTTAACATTTAGATGATCTAAAATTTAGTAAACACTAAATTTAATAGCTTATAATCCAAAATACCTAAAATTTAAAAATTCAAAATTCAATAAATTTATAACTTAAAATTCAGAATTTAAATGATTTGTAACTTAAAATAGCCTGAATTCAGCCTGGCTCGTTCATTTCCCTCTTACCGTGGACACTCATGGAGCCGTGATATGACTTTTTAAGTCAATAATTTTGATATGCTCTGTCATGTATATTTAATAATTCTATTTAATGATTTTAAAAAATCATTCTTAATTACAAATCTTATGTGTGTGTATTTTTTTTGAAAAATTAGAATTTAATAAATTTAAAATATTTAATCATTATTTGAGATTAAAAAAATATATGCATCTGATGAATAACTTTTTAACCAAGCAATAGAGAGTCAAATTTTTGTATTGATGAAATAGAGCACTTAACAATTGAATATATTTGGCCAATCATTCAGTATATTAAATTAAAAATTCCAAACAAAATGTACACTTGTATGAAAAAATTTGGACGTCAATTTTTCAACAACTGATTGGGTTTGGTGATTATGACCATTGATTCGGTTTAGGACGTAAAACGTTCCTTTTCTGTCCCGTCACTTTGACTCTGAGATGTGCATGATCGTAGAATCTTTGTCTGGAATTTTAGAGCGAGAGAGAGAGAAGCATGGGCAGACGAGGATGAAATTGGTGGTCCCAAGGACACCACGTGATTTGTGGGCCATAATATATTTCAATTTTGGATGTTCCAAGGCCCTCTTTGAAGGAATAGACCCGCGAAGGAAACTCATTCGATAGATCAACGGAGATATTAATTGGAATCCTTAAATGGAAAATGTTTTTGAAAATTAGGGCCCATTTCTCGTCAAAAAGAAAAAGGGCAAAAAACTAAGGCCTACTTCTTCTTAAACCGTTTTTTATTGTTAAAAATATAATTTTTAGTGTAACGGAGAGAATATTATAATTTTATTAATATAATAAAATAAATATATAATTAAGATATTTTAATAATAATTAAAAAATATTTATATTAATAATTTAAAAATATATAAATAATATAAATTATATATTTTTATATAAAAATAGGTATTTAAATTTACCAAAATAGTTAAATTTTAAATCAAACTCAATTTAAATTTTTATTATAATAAATTTCTAATTTAAATTAATTCTTAATTTAGATTAACATCAACATTTTCTTAATTCTGATTAGGTGATACTTTTAATTCTAGCATCTACTTTGACTTAACAAATGCTTCATTTTTCAATGGTTTCGTGAGAATATTAGCCACTTATCTTTATACTTGCAGTAGACCAATTCAATCTCTCTTTTATCAACTTATCTCTCACAAAGTGGAAACAAGTATCAATATGTTTACACTTTCCATGTGTAATTGGATTTTTAGCCAAATTAATTGCAGAAACATTATCAACAAATATTTTTGTGAGAACTTCAACTGAAACATATATTTCACTTAGCAAATGAAAAACCAAATAGTATGACAGACACTTGAAACTGTAGCTACATACTTGCTTCATAAGTTGAAAGTGCAACAATTGATTGTTTCTTGGATGACCATGAACAAGCAGTAGTTCCAAAGTTGAAATAATGTTCAGAAGTACTTTTATGATCATATATATCTCCACTCCGATCACTGTCATAATAGCTTATAAGAGTACAACTTTTGGATGATGAATAGAATAGGCTATGATCATAAGTTCCCTTTATGTAATGCATAATCCTCTTGGCAACTTGCATATGAGGTTAACGGGGAGACTCTAGAAATTTGCTAATCAAACCAACTCCATAAGATATATCAGACTTGGAGCATGTTAGATATCTTAGACTCCCAACAATTTGTTTGAAGAGTGTGGAATCAACAAGTGTTTCATTGCCTGCTTTAGATAATCTAGTCCCAACTTCTATAAGAGTTCTTACAGGATTGCAATCATGCATTTGAAACTTCTTTAATAGCTCAATAGCATACCTTTTCTAACAAATAAAGATTCTATCATCTCCTTGAGTTACTTTAATTCCAAGTAAATAAGAAATTAGGCCCAAATCTGTCATCTCAAATTCATGCATCATGGACTTCTTAAAGTTTTTAATCATTTTGAAATTGTTACCTGTAAAGATTAAATCATCCATATATAGGCATACCACTAGTATATCACCAAAATCATTAATTTTTATATATAAGATATGCTCAGAAGGACACTTCTGGAAATTGTTTTCTTGGAAGAAGGAATCAATATATTTGTTTCATGCTTTAGGGGCTTGTTTTAGGTCATACAGTGCTATCTTCAGCTTATACACCTTCCCTTCACTTCCTTTCTTCACAAAGCTTGGTGGTTACTTGACAAACACTTTTTCTTCAAGAGGACCATTGAGAAAAACTGACTTCACATCCATATGATGAATTTTCTAATGATTCTACATAGCCAAAGCAATTATAAGTCTGATAGTTTCCATTCGAGCGGCAGGAGAGAACACCTCATGATAATCATGGTTAAGTCATTGTTCAAATCCTTTAGCAACCAGTCTTGCTTTATATCTTTCTACTTCTCCATTGGGTTTCTTTTTAGTCTTGAAGACTCATTTCACATCAATAGCCTTTTGACCTCATGGAATAGTAGTAAGCTCTCATGTGTCATTCTTCTCAATTGCCTTGATTTCTTCATTAATGGCATTAACCTACTTTGTATCTTGAATCACCTCATCAATTGTCACTGGTTTACAATCTGTAAACATGGCAAAGTGCACCAAATCCCCATCATCATTGATAACATTATTGGGGATTACCTCATAATCTTGTAATCTAACTGATTGTTGATGATTTCTTCTTGGTCTTCCATTTTCTTATAGAACTTGTGGTGTAGAATTTAGTGCATCAATTGATGAGACTTCCCTATTTATAGTAGGGATTACAATTTGAGTTTCTTCTTCTCCCAAAATAGCAATTGGATGTCTTTGAGAGTTATATTGCTTCTCAGTATCAAAATTCCAAACTTCATCTTCAGCAAAAGTCACATCTCTACTTACAATTACCTTCTTTGTCATAGGATTGAATAATTTATATCCTTTTTTTCTGTAGCCAAGAAAAATTGTCTTTACTCTTCGATCATCTAACTTTCTCCTTGTCTCTACTAGAACGTAAGCATAAGTAATAGAACCAAATACCTTGAGATGCCTTACACTAGGTTTAAACCATTGCAAGTTTCTTTAGGAGTGACATTCTGAATACTTGTTGTTAGAGATCTATTCAACAAGTAAACAACACATAAAATAGCTTTTGCCCAAAATGGATTAGGAACTCCTTTAGCCTTTAACAAACTTCTCACCATATTTATGATTAATCTGTTCTTCCTTAACAACTCCATTATGTTGTGGGGTATAGGAAATTATGACTTCATGCTTTATTCCTTGTGCTTCACGCTTTATTCCTTGTGCTTCACAATACTCTTTGAACTCATTAAAAATATACTCACTACCTCTATCAGTTCTTAGAATTTTAACACGGTATCTATTTTGTCTTTCAACATAGGCCTTAAACTTCTTAAAATAATCAAATACATCAGACTTTTTTTGCATGCAATAAACCCATGTCTTCCTTGTAAAATCATCAATAAAGGTAAGAAAATACCTATTGTTATCATGTGATGACACACTCATCGGGCTACAAACATCAGATTGAATAAGTTGGAGTGGTTGTCTTGCATGCCAAGTCTTTGACACAAAGGATTGTCTGCTTTATTTGGTAAGAATACATGCTTCACAAATTTGATTAGGATGATGTATCTTGAGCAAACTTGTCATCATGTTTCCTTGTTTAAGCAACTTTAAACTGCGAAAATTTAGATGGCCAAAATGAAGATGCCATAGTTAAGACTCATCTTTGACAACAACACTTAGACAAATATAAACATCAGTGACAATATCAACTCGGAACATCTAATTCTTCGTTAAAGGGGATTTAAGAATGAGTGTACCTCTCCCATCAAGAATTCAGAGATAGTTATCACGTAACTACATGTTATACCCCTTTTCAAGTAGTTGGCCCAAACTAAGTAAATCGCTCTTCATGTCTAGTACATAAAATATATTTGAGATGTAATTATGATCTTCATTCTTCAACTTGATAAGAATTCACCCTTTTCCAATCACTAAAACACTATTATCATCAGCAAACTTGACTGTCGAGCGGAATTGACTCATCAAGATCAACAAATAGCTCCTTTTTTTTCCACACATATGATTAGTACACATGGTGTTAAGGAACCAAATATTGTAATTTGGTTTTTCAATAGCTGTAGTAACCATCATAAGTGCTTCATTTCCACCATATGAATCTCCCTCTTGTGCATAATGAGTTGTCTGATTATACCCTTGAGATTTGTATTCATTAGCATAATGACCATACTTGTGACAAGAGTAAACTCAACGTGAAACTTGTCATGCCTTCCTCTACCTCGACCTCTTCTTTGGCCTTGACCTCAACCTCTATACGTCTGGTCTGATATCTTTTGGTCATTGTATTGTTTGTCACCATCTCCATAGTTGTATAGTGACTTCTTCAACTTTTATTGTTGTAATGATTATTACCATGTCTTTATCCTCTTCCACGAGAAGAACCTTGCCTCTGATTTGAATGATTAATCTGATTATTTTTGGTAGGAGCCTGACTTTGAAGTGCTTGCTCTACTGGCTTCTTAGTGCACTTCTCATTCATTCTTTATTCATGAGTTTGCAACGTGCCTGTTAGTACATCAACTAACATTTGGGACAAATCATGTGCTTCTTTTATAGCAACCACGATGTGTTCATACTACAATGTGAGTGTCCATAAGATCTTTTCAACTTTCACATGATCATTTAGTTACTCTCCATAGATTCTCATTTGATTTGTTAAAGCAAGTACTCTACTTATATAAACTGAAACTGATTCTAAAATTTTCATTTGCAAAAGGTCAAATTGATGTCGTAAGGTTTATAGTTTCACCTTTTTAACTCTATATGCACCTTGGAATGACGTCGTCAAGATATCCCATACTTGTTTTGACAAGGTTGTTTCTGCAATGTTCTAAAAAATTTCATCATTCACCCCTTGATGGATGAAATAAAATGCTTTTTTAACTTTCTTTTGTAACTCATGATAAGCGGCCTTTTGTGCTTCTGTAACATCTGATGTGAGTTTGATAACTTCATTTTTTATAATATTTAACAGTTCATTATAGTTAAATAAAATTTTCATCTATACACTTTATCTATTATAATTTTTGTCATCCGGGAACTGAAATAGGGATTATGTTGTTAATGTTGAAATTCATGATTTTTTTCTGATTTGGTGCCCAAACTTTTATTGTTTTCAATCTAATCCTCAAACTTTTATTATTCTTAACATGGACCCTAATTTTTTGTTATTTGCAATCTGACCCCTTAACAGCAATTCTCTGTACTCTTCTCTTTTAAATCACCGCCGAACAGTCTCCAGGAAGAAACCAATCTGTCAGTGATTTCACAACAACAGCAAGGGCAGCAACAACAGCAGCAGCAGCAGCAGCGACGGCAGCAACAACAGTAGCGGCGGCAGAAGTGGAGGATCAGATTCGGTGCGTCAGAAGTAATAGCAACACGTGGATCAAATACGTGCAGTAGGTGGAATCTCAGAAGGATTTCAACAGACCGCCTTCCGTCTGGGAACATGCCGTGGAGATCGATTACTGGAATCACCCTCTGGCTTTGCTATTACTGTTAAAAATATATTTAAATTTATTTAAATAATTAAATTATATTTAATTTAATTTAAATTTAAATTTTTATTATAATAATTTTTTAATTTAACTTAACTTTTAATTTATATTAATATCTCCACTTACTACTACATTATTTTTTCTTACACTGCTCAGTCCGTGCGTTGAGAAGGCTATAAAGCATGCACGAAGTTTCAAATATTAGGAAGCAAAATTGAGGACATATGCATTGGTGGTGGATAATAAATTATTTTTAATTAATATATTATAAAATATAATTAAAATTTAAAAATTAAATTAATTATTAAATTAAAAAATTTAATAATTTATAATTTAATTATTTTAATTAAAATTAAATTAATAAAATTAATATTTAATATTAAATATATAAAAAAATTAATAATATAATTTTTATTTTTTTTAAAAAAATTAAAATATAAAAAATTTAATTTTTTATTTTTTATAAATTTTTTAAATTAACAAAATTAAAAAAATTAATATCAATTTGTTATTTTATAATATAACTAAATAATTTATTAATTTGATTACTGATTACTTATTTTTAAAATTAATAATTTTTAAAGTAAACTAAATTAAATTACATCTAACTTTTAATTTCTAATTTTACTCATCTGATGAATTGGTTTGGTTTAATTTTACAAATACTAAAAGATGGAAAAACCTACTTGAAATATGACATACACAAAAAAAATACTTAAAATTCAAACAACTTGAAACACAAAACAATCCAACCTACTAGTTAGTTGATTATAGAGATGAGATTTATATCCTAAATTTCCTTCGAGAATTTTTGGATGCACTACACTGGATGATTGTTGGCTGTTTAAAGATTGATGGACACAATATGAATATTGTCATATAATTAACATATTATATTTCTTTGTTGTAAAGAAAACACTTAAATTCATATGATTAAAGTATGAATACTTAAAAAAAATATAAATGTTTCTTAAAGAATAAATTTAATGAATTTACTTAATGAATTTACTCGTATGAGAGTTTTCAGATAAAATATTATTTGAGTATTGGTAGAATTGTTCATGTGAACATTGTATAAATGATCATTAAATTTAAGATTCTTAAAGTATCACATGTAGAAATGTATTATGTTTTGATCTTATTTATGATTTGTCCTAATGAAGAATTGCTTGTAAAAGTGAATATTGGACATAGTAAACTATGTAGCGATAGTTGGGTGATTGAAAGAAGATTTATAAAAAATTGTTTATGAAAGTGAATACTAGGCATAATAAACTATGTGGAGATAGTTGATTGATGGAAAGAAGATTTATAACCTTGAAATATTTTTTTTCAAAAGTGAAGAAATGCAAAAGACTCTTCGACTCTCAATGATGAACTGAAAGCATAAAGTTTTGAGAACAAGATAACTGAAGGTACAAACTACCATACTATTAACCGGTATTTTAATTTGGTTACACAAATTAGCTTTATATCGAACTTGTACAAGTATATGCGTATAATTAATCCAAGCTGCCAATGAACTAAATGCACACTTCTGCTTGATTTTCTTCCGAGATTAAGTTAAATCTCATCCATCCTTAGTATACATGACGGAGACCGAAGTCTAACTAGAACCTAGTAAGAAAATGCATTTGCTTGAGGAGAGGAGTTAGTGTTTCCATTAGCCTCTCACAAGGATGATTATGAATTCCCTCGTAAGTCGTCACAACGATGCTCGTATCCTTTGATAGCCTCTGCACTTGTTTCTTCACGTTGCATGTATGGTAGGTGCACCGGTAGTAACTCCTTCGTTAAATATCATAGATACAAATAAAAATTTAAACCAAGTTATTTCGTGGTGAGAATCATGTTTAATTCCAGCAGTATAAGAATAACAAGCAACATTAAAAGGTGGGGGAAATCATTCCAAATTATTTTGGTGTGACAGTGAATTATTGATTGAAGATTGTGTCTCTGGGCCTCTATAATCAGCTGCCTATCACTTGTGTATATTGGAAGAATTCAAACAAAAATTTGCATTAGAATCAATCCGGATTCCTACTGCCGCGCTCTGAAGACATAAAAAAATCGAAATGAGTATGTGAAATGGGGAAACAGTTTTTTTTTGTAGCTTCAACAATCTTAAAGCAATTTATCAAAAAAAAAAAAAAAAAAATTCATTTGTGCTAGTTTCTGTCCTTTTGTCCTCGATCGTTGTTCCAGCCTAATTCAATTCTAGGGTTTTGCTACTTTCTGCCCCATAAGCCCTGATATCTCTGTATATAAGTACATATATTATCATTTGTGCGTTTTTCTAAGTTATGCTCGCAACCTTCTATCCAGATAATTTAGTAGCGGTACTTGCAAATACTTGGATTAATCATGATACTGGATATTCATATCATTTAAGCATAAACAAGCTGTGAAGAAAAGGAAAAACACCCACACACACACACAGACCATGGCTCACCTGGGATATTTGCTGTTCTTCACGGCTTTCTGGCCATATTTTCTCCACCGGTAGCCGTCGTCAAGAATGTCGTCGGCACTCCTTGTCTGGAAAGCAAATCTAGGCCGGGTTGCCTTTTTCATCTTGCCATTTTTCTTCTTTTCCTTATTGAATTTTTCTTCCCCAGCGCCATTTTGAGCCATCACAGCAGAAGCTGTGTCACTCATATTCGTAGGCATATTCTCCACGAGCCCAGCTTGACCAGAGAGAAGACTAATCCAGTCAATATCTGGAAGGAGCTGGCCATGAGGTTCAATTGTAGGAGCTGGGTTCGATGATGATGATGATGATGACGACGGCAGTAGAGAGGAGGGTGCAAAGAGAAAGGGATGATTGTTGGATGTTAGTTGCGGTAACGAAAATTGTGGCAATTGCAATTGTGGCTGTGGTGGCGGTGGTGCCAGCGGCGGCGGCGGCGTCGTTTCTTGTCCTTCCATTGTGGGCTCCGAATAGAATGATGAGAGAGGAACTAGAAGAGTGTGTTTGACATTGTATATATATATATATATAAAGAGAGAAAGGGAGAGAGGGTCAAGAAAAGTGGTGGAAGGTGAAAAGAGGTTGGACAGACCCACAGACACAGGAACAGAGAAAGAGACTTTGAAAGGTGATATCGTGATCAGCCGGTCTTATGCATCAAGTTGCCTCTCTTGCACAAGGGTAAAGCCAACTACATCTCAACTACTTCTGTTCAACTGCCCCTAAGTAAAAAACAGGACGTGTCCATCCTCTGCATTTCGTTATCTCCAATGTAAGTTTGTTTTTTTTTTTTTTTCTTTTCTATTTCCCTTCGTCTCTCTCTCTCTCTCTCTTTCTCTTTCCCACATGCGCATTCTGCGTTCACACAATCAAGAACATTCATTTTGATCATTGAAGTGTACATCAATTTATACATTTTTTTATAATACAAGTGGAAATTAAAATTTACATTTTGTACAAATGTGCAATATACAAAAATATATATACAAATGTTAACGTCCAAAACTCTGCAAACACAAGGACCTCAATGACAGCACATGCTTTTGTTTTATTTTTTTTTTTTTTAACAAACAAAATAACTCTAATCATGCGTTTTGTAACAAATTCAACACTACTTTTAAAATGTAATAATTTATATTTTATTAATTTTTTAACAAACATAACATATCATTAAGTTTATTTAACATATTCTATTGATTGCGTTAACCTGACATATTAACTTAAATTACTTGATAACGTGGATGAAAGAACATCATCAACCCGACATTTCAAGCTACATCACCCACTAATTAGGTTTACTGGGCCAAATTTTTCTAACCCAAACTCATTTGATTTAGTAAAACTTTACATTTAAATAAACGAAAAGAATTATAATTCAATTTTAATAATTAAAATAAAGTTTCCAAAACTGAAAATGATTACTATTTATAAACCCCAAATTCTTCCTATATAAAATTAGACATAAATCCTTAATAGTCGCAGTAGCCTTAAAATTTTTAACAGACCATCCGATATAAAATTGTAACATTCTAAGTAGGATTTTGCAAATGAAATTATATAATTTACCCATGTATTGTTATCGATAGAGTAAAGAAGACCTCAATTTCACAATGATTCAATCATTGTCTTATTTTTGTTCATCTCTGTCAATATCTAGGTCAATTTCCATTTTCACAGTGCAGTATGAAGTCGAGGCCGCATTAGCACTAACTTTATCACTTATCTCATCTTTGCGATTTTTAGGAATCAAGAGATTTTGAAGTTTTAGTTTCGGGACTGATATTGATTCTTGGGGAAAGGGGGTTTTGGTTTCAGTTTGGGTTGGGATTTAAGCTTGGAGGCCTTGGGCTCGAGCCAGACAACTCAAGAAAGAGCCTGACTCGGTTCATCTAAGCTGTCCAGGTCCATAGACGACAGTTAGCAGTGGCTCTGCCCACTCGCCTCTCTGTCTTCCCCCTAATTAGTTGCTTATATTAATAAATACTTTCGGGTTTCCGGAGGAAGGTTGTGTTCAAGCTTAGAGAAATTAAAATCTTGATTTGAATCTTTTTATTTCTCAATATTCTGTCAATTTCAAGTTCCTTTCATCTATTTCCCCGCTATTTTTGTTTTTAGGGTCTTTCGTTGAAATAAGAGAAGTGGGATTTTTATTTCGATTATTGAAATTAAATTAAGGTTATTTTGTTTGTTTAATTGATAATTTTTTAATAAACAAAATGGGTTTAGGTTAGGAAAAATCAACTTAATTCCAATAAGTGGGTGATGTAGCTTGAAAAATCCATTTGACTTTATTTTTTTGGTCCTCGTCATCAAGTAGTCTAGCTCAATATGTCACGTTAGGACAATTAATGGAATTTGTTAAACAAACTTGACGATGTGCTATATTCGTTACAGAAAAAGTTTTTATGATGTATAAGTCATTATAATTTAAAATAGGGTTAGATTTGATACAAAATGAATAATTAGAACTATTTTTGTATATGAAACTTTTTTTTTTAATCTCTTATATTACATGTTAATCTAATGAGAATGATACATGCTCTATACTGCCCTAAAAGTTAAACCAATGAATATAAATGATGCTATTCATTAATCAAATATTTCTTTTCTCCTTTAGTGTTTTTTGGTTTAATTTTAGATAATTAAGTCTATTTTCTTTCCTTACATTGTGAGACACAAAATCACACATTTGCATTATTGCCTTCATCTATTAGCTTTTTTTTTTTTTTTTTTTTTCGTATAAGGCCTTTCTTTGATGTATGCATAACAATCAATCTTACTGTTTGTATTTGTACTCACCCTCCTTGTGGCATATTAACTTCATGTTTTAGTTGGTTTAGAATTACTTTCATCAAGTCAAGAGTTCAAAGATGTTAAGTGATGAGGGGTCCTTACCAAAGAGGATACGTGATAGATTATGATTGAATCAAGTTTGTATAGAGGTCTAATCATAGGGTCTAAGCTAAGTATTGCACATGAGCACATGGTTAGGGATTGAAGGTGGACTCCAACATTAGCACTTTAATGATCAAGTTAGTAAGAGTACCAAAGTTCCTAAGTACACGGAGAGAGTTGTTTCTTACCTTTAGTAAGTGTTGGTTTGGTTTAAGTGAGTGGGGTTTAATGTTAAAGTGATAGGTTTGGGCTCCTCCATACTTGGAGCCTAAGAACCTTATTTGATGTTGTAGATCTAGGGGATAGGTCGTTAAATCTTTATAGGCCTAAGGGTGTTTCCATGAGCTTGTTAATATGGCCACTTACATTCATCATGGGTGGCCTATAGTCAATTGTGAAGTGCCTTATTGCTTATCCCTCCTTGAAAGAGGTTTAAGCACCAGTGTTTGGGTTGAGTATAAGGGATATCTTATTTGAAATTTTAAAAATGTGTATAGGTAAATGGTCTCCTTCATAATGGTGGAGCTTGTTTATTAGTAGTCATTGGGGGTGTGCTGACATTTTTAAATTGTTGTCTAATGTCCCTTCCTAGAAGTGTATTTTCTTTCTTCTTTTATGATCTCTATTTAGTTCCTCACATTTTTTGTATGAAGTGAGTCATGATTAGTTGTTTGATTGCACATTCTTGTGGTGATGTGAAGTGCTCCATTAAGCCTTTTAAGTTGTATGTTTCTAGTGAGGATGTGATGGCAATATAAGGGATGCTTCTTGTGGGTTACAAAGTGTTATCTTTCTTCAATTGGGAAAGGGTGCAAAGGCCTTTTTTGGGTTACATAGTCATGTTATGGGAGGTTCTCGAGGATGGTAGCATCTACTTTCCTTTACCCTTGACTATTTTAGAGTTTTTGGAGTATTATAAGTTAACATTAGGGCAGATCACTCCAAACGGTTGGCGAACATTTAATGAGACTTTTTTTTGTTGGTGCACATCGGCTTACATCATACTACTAGGGCCTTAATCAAGACGTTAAAGGTTTTAGTTATCATGAATGATTGTTGTTCAACTACTTTGTGGTTAAAGGCAAAAAAAGGGCTAGATTGGAAGTTCTACCTACTTCCTAAGGAGAAGATGAAAGACAACAAATGTTGTTTTATATCCATTTGAATGTTCAATGACATGGTTTTTTTTTTTTTTAAAGTGGCATCTTACAAATTGTCACCCCTTTAAATAAAGATTTTGTTTTCATAAATTCATATAAGTAATTGTGAAAGCATCTTAAGGATGGTAAGATAATTAGGAATATCAAAGAGTATAATCTTGGGTGGCTAGTGGTCTTCTTTAGGGGTGTTACTCCCACCATTACTATTTAAGTTGGGTTGAAGGTGAAGATTGTAGCAAAGGTGCTGTTAGACATGGTAGTAGAAGTGCTAATAGAGATCATCGTTGAGGTGTCGGTGCCAAAGCTAGAGCTTGTTTTAATCAAAAAGGTCAAAGGGAAGGTGCTCATGCCTCTAAAGTTGATATTCATGAGTACTTTTAGTAAGGACAATGATGATAATGGTGTATGTTGGTGTTGCCAGCTTTTTCTTCCCAACACTCATTCATGATTGGGAGCCATCTCCTAACAATTTGATGCATCTATAACATCATTACCACTTAGGCTCTTTTTAAAGTTGCATCATAGTGGGCTCTTCTCCTATTGTTGATGACCCACCCATAATTATATCCATATCTTTCCTTGTTCGTTGTTTGGAGCCTTTTAGCATGGGTGCTCAAATAAATGCTTCTTCCCAAAGGAGAAATTTTGATGACACATCAATTCTTCTTAGGCACCATTGTTGAGACTTCTTAAGGTGTGCCTTATACTTGTTTACCCTCCCTTTTATTATCTGAGAGAATACCCTTATATGGTTTAATAACAGGTTGGCCATTACTTACCTCACAACGATTCCTACGTATTGTGAAGCATAATATTAATTTGACTTACCTTAGTTGTAAGATGAGGTTACGTATTCCCAGTGTCATGTGCTTAACACCATAACTATGTTAACTAGGGTCTATCAAGGCTTAAAGGAGAACTTTGGTAGCACAAAGGCTTGCTTGGTGGAAATGCATTTAAGTTTATAAAGGCACAAAGTTTGGGCAAGGTCTTTATTTCACAATTTAAAGTATATGTGCACTATATGCAATGATGTAGAAAACACATTGAAGGGGGCATAAGCCATGACACAGAAGGCAAAGGAGGAAGTGGATTAAGTGAGGGTTTAATAGCATGGCTCCAAGATTTGCTATAGCTAGTTGGAATAAGAGATAAAGTCCAAGAAGTGGCAAAGGGACAAAAAAACTCTAAGGTTATTTATGCCTTACTTTCTCTAGGTAATCCTTTTGGCCTTGGAGAAAAAGATTGAAGAATTAAAAGCCTAGGCTTACATTGTTATGGTGGGGGTATGCTTGATTTTTTTGATTTTATGGTTTTAATTGAATGCTGATATGATGGCATGATTGGTCTCCTTTATGGCCGAGAAGCTTTTGGTAGCATATGTTAAGACACTTACTGGTTAGGACTTCTTTAACATCTATCTTTAGTCCATTGGCGTTCCATGCATTTTTGAAATTCAAAATGAAGTACCATACAACATTTAATGCCCTTTGTAAAATGAGTTAAAGATACTTTCATTAGGATATCTATTCAATTCCTATTAACAATTACTTTTAAATTGTCCTATTATGATTGACTTTCATTTGCCATACGAAGGGTTTCTTAGTACCCTTTGCCTTACTTTGCCCTATTACTATTATGTTTTCTGTCTTGTTTTATTTTTTCTAGTCATTGTCCAACACAAATGGCTAGTAACTCAAGTACATGCTTTGGTTCTCATTAAGGGTCTACCCCTTCTATGGTTACTTTTTCTTGATGTCACTACTTAAACTTTAAAAAATTTGTAAGGGTAGCAACTTCTTCCATTTTGCCAACTTCTCACACATATCCCACTTTTGGTCGACCATTTTCTGATCCCTGTTGTTTCAGTGGGAGAATCTCTTTGTAGGTTGAGTGATGGTATCTTCAAAATAAGTTTAGATGAATGTTTCATATCCCAAATAATATGAGTTAGTTATACCCTTACTTAAGAAAAGGTCTTGCTCCCTTTTGAGTAACCATATGACACTCTTTATGGGGTAGTTTAACACCATTTTGCACTTACTTATGCATTATTAACTTCAAGAATTTCTAATTTTCAATGAAATTTGCCTAACTTAGTTGAACCTTAATGGTTGATGGAAATTAACTAGGATTTTGGGCCTTCAAGTGTGTCAAAAAACCTTTCTTGTACTTAAAGGGCCTTATATTGGTCCATGTATATGTGATTAAATAATTGTCATTGCTAGAACTAATGATGCATTGGCTTAAGTTGTTCATGTGCTTTAAAAAGGTGCTAAGGGAGATAAAAGGAGCATGCTGACTTATCTCAGTTTTAAGTGAGAACTTTTTTCACTCATGTACGCAATTCAAGCTTCTTTTCCTATGAAGTAATGCATTATAGGTTACTTACTCTAGTTTTTAAGGTTACCTAACTAGGAGGAGAAGAAAATGGAGTGGCACTTGTTGGGGGTTAATTAGGCATATTAAGGTATTGAAGGTTGGTTATTAAGATATTCTTGTGGACTTGGAAATAAAGAGTAGCCAAAAGTGTTATGGTTTGATTAGGCTAGTGAACTTCACAAACCCATGAGATATGGTTGAGTTGGCAAATGATTTGGAGTATGGTGTCATCCTTATCCAAGTAAAAGGATCTTAGGAGGCAATGGTTGATGTAAGGCTAGCAACCTCTCCTTTAATTTAGATAATGTAAGTGATGGAGAGAGGATATTAGATGTTGTGTTTAGGGAACTAAGTATGAGGACTTCTTTCAGGCCTTCTATTAGCCAATGTTGTTTGAGGTATGCATCTTTCCTTTGTAAGTGCTACATCTTATGGTGAATTGACTATGTTTTGTGGTGTGTTTATAGATTTTGATTTGGAGGAAGATTTTTTGTGCCTTAGTATCTTATCATCCCAGACTCTCCTTATGCCACTTAATGGGAAAAACTTTAAGAGGGTGGGTCATCTACTACATAAGCTCTCCCTTATCCCAAACTTTCCTTATGCCACTTAGTGGTGGTCATGCTAATGACAAGGTTCTTTAGCATGATGTTAATTTAATTTTTTTGTGGAGCAACAGGGCATATTTATGAAAAGGAAGTAACATGATAGGGTGGTAAAGAATATAAAGCTTGGTTCAAGCAAAAGAGACCATGATATGGTCTTAAAATGGGCTAGGGGATATAGTTATAGGTGCGTCGAGTGCCTTCCTTTCACTAACTAGCTTGCTTATGTGGGGAGCACTCTTTTACCTCGTGAGAGGAAGTGCATGTGCTTTACTGAGGATGCAAGTTCTCCCACAATGGAGTTAATGTTGAACAACCTTTTTGAAAATGTTTGCCTTGTGCTAGCACTGGACTTGAGGTTAGTAGTCACCTTTAGATTGTGGTTGGTAGTCTTTATGGTCCTTGTGCTATTTTTGCGTTACCTTTTTACAAAGGAAAAGGGGTTTTGCACATACATTTTGTTAGCCTTTGAGCAATTATTCTTACAATCTCTAACTTGTACTATTTTTTTATTTTCATAAAGCTTTTTTTGCATGTTGTTTTCATTTCCTTTTTTGTGACAATTAATTTTGCTTCATTTCTCACTTTATTTTATTGGTGCCTACCTTTACTTTATGGGAGTTACTTTAGTTGTTTGGTGATTATTATGCCTTGGAACATGTATTATGCTTCTTGAGGAATTGTGTGTAATGTAGCCTACTCGAGCAAGATTTGAATCCTAGAGGCAATGTAAAGGGGTATGTTAAGCCAATCCATTTCTTGTCCTCTCACCTCTTTGCCAGATTGTAAATGGGTATCATCACATAATTACTAATTGTTATTGTCATACCAAAGGCTTCCTTCAATCCAAATTGCCTTACCACAACTTTAGCATTCTCATTTAATTTATAAATTAGGCATTAAGGTTATAATGTAACCAGTAACTTATATTGTACCTTATTATAATTAATGTTTAATGAATAAAATTATTTTTTTACATGAATAATTGTCATATATTTTCTTTTATCATTACACATTATTATCTTTATATTATACCTATTTATTTTAGGCCTTTGGCCTTTATGCTGCTTTATCTTTTTAGTCATACTCTCGCCTCTTGCATCATGCTTAGATCTTTGGTCATGCCTTTATTATTTATAACTTGTCTAACTCAACATTAATGGTGGAATGCCTTAGGCAAAATTTAGCTAATTGCATGGTTAGGAAGCTTGTATGACTTTGTTAGGCAAAAAGCTTATGTGGCACACTTGTGTGGGGTGCCTTAGGTATTCTTGGTATAAGGCTTATGTGCACATTTTCATAAGGCACTTCAGGTAGTCCTAACTTTGTCAAGCAAGAAGGTTGTGCAACATGCATGAGAGGTATGCCTTAGGCATTATTAGCAATAGGCTTATGTGGCATGATTACATAAGGAGCCTTAAGCTATCCTAGCTTTGTTAAGTAAGAAGTCTAAATGGCATGCTTGTGTAGGATGCTTTAAGCATTCCTAGTAAGAGACCTAGGAGTGTATTTGTATGGGGTGATTTAGGTTATTTTGGCTTCATTGAGTAAGAAACTTGTATAATATGCTTATGTGAGGTGCCTTAGGTGTTCTTGGCAAGAGGTCTATGTTAGGCACCTTAGGAAGTCTTAACTTCTTCAAGCAAGCTTGTGTGGCACACTTAAGCAGGGTGCCTTAGGTAGTTTTTACTTTATCAAGCTAGAAGACTATATGGCACACTTAAGCAAGGTGCTTTAGATGTTCAGGCAAGAAGCTTTTGTGGTGCATTCATGTGAGGCATTATAGGCATTTCTAGCTTTATCAAGCAAAAGGCCTATATAGCACACTCATGCACGATGCCTTAAGTGTTCTTAGCAAGAGGCTTGTGTGGTGTGTTCAAATGAAGTGCCTTAGGTAATCTTGGCTTTGTTAAGCAAGAAGCTTATATGGAAAACTTATGCAAGTTGCTTTAAGTGTTCTTGGTAGAAGGCCTATGAAGCATGTTCTTGTGAGGCACCTTAGGCAGTCTTGGCTTTTTCAAAGATGAGTAGAAAAGTAAAGTGTAAGATTGCAAGTAACAACTTATTAGG
Organism: Rhizophora mangle; assembly: GCA_037832345.1. NCBI lineage: Eukaryota > Viridiplantae > Streptophyta > Magnoliopsida > Malpighiales > Rhizophoraceae > Rhizophora > Rhizophora mangle. The sequence goes on from JBAPLJ010000186.1 coordinate 288,428, forward strand.
GTAAAGTGAATCTTTATTGATGAATTATGAGGTAAAGTGCCTTTTACATGTTTCTGAGAGATTTTTCATTTCTAATAAGCCATAAGGCTCTAAAAGTTCCAAGTTCAAGGAAAAGAGATTTCATCTAATTCTTTTAGGTGGTAGCTTTCAAGCACTACTTACTCAATGATCATGTAAGCGCCCTTTTAGTTAGATGAAAGTTTGCTTGCCCCTTCATTACTCTTATTTGCTTCCCATTTCCATAACATTAGGTCATATTTATGGAACAATCACTCCCTTACTCTTTTGCTATACTATTATGTTGTCTTTTTGTAATACAAGGTTGTTTGTATAAAGGCTTGTTCATATGCCTTGTTCAAGAAGTTTAGCGTACCCTATAACTCTTCATCATTATTATCCTCATCCAAGCATTGTTACCTATAGTTTGGCTCCATTACTTTTGCTAACACCATTGCCATTGCTCTAGATGCTAGGAGAGAAGGCATCTTTCTCATCATGATTCATAGAGTCATATGATATGCCCATAATACTTCTGGTAGCTTATCTGCCTAGAGGCCTTTTGCCTTTTCTAGTCAATTCTTCAAGCCTTAGATGATTATGTAGCTAGTTACCTCCAGTTGGTTGTTGGTTTGTAATTATTTTACAAAGGAAAACTTAAGGATGATGCCCAAGTCATGTTGGAATTCCTTGAATTTCATTTTTTTGAATTACTTATTATTATAGGTGAAGATTGCATAAGGAATCCTAGACTTTTAGACCATGTTCTTGCATAAGAAGGCATGTATTCATATCTCTATGATTGATGTAGAGGCCTCAGTGATGCACACTATGAAATGATTAACAACTAACATAAACATGCATCCACTAATTGAAGTTAGGAATTAGTCAATGATATTTAGCACTCATTAAGCGAATGGCTAGGGGGGTTACATAAATATGAGTTATGTAGTAGGAACTTGATTGTTTGTTAGTGAATCATTGGAAAATATTGCATTTCTATAAGAATTATTGAGCATTTGCATTTAAAAATGGGTCAATGCTACCCTTGTCTAATCATTTTCTTTGCCAATACTTTACTTCCTATGTGGTTCCTACACATGCCTTTGTGGGTATCTTGAAAAACATAGCTCACCTCTTCTTAGACCTAAGACTTAAAGAGAGGTATATTTAAAGATCATTTGTACAATCTCTTATCAACCATTAGGAACTTCATTGCTTTTAGTTATAGGCACCTAGCCTTTACTTTTTCCTCTAGAAGCTATCTGCTCTATTGGTAAGCAATGATCAATTCCATCCATAAGGGGGTTGCATTGACTTATAACACCTCTTGCTTCATCACCTCTTCATAGCTTAGGTGAGCCAGTGTTTTCATAAAGATTACTCTTCTAAGTGATGCTTTAATGGTCACTCATCACTTTGCTAAAACATGCATTTTAGTGTTAGTTGTTCAAGGAATTTGTTCCAAGGCAACATTTGCCTCTTCCTTAATGAGTGCTTATTGGAAAATGTAAACCATTCTTAGGTATTTGACCATGTTATCTCCTTTTTCCTTGAATTCTTCATTCACTTGTCTTAGGATCAAATGTGATTCATTATAGATTTTCAATTGTTTAATTATTGGAGCCTTAATGATTTTAAGTCAAGTTATTATAGCTTTATACTTAACTTCATTATTTAGTGTAAAGAAGTTAAACTCTAAAGCAAACTCAAGTGTAACTTCACTTAGTCTCACAAAGACTAAACCCATACCACTTCCCTACTTGCTAAGGGATCTATGGATATGTAAGATTGATGGCTTAGCTTGTAACTTTTAAAGGTAGTAAATGCTAACTTGACCTAAATAATTTTATTTAACTTGCTCAAAACTTGATTTAACATGCTTGGTATTGATTAAAAATACAAATGACTTGTAACTCAAAATACTTAAAACTAAAATAACTTGAAACCCAAAGAATCCAAATCCAAAATGACCCACTAGATTAAATTGAAACAAAATTAACTAGAAACATGGATGACCTAAATTTTAAAAAATCCAAAACATGAATAGCTCAAGTCTAAAAACCTAAAAGACTTGAAAATTAATACTAGCCTTACTGACTTCAAAGAAAGATGACAATTGACGGATGTATATTGATAGTTAGACCATTAATAAGATTATCATTAAGTGCAAATTTTCAATTCCTAGATTAAATGACATGTTAGACCACTTAAATAGATTTAAGGTATTTTCAAAGATTGATCTTTAAAGTCACTACCATCAGATTAATATCAGACTTAGAGAGAACTACATTTAAAACTTGAGATGGTCTTTATGAGTGCCTAACAATGCCATTTGGTCTCTCTAATGCCTCCAGAACCTTTATAAGGTTAATGAACTAGGTATTAAATCCCTTTATTAACAAGTTTATGGTTTGTAAACATTGATGATATTTTTATTTATAATTGATCAATAGAGTATCATGTTTTACATTTGAAAAAGGTATTAAGGGTGCTATAGGAAAATAAGTTGTATGTGAATTTGAAGAAATGCAATTTCACTACTCTTTCAAGGATACATAGTCAATTTTATTAGTATATCTAGGTTGACAAAGACAAAGTGCAAGCAATTCAAGATTGGCCTACTTCCAAAATAGTAAGTAATGTGCAAAGTTTCCATGCCTAGTAACCTTTTATCAAAGGTTCATCTGCAATTTCAATACCACCATGATACTTATTATTGAGTGTTTTAAGAAAGACAACTTCACTTGCCTAACTTTGATAAACTATTTGAAGTTGAGTATAATGCTAGTGGAGTTGGATTCGGTGCCATTCTTTCTTAAGAAAAAAGGCCAATTACGTATTTTTGTGAGAAACTTAGTGAGGTTTAACAAAAGTGATTGACATACGATAAGGAATTTTATACGATAAGGAATTTTATACAATTATGAGAGTTCTAAAATACTAGGAACATTACCTTGTAAGACACGAGTTCGTCTTATATTATGATCACTAAGCTCTTAAGTATCTTTATAGTCAAAAGTGAATTAGTAGTGACATGCATGCTAGGTGATCCTCTTTCCTAAAAAAGTTTCCTTTCCAGCTATTCCATAAGACAGATCAATAAAATAAGGTTACTGATGCATTAAGTAAGAGCGCATCATTGTTAATCACATTGAGTAATGAGATAATAGGGGTTTGAATCTCTTTATGAATTGTATAAGCATCATAAAGACTTTGTAACAATTGGGGAGAAATGTATTCATAGGCAACTTGTAGATGACTTCCATATTTATGATGACTATCTAATGTGTGGAAATCAACTTTGTATTCCTTAATCTTCATTGAAGGAAAAAAATTTTCATGATTTGCTAAAGGTGATCTTGCAAGCCATCTTGGGCATGACAAGATAATTGCTATTGTCTAAGAATGATATTATTTGGCCATAGTTGGATAGGGATGTTGGCAAATATGTCCAATGGTGCTATATTTGTTAAACAATTAAGGGTCAATCACAAAATATCAAGCTCTATATGCTTTTGTCTATTTTAGATAATATTTAGGAAGACTTGTTTGTGAATTTTATTTTAGGCTTATCTCGTACCTAACATGGTATGGATTCTATGTTTGTTGTTGTTAACAAGTTTTCCAAAATGGGTTCACTTAATTCCTTGTAAAAAGACCTCTGATGTCTTAAGTATAGCTCGATTGTTTTTTAAGGAGGTGGTATGCCTACATAGTGTGCCCAAAACTATCACCTCTAATCATGACTCTAGGTTTCTCAGTCATTTTTCGATCACTTTATGAAAGTTGTTTGATTCATCCTTGAAGTTTAGTAGTACAACTCACCCTGAGATAAATTGTTAGACTAACTCACTTAGTAAGACCGCAGGTAATCTTAGCTCAAATAAAGTTTGCCTACAATAATGCAGTTTATAGTGTTATAGGAAAGTCTCCTTTCTCTATTGTTTATGCTAAATGTCTACAACATGTTGCAGATTTGGTTAAGCTTCCTCAAGACCAAGGTCTTAGCATTGTTGCTAAGCATTTTGCAGAACACGTTATCTAAGCTAAGATGGAACAAAAGTTAAAGATTGTCAATGAGAAATACAAGAGACTTGCAAACAAACATTGAAAGAGCCAACTATTTCAAGAAGGTGACATGGTGATGATGTTTCTTCATAAGGAATGGTTTCCTATTGGTTGTTACAACAAGTTTTAGCCTAGAAGTATAGTTTTTATGAGGTGTTGAAGAAAATTAATGACAATGCCTATGTGATTGATCTACTTAAGGAATGAGGTATTTTGAGAGCCTTTAATATTATAAATATTTATCCATTTCATTCAACTAATGAGTCTTTCTATCTAAAGTCTAACTTGAACTCGAGGTCGAGTTTTTCTCAAAAGAAGGGTACTAACATAAAATGAGTAGCCCAAAATTTCATGGACATGAGAGATTGTTCGAAACTCAAAGGAAAATTTTAGAAAACTTGGCTTTTAAGTATAATTGCAATATTTAGGCATTATATGAAATTATTCGAGAGTTAAACTAATTATTTAAGAAATTTTATTTTTTCATTTTTACATTTTTTTCTATTTAATTAGATATCTTTCTAATTAATCATTAAAGTTTTTTCTTATTTACTTTAAAGTATTTTCCCATTTAGTTAGATGATTTTACTTATAAATATGTTTAAGTTTAAAGATTAAAGTATCCTAGTGAATGAATAGTTTAATAAAAGCATCATCTTTATCCTTATCTTTCTCTTTGAGAAATATTGTTTTCTTAGGTTAATCAAGTATTAGCATTGTTTTTGCTAAACATTATGTCACTATCTTTACACCTCTATAAGTAATTGGGATCACAAGGTGGTAAGGAGGTATAATTATTATACCAATGGATACAAGGTTGACAAATTGTCATCCTTAGCATTCATAAAGGGTTGTTCCTCACTCTCTTTGTTGATTATCTATATCCTTCTTTAAGGAAGTAGGTTCCTTTTTGAGTTTGCTTACTAACATTCATTGCCTAACAATGATGAAGACTATTGGTCTTCTTATATGGTTAGTTGGTGATGAACCTTACAAAGAAGAGATTTCCTAATTGGATAGAGTTCATGATCAATCATGAAGGGAACTATGAGTACCATTATTGGGCAACATCTTTCAACATTATAATGAATGCCTTACATATAGTTATGTTTAAGGTAGAATGGAGGGACATTAGTGATTGAAATTGGTTCAAATGTTTATTGGGGTCTTTTGTGTCATCATAACTATCTAGGTTCAAAAGTTTGATCTTCTCTAGGATGAGGGCATCCATGATTTCCTTAAAAGGAGGAGATGTTAGCCCTTACAACCCTAAGGGATGCATTAGGAGTTGGGATGCATAGAACATTATCATTTCCTCTTATATTTGCTTCAATTGTGTCATTAACAAATTGTTTATAAAATGGTGATGCATCAACTACTCTTAAGAGGTCAGGGTGGTAGGCCTACTAGTTGTGTGTTAGGGTTGGAATGGGGCTCTTTGAGTGGATTTTGTTATTTCTAGAAGCCATAAGGGACATAAGGCAAAAAAATTTTTTCCTTTGAGCACAACAATCTTCTTTAAATGCCTTTTTTACCCTCATTTACCTTTAAGGATAGGTAGAAGGTCATAAACCTCACCTAGTTCTTGGTGTTGGCTAAGTGTTATGTTATTGGGGATAAGGCATCAATGGAGTGTCTTTAAGGCTTTAAACTACCAAGGCATCCTTTATTAGCCTTGTTAAGTTAAGAGAAGCAAAATTCATTGCTAGGGAGAGGTGTGTTTGTGTTGCTAAGAATGCCATTAGTGCTACCACTAAATGGTTGACACACCCAATTAACAAGTCATGATGATCCTAAGTGGTATCACTTTAGGAGCAAACAATGTACCCAATTGAGTGTTTGACAATTCTATTGCCTTAATGACAAGTTTAGTGTTAAATGGGTTGAGTGACACAAAGGATGATGAGTTTTGCAAGGTTACTTACAAAGCATTGTCTAAGGATCGTTGAAAACTCTTGTGTTCCATAAGCCTTAATTAGGTTGTGTCCTTAAAAAGGAGATGACAAGAAAAAGTACATAGTATGCCATTTCTATATATGATGCTAATTGATGAGGAGTGTTCATTAAGGAAAACACATGGTAAGATGTTATTGAAACAACTTGCTATAGAGGTCCAAACATGGAGTTTTAGCTAAATCTTGCACAAGAATACAAAATTAAGGGTCAGAGGTGAACATTAGCATTAATACTTTGACAATTAAGTCAATAAAGACACCAAAGTTCCTAAATATGTAAAAAGAATTGTTCCTTATATTTAGCAGGTGTTAGTCTAATTTATTTTATATGACTGTGTTAGTCTAAATAAATGGGGTTTAATGATAATGTAACAATGTAAGCCCTTACATACTTTAAGGCTATGTTCATTTAATGTAATAGATTCAAGCAATAGACCCTTAATCTTTAAATGTTTAAAGGAGTTTGTATGAGCCTATTAGTATGGCTACTTGAGTGCATTATGGGATGATATGTAGTTAGTTGTAAGCCTTGTTTTCACTAAGAATAGGAAAACAAGTCAAACTCTTGATATTCTTATAATCAATCTATTCAAGAGGTCTTTCATTATGCATTTTTTGAAAAATTGTATATCATTGACCTAGTTTGAATAAAAATTATAAAATTTAATAGAATCTTAAAGGTTCATTTGTTGAAATATAGGGATTGAGTAAGAAAAACTAACTTTATATCCATATCATGCATAATATTATATTTTAATCTATTAAAATTGTTAATTATATGTATAATACAACAATAAAACAAACTCCAAAGCTAGTTGATTTATGAATGATTTTCTTGGTTATATAATGATAATAGGCTATTGATTTCACACAATTATAGCCAAATGCACATACTTATGAAAAAAAATTTCTTCACTTTTAAAAGAGTAAATGGAGAGAAGACATAATACATATATGAAGTTTTTTTTTTTTTTCAATGGCTCTAATAAGATTAATTTGAAATTTATAATCTCTAACATTATAGTTTCTTTTTTTTTATTTCTTTTTTCCTACATAGCTCTGATTTTTTGAGCTTAAAAATAATGATGCAAGTTTGCCATATACTAAAATCATTGTTACATCTAACACTAAAATACTACATTTTGATATGTCTTTTCACATTTATTGTCATAATTGTATTTAATTTCTCAACATTGAGAAGTTAATAGACAATTAAAATTTTAATATAGATAAAATAAAGCAAAAATAGTAAAAAATGAAACCCATATATATCCATTCAAGAGAGGGATGCTCCATGAAATGAACCCATTATACAAAATCATCCAAACTATTGTTAGATCTATTAGATAAAGATCACATGAGTCATATTAGCTTGCACATATTTTCCTAGGATGCCTACTATCATTAGGTCAAACATTTCAATCACAAATTTGGCTAAGAAATGATGTCAAAATGTCCTTTTGGTCTCAGCTTAACCCATAAACTAACTCACAAGAAATATTGCACACAATTTTCACACAAAAAAAAAAGTAAGAAGGCATATAGTAGTTATAAGGATTATCCCAACTTTTATTACTTTTCTCTCAAAAGTATACAGAGGAATACAATGTCAAGTTCATCACACTTGTCTCTTACTTAAGTGTTTCTCCCAATTGAATCACTCAATTGTAGTGTGGATGTGTGTATATATGGCCCTTAGTTGCCACTCTCCATCTATTTATAGTGGTGGTAGTTCAAACCCTCAACTACCTAGGGTCATGCATGACTTAGCTACCAAGCCAATCATACTTAGTGAATTCCCCTTCTTTTGGGGCCATTCCCCACTTCTTAGTAACTCTTTGCTACCCCATTCATAGAGAGAATGACACCTCACCTCTTACTTAGTTAGATTATCCTCTTAGCAACTCATGCTCCCGTACATGAAAGGAGAATACGACAACTCATCAGTTTGGATAACCATCCCCCATCTTGTCACTTTTGCCACTAGACCATGCCCCATGAATTAGGTGATTTTGCCTTTCATGTTCTCTTATTTTTGTGGTGCATAAGGCTCTTTTGCTTGGTCCACACTCCCAACTCGTGTCAAGCTACAATTGACCATGCTACACATCAACAAGAGCCTGTTTTCATGGGATGAGTTTATGGACACTCTAAACCCACACAGCAATAGACAACTTCAGGGGAAAGTTGCTAGTAAGCCTAAAAAGAAAGGGCAAAGTGTAAAGAGGAATTTCAGAGGCTTTGAGGAAAAGAGATTGGATTGATTGCTTGAATGCTTGATGATACAAATGAATGAGGCTTGGGGTATTTATAACGCTTTGCTTTGGATCTAAAATCTTTCTATCCTAGATATTTACAAGGAATATGCTAGGGAATATTACATTCTAGAATTGTGTACATGAAATATGTTGGGGAATTTTCTCGGGTCCTTCGGGCCTTTGGTAATGGGTTTGGACCCTTTTGATGGATTCGGTCTGCATTTGTTTGCCCGTGACATTCTCCCCCATTTAATTCGGTGACGTCTTTGTCGTTGCTTTGTCTTTATAGTGTTGGATCTCATCAGGGAATTGCCATAGTGTGTCCTCCCATTCCCAACTGGCCTCCTCATGAGGATGTCCCTTCCATTTCACCAAGTACTCTGTATAATTGGGTACACCCCTTTTCTAGATCCTTCGATCTGCAAGAATGCTTTCAATTTTCTTGTCAAAGGTGGTGGTAACAGCTGTTGGTGCTCGTTTGGACTTGTTTCTCTCATGGTCTTCCATGTCTTCATGGTACGGCTTGAGGAAACTCATATGGAAGATATGATGGATTTTGAGGTTAAGTGGTAGTTATACCTGGTAAGAGACTCTCCCAAAGTGCTTTATGATTGGAAAAGGGCCTTTGTATCTTCGAATTAGCCCTTTGTGGACCTTACGGTGGGACTTGAATTGTTGTAGGAGTAGCTTGACAAACACTTTGTCTCCTTCTTGGTACTCAATGTGCCTTTATTTGTGATCCCCCCATTTCTTCATCTTACGAATGACTTTATCTAGGTGGGCCTGGGCAATATCAGCTTGCTCGTGCCATTCCTTGGTGAATTGATGTGCCATGGGGCTCTTGCCGCTATACATGGAGGAGATGGCATGTGGTGTCATGGGCTATTGGCCGGTAACAATCTTAAATGGGCTTTTACCCGTAACCTCGCTCCTTTGGAGATTGTAGGAAAATTGAGCCACATCAATCAACTTGGCCTAATCCTGTTAATGGGCACTTACATAGTGCCTCAAATACAGCTCCAATAGTTTGTTGATGCGCTCAGTTTGGCCATCACTTTGGGGATGGAAACTGGTGGAGAAGTTGAGATCGGTCCCTAATAGGTTGAAGAGTTTTGTCCATAACCTTCTAGTGAAACATGGGTCTCGATCACTTACAATGTTACACGGTACTCCCTAAAGTTTGATGATGTGTTTAAGGAAAGCGCAGGTAGCTTCCTTTACAGTGCAATCCCGAGAAACTAGAACAAATGTAGCATATTTGCTTAATCGATCTACAATCACCATGATGCTCCCATAACCTTCGGACTTAGGCAAAGCCATGATGAAGTCCATTGATAAGCTTTGCCATGGTCTTTTGGCAATTGGCAAGGGTCCCAAAAGACCTACAAGGTGGTGTAAATCGACCTTGTCTTGTTAGCAAACAAGGCATGTTTGAACGTATACTTCCACATCGTCATACATTTGTGACTAGTAGTATGAGGATTGAAGAAGGGCAAAGGTGCGTGCAACACTAGGATGTCCTACCCATCGGGTATCGTGACACTCTTTCATGATCTCCCTCCTTAAACTTCCATATCGGGGAACCATGATTTGGTTGCTAACGGTCAAAAGTAGTCCATTATCTTCCCAAAACCATCGAGTCTTACCTTCATGGGCTAGTTTGACAAGGTTTTGCATCTTAGGATCCTTGTCTATGCCTTCCTTGATGCGAAAGATGAGAAGGCCCTCCGGTCAACTGAGAGTTAATGAACTAAGCTTCGTTTTCCTGCTAAGTGCATCGGCTATCACATTAGCCTTACCTAGCTTGTACTTCAGCTGGTAGTCGAACTCGGCAAGGAAATCTTGCCACCGAGTTTGCTTCGGGCTTAACTTCTTTTGGGTTTGGAAGTAAGTTGTAGCCACATTGTCGGTTAGGATGGAGAAGTGTGAGCCAAGCAGGTAATGTTGCCACATTCGTAGGCAGAGGACAATGACAGTCATCTCTTTCTCTTGTACAGTGTAACGACACTTTGTATCATTTAACTTCCAGCTTTCGAAGGCAATAGGGTGATTATCCTGCATAAGAACACCTCCAATGGCAAATTCAGAAGCATTAGTGTGTACCCCAAAGGCTTTACTCGGATGTGGAAGGCTAAGGACTAGCTCCTCAGAGATGGTTTTCTTTAAACCATCAAAGGCATGTTGATATTGTTATGTCTATCTCCATGTATGATCTTTCTTCAATAGGTCGATCAAGGGTACTGTCGTTGCTGAGTACCCTTTGATGAACTGACTGTAGTAGTTGGTTAGATTGAGGAAGGATCTTAGCTCTGGAGTTCTGGTTTGTGGCTCCCATTCCATGACAGCTTTTACCTTTACTGGATCCATCATAAGCTGTCCATCCCGAATGCGGTGGCTAAGGAACTCTACTTCTTGTGTGGCAAATGAGCACTTTTCTCTCTTAACATAGAGTTCATTGTCATATAGCACTTAGAAGACTTGTTGTAAGTGCTGCAAGTGTTCATCGAGTGTCTTGCTATACACCACAATGTCGTCTAGGTATACTACCACGAATCGATCGAGGAAGGGATGAAATAACTTATTCATAAGTGTGCAAAAGGTTGCTGGTGCATTGGTGAGACCAAATGGCATAACCAAGAATTCAAAAGAGCCATACCTTGTCATGCATGATGTCTTAGACTCGTCTTCAGTTGCAATGCGTACTTGGTAGTATCTTGAGCGTAGGTTTAGCTTCAAGAACCATCGTGCATCACTAAGCTGGTCGAAGAGATCCGAGATCAACGGTATCAGATACTTGTTCTTTATGGTGACCTTGTTCAATGCTCAGTAGTCAATGCATATGCATAGACTTCCATCTTTCTTCTTTTGGAAGAGTACTGGGGCACCATAAGGAGACTTTAAGGGTTAGATGTAGCCTAAATCCAACAAGTCATGGAACTGTTTATGAAACTCCTGTAATTCAGGTGGTGTCATATGGTATGGTGCCAAGGTAGGGGGCTTGGCATTCGACTCCAACTCAATTTCATGATCGACCTCTCGCATAGGTAGGAGTCTCTTCGACAGCTCTCATGGCATAACATCTTTAAACTCTTCAAGGACTTGTGCCACCTCGGTAGGTAAGGCAACGTTGGGGTTAACATTTCCATCGTTGAGTTGACAGATGGTAGCAAGGTAGCTGGGGTCAAATTTCATACCTCGCTTGAATTGTAATGCGGGTAAGGCCTGATCCTCCAATCGTTGAGCACATTCTGTAGGTATGGTGCAGGCCTTTCCTCCCTCTAGTATCCTGAGTGAGTTGGAAGTTGGGAATAGGAAGGCTTGTACCTTATCAAAGAACTCCATGCCTAATACCACTTGGAAGTCGTTTATGGGGACTATGAAGTAGTCAATGCTTCCTTTCCATGCACCAAGGGTTATGGGAATGCCTTTGGCAATGCTGGCAATTGGTTTTACTGGTGAGTTCACTACTTTAAGGGTTCCGCCCTTACTTGTTAGCTTAAGGCCAAGCCGCTTAGCCTTCTCTATGGAAATGAAGTTGTGGGAAGCTTCGGTGTCTAGCATGGCTCTAGATTGCTTCTCATTGATGGTGATTTGGACATATAGCAAACCCTTATGGTCGACATGGGGTTGTGCACTTTTCCCCTTTATGGTTGTCAGGATTCGAAGTGATCCCATCTCGATCTAACCTTGCTCATCTTGTGAGGAGTCATCTTCAAACTATCTCATGATGGCGTTAAGGGTCTTATGCTTGGGGCAATCCTTCATCCAATGGAAATCATTGCAAATGAAACATGGAGTTTTTGGTTTGGAAGAATCAGACTTACCTCGATCGTGCCATTTACCATGTGATGAGGCTTTAGCCTTTCCTTTATCCTTGGACCCTTGCTCCTTGCGTCTAGATTTTTCTCCCCTACTTTTACCTTGGTTGGATCACTTTTCTTTGGATTAGGTGTTGTATTCCACGAGAGACTTAGCAGTGGCAATGGCTTCATCCAAGCGTTGCACATTATGTCTCTCTAGTTCAACTCTAGCCCAATCTTTTAATCCATCCATGAAGTAGAAGAGAGAGTCTTTGTCGGACATGTCCTCAATCTCAAGGATAAGGGTGGTGAACTCCTTAATGTAGTCACAGATGGTCCCTCCTTACTTTAATCGTCTGAGACAACCTCGAGCTTCCTTCTCGGCGTTGCCTGGGCATAAGTGCTTCTTTAACTCCCGCTTGAAGTCTTCCTAAGTGTCGATTGAGCAAATGCCTTTGCCAACCTCACCATGCTTATGACGCCACCATAGTTGAGCGGCATCTCATAGGAATATAGGGGCAGTGCAGATCCTTGCTGCATCATCTCGAACAAACTTGGCTTCGAAGCATTGTTCTAAGCCAAAGAGGAAGTTTTCTACTTCCGTAGTATTACAAGTGTCATTGTAGGTAGCAGGCTTAGGCACTTGGATTGTGCCAAAGTTGGTGGTACTGGTGGAGAATGAGCCATTAACAATGGTTTGTTTGTAATCAGTATGGACACCATCTACCTCACATCTAAGGTTTTGTAACTCAACTTCAGTAAAGGAACGATCACTACATACCTCTCGTCGGATGTCGTCGAGGTCACACTTGAAGGATTGACTAATCTCCCAAAGGATGGATTTCACCACATGAGTGACTTCTCTGAATTTCATCTCCATGTTGTCAATTTGGGCAGCCTACTCCTCAAGGGCTGGTTATATCCTTGAGAAGTTCTTCTTCAACTCTGCAACACAGAACTCTAAGGCCTCCATTAGAGCGGTGTTCGATTTACCACACTTTGTGATATAGGTCCGTTGTTCCTCTCGACTACGATTTTGCTCCTTCATACAAACTTCGTAGATGGAAGCCATCTTTGGTGCTTAACGGTAGCAACCAGGCTCTGATACCAACTGACACAGGATGAGTTTATGGACACTCTAAACCTGCGCGGCACTAGACAACTTCAGGGGAAAGTTGCTAGTAAGCCTAAAGAGAGAGGGCAAAGTGTAAATAGGAATTTTGGAGGCTTTGAGGAAGAGAGATTGGATTGATTGCTTGAATTCTTGATGATACAAATGAATGAGGCTTGGGGTATTTATAGCCCTTTGCCTTGGATTTAGAATCTTCCTATCCTAAATATTTACAAGGAATATGCTAGGGAATATTACATTCTAGAATTGTATACATGGAATATGCTATGGAATCTTCTTGGGTCCTTCGGGCCTTTGGTAGTGGGTTTGGACCCTTTTGATGGATTTAGTCTGCATTTGTCAGCCCGTGACATTGTGCTCTTGTGCTAACAACCTTTGATGTTGTTTGCATTTGCTAGCCCTTTGTTGGTAGCATCTAAACCATTGATGCATGCCCAACTCGTGCATGTTGAAGGGACTAAATGTTGTTGGCTTGGACCCTTGGCCATTTGCCAACTTCTTGTGATGTTGTAGCCACTTTTGCACCCACTTGTTAACCAACTTACTATTTGCCTACGTGCTGTTGGTCTGGACCCTTGCTCATGCCCCAAAATTGGCTAACTCTCAAATGAGTCATTCATACCTCCTAAAGAGTATTAGGGAATCTAGCTCTTAGTAGGAGAAAACATGGGAGTGCTTAACCTGTCACATCCTTCCAACAACTTGTGCTAGCGTCGTTGCTACATATTGTTGCACCAACCAATGCCCCAATTGCTTTCTCAACCTATTGCCAATGCCATCATATGTTATCCCAAGGCTTCTACAATGCCTCAATAACATCACCCACACCTTTGGGTTTATGTCCTAGCTAATGTCATAACCTATACGTAACCTTCACCTAATGTTGCTACCATGCACATTGCCTTGCACATCCACCTTGTTTCCTTTGACATATCTCTTACACACCAAAGCCATGCAAAGCATTAGCACAAGGCGTTAACAATGCTTGCATTTTCCCATCAAGAGGCTTCAAAGACTAACAAACCACCACCACTCATTAAAGCCAACATTCTCATTGGTGGGGTTACTTAGCCTTTCCACTTTTGTGTCCGCTAATCCCTACTAGCCTCACCTTTTGAGGTAGAATCTTTTAAGGCTGCTTGTTGTCACTTATAAGCAACATAACTCATGTCATTAACATTTCTAAGGTTGTAATCATACCTTGAAGAAGACCCATAAAGCATCTCACCCTCAATCGATATCTTTTATGCCTTAGTTTTATCATTTTGGGCTTGATCAAACAATGCTTCTATCAAATTTGCATGGCCTACTAGTACTCAATGCTTCTTTCCCTATGATTCCAATTGTGCAAAATCAACTTGTGGTTAGTGATATATTTCTTTGAAGGAGGTTTGGACAGCACGTTAAGACCTATGCTCCCCATCACAACATGTTTGTTGGCAACCACCTTTCTTAACTTCGGTTCCTTTACTCTTAAAGCCACAAAGTATTATAGCTCTCCTTCTCTTAACCACCCTTGCTACAATTATAAGGTTGACAACATAACACAAGTTTTCCCATCGTTACTAATGGGAGATCACTTCTCATTAGCTATATGACATGGATGTTTCTTGTTTATGATAACTAAGCCACCCAAATGAGGCATAAGTGCAATTTTTGCTTGCATAAAGGATTCCATCCCTAGAATTACATCAAAATCATCTAACAACATTATGGAGAAATCAAGTTTTCCATTCCATGGACCAAATGTTACCTCAACTCCTTTTAATATTCCCATTACATCATATGCCTTAGAGTTGATAACCCTCACCCGATTGTTACTTTTTGCCCACTTGAAGACCAAGTGATCTAGCCACCCATTTAGTAATGAAGCTATGAGTCACAACAAAATCCATCATCACCAATAGCTCCTGCCGTCCAATCTCGATTTTGAAACAAAACAAGCCAAATTTTGAGGTTTATTTAGTATGTATAGCATTGATCAACTGTATGGGATTGACTTGTAAGGGGATGCCATCATCCAAACTAGCACCACTTCCACCCTTTTTTGCCACCAAGGCATTTAATTTCTCTTGCTTTGGACACTCATTTGCCTTGTGTGGACCATTGCAAATAAAATAACCAACTTGTGTTTTACTCTTACCTTAGTCTACAACAACAATTTTGTCATTCCCTTTGTTGTCCTTCCCTTGCTTGCATTCTCAGGAGTCCTCTTTCTTCTTCTTGCCCTTGTCCTTAGGCTGCTTGTTATTAAAAAAATTAGAGTTGTTGATTCAAAAATCCACCAAACCTTTAACCACAATGTGGAAGGCAAATCCTTCACACCTTGCTTTTTAAGCTCAATTTGTGCCCAAGGTTAGAGCCTTTACATGAAATTGAAGAGCTTATCCTTAATAAACATGTTGTGTATATCTAGCATCAAGGTGTTGAACTCTTTGACATAGTCGCACACCCTACCACTATACTTCAATCTCTTTAGTGACTCCTTTGCAACCCATGAGGTATTACAAGGCAGGAATTCATCCTTTAATTCCTTTTTAAGCACATCCCACATCTCAATCTAAGGTCTACCCATGTTAGCATCATCATCTAGCTTTGTTCACCACCATAGCTTAACATCCTTAGCAAGATACATGCCGGTCAATGTCACATTCTTTGCATCTAACACATGGGCAGTTTTGAAATATTGCTCCATATCTCATAAGAAGTTCTCTATTGCCTTCACATCACAATCACCATCAAAGGCCTTGGGTTTGGGAACTCTTATCTTCCTTGAATCCTCTACCTCCTCCGTTAGGTAGATTGCCTATATTGCCTTCTTAAGGATTGTAATGTCTTGTTCCACCTCACTAAAACAAGAAATCTAAGATGAATCAAGACTATCATAATTAGATTGTAAGAAATGTACTGATTTTTCCAACTCATCAAGTCTTGCCAAAATCAAAAGAGTGTACTCCTTTTAGACCTCTCCAAGAGCCTTCTTGATCTTGGACACTTGTTCCCATACCACACTAAAACCCAAACCACCAGCCATCAGTTAAACCACATTTTGATACTAGTTATCACGGGATCAAATTTTTCAATCAAATTTGGCTAAGTGATGGCACCAAAATGCCCTTTTGGTCTTAGCCTAACCCATAAAATAGAATACAAAAAACGTTGTACATAATTTACACATAAAGAAAGCAAAAAGGCATACATCACTTATAGGAACCATCTCAACCTTTATTACTTTTCTCTCAAAGTATACGAAGGAATACAATGTCAAGTTCTTCACACTTGCCTCTCACTTAAGTATTTCTCCCAATTGAATCACTAAAGTTTGGTGCCAATGTGTGTTTATATGGCCCTTAGTTGTCACCCTTCATCTATTTATAGTTGACACCCCTAACTACCTAAGACATATATGACTTGGTTGTCAAGCCAATTATTGTTAATGGGTTCCCCTTCCTTTGGGGCCACTCCCCACTTCTTAACAACTTCTTGCTACCCCATTTAAGGAGAGAATGACACCTTACCTATTACTTAGATTATCCCCTTGATAGCTTACGCTCCCTTACACGAAATAAGAATGTGACAATTGATCAACTTAGATAACCATCTCCTAACTTGTCATTTCTACCACCAGACCATACCCCCATGAATTAAGTGGATTTGCCTCTCATGTTCTTTTATTTTCATGGTGCATAATTGACTATGTTGCACATTGACTTAAACTTATGCTCTTACACTGACAATCTTTGATGTTATTTGTATCTACTAGCCCTTTGTTGGCAACATCTACACCATTGATGTACTTCCAAGTCATGCATGTTGAAGGGGCTAAATATTATTGGCTTGGACCCCTAGCTATTCACTAACTTCTTGTGATGTTGTAGGTACTTTCACACCCATTTGTTAGCCAACTTGTTATTTGCTCGTGTGTTATTGGTCTAGACCCTTACCCATGCCTCAACATTGGTTAACTCTTAAGTGAGTCATTTATACCCCTTAAAAAGTGTTAGAGAATCTAGCTCTTTGGTAAGAGAAGACATGAAAGTACTTGACCCATCACACCCTTCCAACAACTAGCGCCAATGTCATTGCTGCATGCTGCCACACCAACACTATAATTACCTTCTCAACCTATTACCAATGCCACTACATGCTATCCTAAGGCTTCCACAATGCCCCAATAACTTCACTCACACCCTTGGGTTCATATCCTAACCAATGTCATAGCTCACATGTAGTCTTCTCCTAGCATTACTGCCATGCACATTGCCTCGCAACTCTACCTTGTTTTCTTTGATGCAACTCTTACATACCAAAGTCATGCAAAGCATTGACATAAGTTGCTACTAATACTTGTATTTTCTCATCAAAGGACTTAGGAGATTAACACATAACATCCCAAGCCTTCCTTCACATCATTAGTAGTATCAATTTAAGTAAGGCAATTGGAAAAATGGGAAACACATGAGAGAGAAAATTAGCAATATTAATGAAAATAATAATCAAGACCAATGGTTCTTAATCTCTTTAAGTTTCCATTCTTATCCCTTTTTTATGATTTTTGTCACACCGAAGAGATTTAGTAGAGGATTTATAAGATAGCTGGATGTCAAAAAAAATAAATAAAATTACTTTAGATATTAAAATTATAGGCTTACTAAAAAGTATATATCTTTTGTTCTTTTAATCACATGTTGCTAACATCAATATAAAAAAGAAAAATGAGATGATGAGGTGCTTAATAATATAACAAATAAAAAAAAAGAATAAAAATAGACTTTATATTATATATATATATATATATATATATATATATATTGTTGTAATTATTAATATAAAGAATAATCATTCATAATTACTAATATGAAAAAAATTAAAATATTAATTTTAAGAAATTTTAGTATTATTTGACATTTAAAAAGATAAATGTTATATTTAAAATATTTGTTAATTATCTATCTCTTTCTCTTTTAGTCATTAATGTTTCTCAACTCTTCTTCTTCCATGCAACTCTTCCTCTTCCTTTATAATTTAATAAATTACTGGTCGACAGTTTTAAGAAACACAAAAGTTAGATAAATTAAAAGAAGTAACCTAAATCAAGAAATGAGATAAAATTAAGTAAAAAAAAATTAAGAGAAGTATATCACTTGGTTACTCCTTATTGTAGGTTTAGTACATATATATAGATTACATCAAGACTTTCAACCTACATTTTTATTGATCCAGAATGAAACAATAGCCATGACGAAAATAGTAGGAAACTTTTTGGAACTTGCGTTTGCCCCTAGTTTGAACACAAAGAATAAAGTAAAAATTCAGTTATTATGGCACTTATTTGTTTTTGAATAAATAAAAATAAAAAATATATATTATAATTATATTAATTAGTATATTTATAAATTAAAATTAAAAAATATCAATTAATTTTTTATAGAAAAAATTAATCACTTAATTTTAATAGTAAAAAAATTTAAAATTACTTTATAAGGACGTAAACAATAAAAAAGAAATACACTGAATCAATATCTAAACTATTAGCTTCAGTAAGAATCATTGTTACACTTAAAACTAAAGGTTGAAGCATTAAATATAATTTTTTTTTACGAAAATTTTCAAACAGATTGACTAGGCACCACCCCGACGTGGGGTTGTTTCAGAGATGATTCCATAATGACAATTTTAAATTCAGTAACGCCTGTTTCAGTGGTTGCCTTTTTTTTTTCCTCGAATAAGAATTTGGCATCGGAAAGAAGAATTAAAACCTTTTGTAAAAGTCCCATCGGCCAAAACAAATAAATAAATATGAGACGTTTCATTGTGGGGAATTTATTAGGTAAACTGTCCATACCTTCCGTAGTAGCGCAGGTCAATTCGACCATAGCATATCGTGCGAGACAATCTTCAATCTGTCGCCTAATTTAAAATAATAAATTACATGTAAAACCAACGGTTGATTGAACAGAGCAACCCCACATAGAAGCCTAACTCCTTCCCAGCGTTGATGCGGCAAACCGCCAGGATACGCAGCTTAGAGTGGCCAACAGATCCACAGTAATTCATGTCAAAAAATTAGAACTGATAGGGTAATGACCATTCATTACATCAAATTAAGTACCAAATACGTCTCTTTCTTTCTTTTTCAATTTTTTTTTTTGGTCCTTTCTTTGAACGCAGTGGTATATGCGTCTCTTGAAAATCAATTTAAGCATGTGCTTAATTCTAAGATAAAGTATCAAGACCCCCTTCCATGGAAGAGGAGCCAGGAGGTGCAGGAATAGCAGCAAAAGAATTGTAGAATGATTGGAATATATCTCATGCATCCCATGTCCCTGAAAAATGTCCAAATTTGAATCGACCCTAATACCTCTGAATGATTGTAGCAAACAAACCCCTAGAGACATTGTGGAGTCTGTTCTCTGCTTCAGAATTAACGCTTCCCTATGAACTATGAAGGGGTGTTCAGTTGTTGATCTCCGGAAACTCAAACACCGACAATGAAATATAAGCCCAATTACAAATGCAGTTCCAAAAGAAAACAAGGGCTACCATCTGTCACACACCACAATGGACCTCTGAATCAGCTGATGATCATCTTTTTGAGATATTCAGCATGCTCAGGAAAATACTCTAGTAATTCATCCTTGGTTACCCAAACAAAGTCCTCACACTTGAGAATATTGAACTTGTTTTTTGCAATCAGCTGAGACTTAAAGAAGAATCGCTACAAAAGAAAAAAAGAATGAAGAAAACAAAAGGCAAAAGTAGTCAGATAGGTATTCTGACAACACACATAACCATTATCTTCTATCACGATGTGCAAAGAACAACTCCTACACATGGTCAATGGTCTTACAGTTGCAACTTACAACTAAATTGCCCTATAGTTAACAAATTAACATTGGTTGTCTGCATGTTTCTCATGATTCTAATTCCTGCCTTGCCTTCAACCCACAAAAAAAGGGTGATGCACAAGATTTCCAAGTTATGGGGTTTAGGGACAAATTGAGCCAAATGTACACAACCTTACAATTGTTTTCACAAAGAGCAGTTTCTGCAACTCAAACCTATTACCTCAAGTTCACAAGAAAGTAACCTCCTGTTACACCAAGACTCAACTTTAATCCACAAACTGTCTAGAATTTACCTTTGCCAATATCTGACTAGTCAACATTTTCCAGCAAAATATCTACCATCAATATATATTTTTCATCTTATGTTTCATTGTGAGACTTATACAAGTAAATTCCTAGTATACCTTGTAGCCAATGTCTGGTGCACTATCAGCTGGCTGTAAGGCTATATGACCCATGGGAGCATTTCCAACAAAATATGTGTGCGAAAGGTCTCCCAAGACAGAATGTAATGCAGACTCTGCACACTGCAAAGTTGAGTCTCCTGTTAGAGGACATATATATACACACACAAAGGACAAGAGGAAGACAAAAGTCATGCCATATTCACCTTGCGCAGGGTCTCCTCAGACTCATAAACTTTTTCAGGGAAATGCCAAACAGGCTTTCCACTAGGAGACCCATATGCATTTCCATATAGAAGCAGGTAAAGTCTTCTGTCAAGTGCTCTTTGCAATGACCTAAATGAATTCACATTGCAGGTATAAAATTACAAGACAGGTAAGAGGTAGTCATTGTTCACTCAGCCCACACATGGATGCTTAGAAAACATTTTATTCAAAATTATTAGCTAAAATTTTTGTTTCAGAGCAAGAATATTCTATACGTATGTGCATTTATAATCCCTAAAACAAGTACTTAAAAGTTGCCATAAGGTTATGTGTCAAAACAGTAATGTATCAGCAAAAGCAAACTTTACAAGTTCTGCCGCAAAACTTTTGGCTCTGCATGCCTACTTTCGTGCCTCAGCAGTATGTCATGGATACAGTATATCATGTGTATGTGAATGGGATGCATAGCATGTCCTCAATAAGAATTAGTTTATCAGAAAAAAAAAAAAAAAAAGAACAGAAATTAACTCTACTGCCATATGCGTATTCCAATTATGTCAGAATTGGCCATTTGCAGAAGGAATTCAGAAACATATAACTCCTTCATGTACGGTCTCAACTGATCTGGACAAAGTTCTTTCTCAACAACAAAAGGCGTTGCTTCATAACAAATGCATTCTGTGTAACTCATGCTGACTAAAGGTCTCAAAACTCCAACACTTGTACCAAAACTGCATGATTTGACCAAACAAAGCACGATAAATGAAAGTCATATGAAGGGATGTCTATCTAACAAATGCACAATGAGGCATATTCAGCAAAAAGCTAATTGTGCATCCACCACAAGAGGAGTTGCAGGCAAACCACATTTGTTAATTCGTATCTTACTTTTTATCATTGGTTTTGTCAGCTTCAGTGATCCGTGGAGCTGGGACATAGTCAATTTGGTAATCAGCTTTTCCACTGGTTGCAAGAGTAGGGGGAAAAAACAATAAGAAGAAATCAGCTCCCATACAACCATTCATCTGCAACTATGTGCTTTTGTATGGTTAAGCAACCACAACGTTGTGCATTCCCATTCTATGTGTTTCTCTGTTGAAGAGAAACAGAGGAATGCAGGCACAGACATAGAATATCACCGTAGAACAGATTTGAAAACTCATTTACAAATGCTTTTTCAGCTAGCATGTTAATGTCATACACTGGAAGCTAACTCCAAGATTAAAAGAAATACGAATTTTTCCCTTATTACAACAGAGGCAAAACAGAAGTGTGATACCATGAATAAAAAGAAAATTATTTGAAGAATCATGAACACAATGACCCTAGAAAAGTCCCTGCTTGAGCATTGGCTCAGAAGTCAAATTTCCATTTTGACATTCCAGCTTGTCATTTCAGTTAAGAAACTTTAACTTTCTGACCCCTTATGAAAATCCTCAATAAGGCAAGAAGCATTCAGAGCAGATGAAACTGAAAGCTCTAAGAAACTGTTGGACAATAGACCCATCAATTGTGAGATAATGTACCTGGCATTAGACTTGTCTAAAAACTCATCCGGGTATCTACGTCGATATTGCTGCCGCCATCGAAACCTATACACCATCAACCCCCAACCCAAAAAACAAAAACTAATCAAGACAATAGATTCTGTAAGCAGTCACCTACACATTTCAACACAACCTAATAAATATCAGACTGCAGAACAAAGATTGATCCCCAGAACAGACAAATCCTTAATACACCTTCCCACATGTCATTCTAGTTATTGATATTTTCTCCTTCAGTAACTTCTTTCTCATTAAAAAGAAGAAATTTTATTTTTTTTTTTTCAAGAAAGAGAGAGAGAGAGAGAGAGAACACGGAGAAGGGGAGAAGTGTCACTGACGAGAACTCCTGAAAGGCAAAAACGACAGGGTCGATTTTGGGGATGACAACTGGTAGTCTCTCGAACAGTACGGATGCTACAATTTTCTCGGGTTTCGAGCAAAATCCTCGCCGGCTTGATGATAGTTGCCGGGCCAGCAACGCTGAGGATCGCCGCATTTTTTGATCTAGACGACGGGGAAATCCAACCTTTTTTAGAGAGAACAAAAATAATTAAAATTAAAAAAAAAAAAAAAAAACACCCACACACGCACACACAGAATCAGCTTAAACCCTTCTCAAAACCCCGGAAATAAATACTTGCAAAGGTTGGAATTGGAATTTGTGGGGGACGAAGATGACGGGAGCCGAAATAATTAGCAAGCTGTGCGGGACTACCAGTGACCGGCAACAACGGTTACTCGGTTGGAGGATTTTGCCCTTATTTTCATTTCTAACTTTTCCGTAGAGAGACCGGACTTCTCGGTTTCTCCTACGGATAACTGGACCGGCTAAGTCTCCAAAAAGAACTACAAAGACGGTGTCGTATGCTATCCCGCAGATGTGTTTTTTTTTTTTTTTCTTTCACATTTTCTTTTTGAAGATTTGATTTGAAAGCTCAAAAGTAAATTGTCTTGTCTGGTGGCGCAGCCCGAATGTACTGCCAGGGCCAACCACTCTGACTGCTCCTGTGGCGGCTATAAATAGCAAAATTATCTCTCTCACTCACAGATACAAAGTAACGCCTGCAAAAATGGCCATAATCAGCAAGCTCTACAGATCGTGTCCCATAAGTAAGGCCGGCTTTCTCTTCCGCCATCTCCGTTGCATGAGCAATGTTCCGGACGACACCGTCTATGGCGGGCCAAAGCCGCAGAACCCAAACCAAAGAGTGACGCTGACCCATTTGAGCCAGAAGCACAAGAAGGGTGAGCCCATCACCGTCGTCACCGCCTACGACTATCCGTCTGCCGTCCACCTAGACATGGCTGGCATCGATATCTGTTTGGTTGGAGACTCTGCCTCCATGGTCGTTCACGGCCACGACACCACTCTTCCAATCTCCCTCGACGAGATGCTCGTCCACTGTCGTGCCGTAGCCCGTGGTGCCAAGAGACCGCTCCTTGTCGGCGATTTGCCTTTTGGGTCCTATGAGTCCAGCAGCGACCAGGTGCCAATAGCATTTTTTGACAATCAAAAACCTTTCCTTCATATGTTCTTGTTGTGCTGGTTGGTAATGGTGCAGTTTGGATTATGAGCAGGCAGTTAATACGGCCGTTCGGATTCTGAAGGAAGGAGGAATGGATGCTATTAAACTGGAAGGAGGTTCACCCTCGAGAATCAGTGCGGCCAAAGGCATAGTTGAGGCCGGAATTGCTGTTATGGGTCATGTAGGATTGACACCTCAGGCAATCAGTGTTCTTGGGGGTTTTAGGCCTCAAGGAAAAAATATTGCCAGTGCTGTCAAGGTCCGCACTTGTTTTTTCCTCTTAAAAGGTGTTTCGTGTGGGGGATTATGGTCTTGGGTGCTCGCATGTTGAGTCGGTTGTTTTGTTCGCAGGTTGTGGAGACCGCATTGGCTTTGCAGGAAGCGGGGTGTTTCTCGGTTGTTTTGGAATGTGTGCCTCCACCAGTGGCTGCCGCGACCACATCTGCTCTTCGAATTCCTACAATTGGCATTGGAGCAGGACCTTTCTGCAGTGGCCAGGTTCAAATGGACTCTTGCTTTCTTTTTCTTTTTTTTTTAAATAATTATTTTCCTGATATTATTCTGTTTCTATTTCATGGAAGAATGATCAGGTTTGATATCATCATTTTCAGATGAAAGTGTTCTTTTCTAATTGCAACTTTTAAAAGCTCTTCCACTACTCAAAGTAAAGAGCTGTATTGTTCCTCTTAATTGTTTGAACTAGCCACATAGGCTTTTCAGTTCTATATAACACTAGGGAAAAAGATGCTTTAATTGATAATGAATGGGGGATACTGAGATGCCTTTGCAACATTCTCTTTGAATTGGTTGGCTTTAATAATAAATGGGGGAATGTGAAGATCTTGTTTGTAGATTGTAGCCAACTTTTCTGTGAGCAATTTAGCAGTTCAATGGCAGAGATTTGTGATTCAGAATTCTGGTTACATCAGAAAGAGCTTGGTCATTGGCTCGATTATTAGTATCCATCAGCTTTAACGATTTCCTTGCTTGGCATAAATATTGCACAGTTTATGGTGATTATGACTTTCCTTGGCTCTGATTTAGGAACACTGTGGGGAAAAAAATGCTTTAATTGATAATGAATGGGGGATACTGAGATGCCTTTGCAACATTCTTTTTGAAGTGGTTGGCTTTAATAATAAATGGGGAATTGTGAAGATCTTGTTTGTAGATTGTAGCCAATCTATTCTGTGAGCAATTCAGCAGTTCAATGGCAGAGATTGGTGATTCAGAATTCTGGTTACATCAGAAAGAGCTTGGTCATTGGCTTGATTATTAGTATCCATCAGCTTTAACGATTTCCTTGCTTGGCATAAATATTGCACAGTTTATGGTGATTATGACTTTCCTTGGCTCTGATTTAGGAACACTGTGGGGAAAAAAAATGCTTTAATTGATAATGAATGGGGGATACTGAAATTCCTTTGCAACATTCTTTTTGAAGTGGTTGGCTTTAATAATAAATGGGGAATTGTGAAGATCTTGTTTGTAGATTGTAGCCAACTTTTCTGTGAGCAATTCAGCAGTTCAATGGCAGAGATTGGTGATTCAGAATTCTGGTTACATCAGAAAGAGCATTGTCATTGGCTCGATTATTAGTATCCATCAGCTTTAACGATTTCCTTGCTTGGCATAAATATTGCACAGTTTATGGTGATTATGCCTTTCCTGGGCTCTGATTTGGGAACACCGTGGGGAAAAAGATGCTTTAATTGATAATGAATGGGGGATACTGAGATGCCTTTGCAACATTCTTTTTGAATTGGTTGGCTTTAATAATAAATGGGGAATTGTGAAGATCTTGTTTGTAGATTGTAGCCAACTTTTCTGTGAGCAATTTGGAACATTTGGAATGAACTACCTGGGCATATTTTTCTTATTTATGCCGAAATCACCTTTGTTTCCTTCTATAGAGGAAGTTGATGCTGTTTGTCATTTGGTCTGTGTTTTCTTGTTGCTTTGTTTCTCTTTGTGGAGAGAGAGAGAGAGAGATGAGTCCGATGTTGTTTATACTTTAAAGTAAGGGCATTAATGCACATACTTTTCTGTATATGGTGTCAATGTTTCTTGTCATGAAACTTTCTGGAGTCGTCTGCATATTTCATTTTGGAGTGGAAAATCTCACCAACGATGAAATACTCTGTCTTGTTTTTACTCAGGTGTTAGTTTACCACGACCTACTGGGAATGATGCGACACCCACATCATGCAAAGGTTATTCCTACAATTGCCACCCTATGGTTTTTTTTTTTTTTTTTTTTTTTTCCTTTTTACTCATGAATATTTTTACTCATAGTGATTGCTTGCCTCTGCAGGTAACCCCAAAATTCTGCAAGCTGTTTGCTCATGTCGGGGACATTATCAACAAAGCTCTACTCGAATACAAAGAAGAAGTAACAAATGGTTCATTCCCTGGTCCTGCCCACAGTCCATATAAAATCAGCACAGCAGAAATAAGTGGTTTCTTAAATGAACTACAGAAGTTAGGCTTGGATAAAGCAGCATCCTCAGCAGCTGCAGCAGCTGAGAAGATTAAAACAGCAGAATCATCAGGCAGAACCAATCTCACAAATGACTGAATATGGACAAAGTCCATTGGCTGCACAACCATAGAGAAGAGTTTACCCAAAATTTTTCAACAACACTTCAATTTTAGTTCTTGATGTCTGAGAATCTGAATAGCAAATTGAGTGAAATAATCGTTGAAAACTTGCATCATTTTCCCCTTTTTTTTTCCAGCCGTAACTAAATGAGTAAACAAAGATTTTGAGGAATCTTGTGATTTTAGCTCCTTTCTGCTATCCTCTCTTTCATCTACCTATCTGGATTCTGGACTCTTTCTCTCCAAGCAGAGGAGGCCTCAGCATGACTGACTCTGCAGATAGGCCACCTGGGTAAAGATTAGAAGGTACCCATATTTCAGAGATCAGCTTCATCCTGGGGAGATGTTTGTGGGGCACGGCAGGTTTTGGGCACTGTTAGTTGAGTTCAGGCGTATTGTTTTGTTTTTGAGACCATCTTATCAGAAGGACGAAAACAGTCTAAAAATTAGCTTTTTTGCATCCAAAGTATATGTTTCTCGGCAGAACAGCCGAAACTAATTTACAAGGAGCTTGTCAGGAGGAAAGACAACAAAAACAATCAAAGATGACTAGAGCACTATTAGCATATAAGCCTTGGGTTAAGATTAGAAGATAACCCATATTATAGAGATCAGCCTCAGCGTGAAGAGATGCTTGTGGGGCATGGCGGGTTGTGTGCACTGTTAGTTGAGTTCAGCTCTATTGTTTTGTTCTGGAAACCATATTGCAAAAGGACGAAAACATCCTAAAAATTAGCAGCCTTTGGCATGCAAAGTAAATGTTTCTCGTCAGGACAGCTGAAACTAATTGAGAAGGAGCTTGTGAAGAGGAAAGACAACTAAAACAGTCAAAGATGACTAGAACACTATTAGCATCAAAGCAACAAAAGGTCCTCGACGTCTCGAAATCACACAGTTCAAGGTCTCTCATATTCTTTGGTAGCCTCTCCAAGCGAACCTGCTTAAGCTTTATAGAATTTCAAAAGAGCGGAATATTACACCTATGGGGCCTAGAGTTTTCTATTGGTTTTTGAAGACAGAGCAGCCAGGAAGGAGTGTACAGTGGAGAGGAGATGAACCGATTGATCAATAGTGTGTGCAGGAATAAGAAGATTAATAATTTAAGTGGGTATTTGCCATAGAGGTGGCATATCGATGTAATTACCTTTGAGATTCTTATTAAAAAACTGTGCGAGTTTTGGAGAGTTGATGAGGCACTAGCTGTGCTTGAAAGGATGAACGGATGTAAAGAGAGTAGTAGGGTTTCAATTGAACCTGGTATTGTTATTTATAATACAATAATTGATTAGACACTACAAGGTCGTGAGGCGAGAGGGAGTGATTTTACGGAAAGAACGAAGGGATCGTGCTCTCCCAATTCTGTCTCCTACAATTGAACGATTGATGGTTTCTATAAAGCTGGTCAGGTGGAGCGGTGGCGGGACTTGTTTGAAAGACAAGCTAACAGTGTATTAACAGCACAGTTGAGTTCCTTGGCGAGATGCAAAAAGAAATGTGTGAAAGGCAATGCTGTTAGTTATGCCGCCCGATTTATGCATTTTGTGGTGTGAATACCATTGATAAGGCATTTTGTGGTGTGAATAACATTGATAAGGCAATGGTGTTTTTGGTTGAAGGAGGCTTAGAGGGACTGTGAGTGAGTTTAAGCAACAGACAAGAGAGAAAAGTAGCAAGGAAAAACCATAAAACAACCTAAAACACAATCAAACCAGAAAAACCAGCATTCACAGATGGATTCCAGCAATTTTACTCCACCAGCAACACCCATGTTCTCAGGGAAAACATACCCCTATGTGGGCTGTTAAAATGAAGACCTACCTAAGAGCTTTTGACTAACATTACTGGAAGCCCAAGTTCTCAGGGAAAACATACCCCCATGTGGGCTGTTAAAATGAAGACATTGTTAGAAAGATAGCTCTTAGAAATATAACTCTATAATATTAATAAGAGAAATATTATAATTTTATTAATATAATAAAATAAATATATAACTAAAACACTCTAATGATAATCGAAAAATACTTATACTAATAATTTAAAAATATTCACATAATAATTTTGAAACATATAAATAATATAAATTACTTGTCTTTATATAAAAATAAATATTTAAATTTATTCAAATAATTAAATTCTAAATTAAACTCAATTTGAACTTTTATTATAATAAATTTTTAATTTAAGTTGATTTCTAATATAGATTAACATCAACATCCCCTTAATCTTAGTTGATACTTTCAATCCTAACATCTGCTTCAACTGATTTTATATCCATCTAATGAGTTTTTTAGTAATTTTTATGATAATCATTATCAAATCGTTGTTCAAAACCTTTTGCAAGCAATTTTGTTTTATATCTCTTTACTTCTTTATTGGGTTTCTTTTTAGTTTTGAAGACCCATTTAACATCAATAACTTTTTAACCTTGTGGAATAGTTGTAAGCTCCCATGTATCATTCTTCTCAATTGCCTTGATTTCTTTATTCATGTCATTGACTCACTTCGTATCTCGAATCACCTTATCAAATGTCACTAATTCATAATCTACAAACATTGAAAAATGCACCAAATCCCCATCATCATTGATAATATTATCAAAGATTATCTCATAGTCTTATAATATAACTGATTGTTGACGATTTCTTTTTAGTCTTCCATTCTCTTGTGGAACTTATAATGTAGGATTCAATGCATGAACTGGTGAGACTTCCTATTTATAGTGGGGATTGCAACTTAAGTGTCTTCTTCTCCCAAAATAACAATTAGACATCTCTGAGAGTTATGTTGCTCCTCAGCATCAAAGTTCCAAACTTCATCTTCAACAAAAGTCATATCTCTACTTATAATTACTTTCTTCGTTATAGGATTAAATAACTTATATCATCTTTTTTTGTAACTAAGAAAAATTGTCTTCATTCCTCGATCATCTAACTTTGTCCTTGTCTTTACTAGAACAGGAGCATAGGCAATAGAACAAAACACCTTGAAATGTCTTACACTAGACTTAAAACCATTCCAAGTTTCTTCAGGAGTGACATTCTAAATACTTGTTGTTGAAGATCTATTCAACAACTAAACAATACATAAAACAGCTTCTGCCCAAAATAGATTAGGAACTCCCTTGGCCTTTAACAAACTTCTCACCATATTTATGATTGATTTATTCTTCCTTTCAGCAACTCCATTATGCTGTGGGGTATAGGAAATTGTGGATTCATGCTTAATTCTCTGTGCTTCACAATACTCTTTGAACTTATTTGAAATATATTCACCACCTTTATCAGTTCTCAAAATTTAATATGTTATCCACTTTGTCTTTTGACATAGGCCTTAAACTTCTTAAAATAATCAAACACATCAGACTTTCTTTGCATGCAATAAACTCATGTTTTCCTTATAAAATCATCAATGAAGGTAAGAAAATACCTATTGTTACCATGTGATGACACATTCATCAAGCCACAAACATCAAAGTGAATAAGTTAGAGTGGTTGTCTTGCATGTCAAGCCTTTCTTTCAAATGGTTGTCTACTTTGTGTTGGCAAGAATGCATGCTTCACAAATTTGATTAGGATGATATATCCTGGGCAAGCCTGTCACTATATCTCCTTGTTCAAGCAACTTTAAATTGCAAAAATTTAGATAGCCAAAACAAAGATGTCATAACCAAGACTCATCTTCGATAACAGCACTTAGATAAGTGTAAACATTGGTGACAATATCAATTCGAAACATCTAATTCTTCGTTAAAAGGGATTTAAGAATAAGTGTACCTTTCCCATCAAGAATTGAGAGATAGTTATCATGTATACCCCTTTTCAAGTAGTTGGCCCAAACTGAGTAAGTTACTTTTCATGTTTGGTACATAAAATATATCTGAGATATAATTATGATCTCCATTCTTCAACTTGATAAGAATTCGCCCTTTTTCCCATCACTGGAACACTACTATCATCAGCAAACTTAACTATGGAGTGAATTGACTCATTAAGATTAACAAAGAACTCCTTTTTCCCACACATATGATTAGTACACCCGGTGTCAAGAAACCAAGTATTGTAATTTGATTTTTCAACAACTATAGTAACCATCATAAGTGCTTCATTTTCACTATCTAATCTCCCTCTTATGCATAATAAGTTGTTTGATTATACTATCGAGACCTGTACTCATTAGCATAATGACCATACTTGTGACAAGAGTAACACTTAATATGAGACTTGTCATACCTTCCTCTACCACGACCTCTTCCTTGTCCTTGACCTTGACTTCAACCTCTATAGATCTGGTTTAATCTCTTTTGGTCATTGTATTATTTGTCACCATCTCCATAGTTGTTATAGTGACTTCCTCAACCTTTATTGTTGTAGTGATTATTATGAGGTCTCTATCCTCTTCCATGAGAAAAACCTTGTCTTTACTTTAATTGATCACTCTAATTGCTTTTGGTAAGAGCCTTACTTTGAAGTGCTTGCTCTACTGGCTTCTCAATGCGCTTCTCATTCATGTGTTGTTCGTGAGCTTGTAATGTACTTGTTAGTACATCAATTGACATTTAGGACAAATCATGTACTCTTCTATAGCAACCATGATGTGCTCATACTGCAATGTGAGTGTTCGCAAGATCTTTTCAACTTTTATTTGATCATTGCTCTCCATAGATTCTCATTTGATTTGTTAGGATAAGTGCTCTACTTATATAGACTGAAACTAGTTCTGAAGTTTCCATCTATAAAAGCTCAAACAGATGTTGTAAGTTTTGCAGTTTTACCTTTTTAACTTTGTCTACACCTTAGAATGATGTCGTCAAGATATTTCATGTTTACTTTAATGAGGTTATTTCTGCAATCTTCTCAAAAATTTCATCATTCACCCCCTTATGAATGAAATAAAATGTCTTTTTATCTTTCTTTTGTAACTCTCAATGAGCGGTTTTTTGTACTTCTATAGTATTTGTTATGAGTTTTATAACTTTATATTCTACAATACTCAATAATTCATTATAGTCAAATAAAATTTTTATCTACACACTCCATCTATTATAATTTTTTCTATTCAAAACAGGAACTGAAACAAGTATTATGTCATTTATGTTGAAATTCATAATTTTGTTTTTGATTTGGCCTCCAAACTTTTATTATTTTCAATCTGACCCTCGAAATTTTATTATTTTCAATCTGGACTCCAAGATTTTGTTATTTGCAATCTGACCCCTTAACAGCAATTCTCTGTACTCTTCTCCTTTATATCACCGCCGAGCAGTCTCCGGGAAGAAACCAGATTTCGCAACAACAGCAGCGGCAGCAACAACAGCAGTGGCGGCGGCAGAAGCGGAGGATCAGATTCGGCGCGTCAGAAGTAATACCAACACGTGAATCAATCACACGCAGTGGGAGGAGTCTCAGAAGGATTTCAACAGGGCGCGTTTCGACTGGAACAGGTCCGTGGAGATCAATTACCGGAATCACCCTCTGTGGCTTAAACACGCGTGCAGCGTTTGGAACTGGCTCTGGTGCGGAAAGTCTGGGACCGGGCTCTGGCACTACTGTTAAAAAGATAGAAAGATATAGCTCTCATCCTACCATCCTACCGTTGATAAAGAATGTTATAATTTTATTAATATAATAAAATATATATATTTAAAAATATTTATATAATAATTTTAAAATATATAAATTATATATTTTTATATAAAAATAAATATTTAAATTTATTTAAATAATTAAATTTTTAATTAAAATTAATTTAAATTTTTATTATAATAAATTTTTAATTTAAATTAGCCCAACTATCGAGAAGCTTTTGACTAAAATTGCTGGAAACCATCTGTGAATGCGGGTTTTTCTGGTTTGATTGTGCTTCAGGTTGTTTTATGGTTTTGAGTCTTTTGCTTCATCTTCAAAGGAAATTTTGGACCAAATGTTGAGAAGTGGATGCTCTTCCGATAAAATTGTGGACAGTACTTGATTTATGGTTTGTGCCGCGCTGGAAGGGTGGATGATGCCATTTCCATCTCGTCAAACAAGTTAAAAATAAGTAGCAACGAGTCACGCAATCTAGTAATAAAGCAATTAGACTTTTAGTTTTAACAATCGGTGTTCCAATCTCGACACCGACAGACCAAGAAAAAAAGGTTAAAAATATAAACAGGGTTCATTTCTGATATTGTTTGCTATAATAATCTGATTAGTGGCTTGTGGCTTTTGCAGGAAGAAGAAGGTGGATAGAGCTTGAGGTATGCTAAAGGAAGTGGAGGAATTGGGATTGAAGCCTGCCAAACAGAAAAGTGCTGTCGTTTTTACCTACCATCTAGAGCCCGGCAGTATACAGTGATGACTAATTTGGAAGTTAATAGAGAGTGCGACATGCTCAATTGATATACAGTAAACGAGCCCTTCTCCCTGACGAGGCTATATTATTCGAAATAATTAAATTTTAGAACCAATTGAACGCATCCTGCAAGATTTTGAGGTATCTCGAGCCTCTGAAGCGTCTAGACTTAAAGCATCATTCCTTTTTGTCTGTTTTCTCAAGAACAGGTGTCTTAACTTTGGCCACATCGGTATCTTGTCTTTTGGTCCGGCCCGGCGGGGCTTAATCCATATCCACTGTGATCTTGCCGTGAATTATCCAAATAAAACGCCCATTTGAAGATTTTAATATTTCGTTTTTGTTGTGCAAAGGTTGATTCTGCCTAGGAATCCAAAGAGAAGCCAAATACCGTGGACTCCTCAAGCTTAAAAAATTGTACTGCCGAGCTATTAAAACACACCCCATATACGACAGGATTCTTTGCTTATTTAGCCGTTGTATCCTGCAACTGGCAACAGATATTTTCGCGTTGGCTTTCTAGAATCGATATTCTTAGGTAAAAAGGCGGTAGCGTTAGTAACATCAGAAGAATTACAATAAAAGTTAAAACAATCGATCGATCAAATTCTCTAGAACTTAAATAGTTCAATTGTGACATTATGTAGGATCTTAGACGTCCCCACCCAAGCCCCCAGAAAAGAGATGTCATTGGCGGAAGATCTGTATGTTAAACTTTATTTTTGTTCGTCGTAATGGTTAGGGGATACCCTTGAGCCGGCTTGCAACGTTTGGACTCCTCCTTCTTGGACGAGATCGAAGTGGTGCTCGTTGCCTGTATGCATTTGAGAATTGCCTTCCATTTTTGTGAACTTGTTTATAAGCACCATACCTACCCTACCCCGTTACACGTAATATAATATTGAATAATTGTTTGTGGCCGTATAACCTGTTGAACTTCCCTAGAGTACACACCGCAACGTAGGAGTCTCGAGTTCCTAGCGCCCCTCACAGGCAACCTTTCTTTTTTTTTTTTTTTTTTTGGGGGGGGGGGGGGGGGTATTAAAGGTTTCCTCTTTTTCACTTGTTAGTTACTAACATGACATTTTTTTCGTATATTATATGCCACAAACTTCCCCCGACAACTTTGTGGAGGATAAAGTCCATGTACAAAATAAGCTATCGTCCACAAATGGAGTGGCAAAAGAGAGTTAGCAACGATGTCAGCATCATTATTGTTAACTTTAGTTAATTGTTAAACTTGAGCATATTGTGAATCGGTTTCTCTCTCTCTCTCTCTCTCTCTCTCTCTCTCTCTCTCTCTCTCTCTCTCTCTCCGGGACTGCTATAATTCCTTTGCTCCCGTCTCTAGAAAGAGCAACAATTAGCTCGTCTTGATCCTGTCTCTGGGTGACGATTTGGAGGTGATGGGTCTTATTGGTTGTTGGGTGAATTTGTATCCATACCTAAATTAATTTAATATTTCACATACTCATTTTAAATATTATATTACATATTTTGCCATTTAAATATATAACTTCTTATTAATTTTTTAAGTGTACTACATGATATAAACTCCAGTCTCCTTGTCTGTTAAAGCAAGTTTTTAGCAAAGAATAGTCAATCATATCTGAAACAACTTTTGAATAGAAAAGAATAAAAAAGAGATTTTATTTCAAAAAATTAAAATTATCCGAACCAAACTCACAAACCTTGTAAATGATCAACAATTTCTCTTTTAATTCAACTGGATATAAAAAGAAAAAAAAAAAGTTGGTTGAAATTGACTGGGCTAATTAACTAATTTAACTATTTCATTCATGATTTATGGGAAATAAAGACCCCTTTTTTTTTTTTTTTTGTCTTTTGCTCTCCAAACCTCACACTTCACAAAGTCACAAACGCGTTGATCCCTCGGAAATTCTACGAAAAAAGAGCCTAATTTGTACAGAAAAATAATAAACCGAAGAAAATAAAAAGAAATGCATAAAACACACGTCAGCACCGCCTCTCCGGCTAGAATCAGAAACCACCGGCTGCAGTGGCGGCATTGTTGGCGAGCCAGGGGTGGCCAAAGCTCGGCGCAAAGTGATCTGAGAAGCGGTCGCCTGCCACGGAGCCGGCGAGTTCCTCCTCCAAACCCGCAAAGAAATCATTACTTGCAGCCATTTGCAAGAACCCACAAAGCTCGTCTTCTTCCTCGTCTTCCAGGAGGTCTACATCTTCTCTGCTTTCCGTATTTGTACTTTGGGGTTGCAGCTCGTCTTCCACCAGGGAGGTCGCTGAAGAAGAGCAAACGGGCTTCGAAGGAGAGGGGTCATTAGAGTCACTAGCTGTGACGGTTTGTGGAGGAACGGTCTTCTGACGCGTACTGCCGGCGAGTGAGTTTCGGTGGGTTGGTGCAGGGTGGCTGTGCTCCCCGGTATAGGTCACCGTGAACATTCCCGGGTCGGATTTGTTGCGCTCCACCTGTTTCCGGGCCATACACCCCTTTGAGCTGCTACATCTGTAGTAAGCCCTGTTGATGTC
The DNA here is from genome assembly GCA_037832345.1 of Rhizophora mangle. NCBI lineage: Eukaryota > Viridiplantae > Streptophyta > Magnoliopsida > Malpighiales > Rhizophoraceae > Rhizophora > Rhizophora mangle. The sequence goes on from JBAPLJ010000186.1 coordinate 323,612, forward strand.
ATTGCATATCATGAAGAATAGAAGAAATCAGCAATACAGACCAAAACCAAACCAGGTTTATTCAAATAAAAAAAAAATCTTCAAATAAAAACCACAGCTTTGGTTAGAAACAGAAAGTCAAACTGGGTTAATTAATTAAAGTAGTAATTAATCATCACCTTGGATATGGCGAGCCTTTGATGGGCTTTTGCCCATATTTGCGCCATGCCCACACATCTGAAGAGAGAGTTTCTGCTGGCACTTGACAGACCTTCTTTAGTTGGTTCTTCCTACAAAAGAAACAAACCAAAAAATTAAAAATAAAAAATCATGTCAACTGATCGCCAAAAAAGAAAGAAAGGCTATCTCTTGTGCTTTATTTTGCATATGGGTGTTCACATTTCTTCATATTTGATTCCGAAAACTTACACAGGCAAAACAGGATTTTACTTACCGTTTCTTGGATCGAGGGGTATGAGAAGTGGCGCTGCTAGTCACGGACCCTACAGGACGAGACTGCTTAGGCTGCTGTTGGGCTTGTTGCTTCGGCTGAACCGAGACCGATTGTTTGTGGGAAACACTAATAAGAGAAGAAAGAGAAGAGGCAGGTACGCCTTGTTGCGGATGAAGAGGCTCTGATTTGCGGAAAAAGGGCTTATAAAGCTCATCCAAATCTCCGAAACCATTACCAGTTCTTGTCTCAAACGGATCTGGGACTGGAAGAGATAAAAGTTGTTCTCTGCCAAACGAGGAAAAACAAGATTGGGTACGAAAATCTGCTCCGAAAGAACCGGGAGGGTTGGTGACGGCGGCGGTGGCGGTGCCGGCGGTGGCGGTGCCGGCGGTGGCGTTGCAGCCTCTGACCACAGCGTGAAGATCCCAGTCGTCCTCCATGGCGTCGACTCGACAAAGTCTGTGACTCCGCACCTTCCTGTCTGCAACTAATGTTGCGGGAGAGACAAAACAAGGCGCTGACTTTTGGTATGGGAGAGAGACAATCGATGGGGCAAGAGAGAGCCGTAATAAAAGTAGGGAAATTCCAATAATCTATACACATATTTATAAAAGTATAAAGAGAGAGACTGTGGCACAACACAAGGGGAAAGAGAAAGAGAGAGAGAGAGAGAGAGAGAGTGGCGATTTGGCATCTCAATGCTTATCTTGTCCTATGTGTCTTTTTGCAAGTTGGCTTTGACTTGTGACAATGTCAAACGGGGGGGATGTGAAGGTGGAGATCGTGTTGAGAAAGAGTGGATAGCAGTGAGAACAGTATTGAAAAGTCCACACACGTTGTAATGAAAGTGGAAGCTCGTGAATTACCGACAAATAGAGAGAGAGATTTTTTTTTTTAAAAAAAAAAAAAAACTTTTGTTATTATAAAAATAATGCGGAGGGGGAGGCCTTTTAATTGGGCGCTCCTATCAACGTCATTGCAGAACAATACAAATGGTGGCAGTCCAATAGTCCTTGCCGCTGCATATGGCCAAGAGACAAGACCGAGGTTAATTACACCGTCAAAATTCATTAACCTTCTCCGTCAAATGACGGTAATCAAATGAATTTTATTATACGACCACATGAATTTGATTCGTTCTTGATACAATTGAGACGGTATTCTTATTTGCCTGATTGTTGCATGCATATCTTATATTTAACAAATTTTATCCCTTTTTCCAAAGTATGCACACGCATATATTTTTCTATATTTATGAATAGTTTCATAATAATTATGATTACTAGTATATTGGGGTAAGCATTCTAAATTTTGCTGTCTGTATGTTATTATGTTGCTATTGTTAGAGTTTAGATAATATCGGTAATTATGAATCAAAAAATATTGACGTGATTATGTTTGCTTAATTTTAAAAATTTTTATAATTTTTTTATTTTATATTCATTTAATAATTAATTTAAAATATTTTAAGCATTTTAATAAAATTAATATATTACATCTATACAATTTTTTTTTTTTACATTATAAATTAATATGTTTGATGTGTATTTATTTTTTAATTAAATTATTTATTTTTAAATATTTCTTATTTGATTAATTTTTTTTTTCAAAATTAGTGTTTATAATTTATTATAATAATATGATTAAATTTTTATTATAAATTTCATTATATTCAGAATGTAATAAATAAATTTATTTTATTTTTATTAATTTTAATTAATTTTTTTAGATCAATTGAAAAACAAAACATATTTATTATTAAATTCTTTTAAATTTTACTATGTTGACAATTTTAGATCTTCCTCAAATTTTCAACTTTGACCATTTTTATCCTTTTTTATCTTTATAAAAAATTATTTTTTAAACTTTTGTTAATGAAGAAGTATAATATATTCTTAATTAAGAATGAGTGATATATCAACACACAAACTGTTATTATGAAGAATTTTATAAGTAAATAATATATCTCACTATTATAATTGATTATATCATAATTTGAATATAGTTGATTTTTCACACAAATGACTGTTAAGTTTTGTTTAATAATCATTGGTAAGAAAAAGCTTCCTCGTTGACTTCTTTTTGATAAAATGGCTAATAATGACCATGAAAAAAATATTACAATAAAACTGAAGCAATAATTGATCGATTCATTTCAATGTTAAAGTATTTTTGTTGGTTAAATTTTTATTATTTTTTATGTATTTTTCTTAACAATAATTTGACTCAATTTTTGTAAATTATTTAAATTAATTTTAATAATTATTTTTTTTCAAATAATAAAAAATATCATACAAAAAATTTATTACATCTTAAAAAGACTTGCACATATCGTGAGCTAATTTATAGTTTTTTATATTAATATTGTTGAAATTGAGACAAAATTAGATATTATGAACTTTTTTTTTTTTTGGGTAAAAAAGACATACATGGTGACTTTTCTTTAATTTTAAAATCTTTTAACTAGACTCTCATGGTTTATAATATTTAACAACTAACTTAATAATAAATTTATATTCTTTCTTAAAATTTTAACAAAATCAAAATTTTAGCATCTATTCATTACACTTTTTCACATTATAACTTTTAAATAGTAATATTTCAAATAGTACAATTCAAAAAAAAAATCAAAATTTAGTCATATATGATTTTATCTAACCACTTAATTATTACCAAAAATTTTTCATAAATGAAATAAAATAAAAATTTTATAAGAGTGACAATCATAGTTAAAAATTAATTTTGTATAATGAAATAAAAATAATTTATAAGAGTAATAATCATAATTAAAATTTTAACTTTGGTCCATTACTTAATTTTAAATAATTTCATTTAACCACTTTAACCCATCCATGCTAATTTTTAAAAATAAAAATAATGTTGAAAAAAAAAACTTTATCAACTAAAATATTATTCACCCAATTAAATATTATCAAAAATTAACATAGCAAAATGAAATAAAAAATATAAATTGTAAAATAATTTAACATTGTATATTGTTGTTATTTATAATTATTCAATTTAGTTCAGTAATATTTAACATTAATTTGAAATTATAATAAAATTAAAATTTAACTTCTTTAAATATTATTAAATTAGGTTTAAAGTTGCATAATCAATGAGTTTTATTATAATTAGAATAGTAATTTTAAAATCAGTAATTACCAAATTATGCATGTCATTTTTGTGCCAAAAAAAAAAATTATCCTTAGAACATTTTGATAATTAAATATAGTTAATAAGTTTTCCACAAAAAAGTGGATCTTATAATGCAAGAAAGCATAATAATAATTTAGAGCTTAGATATTGATCTTGAGGATTTTTAACTTAGGAAGAGGAAGTGTGAAATTATGATGATATTTATGGAGGATTCAATGCATGGAGGGCTCTTAAGGATTCATTGAGTATTCAAAAAGGACTAATGATACATTTAAGAGCTAACATGATGAAAGAGTTACTTAACAAATTGATTGAAGAAATTTAGGCAAAAGAAGATAATTTAAACTTAAAGGGAAGCAAAACATATTTTAATATGGGTCAAGAATTTAGTAATTTGATTAAAGTATTTAATAAGTGAAAGTTATAATAAAATTTACTCCTGTTATAAAATAAAAGCCTTTAATAAAATAGGAGTGTTATTATATTTTAAGAATTTATCATTGTCTTTAATTTTAGAGTTTTTAGGGTTGTTGATTCATTTTATAAATAAACTAAATTTCATTATTAAAAAGAAGGGAATATTAGTGAAAATAAAAGTGAGAATTTTTTTCTTTTAATTCTTTAAGAACTAAAACTTATCAAAAATTAACTATTTTGTGATGTTCAAACCAAATTATTATTCCTAAATCCCTTCTTTTATGGAGTGTAACATCCATATCCTTTTTTATACCTTAGGTTCATGTTTTTTGAACATTAGGTTTAGGTCATATATGATTTAAATTTGATTTAACTTTCTTGATTTTTTGTTTTATTCCTTATGCATATTAAGTTTCTCAATCATGTCTTTTGGGGTTCATAATAGTTAGTATAAGAGCTTTATGAGTTAAATTAGGTTTATTTCTCTAAATTTGAGTTTTTATTTTGTTTTTCTTCATAGTTGTATTTTATAACCTATTTTTCTTCATAGTTGTATTTTATAACCTATTTCTCTAAATTAGGTTTATAACATAAAGTTTTTTTTTTGTAAACTTTAATTTATTATTATTATTTTTGTCTTTGAATTCATGCAAAAAAAGGAAAAAAAAAATCTTGTTTGAGAAAAAAAAAACAAAAATGAAAAAAGAAAAAAAGAAAAAAGAAAAGAGAGAATTTTATTTGATTCCTTCGAATTAAATCAATAGAGATAAAGAGATTTTATTTTCTTATTTCTTTCTAGTTTTTATAAGGATTTGGATCTAATTATTATTATTATTATTATTATTATTATTATTATTATTATTATTTTATGTTTTCTAATTTAATCTTATTTAGTTCTTTTAATTTATAACCTTAATTTATTATATTTTCTTAAATTTCTTTAATTATAATTTGTTGGAATGAATTGATTATCAAGTAACTTTGATTAAACTTGTTTAATTCAATATAGGACTAAGAGTGTAGTGTGCAAACACAAGAGTTAGTATCATATTATGTGATAGTGGAATAAAACAAATGAGAGAGTGTGTGGAAGGTTATTCCTAACATTTTCATTTTAAAAATTTTTTATAGAGGTAATGATTCAAGGACAAATCTTTTTGAGGAGAAAAAAAATGATGAGATCCATGGAGAAACCAATGGATGGAGGGCTTTTATGAATTTATTGAGCATTCAAGAAGAGTTAATGAAATATTCAAGAACTAAAAAGATGAAAAACACACTTAACAATTGATTAAAGAAATTTGGATTAAAGAGAACATTTCAAATTTAAAGGACAACAAAATATATCTTAATATAGGTCAAAATTTTATTAATTTGATTAGAGTATTTAATGGATTAAGATTATAATACAATTTACTCTTAAATAAAAATTTATTATAAAATAAAAATATGCAATTAAATAAGAGTGTTTTTTATATTTTATGGGTTTATTATTATCTTTATTTTTAGAGTTTTTAAGATTACCAATTTAGTTTATAAATAAACTTTATTTAACTATTAAAAAGAAAAAAAAATATTAATGAAAATAAAAGTAAGAATTTTTTCTTTTAATTCTTTTAAAAATTAAAAAATTTATCAGAAACTAATTATTCTTATAGTGTTTAGTCTAATTTATCACTCCTAAATTCCTTCTTTTCTTAAGTGTTATATCCATATCTTTTTTTTTTTAATACCATATTTTCATATTTTTTAAACATTAGATTTAGTTTTGCATGATTGAAATATTTTTTTTTATTAGTTTTTCTTTAATTCTTGGTATGTGTTGGGTCCTTAAATTAAGTTTTTTGGATTCACATTAATTATAATGAAGAAAAGAACTATATCAAAGTTTAAAACTCAAAATCTAATAAATTTTTTAATATATTGGAGCAAAAAATTACCTAATATATCATAATTCAATCAATGTATCATATATATATATATCTTTTCTCTTATAAATTAAGTAATGCCAAAATTTCATATTTTCTATTTCATTTATTTTTTAATTTTTCAAATAATACTTTAGGATTTGAAATCTTTTCATTAAATAAGAATATCAATTAAATTCTGATATCATATTAAATAATATCTTTAAATTTTAAATTTTTCTTAAAATTTAAGTTAATATGTATAAAAATTTATAAATATTATAGGTCATATTAACTTATTTAGATTTAATAATGTGAAATTTGTAATTTACAATATAATTGAATATCTTGTACTAAACTCTTCTCTTTTTTTTTTTTTTTTTTTTTCCAAAATTGTTCAGCAAAATTAAAAATATAACATTTTCGAGAATTTGAGGAAAAATGATACATTTTGCTCTTATGATCAATCCAACTAGCTTAGCTAATTAACTCAAGCCTTAGTTTGTGCCGTCAAAAAAATTATTACTCCTTGTGCCCACATCGGGTTAGTAAATACGACAAATGAGAAGTGAGGTCCTTACATGAAAAAAGTATAAATAGTAAGAATATATATTTATCTTCCTTTTCTTCCATATGCAATTTTGTCCCGGGAAGACAAATTTACATATACACTGACAATTTTAGAAGAAACAAACACATTAACATGCGTTTGTGATCAAAAACAAAACCTTAATTTCAAGATGCTTCGCAAATTGATAGATTTATCTGTTAAATCATGTCATACACACATCCATGCATACATATATGTATATATAAAAAATTTGACAAAATTCGAGCATGTTTTGTTTCGACATATGATATTGTTGGAATGAATTTACCATTAATATAATAAATTTACAGAAAATTGTAATCTGTTGTGCCCAAAAAAAAAAAAAAAAAAACAAATGTAATGTGTGAATTTTCAAATATAAATGTCATCACGTAAAATAAAAAAGAAAGAAAAAAGGGCATGCCATGATACATAATTTCAATAACTTTTTGTAAGGTTGTCGTGGTGGGAACGAAAAGGAAATTAAATTGTACAAAAATTGAGCCAAAACAAGAAAGGAAGAAAAAAAATGCTAGGTGCATGTAAACCACCAAAGATGTACAACTATGAATGATCGAATTTCGAATGGCAGCTATGAATTGATAAATTTTTTTTTTTTTTTTAAAGTAGCTAAATAGGAACATCCCAAAAAATTCTTATAATTTAGAATACTGCAATTGACAAGAGGCTTTTCCACTTTCTGTGGACTCAGGCAACTCAATTATGTCCATGGTAAATACCCACCGTCGCTTTATTCACGATGCTTCTATTTCCACACAGAACTTCACTATGTCCACCCAGTCATCTGACTCGCACGCGGTTAATTTCACACTGGAAGCAGCAAAAAACTGAAAATTTTTCGTTACGCCTACTCGAGCGAGTACGCGTTGACTATATTTCTTTTCAAATACCGGAGACTGAAGAGTTGTTTATAAGCCACCCGTGGGCGGTGCATGGGGATAAGGTGTGGTTACGCTTAGACAGCTTGACAGATTTCGTGGGGCCCATATATTTGTGGGAAAAGTTGCGGCCGATAAAGAATCCGTTGGTGCGAGATGGGACGCACAAGGGTAGTCTGAGTCTCTTGATTATCAGAGCTTTTAACGGTCCTTGATTGCCAAGAGACGGGCAAGGAATAAGAAAAGCATAATTGTTAAAGCTGGACTTAGTCATCATCAATCCAGAGCGAAGACTCATTTCTTACGTCACTTCGTTCAATTAGTGTGTCATTACTTGAATGGATGGCCAATTATATTTAATATCTTATAATATTTTTTTTATTTATTTTACATAATTGCTATAATTTTATAAATTTTGAGTCAACGTAATTATTTTTTATTTTTGATGTAAGAATAAAAATACAGTGTAACATTATATATAAAATAATTTTTAATTAAATTTAATATTAAAATTGATATTTTAATGTTGCTTTCAATATTTATTAGTAACAAAATATTTAGTATATAATTTTAAAATTTAAAAATAAATTGAGTAAACGGAAAACCTAAATTTGGGTCATTGAATTGATCAAGTTGATCGATTCACTTGCTAAGTTAACCTTATCAATTTGGGTTAATAGTTAAATTGATTTTTTTAATGAACTAAATCAGTTGGTTGATGTCTATGTCATTGATTTACTTGTTCCATCGATCGGATTGTGACTGAATTCAATGACTATAGCAAGAATTATTGTGTCTAGTTGATTCCAAGACCGTGGGGCATGCGAGGCGTTGAATTGCAACTGTGTGGGTTATGGGGCTGAACTGCGATATTATTTTTAAGCTGACAAAATTGAACATTTGCCACGAGTCACATATAATTAATTACAAGGAAAAAAAAAAAAGTTTGGTACAGTATATTAGACCACGTCTTTTCACTTTTTTATTTTTTTTATATTCATGAAAAAATAAGATAATATATTGACTGAAATGTACTCTAATTAAATCAATCGCCAAAAGAAATTAATTAAGAGGGGCCAGTCACCTGTATTCATGCACGATCGGAGGTCTTGCATTCTTCTCTCTTGTACCAAGAAAAGAAATATCGTGAGTCAAAGATCAAATCTCAAGGTTAGGATTTTATGATAGAATTCTCAGATAAGCGTGAGCAACACCAAGATTTTTAGAGACAATAACACGCCAACTTGTTGGCAAATTATTATAATTTTTTTAATTAATAATGTAGTAATATTTTTAAATAATATTTTTATTAAATAATTAATTATAATAATTTAATTAAAAAATATTTTTTTATTAAAAATTATAATTTTAAATTGTGATTTAAGTATTAAAAATTTTATTTAAAAGGGTATAATTATAATAAAAATTAAAAAAATAATATATTTTCATATGTATTAAAAATTTTAATTTTTGTAAATATATATATTATTTATATAAAATTATTTAATTTTAAAATTTAAAATTAATATTTGATAATAATATTTTTATTAAAAAATATAATAAATGATATAAGAATATAAATTTTACAAACTGAATATTTTTTATATACTTAATTTATTATTCTTCAACAATCGAAAGTGGACTTCATGCTATTTTGATTATAAAGAATTATTATTTCTTGTGCATGATTGTTTTCGACATCTATTATTATAAAAAATTAATAAAAAAAAGCTGCCTAGAGGTTTGACCATTGATTAGCCATTAACGTACAACGGAGTTATTACTTCCTTGACACCGCAGCAACAAAGGAATTCTTACAATTCCAACAAACAAAAAAGGCGGGGTCGGCGGACATAACAGAATTGGCCCAACAAATTTTAAGGGCGACAAAAACCCGTTAGCCTACATATTGAAAAGTTTTGTTGCCAACCAATTGCTAGATGCCTTTATCGGTATCTGTCGCCTTATAAAGTCTAAATTCTTTCTTGCGATTGCAAGGCTACGAATTAATTAGGGTCATAAAAATGTGTTTTGTGAAAGGATAACCACTTTTACCTTACTTAACGAGAAAGGACGGTGGCAATTCATGCGTAAGGAATTGATAATTTCTTGTTTCATTATTTAAAGTTTTATTGCTTTTATTTAAAGAAAAAATTATTGTAATAATTTAAGACTGATATTATATAATTAATTGTGTGTCTTATCTAAATGTGTATAAGTCACATGCATAAATGGAATTCACAAACTTATAGACTTGAATGTTGTAATTTTTAATGATAATAAATAATGAGTTGTTTTAATAGCATATATGATATTTATTGATTATTAACTAAATTAATATATTTAATGTTATATATATATTATAATTATAATTTAATTATAGCCAAAGTGACCAAATTAGAATATTTGAGTAAACATGCGTGCATCATGTTATAGTTTGTTAGTTATTAAAATAGTCAAACTATTATATTTAATAACACATATAAATAAGTTATTTATTTATAATTTTAATAAAATATTTATGAATAAAAAATAATTTAATAAATTGATATTACAAATAATTAAAAATTTAAATATTATTTAAAAATAAATTATTATTATGTGATTGATAATATAATTAAGGATAATTAATATTTTAATTAAATATATATATTTATTCAAAAATATCAAGTATATTTAATTAAAAATATTTAATTATCTATTGAAATTAATAATATTACTTGTGATGGTATATTGTAAGATTTTTCAAAGGAAAATTATAATGTACTTTAATTGTTTTATTTAACTTATAATTAAGTTATAAGTATTTACAGTTATATAGTTTTTATAATTTACTTACATATTTCAATTGTTGTTTTATTCAAGAATTGAATTCCTCAAAATAATATGAACAAGTCAATGTTTACTTATATATTATAAATATTGACTTGTACTATTAATGTAAAAGTTTATTGTTATTACAAGTTTAAGTAATAAGAAAGAAAAATTTCATCATAAATATAAGAATGAAATAATAGATTGACTCTTATTTTTATAAATATGATTACTCTCAAAAACATTAATAAAACTATTTCACAAATAGAAAGTGCATAAAAACATTTTCAATTTGTGTAAAAATAGTTTTGTTTTGTAGATAAGTCGTACTCTTATAATAGAACTCACGACCATAAAGTTTACTATTTCACAAATTATACAAAGAGCACATTATTAAGATGATTGATTTTGCAATAAAACTTAAAACCATAAGTATTAATGGTGAAGGATTCCTTTTAGGTGCAATTCTTTTAAACTCATTAACTCCCAAGTATGAATTGTTTCAAATTCAATATAATACTATAAAAAAAAGTAAAGTGTTAATGAATTGGTCAATATGTTCATTTACTTCATTAATCGCATGGGTAAGAAAGATAAAAAAGGAATGAAAGTGAAAGTAAACTAATTTAAGAAAAGAAAGAATCTACTCATAATCTACTCATACTTATTAAGTTCTTAAGCTTAAAAGTGGAAACAAATGAGTGATAAGTGTTATTTTTATAAAGAAACTTGGACACTGTCAAAAAGATTGCCCAAAATATAACATTTAGTTAGAAAAAAATAAGGGTAAATTAAATACCTTAGTATGCTTCAAATTAAATTTAATTGATATTTCTCATAATACTTAGTGGTTTGATCCTAGAGTTACTATTCATACATCCATAATAGTATAAGAATTCATTATGATTTGATTATTTTAGTTGATAAAAAAATATAAACATTTTTCTTAATGTATTCTTATTAACATTTTATATTAACTAAAATATGATAAAATTTAAAAGGATTTCAACTAATTATGCACCATTAAATTAGAATTAAGTATAGTCAAATTATGTTGTTTGTGGTATAAATGTTTGAATCATATATTTAAGTAAAGATTAATTAGATTGGTCAATAATGATATTCTCTTGAGTTTAAATTTTACTAATATCAAAACATTTATGGATTGCATTGAGTATAAGCAAACCATATAGAATATGAAAGAACTTGTAGTAAGTATTTAGTTTCTTAAAATTATACATACTTATCTTTATGGGCTATTTGACATTTTAACACTTAATAAAGAGTTGTATTTCATCACTTTTATAATTTTTTTTTCCACATTATAGTTATGTTTAAATGTTTTATAAAAATTTCAATTATTAGATACCCTTAAGATATACATAAATAAGGTCAAAAGCAATTAGAAAAAAAAAGGTGAAAATTGTAAGATCCTATGACAATGATGAATATTACAGAAAATGTAACATTTGAGGCAATGCTTAAGTCTAGGTCCATTTGTGAAATTTTTTGAAAGTTATGACACATATATATAATAAATTATGTCAGATACATCTTAACAAAATATATGATAAAAAGATATAATTAGATATTAATGGATATGGTTAGAAGTATAATGAATAATAACTCTTTATCCAAATCTTTCTAAATGTATACATTTAAAACCTTAAACTATTTTTTATATATAATTCTTAGTAAGAGAATTCAAAATAATTCTATTAAATTGTTTTGAATTGTGAATAAAAAGAAAATCAAATTTAAGACACTTGAATATTTGTTGTTATCTAGATAAGTTTATACATTATTGTTTTGAATTAACAAAAATTTTTTTTTATAAGATATTATTGTGGATTATTATTAAATCATATATATTATATAAGTTTTATATGATTGATTGTAAGTATTGTAATATATGGGAAAGTTTGTTTTGAATAAATAAAATATAATTATTATAACATACACCTAGCCTTATATTATATTTATGATAATAAGATGAAATTATAAGAAATAATTATTATTATTTATGAATTTAATTTGGATAAGTGGTAGAAATATTATAATATTTTTAATTAACAGAATGATAATATTTTTGATTAATATTTTTATTAAATAATTAATCATGATATAATTTAATTAGTAAATGATAATTTTATATGTATTATTTAAAAATATAATTTCGAATTATTATTTAAATATTAATAAATATTCTTAATATATATATATTATTTTTTAATATATATAAAAATTTTATTAAAAAATATATAATTATTAAAAAAATTAGTAAAAAAATCAGTCATTAAATTAAAAATTTTTTTAAACATAAATATTTTTAATTTTTATAAATATAAATATATTATTATTTAAATAAAATTATTTAATTTTAAAATTTTAAATTATTACATAATAATAATATTTTTTTTTTTTTAAAAAATCTAACTCAGGGATCCACTTTCAACAATTAATAATGGTAGATAACGCGACTTTGAACAAAAATATGATTGACTACTTATTTATCAAACTGTCCACATGGTTTTACCTTAATTTGTATGTCCCCGGCTCTTAGATCAAGTTAAGCCCTTGCACATCGATCGATATATTTCTTTCGGTAGTTGTTTTTTCTTGTCCTTTATAGAGCTCTACTCCAGCACCACTTTCCGTGGTTTAAAGTTTACGATTTTTGTGACAATTCAAATATTATCTTATGGTATCTCGTACTTTTATCCATGTAAAAGTTCAAATTCTCCGTCCTCGTGCTTAAGAGCTCAAAAAAAAAAAAAAAAAAGGTTTCTGAAAGTTTTTCCTTCAACAGTTCTTTTTCAAAGCATAACTATTACAAAGCATCCAACTAAATCGCTTGCAACTAATCCTATCCATTCCTTTTATTTTATTTACGCGTAGAATTTGCTTTAGATAGAAGAATTAATATTTTTATTAATGAAGGTCACCCTAATAGTAAACTATTTTCATGGGCGATCACCATGTGCTGTGTGAAGAACTCATGGGCCACAGCGTCAAATCCATCCACTGATAGATCCCTTTTCACTGAAAATAAAATCGGAAAAGAGAGAAAAAAAAAATGAGGGGCCATTAGTTCCACAAAGTGGCGATGATGTTCATGGCGAAGAAGAGAATTTATGAAGAATTTTGGAACAACTGGTCCACCTCCACTAAGCCACTACCAACTAAAATCCTTGCATCGGCACACACTTTTTTTTTTTTTTTTAATCTTTCTTCTCTTTAACGCTTTTCCAACGTATGACATTGACAGAGTGCCCACCGCCCAAAGGCTCTTTGCGGAATAATAGGTCTGGTTTCTCACTAGATAGGGGCCATGGCGTTGGTTGAGTCGCCTTTTGGTTGGTTGGTTGGTCAAACAATTACACAAAAACGCCCCTTGAATTCCTATATGTCTAGTTACTAGTTAGGCATTGAGATTGAACAAGATTTCGAAGATCTCAGTTACTTCTTTCAGATTCGGTAGGCTTATGGCATTGGCATAGATAGAGACCCGAAAATAGTTTGGATGGCATGCAAATTGATTACCCACCACTAAATGTAGTGCTGTGTGATTGTGTGGTATCCAGCGTCCAAGAACATGTTATTTTCTCTTAACTGATAGATACCTCCGCCCACATAAAACTCATTTTCCAGTTGACTTTATCTGTCAATCAGCCCCATTCTATCCCCTCTTGAGGGTGTGAATATGATAGAGATAGATATACACATATATATATATATATATATATATATAGAGAGAGAGAGAGAGAGAGAGAGAGAGAGAGAGAGAGAGAGAGAGTTGATGAAACAAAAAAAAAAAAAAACAGAGAGAGAGAAACAGAAAGAGAAAGGGAGAGAGAGATTATTATAGTGGGAGGAGGTGCGACACTAGTAAAAATAGGATGCAGCCCACAAATTCAGATACAGCGCCACGTGTCTCAATCACTACCTCCACCTTTTCTTCTCATTTGTGTGATTCATGAACCTGGCGGTGGAGGTAAACTAATACAGCAATTTGAGCTCCAGCCTTCACTTGTGGATCCTTCATCATTAGATTCTATCATGGCCTTTTGGGGTGTTCGAATTTCTTGGGGGAAGACCGTAAATTCCGCAACTAGCCCATCTTGCCCGCAACTGGACTTGAATATTTCATTCGAACTTACAGATGATCACAATATTTTGGAAAACCATACATCCCGAGGATAATGGGGGGATTGCACTAAACTAAGCTTATCACATTCGCTCTTCCTGACGGTTCTCGGCGGTCTTTCAGAGACAACATAGCATGGCATGGAAAACAATCAAAGAATAATGAACACGGGGAACAGTCAGAGTACAGAGTCGTTAGAGCACAACTCATGCAAACAGATTAAAATTATTTAGCAGTATAACTAGAGATTGTTTGAAATCAATGAAATGGCATGAAATTCTTTGCTTTTCCATTTATGTTTCCGCTGCAGTGATTGGTAACACAGCCTGCCTGCATCATCCGTACGTTAAATCAACTTCAAACTAGGCATTTCCCTTGCATTTCTATAGTCACGTGCAACACGGTAAACATCATATTGAGAGTAATTATAATTTGGTCTAACATAAGCATTCTCTATTTTCAACATATAGTCATCATTTATTCATTTGTACTTCACCCCATACAGCAATTATCAACCCTATTACGCCATTCTTCCTATTGAGAATAAGAAAAAGGCTAGCAGAGTACAGATAGCTTAAGAGACTTCCTCCGCTCGCTTGAACCTGTGTGAGGAAATGGTTGAATAAAAAAATATAATAATTAAAATAATCATACAAAAGAATATATTAACTCTTAAATTAAAAATCACTCTAAATGAGAAAAAAAAAATAAAAAAATGTTCGTTTTATTATAACCCCAATTACATCAAATAAATTAAATAAATTTAAATTAAACTCAATAAAATTTAATTTAAACAAATAAAAGATTAATAAGTTAATTAAAATAAATTAGTCATAATAATTTAATAAATATATTTCAAAACAATAATCCAACCATTAAGAATAAACTTCCACGTGTTACTTACTAGCTAACCAAAACTCTACTCAATCAAATTATAAATCAATGTTTATATAAGATTTATTAAAATTATTATAAATAAAAGAATATAAATTATTAAAAATTATAAATTTTAATTTTTGTTTTAAATAAAAGAATATATAGTTATTAGAATTTATAAATTTTAGTTTTTGTTAAAAAAGAGTAAAAATAAAGTTATTAGAATTTGTAAGTTTTAATTTTGAAGAAAAAACCTATTTTTATAGATCATCAAAACATGATCCAACTATTCACAATAAAGATATATATATATATATATCCTTTAATTATGGACTAAAAATCAACTCTTGAGCTACAAACAACCTTTTAATTCCACCATTGACCAAATTATATCAACAAATATGCTCAAAATGTAAATCTATGAAATTGAAAAAAAACTTAAGACTTACCATATTCAAAACACAATCTCTATGATTCAAAATTAAGAACAAAATAGTCTTTATTATTTGTTTAAATCTCCTTTGTTCTTCTATCTACAAGACATAGAATTATTGTATCTAGCTAATAATTCCAGTAATCACTCAACTTTTATTTTCTTTTTTTTGCAACCTTTTTATTTTTCTTAATTAGCAAACAAAGAGAAAATATTTATACTTTTATTAAATTTTTTAGAATTGTAGATAAAAAATAAATACTATAGTACTTTATTTTTATAATAACTGGACTCCTACCCCACGACCAATAAGCCCAACACCATTCACAAGGATACGGAGAGGATAATAAATCCTTTCCCCGGATTGGTAAAGCAAAACTAAGAGGAGAAAAAGGAAAAAGATGGGTAAAGGAAAACTGCAAGGACACCTAAGACCTTTTATGGAGCACTAAGAGTACACATCATGAATATGCAATCAGAATGAAAAGAAACGAAGAGAACAACAAGTTTGACAGCTAACTCTACCGAAAGAACAAGCTCCATACATATATAAAAAGAGGTTCAATATCATTGGAATAACAATTGATTTACGATCAGCTCATGACCTTCATCTATGCGTGGCACGATGCCTTAGCTCCGCAATCTCAAGTGACTGCGTAATGTCAAAATATCCCCTGGGAGGTAAATCTCCAAGAACTTCTGGATGTTCAACATATCAACATTTTACTTCAACTGGAGCTTGTCCACAAGAAACTGAATTTGGATACAAGTTTTGTACTCTTGTAATCCTCTCCAAAGCTGAATGAACCTGAATTAGCAGCACAATCAATTGTGGAGTCATAGGAAGCAAGCAACCTCATTTGAGCAAACGGGCAAAATAACCAGGAAGTAAAGATTAAAGAAAAGGTCATAACAATACCAATTCTGAAGTGAAATTTTCATTTTTTACCGTGACTCCTGAGGTTTTCCAGACTCACATAAAACAAATGGAAAATGGATTCATGATTTCCGTGTCTTTTTTTTTTTTTTTTTTTTTTTTTTTTTTTATAATTAAACTTTTAGCTTTAGCATTTCATACAATGATAAATATATCTTGAGAATTGAAATTTTCAATGAAAAATAGCAAATTGGACTCCGGAAATCAACATTCAAAAATCTTTAGTTGTAGGTGCGAGGCCGGAGAATGTAGTTAGGTCCCAATAGTTTGTGATTAATGCTTCGCTGAGTTGAGAAGGGGTGAAGTATTGTATTCAGTCTCCTCTAGAATTATCAGTAGTAGCTATGAACGACTTTCAATTTAGTTCAATCTGATGAGAATCAATAGTGGCATCAATGATCTTAGCTTTGTGCATCTTTTCGGATACAGGGAGTACCCTCGAACAGAGTGGAGAGGCTTTCAGGAGCAACAATAAAGACAATGGCCATTCTGAGATAAGAAGTTCCTTCAATAAAAATGTGACAAAAAAGTAGTTCCAAATGGTAAAAACATCTTGTAAATTTGTTGCAACTTACATTCCCAGCAATTCAAATATCTCATCAACAGAAGGAGCATTAAACTGAGCACAAATTCTCCATACTCAGTAATGTTGCGTTTCTACCGTAGTAGTCCTCCACTGCAACAGAAGGAAAACAAAGGAGGGAAAATAAAGATGTGAGACAACAAGATGGTGCTGAAGAGGAAAAAAATTAAGAATTTTGCAGGAATGTAGTAAAACGGAGGAAAACAAAGAGAATGTAGCAGAAAGTTAAACACCCAGGAATGGGTAGACAACCAAGGCATTTCCACCGAGTTTATGTGGAAGCGTACAAAACTTCCAAAAGATTCATTTTCAACATTTCAGGAGCCCATATGGAAAAGGGTCACAGCAAGCTACCCATCCGTCAGCAGGATGAGCTCCTCAAGGGGACACCTCAATCTGGAATTGTTGGCGACAACCATGTTCAAAGGAAACTTAAGTATATGCATTGAATCTTATAACGAGGCTTGCCTTGGATTAAAAGTGAACTTCTGCCAATGGTTAAGCAGCCCTTTATGCAAGCGATTCCCCTAAAAATAAAGTAAAAAATGTCACCCTTCTGCCCTCTCTTACCTTATTTTGCTATTCACACACACACAGAAACAGAAGAGATGGAGAGAGAGATAGATAGAGAGATGAATTGCTTACTACCAACCCGCAACCCCTGCCCAATAAAGAGGCAATTACATTTGCTTACCTTTGCCTCAGGAGAATTATCTTCTCATTCATTATTACACCATTATATTTTACATGTATAGAAATTGCCTCTAGAAATACTTCACTCAAATGAAGAAGCTCACATATAATGTACAAAAAAGAGAGAAAAGTAAGCTCACAGTTACACACATTCTTCTTTTCTTTAAAACCACAATGACGATCCATGTGACAGGAGATCATAGGAATTCTTCAGAGATGAAAGCAATATCTCAAATTTGACACAAACACCACACATGATGGTGATGTTGGATGTAGTGTTCTCAATTTGGAGGCATTAGAGGGAAGAGAACAAAGAAAAGGCCACCAACAATCATAGCCTTACTGAATATAAACTCTTGAAATGGAAATTTGGAAATGAAGTACATTTCTTCAAGTTTTGCTTCTGGGTCGAGGTGAATATAGACTTAGCCTTTTTTTTTTTTTTTTTTTGGTTGTTGCGTGCAAGATATTGACCTTTTGTGTTAAATGCTCCAAAAACCAGATCAAAAATAAACACACGAAATTGCTTGGAAAAAAAAAAAAAACCTAAAATATGTTTTTCTTAATGTGATACAATGATCACAGTAGGATTTCATGAAGATGTAACTCCAACATACAGGGCTATTGCCTGCTCACTGCCGTCATCATATGCTAAACTGCAGATGCGTGATAAATCGTTGGGAACAAAAGTCAGAGACAAAGGTCAGGGCCTCCCATCAAGCAATAATTGACAAAGGATCAACTGAAATAAAAGAAAGTAAATTATCATACTACTGTCATGAAGGCCTGCTTGTTAAGACCTTCTAATGCAGTGAATGCAGCTTCGAGTACATGTGAAAGGTTTGCCACAACCCTAGCCAAGGGAATATAAAAGCGATATTTGATATTGAAATCCTTTCTTTTCGTACCGAAATTCCTAAAATGCTTTTCTTCACCATCATCATACCGGGCAAGGTGTTT
The DNA here is from genome assembly GCA_037832345.1 of Rhizophora mangle. NCBI lineage: Eukaryota > Viridiplantae > Streptophyta > Magnoliopsida > Malpighiales > Rhizophoraceae > Rhizophora > Rhizophora mangle. Next base: position 342,459 of record JBAPLJ010000186.1, read on the forward strand.
CTTTCCAGAAAAGGGGAAAGTGTCACAGGACTCTTTTCCTTCTTTAAGAGAAATTGCTACCCATACGGAACGTGGCTAGCCAACATGGAAATGCACTATAAATATCTGTGATACGCGTATATCAAAGAATCTCATTATGTCTAACAAGCTCCAAATTTGTCAAACTGCGTGTGCCTTGTAGTGACCGCCAAAACAGAAGAAAGTCCGGTACAGGTGACGTGATGGGAATACAGCCACAAAGGATTGAAGACCTTCAATTGACCACAGGAATTAGATCTCAGAAATGTAAGATTATAAGTGAGGACCAATCTCAGCCACAACAGTTTCAATGCATTGTTGAAGTCCCTTATAAGCAGCAGACTCTGCACTGGATATAGATATTGCCATTTCCTCAGTTGAAGCAGCACGCGCACCATCCACAGGTAGGGAGAGCCGGGATATAGAATTTGCAAAAAATTGCAATAACAGTCAAACCATTTAGCTTCTCATATCGCTCAGAACTCTCTCAGCAGCTTATTTAAACAAGAACTCAACAATATCAGTACAACCCAACGTACCTGCTGAACTATAGCCATGCTACTGCCCCAACGTTGTACAGCAAACATGAAAGATCTGAAACTGCTCTCACCCACAGCAGCAGCAGCTTCTGCCTACTTTTCCGCATCATTCTTACTTATTTTCCACTTTTCTGGCTAAAAGTTACTCTTCCAAGATTGCACAAGGACATGTTTCTCAGCAGATGTTATGAGAAAGGAAAGGAAAGCTATGATCAGGAAATTACAGTAGAAGCAGCCATCCTTCTGCTGACACTTGTGCCCAGCAGAAACCTTTCCCTCAAAATTGCAGCCTCAGTCAGGCTATCTCTAGCCCATTCAAGACCTTCTGTTATATATTGCCCAACCTATGAAAGGGAGATTCTGAGGAAACCACATATGTTACAGAATCAAGGGATCTAGTAAGCAACTTAATTGGTCCAGCAAGCATGTGAAAACCGACTTCACATTGGTCGCGAGAGTGGCAGGCTATCCACAAAAAATTCTCCCCAATCAGCCAATAAACCAATTTGGTATTTGAAAATCTTTGAAAATAAAGACAAATATATCGATCTTTAAGCTCTCATTTTACCGCCCATGAGAGCTCTTCTCTTTTCCCCTTCTTAATAAGGATAAGTGAGGCAGCTTCTATCAGACTCACGCCTATCAAAATTTCGATGCATTTTTGTCACTTGAAATTCTGTTTCCAAGACATTTGTAGTTCTTCTTAGAGGTGCAATTCAATTGTGGAGTCTGATTGAATGTTGGCCAAAGGCATCCACCATCTCCATCAGATACCACACCTGTACATAGACTGATACCAAATAATGGGACTGTAAACAAGAATGACAGAATAAAGATGAGACAGCCAGTGCATGTTACAAAGAGATGCATAAGATTGCTAGGAACATATTTAATACTGGAAGTGAGTTGAAATAGTATCTCCATTGACTTTAGCGGTTATCTCTCATCTATTTGAGGTAAGGAGAGGGGAAAACCTGCTTCAGTAACTTATAATCCTTTCACAGAATTAATTCCCTTACTCTTTGGGCAGGACAGGGTATCGTAGTTAAGTATAGGTCTTTATATGTGCCATAATATCCAGCAAATCCAAGGGCTCCACATTAACCTGCTTTAACACTAAGTGGCTACACAAAAATGAAACTCAGGAACAAGGGTTCAGGGATCAAAAAATGACAAAAAAATAAAGTTTCACAGCCACAAAGTGATCATAACTTGGCCATTTTCTTAGTTACTGGAAAAGGTATTCAGCCAAGAATTTGACAATGAATCCTATGATGTGGTGCACAAATACACCAGCTCAATAATGAAATAACACTATGCATGTGTGATGAGTAAATGTGGAAGGACACATTGATTGCAGGACCAAGTATTACTTGAGATGAAAACAAAGTGCATCTTGATATTGCTTCTTTGTTCCAACGGACGAACTCTGTCACAACAGTAACAAAGATCTGCTGATGGGAGGATGCTATTGAAGCTCTCTTTGCACGCCCAACTGAGCCAGTTGACTCTGATAGTCGCTGACTCTCAGCACACAATTCTTTCGTCTGCATAACATGACACAATATGTTGCCATCAAAGAACAAATTATCTTGTTCATTTAAATTAAGTCTGTGTCCCCATTCATGACCTTTGATTGGTACAGTTGTCCAAGGTAGAGCAGCTTGTTCAGGATATTCATCCTTTTGAGAATAAAAAAAAGACTCAGTGAGGCCTGTTCCAAGTCAATGTAGAAAGAGGCTATTAACAAGAAAGTGAAAGGGAAGATAAATCTAACCAGATACATTTTTTTTTTTTTTTTTTCTTTCAGTGGGATAAGAGAGTAGGGGAAGGTGTTAGGATGAGCGAGGAGAGGGATGGTGTACAAAAGCAGTTTTCTCAGAAAAGGCAAATATGAAATGTTAGAATGTAATGTACACACAAAATTTATTTGATAGACTGTAAATCAGGTAATCCGTCCACTTGCACAAATTGCTAAATAACATTAATCTTTGCAACCAAGAAAACTTAAGCATGCTGAACTAAGGAGATGTAGAAGTAGCCTTCTACTCAATAAAATGCACAGCAGTTTTACTACAGGCTTGGCTTGTAAAATTAATCATGAATTAGACACCTAGGTATGCAAACACAAATATCTATACAAGCAAAAGGACTATAATTCCCAGGATGGGAACAAAGTTAGCTCCTTAAGTGAATTCTATATTGTCTCTTATCTGATGTAGAAGCCAATCCAATTAATGGACTTGCCGAAATTGTCCAGCAACATTTCCACTACCCTGGTCTAGAACAAACTACCTAGCCTGCAAACTAGAATCAAACCCTTGCGATTGCTTTTCTTTTATCCTTCCCTTTTCCTCTTTTTGGCTGGATAAATAAGGGAAATAGGAGGGGAAGGTGTCACAAGCCTATTTTTTAAACCAAAATTTTGGCCTAGTAATGACACTAAGTCTCACTTAATTTTAACTAATTTAACACACACAAAACACAAGAACACTTATAGAAATCACTTTCCAACCTTTGTTACTATCAGAGTACAAAGGAATTATCAAGGGTTCACACACAAGTGTTTCACTTACTTTTCCATATGACCCTTGGTTGTTACACCACATATTTATAATGTTGGTAGTTGACATCTCCAAGTACATAGAGATATGCATGACTTGACTATTAAGCTAATCATACATAGTGGGATCTCTTCTCTTTAAGAGTATTCTTCACTTCTTAGCTAGATCATGCAACATCGTTTTGTAGGGGATTGACATCTTATTGGACTTCCTCAATTAGTCACCCTACTTGGCTGCTCATCTTCTCCTTCACTTAAGGAGAAAACACCAACACATTGTCTTGGATAAGCTCTTCTTGTGCCACTCTTACCATCAACACATTCCCCTACGTTTTGATGAGAATCATTATCCATATTCCCCTATTTTTGTGGTGCATGGGCATAACTTGACTTGATTTGCACAGCAAGCCCATGCCAAATTTGTTAGCCACAACTAGTTGCATTTCACATTGACTCAAGCCCAAAGCTCATACATTGACAACCCATTGATGTTATTGCAACAATAGCCCTCAAATCATTAGCCCAAACCCAACATCGTATAAGAGATTGACATCTTATTGGACTTCCTTAGTTAGTCACCTTACTTAGCTGTTCATGTTCTCCTTCACTCAAGGAGAAAATGTCAACACATTATCTTGGATAAGCTCTTCTTGCTTGCCACTCTTACTTCTAACACATTCCCTTACGCTTTGATGAGGATCATTATCCATATTCCCCTATTTTTGTGGTGCATGAGTATAACTTGACTTGATTTGCACACCAAGCCCATGCCAAACTTGTGAGCCACAACTAGTCACATCTCACATTGACCCGAGCCCAAAGCTCATATGTTGACAACCCATTGATGTCGTTGCAACAATAGCCCTCAAACTATCAACTCGAACCTAAGTTTGTGCATTAACGTTGATTAACTTTTGTTAAAGACATGCACTATTCTCTTAAAGAGTATCAGGATTTTTGATTGTTTAGCAAGAGGAGATATTGATGCACTTAAGCTATCACACATTGCCAATAGCATGTGCTATCACATCAAGCAACAACCTAAATTCCTTCACCCTCATGATGCCAATGCTTTAACCTCCCATATCATGTTACCCTACACATGTTCTCTCCACATTTTACTTGCTTGGGTACCTATATTCTAATCTTATGCAAAAATTGAGGCAAAGTACCACATTTTCTTGCATGCCTTAAGCCAATAGGTTTAAAGGACTAACAAACCACCCCTACCAATTGAAGTCAATGTTCTCATTGTTAAGATTGATAAGTAGTTTTAGATTTGTTTCTCAAAGTGCCATAAGGTCGTATCTCTTTCCCAATTAGTCTCACTTCCATTTTAACTGGTACTTAACCTCATGATTCTTCTTACTTGACCCTTTTGTTTGGTGATCTAAGATCCTTTCCACCTAACACTAGAACTCCAATTTGATTGTTGGTGGAGCATGTTTTGTTTGTCTCTTTAGAGGCTCATCACCATTTTCTTCATGAAATGGTTTTAAGAGGCTTACATGGAAGGTTGGATGTACTTTCAACCTTTCAGCTAGTTGTAGCCAATAAGCAATGTTATCAACCTTCTTTATCACAATAAATGGGCCATCATACTTGGGAATCAAACCACAATGCACCATTTTATTGATCTTCCATATTTGAGGAGTTAGTTTCAGCAACACTTTGTCCCTAATTTGGAACTTAAGACCTCATTTCTCCTTGTCAACATACTTTTTCATGTGCCTTGTTGCCTTATTCAAGTTGTCTTGAGATTCATCAAACAACTCTTGTTTTGTGTGAGCATACTAAAAGGCAACTGGACAATTTCCTCCAAAACTTGTTTCTTGCAATTTTGATAGGAGTAAGGAGCTGATACCCTATAGCCAACTCAAAGGGACTTATACTTGTGGAGGAGGATCAATGAACACTGTAGCAAAATTGTGTCAAATCCACCAACTTTAGCCAATTTCATTGGCTAGCAATCATATAGTGATGAAGATATTCCTCCAATAAACTATTGATCCACTTAATTTGACCATTGGTTTAAGGATGGTTGGTAGTGAAAAACTTTAATTCATAACCTATTTTGTCAAATAAAGTCATCCAAAATTTGCATGTGAAGTGAGGATCATGATTGCTCATGATATCTTTTGGCAACCCAAAATATTTGACCACTTGTTTGTAGAATAGTTTAATAGCCATCACTGCTTAACATGAGGAAGGTGGTGGAACAAACATTGTAAACTTTGAAAATTGATCAACCATTACCATGACAAAGCCTATGTCATTCATATTTTGGAACCCATCAATAAAGTCCATTAAAACTAATATTCTTGGTTTTGTTGGAATAGATAGTGGTTGTAGCAACCTCACTTCCTTGTGTCTTCCAATTTTGATTTGTTGACAAACAATGCATGTCTCAACATATGCCTCAGCATCATCTTCCATCTTCGACCAATAATAGCTACAGGAGAGCATGTTTATCATCCTCTACATGATAAGGTGTCTCACCCATTTAGAGTCATGTTGACACTCTTATAAAATCTCCTTCCTAAGGCCTATACCTCTTGAAATATACAAATGGTTACCCTTAACATGCAATAACTCATCATCAAGCTAATATCATCTTACCATACCCTCATTCACTTGCTTTACAAGTTTTTGATGATCTATATCATGTGGGGCTTATGCCTTAATTCTTTCCTATAAATTGCTCTACACTTGAGTAAGAGTAACAACAACTTCTTGCACTTGTGGATGACTCAAGGCATCTACTACTTGATTGTGCCTTTTAGACTTGTAATCCCATACAAAGTCATACTCATCCAATAACTCTTACCATCAAGTTTGTCTTATAGAGAGTTTCTTCTGAGTTTAGAAGAAAGTGTTGGATACATTATCCATGCAAACTATGAACATGACACTTAGTAGATGAAATTGTTATGTGCGAATGCAATACGTGAAAGCAAGAATCTCCTTCTCATGTGTTGAGTGCCATTATTCCGTCTTGTTGAGTCTTTGGCTTTTAAAGGCAATAGGATGATCTTCTTAGACCAATACAATTCTAATGGCCTTATTAGATGCATCAGTAATAACATCAAAGGGCAACTCAAAGTTAGGCAACTTTAGTATTGGTTTTGACGACACTATTGTTTTCAACTTGTCAAAGGCTTCTTGGCACTTCGTGGTCCACCTTTAGGGTTGGTCTTGAACAAGTTGGTGAGAGCACCACTTTTTTAGAGTAATCTTACACAAACCTTTTGTAGTAAGTTAAAAAGGATTTTCATTTCGACACTTTGGTGAGGGGTAACCATTCTACAATAGCTAAACCTTTCTCTCATATATTCTCACATACCCTTCACTAATTCTATGCCCATTATTTCCTACTATGCACACTTACACTTCTCTTTCTTAACATACAATTAGTGTTCTTTGAACTAAGATAACACTATTTGAAGGTAATTCAAGTGATCCTTCAAGGATTCATTAACATAACAATGTCATTGAGGTAAACTATCATAAATTGATGAAGAAAATCATGAAACACATCTTTCATTAAATTGCAAATTAGTTGGGGCATTAATCAAACCAAAGTGCATCACCAGAAATTCATAAAAGCCATAGTGAGTCATATATATGGTCTTCCCTTTATCTCCTTTTGTAATTCTCACTTGCTAGTATTCTAACCATAATTCCAACTTAGTGAAGTATGATGCCTTCATTAGCTAATAAAAAAAGCTTGCTATTAATGGAATAAGGTACTTGTTCTTCACTGTGACCTTATTTAAGGCTCTTTAATCCATACACATCTATAATGGGCCATCATGCTTCCTTTGGAACAACAATGGGGCACTATAAAGAGCTTTGAAGGGTGAATCTAGCCTACATTAAGTAATTATGTTAATTGATTCCTTAATTTAGCCAACTTTATTGGACTTATATGGTAAAGGGCTTAAGTTAGAGACTTGAAACCTAAAATCAGATCAATTCTATGATTAGTAACACATTTAAGGGGAAAGGCACTTTGGCAATTATAAAGATATTACATCTATAAAATCTCCTAATTGTTTTACCATACCATCTAGAACTTCATAGATACCCCTCATTGATTTTAATCAACATAACTAGGTAGGTAGCCTACCCCTTTTTCAAACCATGCTCAACCTATATATTAGAAAGCATATCACTCGATTTCCCACCAACACCTTATGGGAGAGTTATCTTACCTGCAATAAAACAAAGATGATTCTTATGCATGATTATTAACCCACCCAAATGTGGCAATATAGTAACTTTCACATGCATAAAGAATTTAACTTCCAAAATAATATCAAAGTCATTTATTGGTACAATTGTAAAGTTAAGATTTCTATCCTAATTACTGAAGGTTACCTTTATACTAATTGTTATGCTAAGCACCTTTTAGGCTGCTGAATTGATTGCCTTCATTTGACTACCATTCTTGGTGACCTTAACCTAACTGATTCCATCATTTGCTCGACAACAAAGTTGTGGATGGCACAGGTGTTGTTTATCACCATCAATTTTTAATTATTAAGCCTAATTTTCATATACATTAGGTTAGATTGTATGACATGTTTTGCTTGGACAACATTCATCAATTATAATGGATTGACATAAGAGGGACCAACATCATTTATTTTGCCACCCTTTTTTGCACCCATGACACTTAATTTCTAACTTTTAAGGAATTTTTGAGTATAATGAGGGCCATTACATATAAAACAACTAAAATTGCACTTGTTATTACCTTGCTTCCAATTGACAGCTTTGCCTTTGTTTTTGCCGCTATCTTGACATTTGTCCTTTTTCTTACCCTCTTTCTTCTTTTTGACCTTAACTTTGGGCTGTTTTCTCAAATCATCATAAGAGGACTTATTGAATTTGAAATCAATTAAACTATTGGCAACAACTATGACAGAAGGTAAGTCTTTGACTCCTTACCTTTAAAGCTCAATTTGAGCCCATAGTTGTAGGCCCGAGAGAAAGTTGAAGAGCTTGTCTTCTCATCTAACATGTTGTAGATGTCAAGTATTAGGAAACTGAACTTTTTCACATAATCCTACACTATGCGATTATGTTTGAGTTTCTTCAAGGATTCCCTTATAACTTAAGAGGTGTTGCAAGGAAGAAACTGGTTTGTTAGTTCCTTCAAGTTTTTCCACATCTTAATCTTGGGTCTACCTATGTTAGCATCATCATCGAGTCTAGTATGCCACCATAGTTTGACATACTTTGTAAGATATATGCTAGTGAGGGTCACCTTCTCCTCGTATGGCACTTAGGTAGCCATGAAGTATTACTCCACATCCCATAAAAAATTCACCATTACTTTGGCATCACACTTTCCCTTAAAGTCTTTAGGGTCAAGCATGTTCATCTTCCTAGTTGAGCCAATAACCATGCTTGGTTGGTTGCCTATCACTTTTTTGAGGACAATGAGATCACTCTTTATATCACTAAGGTAAGAGATCTATGCAGTAGTAATATTATTATAATTAGATTGCAAAAAAGATATCAATTTTTTCAAATTCCTCAAGCCTTGCCAAAATTGAAAAGGCTTGCTCCTCTAAGAACTCATTAAGAGCCTTTTCAATCTTGGACATTTACTCCTACACTACATCAAGACCCAATTTACCCTCTATAGATTGAATTGCACTTTGATACTAGTTGTCATTGGACCAATTTTTTCAACTAAAATTTTGGCTTAGTTTTGGCAATAAGTCTCACTTAGTTTTAGCCAATTTAGTACATATAAGGTATAAGAACACTTATAGGAATCACTTTCCATCCTTTATTACTTTCTACATAAAGTACAAAAGAATTGCCAAGGCTGCACACATAAGTGTTTCACTTACTCTTCCATATGGCCCTTAGCTACCACATTACTTATATTTATAATGTTGGTAGTTGACACTCCCAGCTACCTAGAGACATACATGACTTGGTTGCCAAGTAAATCATGTATAATGGAATTCCATTTCTTTGGAAGCATTATTTACTTCTTAACTAGATCATGCAACATCATTTTAAGAGGGATTAACACCTCATTGGGCTTCTTTGTCAACCACACTCTTTGGCTGCCCATGTTCTCCTTCACTTTAAGAGAACAAGCTAACACATTATTTCAAATAAGCTCCCTTTGATTGCCACTTCTACCACCAAAAAATGCTCTCACATTTTAATAAGGATCATTATCCATGCTACCTTATTTTTGTGGGCATAACTTGACTTAGTTTGCACTTCAAGCTTGTGCCAATCTTGCTAGCCACAACTAACTATGTCTTGCATTGACCCAAGCCCAAAGCTTGCAAGTTGACAACCCATTGATGTCATTATAACATATAACCCTTAAACCATCAGTTTAATCCCAAGTTTATGTGCTAACGTTGGCTAAATTTTGTTGAAGACATGCATTATCTCCTTAAAAAGCATTATGGTTTTTGATTATCTAGTAGGAGGAGATATTAATGTACTTGAACTATCACACACTATTAATATCTTGTGTTAATAGTGCTAGTGCACACTACTGTATCAACCAACAACCTAAATTCTTTCACCTTCTTAATGCCAATGCCTTAACCTCTCATATCACATTGCCTTACACATGTTTCTCACCACACCTTGCTAGCTTGGGTGTCTATACCTTAACCTTATGCAAGAATTGGTGCAAAGTGCTCCTAATTTGCTTACATGCCTCAAGCCAGTGGACTTAAGGGACTAATAGAAAGTAAAAACCAACCTTACAAGGTAACAAAGTATTAGTGGATTCCATATAGCTAAGGCTTACTTTGCAACATGGCTAATTGATGCAATAATAATTAACAACATGAAACATAAATGATATACAAGAAAGACATGCACATTATGTTTTCTCCTCTAAATATTGTTTCTTTTTTATTCTTGATGATTTCAAACCAAATTTCTCTAAATTAAATGGAGAATAATAAAGGTTCATTCATTACCCTCAACATCAAAATTTCCACATCTAACAACTTATAGATCTTTGGTTAGTTCCTATGTCTTCTCATATGCCACTACTAGCATTCTAAGATACTGTAAACTTAAAGGAGTAATACATTAAATAAAGTTCTGATTTTGACTTCACATTGACCTTTAGGGTATCAAAAATTAAATTGACCTAAGAACCTCTACTCACTAAAGAAAGCTTGCCTTCTTTTGCAAGAGAAAATTCACAATAAAAGGTTTTACTAATAGTTTGTCCAAAAATGCTGTCAATTGTTGCTCCAAAACTCACTACAAATGATTAGAAATTAATCATTATTCATAAGTCCTTACCAAAATTTTATGTATGTTTTATGTGATTTTGAGTTCAATGGTACGTATAAGAACATTAAAGAAAAATGAAAAATTATCCTTAGTACTTGAACTAAGATTAACATGACATCGTTAGGCAAAGGGAATACAACCATAATAGTGGCTAATTCTTTATGAGTAGTATCTATTGAACAAAGGAAAAGATGTAATGTAACATATCCTTTGAATAAATCTATCCCTTACAATAACATATATGACAATTCTTCAAACCTGTAATTTCTTTGTACAAGGAAGAAAGCCCACGGGCAACATTGTTGTTACTAGCTTGAGAACTTGGTCCCCAAGAACCAATTTAGAGTCCGTATTCATGACTTCCACTAAAATGAGCATTGGACATATGGTGACATAATGTTGCATAGCATTAATGCCTTTATTAAATTGTTTCAAATATTTTCAAAATGAAATTAAATATATCTCTTAATTTATTTGTTAGTTATAAAATATATTCTTTTATGACAAGACCTAAGAAAAAGTTTGTGCTTATTGATAACAAGCTTGAGATTTTTCTTGCAGAATCTTTAAAACGTAATAAAATACTTAAAGAAATTTTGATAAACACAAATAATAATTGAAACAAGTAAAACAAACTTGTTGACACAGATAAACTTTTACAAAGTTTGATATAATCTAAGTACTTGGCATTGTTATACCAGAGGTTGTTCTAGGATTAAATCCTTTAAGGGAACAGTTACTGGTTTCCAGCCTATATACTTAGATTATGTTTGAAGAATACATAAGAAGTTTGAAAGCACTTACAATGAGAATTTACAGAAGAAAGGAGGAAAGGGTTGGAAGAGAACTATATCCTCCTATGGGATTTGGGCTCCCTTTTATAATACAAGAGAGTTGTACAATAGTTGGTGAGGTGTAAAATCAGACAAACAATCTTTCGGTGGAGTGGACGACACCCTCGTTGGATTCTCTGTTGTTGGCAGACAAGTAAAAGTATTTACCTTGAGTAATTTACTTTTACTCTTGTTGGTAGATAGGTAAAAATAATTTACTTAAAAGTAATTTGCTTTTACCCATGTTGGCAGACAAGTGAAAGCATTTCACTTCGTCTTTTTCTTGGATTCTTTTGCTAATGACTGGATGGATGACGTCGGGACATTGTCAAGATATCTGAAGGGATCTTTTAATAGTGATACTTGACTGAATTGTCTCTGAGCATCTTCCAACGTTTGTTTGAGGGAGAAGATATAATCTTCTTGAGATTTGGAGCTTGCCAATTGAGCTTATTTTTGGGCCTTGTAAGCCATGAACTTTGATGACGAAGCCTCAAGATGGTTTGATTTGTTTGGATGTTTGTTGAACCAATCTAAGACACCATGTGGATGGGCCTTTCTTTGTCGATCCTCGTTGAACTGATGCCAGAATTTGACTTTGTAGGTTCGTCCGAGGATTGGAGTTACAGTGAGTTGATCTAGTCTAAATTGGAATTCCCACATGTAGCACCATGGTAATTTGAAGTAATAACAAAATAAGAGAAGCATAGGATATGCATTCTCAGTTTGTGTGAAAGAATATCTTTCTCCAAAAGTTTGAAATCCTTCCTGGATAGGTTCAGGGAAGATTTGGATAATAGTTTCGATCCAATTCCACCATTGAACAAACCATAAAGGAAATTTAATAACAGTTTGTGTTTCCCAGAAAAATAACCAGGAATGTTTAAATTGGGAATTCTGAATATAAAGGACATTAAATCATGCTTGTTTATAGTCCCAATAAGTGAAGTGTTGGGCAAATTTGGAGTTTTAATATACTGCAGATCTAAAGGAGATCTTGGTGCAAGGATGGTTGGGCCATTCTGTTAGATGAAAAATTCTGATGATTTGCAGGGTGGAATACCCAATTTCGCCATGTTGAGAGTGATGACGAAATTTTGTAGAATAAGTATCAACAAGAATTGCTTCATAATACTTTTGAGTTTTTAATGGATTCCAGGGTTTGTAATACCAATCCTCTTGAAATAGATTTTTGGCACATTTGATGGGGTTTGTAATACCAATCCTCTTGAAATAGATTTCATGGTAAAATCCGGATTTAACTAATTCAATGTTTGGGAAAACGGATTTTTTGAAATATGCTGGAGGGAAAATTTTTTAAGTTGATGGTTGGATGGGTAAATCCTTTGTTTTTGGTGGTGCAATTTGGAGAGATTTTTGTTGGGTTAAGGCAACTGTTTGTTTCTCTGGTGAGGAAGATGAGGGTAGAGTTATTACCTGCTTACCCTTGTTGGATGCTGGAGTAGGCCGCTCTTCTTCTAGAGATGAAGGTGGAGTGGGCCTCCTTTTGGATTTAGTTGTGGATTTGTCTTCATTTAATTTGGCAATAAGGGCTTTTAGGGTTTTTTTGGCTGTTAGACTTAGCTGGTCCAGGTTTGGTTCTGAGTTGTTTGAGGCGGATGATTCTGTGGTGGCTGTTTGACGAGGTTGGGCCATAGGTGGGGAGTCATAGTCCGAGTCGGATTGTTGGCAGGCTTCAGCCCATGTTTTGGTTTTCTGGTTCTTCTTTTTCCAAGGCATTTCCCTGTAAGAATTCTCTTGTAAGGAAATCAAGAAGACTATTAGAAAAACCTTTAATATATTCAATATCAAAATCATAAATACTTAAAATTGCTTGCCATCTGGCAAAAATCTATTTGGAAGCAAGATTTTGAACATCTTTTTTCAAAACATATTTTGCAGCTTGACAATCAATCCGAAGTAAAAACTTTGATTTAGCAAATCATTTTGAAATTTTGAAATACATAAAACGATTGCTAAAATCTCCTGTTTGATAGTGGAATACTTCCTTTAGCAATCATTCCAATGTTTGAGATTTCTGACCAAAATGAATGAGGTTTTCAGAGAAATACCTTGTTGGCAAACATGCACGTCAGAGCGTTTGTAGTCAATGACCAGTCGGTGGTTGCTTGTCGATTTGAGTCCTTCAGTTATTTTTTCGAAGAAGTTGGTTAGAATAAGTCCTTCTTGGATACAGTTAAGATCTACACCAGTGTCAACTAAAGCAACAGTTTGTAACAAATATTGGTTAACAATTGTTAGCCTAACATTGATCAGCCACTTTTGGGTAGTAATTTCTATTAAAAGAAACAGAAATTCATTGGTAGATTCAATTGGGATATTTGGTATAGAAGGAGATACTTCAACAGGTTCAGAGGTTGAAGCTTGGTTTTGAATGAGAGATAAAAGAATTTGATGATCTTCATTTTGCTATTTTTTGAGTTAGGAGATCTCAGTTTTAAGAAGATTGATTTCTTCTTTAAGATCTTGGGTAGTCACAGGATGTGTTTGTGGTTATTCAAAGTGGTTTAAGATGTGTTGGAGGTCATAAGGTGTTTGTGTTTGGAGAAGTAGATCATTAGGTTTTGAAGAAGCCGGGGCTTTCAAGAGTTTTTCAAGAAAGAGGTTTTTGGCTTGATCATTACCTAAGTTATCGAGGATGTCCAAAATTTGTTCCTGATCGCGAGTTAGTACTGAGAGTTCGTTGTCAGATGATGTGTCAGTGCTAACTTCATCAGGTTGGAGACCTTCTTTAGAGGATGCATTGGATCCTTCAGAACTGTCAACAAGCAGAGTTTGAATCTGGGTTTGGACTTCTTCTACAAGTTCTAGGGTTTGAAGTTTGGTTAGAAATTTGCAGAATCGAGGTGAATATCCAGGCCTTTTGCACTTGTAGCATATTATGGGTTTTTGATCCAGTGGTTGTCCTAGTTGTGTTTGTTGAAAAGTGGGCTTGTATGGGCTAAAAGGTTTTTTGTTTAGCTTGGACTTTTTGTAAAATGGGTTTGTATTTTTGGGCTGATTTTTCCTGAATTTTGGGCTTGGATTTTTTCTTGGTCTGCTGTTTTTGATAGGCTTGGTCATCAAATTGGGCATAGAATGATCCAAGCTCCTTCTGAGTCCTTTGTCGTTCCTTTTTGATCTGCTTTTGAAGTCGAAGATCGCTGCAGACCTACAAACCTTCCTTTTGAATAAAGCTAGTTAGTTCACCATACGATAGTGTATCATATGGTATTTGTTTGTTATAAAGGTCATAAAGTTTGTTTCTAACTCGTTCTCCCAATAATTTAAGAAGACCAGCTAGAAATTTTTCCTTCCAAAATGGTTGGTTAGCATCTTTTCGCTGCATAACACGAGTTATGAAAGTATCTTTGTACCAGTGAAAATTGTGTAAATATTTGCAACGTAAATTTGAAAGCAATTTGGTGCTTTTATCCTTCAAATGGGAGGGATCACCAATAAAGTGTTTGGTGATTGTAAAAATGAGAGTTTTTACCGCATCAGGAATGCTGTTATCATTGTTATCCCTAATTGGTATGCCTTCTTCATCACGTTTGATGCTAGAGAAAATTTCCTGGTGATTTGTAGGAGTTAGGATGTTGTCCCACCATCCTTTGAGTTGACCAGAAAATCCTGTAACAAGAATCTCAGCAATAGTTGGATCAGAAGTTTGACTATGAGTCCTATAAACGTTGGCTACCATAGTCATTTGTTGGAGAAGGTTCAGAATCTGGTATTCTGAAAGTTCATCAATGTTCCATTCATAGATGGAGTTAGAGCTGTATTTGGTTTGGATAAATGAAGGTTTTTCTTCAAGGGTAATGTTTGGAGCAGTTGGTTTAGGATAATACATCCTTGTTGGAAAGGTTTTAGGTTCGATTTTGACTTTTTGAAGTTTAAAGGATTTTGTGGAAGAACCGAATGAGTCAGAATCATTCAGGGTTTGAATAGTTTTACTGGAAGAGGCTTTATCCTTAAGAGTCTGATACCTTTGAACTAAACTTGTTGAAATTCATTTGAAGAATTTGAAGAAATCTGAAAAAGTTTAAAAATAGGTTGAGAAATAGGTTTAGGGGTGATTTCTGTTGTTTTTGAAATATTTGTAATAGTTTCAATGTTTGAAACTTGATTTCCTATTGTTTGTAAAATTTTATTTGTATAATTATTTTGTTTAATAATTTTTTGAAAATCTTTTGAAGGAAAATCTTTATGTTCTCTATGAATTTTAAAAGGAGATGCAGAGATAGTAGATCCTTTATGCTTAAATTGGATTTCGCATGATGGGGGATGAATTGATTCTACTTTAGAACCATTCACCAACTCCCATTATTGCGTTGCAGTACATGTCTGCAAATCTTGATGTTCCTTGGCGATCCAAGGGCAATTGAAATTCTTTTGAAAACTTATTTGTTCAAACTAGTTAAAAAATAAAATATATTTTTTGTTACTAGTCATCCAGTCATAATATTCCTGTTGGATGGCCAATCGTTTTTCATTTTGAAAATTTTCTAAAAACCATTTTCTTTTTTCATTATTCCAACTGGAATAAAATTCTTTTCTCAAAACGTCTTTGTTAATTTGAAAATCATTTAAAATTTCTTTTTCAAGAACGTTTAGTTCAAGATTTACCTCAGACTCATTAGGGAATTAGACTTGGGATGCAGAGGCTTCCAAAGAGTCTGGGGATCTTGGAGAAGTTTCGTTATACGTTGGTCTTGGTATCTGTCTTCGTAGATCGATACCTGAAATGCTAGAAGTGTAACTGTTTGTCCTAGTGTGACTAGGTGGGTGCCTTGCTGAGTTACTCCTTTGCAGGTAATTAGCAATGTGAGATTAAAGATCTGCATCATTAAAAAACGTAGATCTAGAAGAACTGGTAGAGTGTCGTGCAAAAGAGACACTGACGCTACCATCATCGTGTTGGATTATCCTGTTAAGTCTGGGATTAACAGGAGGTTGGGGTACCAAGGCATTGTCAATTTTCCATGTATTTGGTAGATCAACTTCGTGCCATTTGATGTACTTTGGAGTTTGAAGGTTGGATCTGCGCATGTCAGTTTGCCAGAGAATCGTTTCACCTTTGTCGTCAGGGCCACATAAAGTCTTTGTATGAAAGGACGATTTCATAGCCTTGTACTGGATTCTATACATCAAGCTTAGAGGTATAGATCCTTCTGCAAAATGATTATTATGAATTTTGATTTGTAAAGTTAAAACATCAAGAATGTTTTTGTCATGCAAAGAGACAGTGAAATCAGGATAGCAATTGAAATAAACCGGACCAGAGCATAAACTAGACTCTATTATGCCAAGCAAAGAATCATCAAAGTTTAATAACCGACAATCCCTTAATGCAGCAAGAATAGATGTGTCTAATCCATCCATAGATAATGGTTTGATGCCTACCTGAACCATGCCAAGATGCAAATAATTGTAATGCTTTTGATGATGTTTGATGGAATCATAAGAAAGTAGTTTAACAGTCTCAACAGATCTAGATAGACGACAATCTTTTTCAACAGTTTTAATGGTGTAATCAGTTTTACGAAGAATGTGGAATTTGGAGGTTTTGTATATCTGTTTTTCAACAAGTTTGGGTATTTGCCAATTATCAATGGATTTATCAAAGTTTTCAATGAGGATTTCATCACAGTTTATAGTTCCAGAAGACAAAGCTTCAGAATCATGACTTGGAGTTTGAGGTCGAAGGGTAAAAGTAGACATACTTACCACCAACCAAGATATACCTACAGAAGAAACTGGAGTGAGATTTGTAGTTGAAGGTTTAGGGTAATCCAATGGTCTTACTGGCCCTCCTTTGGGTCTTGCTGCCTGGTACGCCCTAAAGGACTGCACTATTCACACTTATCTCACAAGTGTTTCACTCGGTGTCTCAAGGTTGAAGATAAACAGTGTTTTCCTTTCCTATCTCCCCCTCACAAAAAGTCAATGGCTATGATACCACTTCTTGCAGGATCTTTAAAATGTAATAAAATACTTAAAGAAATTTTGATAAACACAAATAATAATTGAAACAAGTAAAACAAACTTGTTAACACAGATAAACTTTTACAAAGTTTGATATAATCTAAGTACTTAGTATTGTTATACCAGAGGTCGTTCCAGGATTAAATCCTTTAAAGGAACAATTACTGGTTTCTAGCCTATATACTTAGATTATATTTGAAGAATACATAAGAAGTTTGAAAGCACTTACAATGAGAATTTACAGAAGAAAGGAGGAAAGGGTTGGAAGAGAACTATATCCTCCTATGGGATTTGGGCTCCCTTTTATAATACAAGGGAGTTGTACAGTAGTTGGTGAGGTGTACAATCGGACAAACAACCTTTCGGTGGAGTGGACGACACCATCGTTGGATTCTCTGTTGTTGGTAGACAAGTAAAAGTATTTACCTTGAGTAATTTACTTTTACTCTTGTTGGCAAACAGGTAAAAGTAATTTACTTAAAAGTAATTTGCTTTTACCCATATTGGCAGACAAGTGAAAGCATTTCACTTCGTCTTTTTCTTGGATTCTTTTACTGATGACTGGGTGGATGACGTCGGGACATTGTCAAGATATCTGAAGGGATCTTTTGATGGCGATACTTGACTGAATTGTCTCTGAGCATCTTCCAACGTTTGTTTGAGGGAGAAGATATAATCTTCTTGAGATTTGGAGCTTGCCAATTGAGCTTGTTTTTGGGCCTTGTAAACCATGAACTTTGATGATGAAGCCTCAAAATGGTTTGATTTGTTTGGATGCTTGTTGAACCAATCTAAGACACCATGTGGATGGGCCTTTCTTTGTCGATCCTCATTGAACTGATGCTAGAATTTGACTTTGTAGGTTCGTCCGAGGACTGGAGTTGCAATGAGTTGATCTGGTCTAAATTGGAATTTCCACATGCAGCACCATGGTAATTTGAAGTAATAACAAAATAAGAGGAGCATAGGATATGCATTCTCAGTTTGTGTGAAAGAATATCTTTCTCCAAAAGTTTGAAATCCTTCCTGAATAGGTTCAGGGAAGATTTGGATAACAGGTCTGATCCAATTCCACCATTGAAGAAACCATAAAGGAAATTTAATAACAGTTTATGTTTCCCAGAGAAATTACCAGGAATGTTTAAATTGGGAATTCTGAATATAAAGGACATTAAACCATGCTTGTTTATAGTCCCAATAAGTGAAGTGTTGGGCAAATTTGGAGTTTTGATATACTGCAGATCTAAAGGAGATCTTGGTGCAAGGATGGTTGGGCCATTCTGTTGGATGAAGAATTCTGATGATTTGCAGGGTGGAATACCCAATTTTGCCATGTTGAGAGTGATGATGAAATTTTGCAGAATAAGTATCAACAATAATTGCTTCATAATACTTTTGAGTTTTTAATGGATTCCAGGGTTTGTAATACCAATCCTCTTGGAATAGATTTTTGGCACATTTGATGGGGTTTTCATAGTAAAATCCGGATTCAACTAATTTAATGTTTTGGAAAACGAATTTTTTGAAATATGCTGGAGGGAAAATTTTTGAAGTTATTGATTGGATGGATAAATCCTTTGTTTTTGGTGGTGCAATTTGGAGAGATTTTTGTTGGGTTAAGGCAACTGTTTGTTTCTCTGGTGAGGAAGATGAGGGTAGAGTTATTACCTGCTTACCCTTATTGGATGCTGGAGTAGGCTGCTCTTCTTCTGGAGATGAAGGTGGAGTAGGCCTCTTTTTGGATTTAGCTATGGATTTGTCTTCATTTAATTTGGCAATAAGGGCTTTTAGGGTTTTTGGTTGTTGGACTTAGCTGGTCCAGGTTTGGTTCTGAGTTGTTTGAGGCGGATGATTCTGTGGTGGCTGTTTGATGAGGTTGGGCCATAGGTTGGGAGTCATAGTCCGAGTCAAACTGTTGGCAGGCTTCAGCCCATGTTTTGGTTTTCTGGTTCTTCTTTTTCTGAGGTATTTCCCTGTAAGAATTCTCTTGTAAGGAAATCAGGAAGACTATTAGAAGAACCTTTAATATAT
Organism: Rhizophora mangle; assembly: GCA_037832345.1. NCBI lineage: Eukaryota > Viridiplantae > Streptophyta > Magnoliopsida > Malpighiales > Rhizophoraceae > Rhizophora > Rhizophora mangle. The sequence continues at coordinate 361,730 of JBAPLJ010000186.1, forward strand.
TCAATATCAAAATCATAAATACTTAAAATTGCTTGCCATCTAGCAAAAATCTGTTTGGAAGCAAGATTTTGAACATTTTTTTTCAAAACATATTTTGCAGTTTGACAATCAATCCGAAGTAAAAACTTTTGATTTAGCAAATCATTTTGAAATTTTGAAATACATAAAACGATTGCTAAAATCTCCTGTTTGATAGTGGAATACTTCCTTTGGCAATCATTCTAGTGTTTGGAAGTGTACTTGACCAATTCTTCCTTTTGATCTCTCCCCTGTTTGAGTATACCCCCATAACCTATGCTAGACACATATGTTTCTAAGATTTTGGGTAGATCAGGGTGAGCCAGATGTAGACAGGGTAATGTTTGAACCTGAGCTTTGATCTTCTGAACTAACTGTGTGAGATCCTCATTCCAGGGTTCAGATGAGTGTTTCTTTGATAGTCTCTTGTGGAGAGGTTTGATAACAAGCTGAAGTTTGGGATAAAAATCAGAAACATAATTGAGACTTCCAAGAAATCTCTGTAATTGATTTTTATTGGTGAATTGGTCAGGAAACTTATTTGCAAAAGATAAGACTCGAGAATAAGGTGTAATAATTCCTTGGGAAATATAATGTCCAAGAAATCTTACCTTGGTTTGGAATAGTTTCATCTTTGACCTAGAGACTGTAAGTCCTGCTTTCTTGGTCAAATGTATGAAATGATGCAAGTGTTTGATATGTTTGTCAATGTTTTCAGAGAAGACAAGAACATCATCTATGTATACAATGATGAAATGCATGCATGAGATGTAGATGTCATTCATAATACATTGGAATTCAGATGGTGCATTTTTCAAACCAAAAGGCATAATGTTCCATTCAAATTGTCCAAAAGGAACAGTGAATGCAGTTTTATACCTATTGGCTTCATGAATTTGAATTTGCCAAAAACCAGATTTCATGTCAAATTTTGAAAATATCTGAGCATGAATAAGTCTTTGTAAAAGTTCTTTTTGGTTTGGAAGCGGATACCTGATCCATTCAAGAGCATCATTGAGAGGTTTGTAGTTGATTACCAGACGAGGAACACCACGTTCAAGTTCAGCATTCTTGTTGACATAGAATGCTGCACAGCTCCATGATGACTTGCTAGGTCTGATAATTCCTTTGGTGAGTAGATTATCAATCTCTTGTTTGCAATGCTTGACCAACTTGGAATTCATCTGAATAGGTCTAGCTTTAGTGGGAATTTGTCTTTCATTGAAATCTTTGGCATAGGAAAGAGTGATAATGTGGTTATGTCTATGCCAGAAGGCATTTGGTGTATCTGAACAGATAGTGTTTTCAATATGGGTTCGAATTATTTGGATTTGATTTTGAACAGTGGGTGTTTGGAGTTGGTTCTGAAGGTCTTTGAAAGAGACTTTAGACTTAAGATGATTCGGCTGAGATTTCTTTGTTTGACGAAGAATATTTATTTCGGCTGATTTTTGAAGAGATAGGGATTTTAGGAGGTTGATATTTTTGATATGGGGTTTCTGAATAAATTCAAAAACAATAGATTGGCTGAAAAAATTTGTATGGATTCCTTGATTGGTGACAGTAAAAGGTTTGATCAAACTAAGAAAAGGAGTTCCTAGAATGACTTTCTGTTTGAGATTTCTGACCAAAATGAATGAAGTTTTCAGAGAAATACCTTGTTGGCAAACATGCACGTCAGAGAGTTTGTAGTCAACGACCAGTTGGTGGTTGCTTGCCGATTTGAGTCCTTCAGTTGTTTTTTCGAAGAATTTGGTTGGAATAAGTCCTTCTTGGATACAGTTAAAATTTGCACCTGTGTCAACTAAAGCAACAGTTTGTAACTAATATTGGTTAGCAATTGTTAGCCTAACATTGATCAGCCACTTTTGGGTAGTAATTTCTGTTAAAAGAAACATAAATTCATTGGTAGATTCAGTTGGGATATTTGGTATAGAAGGAGATATTTCAACAGGTTCAGAGGTTGAAGCTTGGTTTTGAATGAGAGATAAAAGAATTTGATGATCTTTTTGCTATTTTTTGAGTTGGGAGATCTTAGTTTTAAAAAGATTGATTTCTTCTTTAAGATCTTAGGTTGTCACAGGACGTGTTTGTGGTTGTTCAAAGCAGTTTAAGATGTGTTGGAGGTCATAAGGTGTTTGTGTTTGGAGAAGTAGATCATTAGGTTTTGAAGAAGCCGGGACTTTCAAGAGTTTTTCAAGAAAGAGGGTTTTGGCTTGATCATTACCTAAGTTATCGAGGATGTCCAGAATTTGTTCCTGATCGCGAGTTAGTACTGAGAGTTCATTGTCAGATGATGTGTCTGTGCTAACAACGATAACAACGATAACACCATTCTTGATGCAGTAACAACTCTCATTTTTACAATCACCAAACACTTTGTCGGTGATCCCTCCCATTTGAAGGATAAAAGCACCGAATTGCTTTCAGATTTACGTTGCAAATATTTACACAATTTTCGCTGGTACAAAGATACTTTCATAACTCGTGTTATGCAGCGAAGAGATGCTAACCAACCATTTTAGAAGGAGAAATTTCTATCTAGTCTTCCTAAATTATTGGAGAACGAGTTAGAAACAAACTTTATGAACTTTACAACAAACAAATACCATATGATACACTATCATATGGTGAACTAACTAGTTTCATTCAAAAGGAAGGTTTGCAGGTCTGCAGTGATCTTCGACTTCAAAAGCAGATCAAAAAGGAATGACAAAGGACTCAGAAGGAGCTTGGATCATTCTGTGTCCAATTTGATGACCAAGTCTATCAAAAACAGCAGACCAAGAAAAAATCCAAGCTCAAATTTAGGAAAAATCGGCCCAAAAATACAAACCCATTTTACAAAAAGTCCAAGCTAAACAAAAAACCTTTTAGCCCATACAAGCCTACTTTTCAAGAAACACAACCAGGACAACCACTGGATCAAAAACCCATAATATGCTACAAGTGTAAAAGGCCTGGACATTCAGCTTGATTATGCAAATTTCTAACCAAACTTCAAACCCTTGAACTTGCAGAAGAAGTCCAAACCCAGATTCAAACTTTGCTTGTTGACAATTCTAAAGGATCCAATGCATCCTCTGAAGAAGGTCTCCAACCTGATGAAGTTAGCACGGACACATCATCTGACAACAAACTCTCAGTACTAACTCGCGATCAGGAACAAATTCTAGACATCCTCGATAACTTAGGTAATGATCAAGCCAAAACTCTCTTTCTTGAAAAACTTTTGAAAGCCCCGGCTTCTTCAAAACCTAATGATTTACTTCTCCAAACACAAACACCTTATGACCTCCAACACATCTTAAACCGCTTTGAACAACCACAAACACGTCCTGTGACTACCCAAGATCTTAAAGAAGAAATCAATCTTCTTAAAACTGAGATCTCCCAACTCAAAAAATAGCAAAATGAAGATTATCAAATTCTTTTATCTCTCATTCAAAACCAAGCTTCAACCTCTAAACCTATTGAAGTATCTCCTTCTTTACCAAATATCCCAATTGAATCTACCAATGAATTTCTATTTCTTTTAACAGAAATTACTACCCAAAAGTGGCTGATCAATGTTAGGCTAACAATTGCTAACCAATATTCGTTACAAACTGTTGCTTTAGTTGACACTGGTGCAGATCTTAACTGTATCCAAGAAGGACTTATTCCAACCAAGTTCTTCGAAAAAATAGCTGAAGTACTCAAATCGGCAAGCAACCATCGACTGGTCGTTGACTACAAACTCTCTGACGTGCATGTTTGCCAACAAGGTATTTCTCTGAAAACTTCATTCATTTTGGTCAGAAATCTCAAACAGAAAGTCATTCTAGGAACTCCTTTTCTTAGTTTGATCAAACCTTTTACTGTCACCAATCAAGGAATCCATACAAATTTTTTCAGCCAATCTATTGTTTTTGAATTTATTCAGAAACCCCATATCAAAAATATCAACCTCCTAAAATCCCTATCTCTTCAAAAATCAGCCGAAATAAATATTCTTCGTCAAACAAAGAAATCTCAGCCGAATCATCTTAAGTCTAAAGTCTCTTTCAAAGACCTTCAGAACCAACTCCAAACACCCACTGTTCAAAATCAAATCCAAATAATCCGAACCCATATTGAAAACACTATTTGTTCAGATACCCCAAATGCCTTCTGGCATAGACATAACCACATTATCACTCTTCCGTATGTCAAAGATTTCAATGAAAGACAAATTCCTACCAAAGCCAAACCTATTCAGATGAATTCCGAGTTGGTCAAGCATTGCAAACAAGAGATTGATAATCTGCTCGCCAAAGGAATTATCAGACCTATCAAGTCACCATGGAGCTGTGCAGCATTCTACGTCAACAAGAATGCTGAACTTGAACGCGGTGTTCCTCATCTGGTAATCAATTACAAACCTCTCAATGATGCTCTTGAATGGATCAAGTATCCGATTCCAAACTAAAAAGATCTTTTACAAAGACTTGTTCATGCTCAGATATTTTCAAAATTTGACATGAAATCTGGTTTTTGGCAAATTCAAATTCATGAAGCCGATAGGTATAAAACTACATTCACTGTTCCTTTTGGACAATTTGAATGGAACGTTATGCCTTTTGGTTTGAAAAATGCACCATCTGAATTCCAACGTATTATGAATGACATCTACATCTTATGCATGCATTTCATCATTGTATACATAGATGATGTTCTTGTCTTCTCTGAAAACATCGACAAACATATCAAACACTTGCATCATTTCATACATTTGACCAAAAAAGTAGGACTTGCAGTCTCTAGGTCAAAGATGGAACTATTCCAAACCAAGGTAAGATTTCTTGGACATTATATTTCCCAAGGAATTATTACACCTTATTCTCGAGTCTTATCTTTTGCAAATAAGTTTCCTGACCAACTCACCAATAAAAATCAATTACAGAGATTTCTTGGAAGTCTCAATTATGTTTCTGATTTTTATCCCAAACTTCAGCTTGTTATCAAACCTCTCCACAAGAGACTATCAAAGAAACACTCATCTGAACCCTGGAATGAGGATCTCACACAGTTAGTTCAGAAGATCAAAGCTCAGGTTCAAACATTACCCTGTCTACATCTGGCTGACCCTGATCTACCCAAAATCGTAGAAACAGATGTGTCTAGCATAGGTTATGGGGGTATACTCAAACAGGGGAGAGATCAAAAGGAAGAATTGGTCAAGTACACTTCCAAACACTAGAATGATTGCCAAAGGAAGTATTCCACTATCAAACAGGAGATTTTAGCAATTGTTTTATATATTTCAAAATTTCAAAATGATTTGCTAAATCAAAAGTTTTTACTTCGGATTAATTGTCAAACTGCAAAATATGTTTTGAAAAAAGATGTTCAAAATCTTGCTTCCAAATAGATTTTTGCCAAATGGCAAGTAATTTTAAGTATTTATGATTTTGATATTGAATATATTAAAGGTTCTTCTAATAGTCTTCCTGATTTCCTTACAAAAGAATTCTTACAGGGAAATCCTCGAAAAAAGAAGAACCAGAAAACCAAAACATGGGCTGAAGCCTGCCAACAGTCCGACTCGGACTATGAGTCCCAACCTATGGCTCAACCTCGTTAAACAGCCACCACAGAATCATCCACCTCAAACAACTCAGAACCAAAGATGGACTAGCTAAGTCCAACAGCCAAAAAAACCCTAAAAGCCCTCATTGCCAAATTAAATGAAGACAAATCCACAGCTAAATCCAAAAGGAGGCCCACTCCACCTTTATCTCCAGAAGAATAGCGGCCTACTCCAGCATCCAACAAGAGTAAGCAGGTAATAACTCTACCCTCATCTTCCTCACCAGAGAAATAAACAGTTGCCTTAACCCAACAAAAATCTCTCCAAATTGCACCACCAAAAACAAAGGATTTATCCATCTAACCAACAACTTCAAAAATTTTCCCTCCAGCATATTTCAAAAAATCCATTTTCCAAAACATTGAATTAGTTGAATCCAGATTTTACCATGAAAACCTCATCAAATGTGCCAAAAATCTATTCCAAGAGGATTGGTATTACAAACCCTGGAATCCATTAAAAACTCAAAAGTATTATGAAGCAATTATTATTGATACTTATTCTGCAAAATTTTGTCATCACTCTCAACATGGCAAAATTGGGTATTCCACTCTGCAAATCATCAGAATTCTTCATCCAACAGAATGGCCCAACCATCCTTGCACCAAGATCTCCTTTAGATCTGCAGTATATCAAAACTCCAAATTTGCCCAACACTTCACTTATTGGGACTATAAACAAGCATGGTTTAATGTCCTTTATATTCAGAATTCCCAATTTAAACATTCCTGGTTATTTTTCTGGGAAACACAAACTGTTATTAAATTTCCTTTATGGTTTGTTCAATGGTGGAATTGGATCAAACCTGTTATCCAAATCTTCCCTGAACCTATCCAGGAAGGATTTCAAACTTTTGCAGAAAGATATTCTTTCACACAAACTGAGAATGCATATCCTATGCTTCTCTTATTTTGTTATTACTTCAAATTACCATGGTGCTACATGTGGGAATTCCAATTTAGACCAGATTAACTCACTGCAACTCCAGTCCTCGAATGAACCTACAAAGTCAAATTCTAGCATCAATTCAATGAGGATCGACAAAGAAAGGCCTATCCACATGGTGTCTTAGATTGGTTTAACAAACATCCAAACAAATCAAACCATCTTGAGGCTTCGTCATTAGAGTTCATGGCTTACAAGGCCCAAAAACAAGCTCAATTGGCAAGCTCCAAATCTCAAGAAGATTATATCTTCTCCCTCAAACAAACGTTGGAAGATGCTCAGAGACAATTCAGTCAAGCATCGCCATCAAAAGATCCCTTCAGATATCTTGACAATGTCCCGACGTCATCCACCCAGTCAGCAAAAGAATCCAAGAAAAAGACGAAGTGAAATGCTTTCACTTGTCTGCCAACATGGGTAAAAGCAAATTACTTTTAAGTAAATTACTTTTACCTGTCTGCCAACAAGAGTAAAAATAAATTACTCAAGGTAAATACTTTTACTTGTCTGCCAACAACAGAGAATCCAATGAGGGTGTCGTCCACTCCACCGAAAGGTTGTTTGTCCAATTATACACCTCACCAACTACTGTACAACTCCCTTGTATAATAAAAGGGAGCCCAAATCCCATAGCAGAATATAGTTCTCTTCCAACCCTTTCCTCCTTTCTTCTGTAAATTCTCATTATAAGTGCTTTCAAACTTTTTATGTATTCTTCAAACATAATCTAAGTATATAAGTTGGAAACCAGTAACTGTTCCCTTAAAGGATTTAATTCTGGAACGACCTCTGGTATAACAACGCCAAGTACTTAGATTATATCAAACTTTGTAAAAGTTTATCTGTGTTAACAAGTTTGTTTTACTTGTTTCAATTATTATTTGTGATTTTATCAAAATTTCTTTAAATAAATATATATATATATATATATATATAGTGATCTTCTTTTGATCAAAATAAAAAAAGATATGTTACTTTTAAATAGAATAATGATATAATGTATAAATATTTTAAAAGATTTAATTTTAATATTAAAAATTATAATTAAATAAATTTATTTTATCCTGTAAAAAAATTTATTATAATCTAATTGTATCTTTGTGATAACAAATTTTGCTTTAAAAGGTGTGATATTAAATGCATGTCTTCAAACAATTCTTTCACTTTCCTTATAACCTATGTTCAGTCGAACAATTTTAAGACAACTTTTGTATAGATGAAATGTTGAAAAAATGATTTTCAACTTAATAAAGCCTCATGTAAAATCTAACTTGATTAAGATATGTACAATCATTGGATTCTCCATCTCTTGGAGTTTCTTTTTTCTTTTGTTTACCTTTATATACATATATATATTAAAGGTATCAAATATATAGTATTAATGAAAATTTGTATTTTTCTCCGTTGCCCTTTGAATGTTTCTGGACATCTCTGCGTCTGGCTAGATTCCAGGATCAGTGTCATAGATGCATTGGAATATCTGCCGTGAAGTTTTGAGTCCACCTCCTTTAATTTTGTATTTGCCGATAAGGTTTGAGTTTAAATATTAAATGTCATCTTCATGTTGTCTTTTTGCACCTACCATGTTTTGCATACTCGTGAAGGACGCCTTCTTTTCATTCGCCATTCTATCATTTCAGTTTTCACTTTCAATGCTGAGGCTGCGGATTTTCCGTGTGACAATAACTCTTTCCTTCTCTCTCTTTATCATTTTTTTTTTTTTAATTTTTTCGATAGCCACATTGATAGAACCCCAAGCCCCTTTGTGTAGGTAGACGTCTAATTTACTAATTGTAGTAGTGTTCAAAAACCGAGGAGTTCTTTTACTCTCAAAATTCTCAATCTACCTCTTGTTCAATGCTTCGAATTCTCAAGGGTCCTCGGCAACAAAGTGAAACAGATTAAAGATACGGCCATAAAGGGGAGTGGGAATGGAATCTTTGCTTTCATCTCCAAAATATTTAAAATTTATTTAAATAAGTATTCTAATTATATAATTTTGATTTAAATTTAACTTATTTTATTTTTTTAATAATTTATTATTTAATTTATAAAAATTATGTAAAAAAATATCAATATTTTGAAAAACAGGAATCAAATGAACTTGTTTTTAGTGCAATTAGCAAGCACCCAGACAGTTACAAATTGTAAATTCCTAGTTTAAGAAATCGATGGGATTCCTTGGCTCAAGAAATGGTTGTTTTCTTTGATGTTTAAAATTAAAAAAAAAAAATGTGTCTCATGTAAGAGCTTTTCAAGGAAATTAATTTCCTTTCTGAGGACGCCGGCGCCAATTCCTCGTGTCAGGAAGCGTGCCCCCTGGGTTTAAGGAAACCCGAAAAAAAAAAAAAAAAAAGCAATGAAAGGACACGTAACACATAAATTGTGTTTACTGGGAATAAAACCCGAGGGAGAGAAACACCGGAGCGGCCTTGAAGGGCGGTTTAATCAGCAGACTAGCAATATCTGATTGGTTGTGACTAGTCAAACTTTTATATTTAAATGTTTTCTGACAAATAACAGAAAAATGAAGGGGTAATTGGTATGATGGGTTTCAAAATCCAAGCATTCAAATTGGTGAAAAGCGCGGCTCTGAAGGCCTCGAACAAATGACTTGGAAAAGTATTATTACCTAACCAAATAATATTTAGTAATTAGTATACCTGTTTATAATTAAAAGGACAAAAATGTTGGAAATTAAATGTCCACTAACAAAGTGAACGTTTTTGTTGTTTGGTGCGGTTAAAATATACATGACTTTTTATTGTTGTCATTTGGAGAAGTCCTGTGAAAAGTTATTGTTGTTGGGCTTTAACCTATCCTTTTAAATGAATTGATAAGTTTTAATTGTTAAAATAATTATTTTAATAGTTAGTTGTTTTAACTAGCTATTAAATTAATGAATTTTCATTTTATTATGATGTAAGATAAGCAAGAGTTCAAAAAGTGTAATTACTTCTTGAGCATGATTACTTTTGGTAATTAAAGTATTCACCACATTATATACCAAAGACTTAAAAAGGCTTGTTAATAGTAAAATTAAGTGCACCTATTGGTAGTTATTATATATTTATTAATCAATGAGATTAAAGGGTTAACAAAAATTTTGGTAAATAAGATATTAAAAGAGATGAGTTAAGTTTATATTTACATATCACTTATAATGAAAAATCAACTTAGTGTTTGATACAATAAGTCAAACTATGTCTCAATGTGATTGAAGTACTATACAAATAATTTTTATCCTAAGGTCACATAGTGCTTGGCACCCATTATGAAATTAGGATGATGAGTTTTAAGACTTTTAATAGATTGAAAGGATATTTTATAGCAAAGGTTTTAGTTTGCTTATATGAATGTTGAATGTTTAAACTATTCTAATAAGTTAAAGGATTTAACTTTAAAATATATATGAAAAAGATATGAATACAATAACTTTTAATATATTAATTAATTAAAAATAGAAAGTATAATGTTGTACATTTATTTGTATGAATTAGTTCAACAACTTGTTAATAAGGATAATTGGTTAAAACCTTGTCTATCATATTATTTGGAATTAGTGTAATACATTTTTCACTATGTAAAGGTTTAATTTATAAATATTTTTACTTATACATATGACTTTTAAAATTATAAATGATCTGTTATATTTTAAATATTTTAAAATTGGCAAGGGATTATTTAAACATTTTCAAAATAAAAATTAGACATATTTCTTGGTTTATTTGATGGTTATACCCTTTCATGAAAAGACATGTTAAAAAGGTTGTTTATATTAGTACCAAAGGACATTTTTCTTGGTCAAATGACCCTTGGAACACTATATATATGGTGATTTTCCTTTGATCCAAAGGAGAGAAGATAAGTGAAAATATGTTGTTTCTAAATAGAATAATTCTAGATAATACTAAAACTTCTTAAGGGTTTGATTTCAATAGTACAAATTATAATTAAGTATACTTCATTTTATCTAATGAAAGAATTCTATGTAACCTAGTTACATCATTATGACGACAAATTATGCCTTAAGAAGAATAACATTAGACATATGACTTGAGTTAATTGTTTCACTTCTCGCATAAACCTATTTTTAGTCTAACATAAATTGCAATCCACAAGTAAAATATGATATAGAAAGGAATAATATGCTTCCATAAATTTAAATTATCTTTATAAATATCGTTAAGTAAATACCAAATTTGCGAGTTTAAAACCACATCTCAACTAAAATCTTAAGACATTAAATTTTTGTGTCTTTTCCACTTATAAGCTACTTACTCTTTTCTTTCCTTTCCAAGGTGAAAATTTTTTAATTGTACAATTCATATACTCACACTTGAAATCACAACAATCTTTTCCTCAAGTGTAAGTCTCTTTCACATAAGGCTTGTTATCCTTAAATGCACCAAGAGTTTAGCACCACTCCACCAAGTCCATACATGAGTTAATCTTGCTTTGCCTAATCTTGAAGTGTGCAATTTTGCCAATGCTTTAAGAGTCACATTGGGGCTACACGTGTTATCACTCTTATTTGATACTAGGTTTTACCACTTTACCTAGGACTTACTCTTGGTGAGTGTAATCCATCTTTTCCTTTCTTATGGGGCATTAACCGTAGAAAACATGCATCATCCATACTTGTCCTTTGTCAAACCATTAGCTTTGATATTACTCCTTAAGGAAACACGAGAATGCCTTGTTAAACCATCAACTTTAATACCACTTGTTGGAGAAAAGTGAGAGTCCAAAATTGGGGAGAAAATTGAAAGGGTTCAAGAAAGTAATAAACTTATAGCCTTGACATCATAACTCATTGGGAAACAAAATATGTGAAAAAGAATAAAAATAAAAGAACATAATAAGCATATCTTTCTATATAAAAAATTTTTGTGATTTGGATCCTACTTCTATGATTATATTAGAGTTTTACTATTTCAAAATTTTTAAAATATATAATAAGCATATCTATCTATATAAAAAGAAAGAACAAATCTTATATGAAGACAAATTACATGTTTATTCTCATATAACATTAATTAGGCTTCACCCTTACAACAATCTCCCATTTGAAGACTAATTACCAAATTGGCAATTGTCACAATGTAATGAAACTTCTCTTGTAATTAATAACCTCAATGTTAACACATTTTTAATAGTTAACTGTGGAGTTTAATTGAAGTTGTGCATAGCCTCAACTTCTTTGTAAGCACCATTTTAGTAAATATGTTAGCAGAAATTTTGCACCACATATCTTTAAAATTGGAGAGAAAATTTCAATGTAGTTAATACCTTTTTTTTTTGCTAAAATCTGCTTAGAATTAACCTTACCTTATATCTTTTATTATCATCATATTCTTCTTTGAGTTGTTAAACTCACTTATTGTTTAATGCCTTTTTGTCTTTTGGAATTGAGTAAGCTCCCATGTATGATTTTTTTTTTTTTTTTGTAATGAACTTATTTCTTCTTCCATGTCTAACTTTTAATTAGTAGAATCTTCAACTTATGTTGCTTCATCAAAGCATTTTGGCTTACCTCCATCAATCAATAATAAATAATACAAGGAAAGAGAGAATTGTTATAAAGCCTTAGATATTTTACTAGATTTTGTCACTTGTGCTATTACTGTAGAAGGCTTTAACTATATTCAAATGTTTTCATGATTTTTCAAAACTCTTCTACCCGTATTATCTTCTAAAATTTTATCCAACTTAATTTATTCCTATTTTTAGGCATGCTTCCTTATGCTATTAAATTCTAAAACATGTTTATTTTTATTAATAACATTTTATTAAATATGACATCTTTACTTTTAATGATTTTTCTATTTTAATCATCCTAAAGATGATTTCTAGATTTATTAAATCCATATCCAATGAAAAAAACACTTGTGGGAGAATATAATTTATCCCTTTCATTAAAATCCACATAAACATAAGAAACACAACTAAAGACTTATAGATGTGAAAGATTTACCTTTTTACCCATCTAAGACTCCTTTGGTAGTTCCCTATCCAGGCAAACAAATGGTCCTTAATTAATCAAATAAGTTGTAATCTTGATAGCATTAGCTTATAATATCTTTTGTAATCTTATATGTATTCTTATGCTTCTTATGTACTTATTCAAGATTCTACTCATATGTTTAATGATACCATTCTATTGTGGTGTTTTTGAAACTATTTTCTTCATTTAATTCTCATTTGCTTTATAAAAATTTTTGAATTCTATATTGTTATACTTACCACCATTGTCAAATCTCAAACATTTTATTTTTGCACTAAATTCATTCTTTGTTTGATTTTTTTTGTTACTTCTTGAAAGTCATAAACACATCATATTTATTTTTTAAAATATAAATTTATGCCTTTCAAGTAGAGTCCTAAACATCAAGGAGCAAAAGCTCTAACTTCTACATCTTAGGTGTCCTTCTAACTTTGAAGAAACTGTCATTTTTATGCTTTTTGAAATTATAGTCCTTACATGTACCAGCATCCACAATTTTTATGCCAAACAAATTACACTTTTTTACATGTACCTTTATGTGATGCCAAATTTTGAAATGAATTCCTAACTTATAGCTCCCACTAAATCCTTTATGCTTAGGGTCATATAGTGTCCTAGTCTTCTTCTTTTTTTTTTTTTTCTCATGTCATCATTATTGCATCTTTGATGATTTTCCATGACCCAGAAGCAAAGATTGTAGAATATTCGTCTTCATCAAGCTATCCTATAGAGATTAAATTCCATTTCAATCTTGGAATGTGTTTGATGTTCTTTAACTTTCAAACATATTTTTTTGGTGTCTTGTCATGAATATCACTTTTTCCCACTATATCCAACGATTCATCATTGGGAAGATGAACTTTTTAAAAATTACTAGCAACATAGTTACACATGCAATTTCTATGTGAGATTGAGTGAAAAGACACCCAGAGTCTAGAATCTAGGACTTTATTGGATTATCAACACCTAAAATCAAAACATTTGAGATATAGTTAATTGCATTCATAAAAATTTCGTCGTGATTTTTCTTCTTTGGCTGCCTACAATCTCTTCTAAAGTGAGCCTTATAGTTGTAATTCTAGAAAGCTAGATTTCAATTTATTCCTTTTCTTAGATTTTGATATGCACCTATTGTCATCAAGGTGAGTTGTTTTTCCTCTAATTTTAGTATTCAAGTTAGAACTAGAACTAGATAATATACCCAATTCTTTCTTACAAATATTTTTGCTTAGAATCATATCCTAAATTATGCTTAACTATAATTATTACAAAACAGATGAACTACTTACTATAGTTACGATGACATTCCAACATTCTAGTAATGAGGACAATAAAATCAAAAACTTAACCTCTTTCATCAAAATTTATATTCACCAAGTTTAATTGACTAAAAATTAGATTAAACTCATTTATATGATCTACAATAATGGTATCTTCTTTGATCTTTAAATCAAATAATTATCTCATCAAATATATTTGTTGGACATAAATGTTTCCTTTTATGTATGAGTTAGTGCCCTCATTAGTCTTACGATGGTCTTCTTTGTTTAAACATTGAAAGCAATGTTTTGAGCCAATGTCAATTGGATGATTCCCAAGGCTTGTTTACCAACAACTTTTAGTCTTTCTTGCTTATTGATTCTAATTTCTTTCTTAAAAGAGGCTATTACAATTTCTTTTAGTATAGGTAATCTTCCAAAATCGATACCATCAAACTTGTTGATTTGTACTTTTCCTTCTTCAAATACTATGACTCTCACTACCCTTTTGGCCCCTTTATAACCAAAGCCTTGATACCAATTAGGAAATGAAATATTCAAAAAGGAATAAAAGTAAAAAAGAAGTCAAAAAATTTATGTGGTCTAAATGTTCTTGCATCCATGACTACACTAGAGTTTTGTTATTTAAAAAATTTCAAAATTTTACATAATAAGTATGCCTTTTTATACAAGGTGATATGACCTTATATAAAGGCAAATTATATGTTTACTCTTAATATAACATTAATTAGACTTTACTCCTATAACAATTTCATCTTACTATAAAACTAAGGAAGAGTGAAAAGCCTATAAAGTAATGTTAGATTGAAAATATGAATAAGTGGAAATGAAAAAATTGGTTTAAGTCGTGTATTAAATACCACCCTCTTGAGGCAAAACTCACCCTTACAATGGTGCAACCAAATTACAGTGAATTCCTTCATAGGATGTATTATTCAAAATTGTTCAACTAGAAAACATCTTTCAATATATTTTCTCATTTTGATCAAACAAGGACTACTATATAAATAGTAGTCTAAGAGTTATTTAACCCCAAAAGATGTCACTTGATACCAATAGACATGAACTTTTTAATGTATCTTCTTATGAAAAGACATTTTTTTTTTATAATCACCAAATAAATTATAGGATATTATCTAAGTTTTATTTTGTAAATGTTACAACAATCTCTACTATTTTCAAAATATTAAAAATATAATAGACCCTTTGTAACTCTAAAAGTAAAATGCATAAGTAAAGATGTCTTACATGTTAAACCTTTACATAATGAAAAGTGCATTACAACAAAACTAAATAATACGACAGATGAGTTTTAAACCAATTATTTTTATTAATAAGTTATAACTAATTTGCATGGATGACTATATAATATTATACTTTTCTTTTTAATTAATTAACACATTAAATGTCATTATTTCTATATCATTTTTATGAATGTTTTAAAGTCAAACCCTTTAACTTATTAAGAAGGCAAACATATTTCACATTCATATAGACATATTAGGGCCCCCACCATAAAGAACCATTACAAGTCTATTAAAAGTCATAAAAATTGATCTACTTTATCTATTAACTAGTTATTGCACTTCAATCACATTAATGATGTACTTTAACTCGTTAAACACAAGAATTGACATTGTATCAAACATTGAGTTAAGGTTTTATCATTAGTGATAAAAATGCATGGGCTTGATAGTGTTTTGTTCACCAAGTCATATAACCTTTTAATTTTAATTGATCCATATGAATATAAGGGTCTTTTGTACATTAAGTACCTTTGAACTAGTAGTTAACATATCATTCTTTTAATTGAGAAGTCATAGTCACAACTTTTATTTCTATCATTAATTGCATGGGAAATTACTATCTATAAGTGACACTTAGTTTCACATTTATTATGCCTTATTGCAACACCTCTTGATCTCCAAGCATTTTGGGTTTCAAAATTGAAAAGCCAAAACATTTTCTTTCATTATCTATCATACAACAAATTTATTATATTAGTAGCATAACCGTTTAACTACTTTACTAAAGCAATTGGTTAATAGTTAGGCTTCCATTTAATTACTTTGCTAGAGCAATTAGACTAATGGTTAGGCTTCCTTTTTTTTGTGGTACAACCCTCTTAGGCTTACAACATTCCTTTTTTTTTTTTCACTCTTTGCTTTTTCTTTTGATTTTAAACATAATTGCTATTGTCTTTAAGGAATAAACAATTTTTTTTTTTTTTTTATAGATAAAGGACACATATAAAATGATTGTAATCAAACAATCATAAAGTGCCTTGATTCAATGCTTTCATTGTTTGGTGATGTAGCCATGGTTTAAAACCCATTACAACTGTTTTCAACATCACTTTTTATGTCTTTTCCAAATGACACCTTTAAGATAATGCAATAGCCATGACATTTTCCTTATCTTGCTTATACTTGGTCATATAAAGAAATGTCTTAAAGAATTCTAATCATTTAGGATGTTTATTTAACTTACCTTGTCCCTTTAAATGCTTCAATGACTCATGGTTAGTATGGATCGTGAACTCCTTAGGCCAAAGATAGTGCTACCATGTCTTTAAGGACCTCAATAATGTATGCAACTTTTTATCATAAGTTGAGCACTAACCCATTTAATTTTTACTAAAAAATGCAATAGGTTGTATTGTTGCATCAAAATTGTTCCTATGTAATACTTAAAGCATCATATTTAATTTCAAAAAATTTAGCAAAGTTAGATAAAGCAAGTAATGATGCATAATTTAATTTTCCTTAATCAGATTAAATTGACTCTCTTTTTCACTTCCCATTATTTTTGGTTCAAATCCATTATGTGCCTATTCGTTTTTCTAAGTTAACAAAATGGTTAAAACTATTTATAACTAACGTTTATAAGAGTTACTTGTGGCATGACTTTTCATGTAATGTCATGCACTTTGTAAACATGAAAGGTCATGCATGTCATTTTAGATACCTTTTACCTTTTACCATGTTGTCCCTTTTGAGATGTACAATTCTTAAGGCTTGCCATCTTTATGCCCCCTTTTTTAACAACTTGAAGGGAAACAACAGTTTTGCAAGTAACCACCTTTTCAAAACTATAAATTTGAAATTTACAATTCCAAGTCCCAATTTTTTTTTAAAGCCACTACTTTATTAGTAATGGAAATAAATCTCCTTATATGCATAAACCAAAAATTGAAGTTAGTAGAAAGTATGAACGTAATGAATAAATAGACTACTATACATATATATATATATATATATATATATATATATATATATATATATATATATATATATATATATGTATGTATGTATGGAATAATGTAAACTCATGTTGTTATGACACCTAAACATGTGAAAACATTATTTGTGGTGTCCTTCTTGAACCAAAAGTTGCAAAATAAATAAGTTTATCTATATATAATATGTAACATATATAAAAAAGGCAAAACCTGGGTTTTAATCCCAATAACTAATACTCTTGGGGTTTTAGAATTTATTTAGAATTTTTGAAGACTTTTAATCATTGGCACCTTTTTTCCTTTTCCTTATTAAATAAGTAACATTTCCTTTCTTATTTGCATTAACTTTCAATGCACAAGAGAAGTTGCAAAAGCCATTGGTTATTTTATTTAAATTTTCAGTACCCAATTGTAGCTCCTTTAAACAAATGAATTAAATAAGTTAATTCCCTTGTATAACTCTATGACCTAAACATGAACTTTCATGCAATGTAGAAATGACTCATTTATTTTCCTTGTGTTGTTACTACTGAAGGACATATATGCATATGCATTGTCTCTTTTCTTTTCTAACAAACATGTTTTAAAAGCCATGTTTACTAATGTGCACTTATATACATATATTATATATATGAATCACAAATAAGAAGAAAAATGGATATATAAGCTATTGAGAGAAGAGATAGGTACTATTAACCCCATAAGTCCATTGATATGAAAATGCAAGCATTTGGTAGCACCTTGTACCAATGCTTGGCATAGTGTTGACATGCAAGGGTTGTGTCAAAGGAAGCAAGTTGGATGTGTGAGACAATATGCATGGCAACAAGCTAGGATAGGCTATATATAGGCTATGGAATTGGCAAAGACTTGGACCTAAGGGTGCATGTGACATTGTTGCGGTACTATGGAAGCTTTGGGATAGTAAGAGGTGGCATTGACTTCAAGTGTGAAAGATGCTTAGGGCATTTGTTGGTTCAATAGCATGCGCCAATGATTCTAGCATAAGCTATTAGTAGGGTATAATTGCTTAAACACATCAATGTTTCCTCCTACTAAATGGTTAGAAACCCTAATGTTCTTTAGGGGAGTATACATGACTTACTTAAGAATTGGCTAACGTTGAGGTATGGGTCAAGGTCTAGACCAACGATACACAAGTGAAACACAAGATGGCTAATAAATGGGCATGGAATTGGCTATGACATCATAAAAATTGGTGTATAGGTTAAGGTTTAAGCCAACGATGTGTGGCCCTTCCAACACACATGAGCTAGGTGTGCATCAAAGGATTGTTGACACATGAGTTCAGGCTTAAGTCAACTTATGACTTGACTAGTTATAGCTTGGCAAAGGGATGGAGTATGGACCAAGTCAAGGGTGCCTCATTCATCACAACAATAACGAAGCATGAATAAAGATTCTCCTTAAAATGTAGGGGCGTGTTTTGGTGGTTGAAATGATAAGCTAGGAGAGTTTATCTAAAATGATGTATTGCTGCATCCTCCTTTAGGAGAACATGGATAGCCAAGGAGGTGAGTTGACTAAGTAAGATGATAAGGTGTCAATCCCTCCTTGAATGATGTTATGTGATCTTACTATAAAGTGGGGAATGCTTCTAAAGAAAGAGGATCCCATTATGCATGATTGGCTCGTAGCCAAGTCATGCAAAATTATGTAGCTAAAGGTGCTAACTACAACTTTTTAAAAAGGTATGGGTAGCCAAGAGTCCACAACAATGATATGGAACACTTAAGTGAGAGGCAAGAGTGAGGTGCTTGACATTTTAATTCTTTTGTATACTTTTGTGAGAAAAATAATAAAATGATGGAAGGTTCCTATAAATTGTTGTGTGCCTACTTACTCTTACTATGTGCAATTATGTGAAAAGTTGCTTACATTCTTGTGTGCAAGTTAGGCTTAAACTAAGAAGACATCTTCGCATGAAGCCAAAAGTTTGGTGTGAAAAGTGGCCCTATAACAACTAGTATTAGAGCATGGTTTGACCTATTGTGGGTGGATCAGGTCTTGATGTAGTGCAAGAGCAAGTGTCTAAGATTGAAAAGACTCTCAATACGTTCCATAAGGAGCAAGTCCTTTCAATTTTGGTAAGGCTTGAGGAGTTGAAAAAATTGGTATATGTTTTACAATTTAGTTACAATAGTCTTGATTCTATTTAAGTTTCTCATTATAAAGAGATGGAACAAGATGTTGTCCTAAAAAAGGCAATAGTAATCTACCTAGCGAAGGGTTAAAGGATTCAAGGAATATGAAAGTTCTCAAGCTCAAGGCTTTTAAAGGTGATTGTGACATGAAAGCTATCAAAAACTTCTTGTAGGATATGAATCAATACTTTAAAGCTACCCATGTGTCAGATGCACAGAAGGTGACTTTTACCAACATGTATCTTGCTAGGGATACTAAACTATAATGGAAAATGAGGCTTAATGACAATGCTAACATAGGTAGACCTCAGATTAAGATGATGGAAATGCTAAAAAATGAATTGAAGGATTAATTCCTACTTTGTAATATGTTATAAGTTGCAAGGAAGTTGTTAAAGAGATTAAAGCATAGTGACACAGTGCATGGCTATGTTAAGGAGTTTAGCTCCTTCATGTTAGACATACACAACATGTCTAATGAGGATAAGCTTTTTAATTTCATGTTAGGGTTCCAACCTTAGGCAAAAATCAAGATAAAAAGGCAAGGTATAAGGGCTTGCCTTTTTCATTTGTTACTATTAATGGCTTAATCGATTTTTAAATCAACACCTTTGATTCATCGAGTAGTAAGAAACCCAAAGAGAGGCAAGAAGAAGAAAGAGGACTTTCAAAATATAAGCAAGTTAAGGATAATAAGAGGAAAGGTAAAGTTATTACTTTAGACCAAGAAACCAAGATAAAAATAACAAATGTTGGTTGTTTTATTTGTAATAGTCCACATAGGGTGAAAGAGTGTCTAAAGTGGAAAAAATTGAGCACCTTAGTGGTTAAAAAAAAGGTGGAAGTGATGCTAGTTCAAATGATGGCAACCCCTCAGAGATCAATCCTATACAACTAATCAATGTTCTGCATATGGAGTATGCCTTACAACACATCCTAATTTATGTCATAATTGGTTTAAGAAAGTAAGAGCTATTGGAGATGGTGGATTTTAGTGCATCTTATAGCTTCATTACCGAGTAGGTGGCAGGATCACTTAGACTTTATGTAAGTAAAAGTGGTAGTTGGGTGAAGGCTATCATTTAAAAGGCATGTGACATAACTTGAATAATAAAAGGAGTTGAGATAAGTCTTGGTCAATGGAATGACAAACTTAATTTCTCTATAATGTTGTTGGACAATTTTAATGTGATTATGGAATTGGAATCCTTTGTGTAAGTAAAAATTGCATTGATACCTTATTTGGGTGGCTTAGGGATCATGGACAAGAATCAACCATATTATGTTGTTAATGAGAAGTCATCTTCTACTAGCAAGGGTAAGAAAACTTGTGTTGTGCTATTAACTTTACAGGTGAACAAGGGTCAAGAAAAAAGGATGTGCAATACTTGGTAACTTTAAGAGTAAAGAATCCTGAGGTAACAAAAGTGATTGCTAACAAGAGTGTTGTGATGAGGAGGGTGAGCCAATGTGTGTTAACCAAACCTCCTTATAAGAAGCACATATAGACCATAAGTCAATTTTGTACAATAGAGTATCATAAGGAAAGAAGCTTTGAGTGTTGGAAAGTCACGCAAGTTTGATGCAAGCACTATTTGAAAACATGGCATGAAGGATAGTGGAAGAAGGGAGGATGCTTTATGGCTCTTCTTTAAGGTATAATTTTAACCTTGAAAATGTTAATGATGTAGGCAATGTTGCTTATAAGTTATAACAAGCAGTGTTAATGAATTCTGCCTCAAAAGGCATGGCTAGTAGAGAATTAAGTTGTAGAAAGGGCAAGGCAAGGCTACCCCACCAACGAGGACATTGACTTTAATAAGTGGGAGTAGTTTGTTAGCACTCTAAGTCCTTTAATATGAAAATGTTAGCATTTGGTAGCACCTTGTACCAATGCTTGGCATAATGTTAGCGTGAAGGGGTTATGTCAAAGGAAATAAGGTAAGTATATAAGGCAATGTGCATGGTAGCGAGCTAGGGGAGGCTATATATGGGATATGGCATTGACAAAGACTTGGACTTGAGAGTACAAGTCACATTGTTATAACATTGGGAAAGCTTTGGACAACAATTGGTGGCATTGACTTCAAGCGAGAAAGGTGCTTAAGGTATTGGTTAATGAAGTAGCATGTATCAACAATGATGGCATAAGTTGTTAGCAAGTTATGACTACTCAAACACACTAATGTCTCTTCTTACCAGATGGTCAAAAACTATAATGTTCTTTATAGGGGTATGTGTGACTCACTTAAGAGTTGACTAATATTAAAACATGGGCAAAGGTCTAGACCAATAATACGTGGGCAAAAGGCAAGTTTACTTACAAGTGGTCATAGAATTAGTTATTGTATCACAAAAGTTGGTGCACATGCTAGGGTTTGAGCCAATGATATGCAATCCCTTTAACACATATAAGTTAGGTGTGCATCAAAGGGCTACATGTTACAAATGCATCAAAGGATTGTCAATGTATGAGTTTAGACTTGGGTTGACGCATGATGTGGTTAGTTGTAGCTTGGTACGAGCTTAAAGTGTGAACCAAGTCAAGGGTGCCCCATACACCATGAAAATGAGGAAGCATGGATAAAGATTCTCTTTAAAATGTGAAGGCATGTTCTGGCTTTTTGAAGTGGCAAGCTAAAAGAGCTTATTCATGATGATATTGCATCCTTTTAGGAAAGGGAATATGGGCTATCAATGAGGTAAGTTGACAATGTAAGATGATAAGGTGTTAATACCTCCTTGAACAGTATTGGATGATCTTGCTATGAAATGGAGAGTGCTCCTAAAGAAAGGGGATCCCACTATACATGATTAGTTTGGTAGCTAAGTCATGCAAACCTATGTAGCTTAAGATGTCAATTACAACTCTATAAATAGGTGTGGGCAACCAAGAGTTCACAACAATTGAGTGGAACACTTGAGTGAGAGGCAAGTGAGAAGTGCTTGACATTTGTATTCCTTTGTATACTTATGTGAGAAAAGTGATAAAAGGTTAGGAAGGTTCTTGTAAATTGTTGTGTTCCAACTTGATCTCCTTATATGCAATTATGTGAAAAGTTAATTATGTTTTTATGTGTGAGTTAGGGTGAGACCAAAAGGGCATCTCGGTGCCATTGGAAGTCCAAAACTTTGACATGTCTTTTATTACAAATAAATACTACCCTTTTAGCATGGCTTTTTATGAAATAACAATTTTTTATAACCACTAAATAAACCAAAGGATATATTTAATTTTTACTTTGAAAATGTTCCAACAAACAAATCTTTAAAACAAAAAATAAGAAAGAATCAATATAACACAATAATAAAAACAATATAACTTTCATCCCATATTTAATTAGGTTAGCTATAAAAATCTTATCTTGCCATCAATTCTGACATGGGCCAAAAGTGTGAAAAAATAGCTATACCAAAAGGTGATGTGGGACAAAGCATGGAAAAATATATATATATATCAAAAAACCAACACTCAATTGAACCTTTTAAAAAGTTTCTACAATTTACTAGATAATATAATAACTTTATAAGAGAAGAATACCAAGATATTAAAATATTGTAATTCTATTATTTGTAAAATGCTTTAACTTTTAGGTTACAAACATATTTATATCTTAAAATCATTTAACTAGGAAAATGTTTTAACCTAAATGAAAAAATATTTAATGATTAATTAGAAAAATATTTTAAAACACTTGAATAATTCATATGCCTTCCTAAATAATTTAACTAATATTTTTAATTATACTAAAATATTATAAAACAATTAAATAAATTTAAAAATAATAATTATAATATAATTTATAGGACAATAAAGAATAGTCTTCATGACATATCTTACGTTAGACCCCTCCACTTGAAAAAAAAAAAAATTATCCTTAAGTTGAAAATGAGGAACTAACATCCTTCATGCCACAATAACAAATATTTACAATAAATTAATGTTTTTAACATGACCTAACAACTTATTTTGTGAATCATCATGTAAGTAATAACATTAATAGATAATGATATTGAATAATCATCTACTTGATTATGCATGCCAAAAAAATGAATGAATACGATGGGTAAAAAGTTAATAAGATCTTAGGACTTATAAATTATAAAATCATTCTTTGATTTGGCAACAAAATCCTATGACTTGTGGGTTATGGAATTTTCATCTAACTTGGCTAACTCGATAAAATCTATTATTGATAGAGGGATCACTTGGTGCCCATGATTGGAATCTTCATTAACATAAAAGAAGTTAATTTGCTCAACCATAACACCATTAATGATCAACCTTTCTTTTGTTTCAAGAATCTCCTTTTGGTCAATAATTTGACTCATTTCCTTTAAATCAAAATTTGGTACTTAACTAACAATATCATTGTAAGGTGAATTCATAATTTCAACCAGAATAAATTAAAAATTGAATTATTTTTCAGCTAAATTTAAAATCTTATCAAACTTGTTATCACTATAAAATTTAAGAACTAATAAATTTCTCATATTTACCTATGATTGAATTTTAGACTTACCATATCTAATATCAAAAATATTGAGTATTATTCCATCATTTAGTTGTACCATCTTGAAGTTTGGAATACACAAGTTTCAACTTTTTCTCCTTACAAACATTATTATATTTAAAATAAGCATCAATTTCAACTAACCATCTCACAAAATCTTTAATGAAGAAATCTCCATCAAACAAAGAAATAACCTTAAAATTAGGAACATGTCTACCAACAAACCAACTATAAATGATATCTCTAGTATAAGATTTGTTGTATTCATGATATATAAAATTACTTTAGATAGACTTTTCCTTTCATTATCTTGGTCATTGAAGAGCTTATTTCTGACACTCTAAGACAACATCAGCATAGGCTAAACTTGATTTGATACCGCTTGACTCGAGATGGAAGTGTGAAAATAACCATATCAAATGGTGATGTGAGATGAAAGTGTGAAAAAATATATATAGAAAAGGTGAACCCTCAATTGAACCTTTTAAAAGGTTTTTAGAAATCACTAGAGAATATAACAACTCTCACAAGAGGATACTGAGATATCAAAATAAAATAATTATATGATTCATAAAATGCTCTAGCCTTAAGGTTACATACATATTTATTACTCAAAACTATTTAACTAATTAGGAAAGTACTTTAACCTAAATGAGAAAATATTTAATGATTAATTAGAAAAATATTTTAAAACATTTGAATAATTCATATACCCTTTCTAAATAATTTAATCAAAATTCCTAATTATACTAGAATACTATAAAATAAGTAATTAAATTACAAAATAATTATTACAACATAATTTATAGGAAAATAAAAAATAGTTTCATGATGTGTCCTACATCACATTGGTCACTTTTTCATAAGGTAAAGTGGTAGACAACTGGGAAAGTGGAGAATTAAAACAATTTATGTGGGCATTCAAGCATAATTGTTCAATCCTACTTTTTAGCTTCATTTAAAGTGACAAAAATTTAGCAAGTTATTAAAGATGCAACATACTTTATTGTACACATAATCATCATAAGAAGTCTAAAGAATACATTACATATTATGTCTGATCACAAGAGAAATATGATTAATTGATATAAATTTTTTGCATAATCTATGATGGTAGGCAATTCTTTTCTTTGTGATTGAATTATGCTAATAATCTATTTTCCAATTCAACTTTAGTTATGAAATCACCATAAAACATTAAACTAAATGAGATTTTTGTAAATGTAAGGACTTAAGAAAAACATGAAGAATGGTGCAAAGCTTCAATGGTATAAAGTTTTGTTGACTATACAAGGCAAGCATTAGACTAAAAATCCACCAATGCTTACAATAATATTATAAAATTCTCATACATATTTTTGACAACCCTCGTCAAAATCCTACATGATAGATTCTTGTTATAACTATAAGGAGTCATTTATCTTAGCTCTTTCAAATTCTAGGATGGCATTACCTACTATTTCAATTCTTAAGAATGACCATTTTATTTTCCACATCCAATACTAGGATAGCTTAGCTTGCGTAGTTGGTTTAAAGGAAGCCATCTTACCTTCCTTAGAACAAAACAAATGGAGCCATGTAAAAGTGTGCAAATGTTCATATTCAAGTGATATACATGAGTCATAAGTTTCTTTTAAAGTAAAATGATATAGGACAAACAAGAAAAATTAAACTACTAACATGAAAATCTACTTGAAAGATAGAAAATAATGAGAATCTATCTATAAAAATATGGAAATTCACTCAAAAATAAACTAAATACTCAAAACAAATGTTGAAGAATGTTGGTGTAGCTGATTTGGTTTTTGTTGTTGCAATTTTAGTTTTTACCTTTAAGCTTCTTTTTAAGACTTAACAGTTAGTTAATTCAGTCAACACGGTTATTGGAGCATGATCTTAGCTTATGTTAGCTTACTTTATTATTCATTATATTATATCAAAATTAGAATTATGTTAATTTAGATTTGAATTTGAATCTTACTTTTGTATAAGCTGTTATAATCTTCTAAATTTCAATTTGAAATGTGTGATGTAATCAAAAAATACATAAAAAAAAAAGAATGATGATTAATAAAAAGTAAGGTTGCTTCTTTTGTAGGCCTAAAACCTCTCTTTGCTCTCTTCTTTTTTTTGGTTTTTTGTCTTTTGCAATTTGTAGAAACTAAAATACAAACTAACAACAATAAGTCTCCCTTTAAAGTAATACAAACCTACCATTATCTAAAAAGAGGTAAAGGACTAAATAAAAAATAATAAAACTATAAAAGAAAATAAGATAATATGTATGTCATATAAGAAAATATCCTTAAACATCTAAATAGTATAATATCTAGTGTAAAGAAATAAAGTCAATTATTAGCATTAATATAAGATATTAATGATTTCCTAAATAATAAAAAATTTTCTTCCTCATTCTTCATCATTCTCCTATAGTTGAAATAAAAAATTTAAACTTAAATTTTAAAGTGTTAGAGAATGAGGAAAAAATGTATTTTGTGCTTAAGAAAATTCTTTTAGAAAAATTGATAGTAGTAACAACAAAGCAAACTTCATGAACCTCACTTAAGAGGTCAAGCATTGAAATTTTAAAGGAATGACAAAATCAACGTCTTTAACAAAATTATTACTTTCCTTTAGCTAGAATTTCTCCTTATTGACCAAAACATGTGATGAAATTGGAGTAGTGACAATGTTGTCATACATCATATTAGCTTTTGTAGGCAAATTCACATCGACTACTATCTCTTTACTAACTCGAACATCCTATATCAACTTGAGTAAGTTCATTTGATAATACTAACTATTGTATTTCAAGCATATCTTTAGTGGGAAGAGAAATGTCATTGGATGTGAATTCCAAAACTTTGATATTGATAGATTCATCAACATGTTGGATTGACTTACTAGATTGATTTACTTGGACTAACATATTCTTTTAAAACTTATTTTAATTAGCATGGGCATTAATAAACTATTTAATATCAAACATATCTTGGCATAAGTAATAATTACATTGCTTTAATCACTTAAAGATATGCCAAAAGATCTTATAGCATTTACCATGTAAAGTTTGAATTTAGAAGCATAGCTTGTAAACATTTTTTCTTTGAACTTGTTAGCTATAGGGAATATCTTTGCATGAATCATCTTCACATTATGTAATAGTGAAAATGGTAATTCATAAGAGATATACGCATAACCCTCCAACACAGGGATTATAATTTCGTGCATAAACATAAAAAATTTTATGTATGATAATTCCTTATAATTCCTTGCATAAAACATAAAAACTTTAATTTATGATAATTCCTTATACTCACAAGGAAGTGAAGGAACATCTTAATTATTAATTCATCACATATAAGGTCCAACATCATATATCAAGATTGCATCTTAGAAAAAGTTTCATGAATTGAAATCTACTTATCATATGAGTGGCTGGTGTAATTAGAAAATTCTTTAAACAATAATATAATCAACCAAAAGGCATCCCTTATCACATTATCATAAGAAAAACATTTGGGGCAATAAACCTCATGATCTCACTAACATATGTAATAATAATAACTCTTACATCAACATGGTAATGTTGGAAGAATTTATATATAATAAATGCATTCATTAATGGATGTAGGGCAACTAGCATTCTATTTGATAGCTTTATTCTTGATAAGTAATCTTTAACTTGATTTAGAAGAGAGAAAATCTTAGGTGTAAACATGAAGACTTTGTAGCCTTATTCTAGCACACCAAATATGTTATCCTATAGTGGTAGCCACTATTTTTTTAGACTATTTATTATACATTTTTTTCTTCTAAACATAATAGAAACATATTATGATACTCTTTTTAATCTCCTTCTTCACTACCTCCATTATTAGGGTGTTCAACTTATGATGAGCTTCTCTAATTGGTTTTCTTCCTCTTTCCAATAATATACGACGCATGCACATGGCTGGACTTATCCCCTTAATGTTTATAATTGTTTATCTAATCATTATCTTATACTCCCTTAGCACTTAAATCAATTTCTCTTATTGCCATTAAATTCCTTACAATAATAATTGGAAGGGTGTCATCCTTTCCAAAATACATATACTTCAAATGAATTGGTAATGGTTTTAGTTCTAATATAGAAGCTTGTGAAAGAAAAAGTCAAATTTTTTGTACTAGTAACTAAATAGATGAAACTACATACATATTTGGAATCACTAATAATGAATGTAATTTAGCTACAGTTTTCTTCAACTCCTCATCTAACTCAACTTCTCCTTTTGTTTGTAACTTAACATGTTTGACAATTGCCACCTCTAACTCTTTATTACTTGTCAACTTAAACTGAGTGAACATCACTAGGGTACCTCATAACCTCATAAATATTGAAATGAATTTGTTTACCATTAAACTCTATCATTAAGGAACCCTCATGCACATTAATCCATGTCTTGGTTGTCTTCATGAATGACCTCACCAATAAAATAGGTATAGGGTTTAGGGGAGCATCATCATCCATATTTACTATGTGTTAGTACAATCAACTAATTGTATAATAACACCAATATTTTTCAGAGGTTCTAGATTTAAAGAAAAAAAAACAAATGGATCATGGCATCACATTAATAGAAACTGCTAAATCTAACATAGCTCTTTCAAATCTAGAATTATTTATTTTGCATGGATTGGTGAACATACTTATATCTTTACACTTAGGGCAAAGCTTCCCTTAAAGAATTGTAAATACATTCACCCCCACTTTGATCTCCTCATCATCTCTCAATCTCTGCTTATAAGTGCATAATTCCTTAAGAAACTTCACATACTTTGGTACTTGCTTGATTGCCTCTAATAATGGTATGTTTACCTTTACCTTGCAAAATGTCTAAAAGATTTCTCTCTCCTGTTCCTCCTTCTTAAATTTTGATGGAATAAATTATATTGTTATATTTGTTTCTTTTTGATTGGAAATGTGAGACTTATTCTGATTAAATTATTAAATAATTATTATTTTAATTCATTTGGTTAGACCTATTAAATTAATTAAATAATGATCAATTGTCAGAATTAGATATAGTGACCATAGTTATTCTATTCTTAATCATTGAGTAATAATTAATAGTAAGGGATTCTAGACAAATTTTTTTTCTTATTATTATGAATAACTTAACATAAGTTAAATAATTTGAACTTGTATGATTGTTGCTTAGATTAATCTATTTTTTTAATTTTTAAGGCTGCTAGTATATAACTATATAGAGCTTGTTCTAAGGTATAATGGTTAAGGTCTAAGTGAAGAACTTGTTCTATTTAGTAAATTTATAAGGGAGAATTCAAGTAACATAGCATGTTATTATCTAAGGTTAATAGTTCCAACATAATTGAGGTGACATTGTGTATAATCTAAAGCATTAAATATTATAGTTGTGAATGAACATTAAACTTAAATTTTGATAATTTATATTTTTATAAGTTATTTTGTTTAATCAAGTCATTTACTTTATACATTATCCCCCTATTTAGATTAGTATATTCAAGTTTACTTATCTAACAACGAGTTGATAATAATTCCTATATGATCAATCCTTATTTACATTGTCTACCGTTACATGATTGAGAATAAAGTATTTAATATTTTTATAGCTTTGATGACAGTTACTGCCCATCATAATGATAAAAGTGAACTCAGAAATGGGCTTGAGAAGAGGTGTTTAGAGTTATCCCATTACACTCATAGAGGATAGTTTTGATGCCTTACTAAGAGACTAGAATGGTGTATGGATTAGCTAAGACATTAAGAAGATAACTGATGATCTTTTAGGTGAATACATGCATCTTGATTTCTCTATCTTAGGCTCACACATCTAAGTAAAGATGAAAAATGCAAAAGATGTAAGGAAAGTCTCTATGGCTATTGATGATGTCCCTCCACTTTGGGAGGGAACTAAAGAGTTTAAACCATTTGTACAATTAAGCCCAAGGATATTATTCCTAATATCTCATAAGGGTATTGACCCATAGTTGATATATCATCTAGCCTATAATGTACTTCCTAATGAGGCATATAAGTGAACAAAGGGCTTCTTTTGGGAAATTATCAAAGTGCTTTGAAAAAATGAAGTAATTCATGAAGGAATATTATGGATGCTAATTAATAAATTTGAGGGGAGCATTAGCAATTCCATAACACTTGAGCAAAATTCTTTGCAACTTATTTACCATGAAAGTTTCATGCATAAAAAATGTGTCTTTGGCAATTTCTTTTACTAAAAGCATTGGTAAGAAATTAGTAAGATTAAGAAAAGAGTAGTTTCATTTGATGCTGACATTGTTGGCCTTAAATGATTTAAGAGGATCATTTATCTCATTTTAAATTCAAATTTTAAACCTTTAAGTACTAGAACATGGAGGACTGTAGGTATATAAGAGGGGCTTTTCGTAGCTTCATAACACGAGAGTTGAAGTCCACCTACTTCATATGGTTAGATGTCAAGATGCATTACTTGGAATTGAGCAGGGGTTAAGATGACTTCTCCCATCATTATTTTTCCTTTTAAAAATTTTCAAAACCTTAAGCATCCATAAGTTTTATGTCATTCAATTTTGTGTCATCTATAATGATCATTTAATCCTTTCATTAGGAAGATAGACTTGTTTTTAACCATGTAGGCAAAGTATAACTCGTCATAAATTTAATTGACAACTACCACTCCTTTAAGGAAACCTTTTATTGGCATTTTCCGCATTGTCAAGCTAGTAGCTACCTTCCATTTAAAGTAAACAAGTTTAATTATAAAGTCTTAAATATGTGTGTTAAAGTGGAATATCATGATATGTATGTGGACATCATTCACTTCAGATAGTGTTGGCTATTATAACAAACCATGAATTGATTCACACTATAAGATAGAATAGTTTGCTCTTCTTCTTATATTACAGGATCAAAAGTGAAGAGATATTTTAGTTAGGTTAGTCATAGGCTAAGGAACATGCCCTCCATTTATATTTACAATTCAATAAGTGCAAACAAACTTGGTAATGATTGTAATTTAGATTTTCACACAAAATGGTAGATGAATTCCTAACATATAAAGGATTCCTTAAGGAAAACTCTGAGGTGTTTGTTAAATGGATGAAGTGGAGGGATATGAGCCCATAGTTTTCTAGCCTCATCTAACATGGATCTAGCTCTACCTATTACTCCTCTAACCCATTATGACATTTAGAGTTCTTACATGTGATGATGGGTAATTGTCTATTAAAGTTAAAAGGATAACCTATATCAAGATGTCCTAAACAACTAATTATTAAGTCAAGTTTTGGTTTTCCTAAGTAAGTGACCCTATTTACTATACTTGGCTTTGGTTTTCTTGCATCAGTAGACTTACTTAATGGGCCAAACTTAGGTTTTCTTAAAGGAGTAGGCTTTTTGTGTAATATAAATCTCTTGTTTGGTGAAAAATTATGGCATTTACATTATTTAACTACTCTTAAAAGGGAATATTCTCTTGTTAGAAAGCTTTATTCTAGTCTAGAGTGAGCTAAAGGGTGTCTTATAGTTGACCTTGCTTTGTTTCCATCACCCTTAAGTCCTAAAGTGTTTGGTTTGCTCTAAAGGTCCTCAAAACATGTCCTGACATCATTGTAAGTATATTTGATGATGATCATGCTGACTAGACTCATGGTTTGAGATAATAACCAACACTTTGGGAGGTGAATCCTTTCCAAAATGAAATGTATGATATGACATAAGAAAGATAATAAGACAAAAATGAAACATGTCAACATGAAGCAAATAAAATATAAATTATTAAAGTAATATAGTAAAGATTGAGAGTAAGAGAAATGCATCATGTGATGATTAGGGTAGAAATATTTTAAGCTTCCTATCATATAAGGGATAGATCTAATAACTGGATGACTCTAGATGCTTATCAATAGTTGTGTGTTTAAATGAATCTAAACTAACCAAAAATCCCTAGAACTTTCCCTCCTTATCATTCATAGCTCAAATTAGAGTTAATAATTTAAGTAAGAGATTTCAAGACTATCCTATACAAAAGTCATAAGCTTTATAAAGGACTCATAATGTGTATGTATGTTAGCATGAGATGTTTCACTATGAGAAGTTTTGGATTGATGTGCATGAAACATATAGCTCAAATTGCTATTCTTACCTTGAGACTTTTGAGAGTCAACTAGTATAATTGGTTTGTTTTTACTTTAAGCAAATTTAAAAGGAGACTTTTGAAATTTATATACTTATTTCATCAAGATTATTCATGATCTGGTACCATTTTGAAAATATAGATATTATGAAAAACAAAATATTTGTATCATTATTAGTTTAATTCAAATTTTGCATTTAAACATCTTACTATAAAAAGTATAAATTAAATAAAAACTTGTCAAATAAAACTTATATCCTTCACCTGATAAAAAAAGTAAAGATATAATATAAATAAATAGATATAGTTAATATCAATCAAGCATGTGAAACACATTAAAACATTGAAGAAGTGAATATAACAAATAGTCTCACTAAACTCAACAATCTCAAGAGTGCAAGTATGAAGGGAAAGTCAGCCTTCTGCAGTCTTAAAGGCGGCTTGCAAATAGAACGCTTCTTTGAAAGGGACATTCAGTAATCAAAGATGCTCTCCTTTTCGTGTGTCCTCAACTTTGTGATTTTTTGCAGCTAAGAAACGACAGTTGTTTGCATGTTGCCAGCAACACAGATGACAGAAGAATATTTATCTTTTAATTGTGTTCCTATGATTCTATACACAACCTAGCGATCTCTGATTTCATTGAGGAAAAGTGATTCTAGACAATGATCTATCAAGTCTTAAGTTCATAGTGCCTTTGAACTTAATTTAGGTGGCTAGCATTTTAATTTGGTTGCTATATATTAGTTTTAATATAAGTTGGCATTGATGTTGGACATCATAATGTTACTGCTACTTACCACGTTGTTTATGCTCGTGGTGGCAACTTCAATATACGCGTTTACAAAAGTGCATGGCCCTGCATTATCTGTCAAAACCACAGGGTTCTGGATAGAAAGTTAATCTTCTTGCAAAGTTCACTTTAGGGCCGACCAGTTTTGGAAACAGGTTGCAGGCGGAAATTTCTTCGGTTTCACCCCACAGATTTGGTTTATTCATGGTGCCCTGATTTACTGAAAACCTGATTATGGTGGTCCACGTAAGGGAACAGCTACAGAACCATAGAAACCCGCGAAGTTGCCAAGAGAATCAACATTGCCACATTGTTACTTTGAATATGCTGAGAAAATGGTGCTTAGAAATTAACAAAACAGCGGCTATTACGTTGTTGCTTGAGAAAAAACATTAGGTGATGGTTCAAAAGTCTGCCAAGAAGTTAAAAGGGTAAAAGAAACAACCGCGCTAGATGAATTCAAGTGGAAAAGTTTGAATTTAAAACCGCATGCTGGCTTCGATGTTGGAAATTCTTTGGAAGTTAATGAAGTGGGCGGCTATTATTGTATAAAATGGGACCTCTGCTACTGACTATGGTCAATAAAATATTAACCGTCCTAGGTAGCCTAGATGTCCGTACAAGGAGACTATGGCTATCCCAGAGCAGTTGGCAAACCTAGCAACTTCTTGTAAAACATTATTAGTCTTGGGATTTAGTCTAAGTGGTTAGTTGGTTCGGTATATTCTGTAATCTAACCACTTGGATTTGCATTCTGGGGTTAGTAATAGTCATTTCTATTTTAGTAAAATTGCAATGGAAGGCACTAAATTTAGTGGTTGTCTTCATCTCACATTAAATTGTTCTATTATTATTATTATTATTATTATTATTATTATTATAAATTTCGCAAACTGCTCAAATTTGGGTGAATTTAGAAATTTGTCATCGATTTTAAATTATTGGAATGTGAAATATTAGCAATTGAGAATTTTCTTTATGAAATTTATAAAGGTGGGGATTTGTTTGTTTGATTATGATACTTCGTGTTCTTGGTCTTAAAAAAAGAAAGGTTAAAAGCTTCTATTAGTATAATAAGTTTTGGTTTTTGCAAATTAAAAAATGCTATTTTAAGAACAAATTATTAAATTTTTATGTGAGTAAAAATTTATATATTCTACACAAAATTTCAAATTTTTTAATTTTTAGAGATTTTATTGTCTTAAAAAATAATAAAATATTCTTTTCAAATTTGTAATATTGTATTTCGAACCGAGATTGACAGAAAACATACGGCTGAAACCATTTTTTTTTTTTTTCTTGTAAAAACGCAAGATAGCCAAACAAGCGTCCAAGCGAGCTTTTAATAAGCTGAGCATGAACGTCAATAGCCACCCACATGTTTGCGCATGTTATAGCGAGACAAACATATAATCTAATATCAATAGTATATTAAAAAATTAAGAAAAACTTTTTCCTCAATCCTTGCTCTATAATAAATACTTTGTTTTAATTTTATAAATAAAAATATTTATTTGTCACAATTTTATTTTTTAAGATATAATATCTTGACATATTATTTATACATATTAATTTTTTTTATTACTTCACCATATATTTAAATTTAAACACATAATTTTCATATTTAATTCTTTTGATAACAATTTTAATATTTTTTTTTTCAAATTGAACTAAAATTTGTAATTAGTTGAGTGAATTGATATAATATAAATTTTTTAATTTACTTATAATGTTTAATTTTAATAAACAGTAATTAACCGAATTAAATCAAAATTTTATTTTATAATTTTTTTTATTTTTTTTATTTTAATAATGTTAAAAATAATACTAATCTAAAGATCAATTTTAATTTTCATAATTTGATTTAATTAATCAAACTAATATATTATATATTATACAATCAATTTAAAATTTTAAAATAAAATTAAAATATATTATATATCAAAAAAATTAAAATTTTGTAATTTATTATTACAATAATGTGATGTATGGGCTCATTTTTATTTTACAAACATTCACCGCATGATGAAATAATATTTTTGTTTAAGTTTTGAAACTCAAAAGTCAATATTGTAAAATGAATAATTGAGGCCCTCTCAGGGGCTGCCCTGGAATTGCGTTCGCTTTCCTTTCTTCTTGAGCCTCGATCCAACTATTGAAAATTGCCGAACTTGTTATTAAATTGTCAAAAAGATTACGCGAAGGAGCAATTACTGTAGTCCAAAGAAAAGGGTAGTTCAGGTCTAGCTTGCATTATGCCTTTAACTAATTTGTGAATTTATTTGTAAGACTATTTCAATATGCGCAGATAAAATATATCTTAAGTTCAATTTCTGTTATGCACAACCTTAACCAATGTCACGAAGGATCATTCGACTGCAAGCCTTGCTTTCCTTTTTGTATCAGCTTTCAATTCTCTACCTATAAAACCTTTTTTTTTTTTTTTTCTTTTGGTACAGTGGAAAATTACTATCTATATAATTAAGCAATAAATATAAGCAGACGGCACATGCATTCTACTTTTGAACCCATCGATACGTGGTCAAGCGCGCCAACAAAGTTCATCTTTTTTGAATGTTTAGACACTTTTCACCCGTAAAGTTGGACAGTCCTATTGTTTCATCAGATAAAATAAAGATACACAGACAGGGAGATAAACGGTGTCTTAAATGTAACGTGGCGGAGAGTATCTGCGTGGATCTTGTGTGTCTTTTTTTTTTTTTTTTTTTTCAAAAAGAAAAAATAAAAACAATGTGTAAACAGTTAAAGTAAAATGTAAAAATATTTTTATGAAAAAAAAAAAAAAAGTTCAATAAAATCCGAACAGAGTCTACACGACCACATTAATACATCTGAAGACTCCATTTAAGAGTATCGTCAGTATAACGACACTCGATTATACACTAAATCCAACAGGAGATTTTTCCGAAAATCTCCAAGAGAAGGCCTTTGGCAGGTTCCTATTGCTCCAAGGGCATAGAGTGCATCCAAGAGAAGCATGCATAAGGTATTGAGTGCAGGTTATATAGGCTACTAACCAACAAAGGTTGTAGGGTTGGTAGTAGGAGACACTCCAACAAGTGTGTATTCATGGAGAGGTAATATCTAAACAGTAGTATTTGCTTGGATCCTTTTAGTGGACGTGCATTCTTTAGCTTGGAACATAGTGAGGTCATGACTTGCGAGGCTGATGTGGTGTTGAGGTGATTGGGGTTGGGCTTAAGGAAGGGCCCAAGACATATGTTAATGTGGTTTTTATAATTGGTCTCCTGCCCCCTTCCCAATGGTCATGACTTTTCTTGAAAGTCACGGTGGCATCAAAAGTTGACTTGAGTGTGATGCTTTGACTACCATGATTAAAATCAATTTACTATATGCAACTCACTGAACACGCGTGCCATCGTAGCCCATTAAATAACACCTTTTGATCTAACATCTGCTTAATACATGCGTTGGCTCTTTTATTTAAGTGATGGGATTGAGAGTCACTCTTCACTTCATTCTCCTTTCTAAAACCTTATTTACCTTTTATATTGTTTTCTACATCTTTTTCTCTAGTTCTATCCATATTCCTTCAACAATGGAAGAGACTTAAGTTAACATTGCTCTTATGGATCTCTTATGGTCCTTAATTTATCAATCATCAAGAGTCTTAGAAAAAATTATTTAATTCTATGTAGGACAATTGAGGACAACCGTAGACACTAAAAGATTTTGTCCAAATAATTATCAAGATATTTATTAAAATTGTCATCTTTGGCTTAGAACATATGGCTTTCATAAGGAAAATACTAATTAAGAATAATCAAGAAAGAGCCAATTATGATAGAGGGCATTATATGTGAGCCTTAACTAAAGAAACAAGTGGTATGAGGAATTTTAAGATTTTTTTTTTTTTTATGTTAATAAGGACTATGCTTAATTTCTAGCTTAATTTGTAATCTCAAAGGGCCTTGTTTCATTGCACATAACAAAATGTGATTGTAGTTAATGTCTAAGGAATTGTAATTCCTTGTTACATTGTTTAAAGTTCAATTATAGGCCTAAACAAAGTGCATGTAAGACTCATGTATTAACGAAATTTAAAGGTGACATACATATAATGACACATGAACCTTAATATTATGATATTTGTTGACAATTAATTGTTTTAACATACATGTATTATAGTTATAGTTTGTTAGTCACCAAAATGATCAAATTAGTATGCAAATGTCATGCGTATATTATGATTATAATTTGATTGTTACCAAAGTAATCAAACTAGAATGTTCAAATGGCATACATGCACTATTGTTATAGTTTGTTAATCACCAAGTAGCCAAAGTGTTATGTTTAAACATGCATAAATAGTCATTTATCCATGATTTTAATGAAGTGCCTATGAATGAAAATTGATTTAGATAACTTGATGTTATTAATCATTAAAACTTCAAAATTTATCAAAAGATAAATTATTATTCTATTATTAATAATATAATTGAGTTATATTAATATTTTTTTTATTAAATATATATATATATATTTATTCAAAGATATCAAATATATTTGATTAAAAATATTTAATTTACTTATTAAAATTAATATATGGTATTACTTATAAATAGTATATTATAAGATATTATAAAGAGAAAAACTACAATATACTTTAATTATTTTATCTACTTATGATTAATTATAATTATTTACAATTACATAATTGAGTTAATTCACTTTCATATTTCAATTGTTATTTTGTTCAAGGATTAAATGTCCTAGAATGACATGAACATGTCAATGATTATTTAGGTGATTTATTACATTATGAGTGAGTAAAGCTTGCTACTATTACATATTTAAGTAGCAAAGAAGAGAAGTTACATCATAAATATAAAAAAATAATAATAAATTAAGTCTTATGCTTATAAAAGCAATTGTTCTCAATAATATTAAAAAAATTATTTTACAAATAGAAAATGAAAAATAATATTTGCAATTTATGGAAAGACAATTCTATTTTAAAGATAAATCACTTGTTAATTTTTGTAGTAAGATCCTAAGACTAATGGTAAAGGACAATTCATTTTGAACTCATTGTCAATAGAATATGGGCCCTTTTAGATTAGTTACGACATTATAAAGGATAAGTGGAAAGTTACTAAATTAATCAACATACTTATTCAAGAAGAAATGAGAAAGAAAATTAAGAAAATTATTTTAATAATCTCATGATCAAGAAAGTTATAAAAGGAATGAAATTAAAAGTAAACTAATTTAAGGAAAAAAACCTACTTATGCTTTTTAAGCTAAAAAATAGGGAAATAAAATTGTAATAATTGTCACTTCTATAAAAAAAAGTTGAACACTATTAAAATAATTATACAAAACGTAGGGTTTGGTTTAAGAAAAAGATAAATTAAATATCTTAACATATTTTAAATTAAATTTAATTAATATTTCTCATAATACTCGCTCACTTGATTATAATACTACTATTCATTTATTCAATATTATTTAAGGGATTCATTACAATTTGATTATTTCAATTTATAAAAAGTATAGTTATTATTGGTTGATATATTCTTATTGATAGTTTATATAAATTGAAACTTGATAATATTTTTAGAATTCTTACTTAATGTAATCATAATATTGGAATTGAGTATAGCAAGATAAATGAAAATTTTGCTTACTTGTGACATAAATGTTTGAATCATATATTCAAATAAATATTAGTGAGATTGGTTAATAATGAGTTCTTTCAAATTTAGATTTTTTTGATCTCAAAATGTTTGTGATTGCATTAAATATAAGAAAACCAGATAAAACATGAAAGAAGTCACAAGAAGCACCTAACTTTTTGAAATTATACATAGTAATATCTACACACCTCTTAATGTTGTAGCTCTTAATGGAGAATTCTATTTTATCACCTTCATATATGTTTTTTCACATCATAGTTATATCTGTTTGCTTCATGAAAATCTTAAAAATTGGATATTCTTGAGATATATATAAAGAATATAAGAGAGATTAGATAGAAAAGTGAAAATTGTAAGATATGATAAAAGTGGTAAATATTAAAGAAAATATAATAAAGTAAGCTAATTTCTAGGTCCATTTATGAAATTCCTTAAAAGTCATTGCATAAGTGTATGGTACACTATGTCAGGTGCATCTTAGCAAACAATATGGCAAAAAAGGGGACATTAATAGATTTACTTAAGAACCTAATAAGTGACTTATCTCTACCTAAATCTTTGTGGATATATGTAATCAAAACTACAAACTCTATGATAAATAAGATTCTTAGTAAGATAGTTCAAAATACTTCTATTAAAGTTTGATAGAAAGAAAACCAAGGATTGCTTAGTAAAGTAAGAATTCATAAAAAAAGAAATTAAACTCTTAAAACAATCAGCAACTACTTTATTGGTTATCCAAAAAAATATAAAGGTATATAGCCATAGTATGAGAATTATATAAATTAGTAATATAAGATTCAATAGAAATGGTGAAATGAATGAAAGTAATAAATATTAAAATATGGACATAAAATAAATTAAGATAAATATTTCTTCACCCATGACAATTTATTTGTCCATAATACTGCTCTTCCTCCTTATAGGCATAAATAACTACCGACTTGTGGGTCCATGCCAAGCCAAAGTAATTGAATTTGGGCTTAATAAAAGATCTCAAATCATGTCAATGGTATCCTTATCACTTGGCCTTATGACTAAGCTTTGGAAAGCTACTCATTGTTACGGATTCTACTTGTTTCATGATTTGATCTAAGGAAAATTAAAAATTCGCGATCATGTCCATCACCAAATACGATTTTCTCTTTTCAATCATCACCACACAACCTTGATTTCATTCTTATCATTTGGAATACATATACAACCCATGGGACATTCTAATTGCCCATTTTAATTCATCTCCTTTTCCCCTACACTTCCAATCTAAAAGTCGTTGTGAATTGATGAGGGCCCCGTTCTAGGTGGACAGTGAGGCGAACATGGGGTTGATTTTCGACGGGCTCTGCTGGGACTCAGGGCAAGATTTTGTTTCCCTTTTCTTTGTTAAAATCTGTTGTTGATGGTGTAATCTTTACTTGCACATGGTTTTGGTGGGACTGTCCGTAGTCATTTGGGATGCCTATGAATAATATACTCAAAGCCGTTCAAAAAACAAAATGTTGTTGTCGGTCTCAATATAGTACAATCGTTTTTCATGCGCATCATTTATTATAGCGACAATCACATTGTACGTTCTTCATGCATAGCATTGATCCAATGTGAAACATAAAAGAATTCCAAAAGGAAAAGAAGAAGATGACGATGAATAGGACACAGAAAGTATTCTGATAATGAACACGAAGAACTATAGGAATATTAGGACTCAAGTAGCTTTCTTTGTTGATAATGGTCCAGCTCTTAACTAACTATAAGTTTATGGTCAAGGCAAGAGTGAAAAAGCGACAGAAGTGTCCCCGTAGATTACGTACACGTTTATCATAGGAAGGCAATAGTAAAGGAGCATTTTCCCTGATATTTTGACGCAAGATCTATTTTTCTTGACATAATGACTATCAAGAAATTATTATGTAATAAAAATTATTTTTAAAAATTCAAAATGTTAAATGAGATTTAAGATATAAATTATATTTTATGTTGAAAAATTATTTCACATAAAAATTTAAATTGTCATATGAATTTAATATATAAATTATACATTATATTTTAATAATGACAAGCTTCCCTGTTGACCTCGCTTCATCTTTATTAGTTTTGAGTGAAATTTAGTATTTAGAGTTTCTTGGATACAAACTTAGTTCCTTTTTCTCTGTTTTTTTTTCTTTTTTTTTTTTCCCCTTTTGCAACTGAATTCACTTGGATTGAGTGATTCATGTAGACAGAACACAATTGATTCCTCGTTGAATCGTGAAGATAAGGATTGGTATGCAAATCCTTAATTCACTTTGATTGACGATGAGGCAGTGTGATGATTAAATAAATATAATACCAGGGAACGAGCAAACGTTTACACGTTTGACGCACCCCCAAGTAGAGATAAAGCAAAGAGATAACTCTTTTAGAGAAGTGATTCTGATACAATTAGAGTTTTGAGGACAACTATAAGATGGTTGCGCTCCTGTCTTCCCTCACGAGACAGAGGCCAACTCTTTTCAAGAAGTGGTTCTGTTACAATTAGTCGTGATTCGCTAATTGTCACATTGTTAATACTATTACAAAAAAAAAAAAAAAAACTCTAATGATTTTTGGAAGCTTGAGTCATGGCACCCTTAACCCACAATGTGGCTACCCCTTAGGACCGCTTGATTAGCCCTAGAGACAATCCCATCACGAAAGGGAACTAGCATAGTTTTTTGTGGTAAAATTG
The DNA here is from genome assembly GCA_037832345.1 of Rhizophora mangle. Lineage (NCBI taxonomy): Eukaryota > Viridiplantae > Streptophyta > Magnoliopsida > Malpighiales > Rhizophoraceae > Rhizophora > Rhizophora mangle. The sequence goes on from JBAPLJ010000186.1 coordinate 402,851, forward strand.
AAGAGCTAACAAACAAGAAAACAAAAGTTGACTGGTGAATTGCTTCCCTTAATTTCTAATATGCATACGCCACAAGGGGTATTGCCTCCAAAAAAAAAAAAAAAAAAATACATACACCACAAGTTGTAACATTTTGAAACTCGTGAACCAGAACGTGCATCATTTTGTGCAAAGAGTCAAGAGCCGCCCATAAAGATCCTGAAGTCAGCACTAAAAAATTCTTTCAAAGCACGTGGATTTCGCAGATGCTTCCTGGGAAAGTTCCCCATATATAGTACACGATATTAGTTTCCACATGTTTCAATTTCCTCCTTTGGAACATTTAATACTTTGCCTAATCAAAATCGAACATGCTGGCCAGGCAAGCAGTCCAATTAATGAGTTTCCTTAAAAGAAACCCACTGAAACCACATTTCTAGGTTCTCGTGTTCTGTTACACGTTCACATTCTTGTCCACACAAGCAATTCTTCCGTGGACCTTGGTGTCACAGATGGCTAAATATCATCCGTCCTAATAATCGAATAGGATCCATTTCTCAAAAATTTTTATTTTGACTTTTTTTTTTAAAAAAATAACCTTTTCACAATTTTATATTATATAATAAATAAAATTTATTTAAAATAAATTTATACCATATAAAATTATAAATAAATTAAAATTATAAAAAATAAATAAATATAATAATTATTTTATTTTTCACAAAATTTATTCGAATATAATCAATATAAAAATTTTTATATATTAATAATTATAATATTTTTTTTAAGAGTTTTGATTTCTTAATTTTGGTCTATTTCATGCATTTTAAATGCAAAGTTGCATTACATTATCATAATCATTTGATGTATATTATTAAGGTCCTCATCAATATCTATAGTAGTGCATTACAAGATTAAGTCATAATTGCAATAGGTAGATTTGTATATGAGACACATATATGATTCTTTCCTACTGATAATTTGGGTTACAAGTTAGCTACCAAGCTACGAAGCAGGACAACATGTCCATATACCACCTTTGAGCTAGGCATTTGAAGGTGGTTGCCAAGGCTTTGCACGATGTAGCCTCAAATGTGTTAAGAACATCAATGTATGGAACTTATTTTAGTGGTCCACAAGGTTAATGGTACCGTCGTAAGAGTCTAAATTGGGCATCTTAAACTTCTACTATATGGGTGATGCCCGAATCTCCTTGGACAAAAAGGCATCAAAAGCATCCTTAGATTGTAAAAAACTTACCTATTTTTCACTTGGTAGCAAAGCCACCTAATATATTAGGTGCTTTAACTGCTTGGTCATTTTGTCCTTCTCTTAAGTTGCACGCTATATTTCAACTAAAGGCACTTTTTGAACCTGCATCACCAAAGGGGAGCTCACTAGCTTGCTAGTGTTAGAAGCTGTTGAGGATTGTCGGCAAGGCTCTCAAGGAGGAGAAAAGGAAGGTCTTTAGTCTCGTATCCATTTAAAGGCATGTCGTGTTATAATTTCTCAATTATAATGTGATTTGATTAGTAAAAAATAATTTTTTATATTATTATAATATTAAAAATTATAATTATAAATTTGATGTAAATATTAATAAAGATATTTAATTTAAATTATATATATATATAAAACTAATCATTCCTCTCTTCCCTCTATTTATAATGCACACAAAAATTTCATCTAAAAATATATGATGACAATAAAATTTAAAAGAAAGAAATCGTAATTAAGTTAAAATAAAATTTTTATATTTAGTAGTAATTTTAATTTTCATAAATTCAGATATATTATTTATAATATTATTTATATAAAATTATTTAATTTTAAAATTCAAAATTAATGTTTAATAACAATATTTTCTTTCATAAATTTAACAAATTATATTCAAATATGTATTTTAAAATTAAATATTTTTTTATGTATGATAAAAAAAATATATATCTAACTAATGATTGGTGTTTAAGTCTGAAACTTTATATTATTACTAGACTCTTGTTTGATTTTTTTTAAAAATTACTTAAAATCTATTAACTATCAAGAGTTTCAGAAATAATTATTTAAATTTGTGTCAACAAATAAGAAAAATTGTAGACACTAAAAGATTTTGTTGAAATAGTTGTAAGATAATTATTAAAATTGTCATCTTTGGTTTAGATCATATGGCTTTGTTAAGGAAAATACTAATTAAAAATAATCAAGAAATAGTTAAATATGACCGAGGGCATTATGTGTGAGACTTATCTAAAGAAACAAGCGATGCAGCCAAAATTGTAAGTTTATTTTTATGTTGATAAAGGATTATACTTAATTTCTAGCTTAATTTGTAATCACATAGAACCTTGTTTCACTGCACATAACAAATTATAATTATGACTCATGTCTAAGAAATTGTAATTCCTTATTACATTGTTTAAAATTTAATTATAGACCTAGACCAAGTGCATGTAAGACTCATGTATTAATGAAATCTAAAGGTGACATACACATAATGATTCATGAACCTAAATTGTGGTATTTGTTGACAATTATTTGTTTTAATATACATATATTATAGTTATAGTTTGTTAGTCACCAAAATGATCAAATTAATATTTTTAAAATCATACATATATCATTCTTATAGTTTGAATATTATCAAAATAACTTACTTGGAATGTTTGAATAACATACATACATTACAAGTTATTAGTCACCAAAGTGGTCAAATTGCAATGTTTAAACATATAGAAATAGTCATTTAACCATAACACTGATTAAGTACCTATGAATAAAAATTAATTAGATAAATTAATATTATTAATTATTAAAATTTTAAATTTTTTTAAAAATAAATTATTATTTTATTATTAATAATATAATTAAAACATATTAATATTTTTATTAAATATACTTATATATCTAAAAATATCAAATATATTTAATTAAAAATATTTAATGTATTTATTAAAATTAATATATAATATTATTTATAATAATATATTATAAGATTTTATAAAAAAAATTATAATATATTTTAATTATTTTATCTATTTTTAATTCATTTTAAATATCAACAATTACATAATTTACTTAATTCACTTATATATTTTAATTATTATTTTATTTAAACTTTAAACTTTTTAAAATGCCATGAACAAGCCAATAAAAATGTTGCGCTACAGTCCTACCGAGACAGAGACCAACTCTTTTCAACAAGTGGTTCTGTTACAATTATTCGTAACTCGCTAATTGTCACATTGTTAATACTATTACATGAATAAATAATTAAAGGTATGTTTATATATTTATATATATACTTTTTCAGAGCTAAAAAAAGTGCCTCCAAAGACCTTGTAAGCTAGTCTTCTTTTTCGGATTGGTCAAATAGCATCGGCAGCGCCAGGCTAAGAAATATACATAAATGACTGGGCACACGAGGGCAGCAAATGATAAAGTAGTAATTATAATGTAACGATTTTTAAAATTACATCGAAATTTTCAAAAAAAAAAAAAACCTTTAAAGATTTTCAGAAGCTTGAGTCATGGCACCCTTAAGCCACAGTGAGAAACAATCCCATCACGGAAGGGAACTAATATAGTTTTCACAAGTATTTTGTGGTAAAATTGGAAAGCTAACAAACAAGAAAAAATTTACATTAAAAAAAAAAAAAAAAAAAGATATTGAGCCAACCAGGGACATTGACCTTCAAAACTGTGAAAAGTATGCTGAACAAATACACCCCACGTGGTAACACTGTGAGACTCGTGTACCAGGGGGTATAACGAAAAGTCAGGAACACGCTGGCCAGACAAGCAGTCCAATCAATGAATTTCCTAGAAAGGAACCCACTGAAACCACATTGCTAGTTTCTCGGCCTCTGTCTCTACATGTTCACGCGAAACCGCATTGGTAGTTTCTCGGCCTCTGTCTACATGTTCCCGTTCTTGTCCGCAGAAGCCATTCTTCCGTGGACCTTGTGCATAAATGGCAAATCTCATCAATCATACTAATCATACTAATCGAATAGAATTATTTCTTAGAACTTTTTATTTTGATCTTTTAAGTATAATTTAATTATAATTTTATATTATATAATAAATAAAATATATTTAAAATAAAAAATTATAAAATAAATTTATATAATTAAAATTATAAAAAAATAAATAAACATTTTAAGTATTTTATTTCTTATAAGATTTATAATCAACACAAAAATTTTAACATGTCAATGATTACAATATTTTTTTAAGAGTTTTGATTCCATAAGTTTGGTCTTCTTAGGCATTTTAAATGTAAATTATATTATATTATCATAATTATTTAATATATATTATTATAATTTTTATTAATAATTATAATTATATTAAAATTTTAAAAATTAGATTATATTAATTAGTTAGATAATTAAAATTAAAAATTAAATTATAATTTTATTTGATTTATTTAAAAAATTATTAATTTTAAAAATTAATAATTAAATTGATAAATTAACTATTTAAATTATAAATTAGTAAATTGATTATAATTTTTTAAAATTTATTTAATTTAAAAAATTTATAATAAATTAAAATATAATTTTAAAAAGTATTTAATTTTTTTTAAATAAAAATTATATTATTAAATTTTTTTTATATATTTAATATTAAATATTAATTTTATTAATTTAATTTTAATTAAATTAATTAAACTGATTAAATCATAAATCAATCAATTTTTTGATTCTACAATCCATTTAATTCTTAAAACCTTGAGTAGTCATAATTGTAATATATAAATTTGTATCTAAAATATGTTAATTTATTATGTATATATAATTTTTTTTTTTCTTTTTATTCGCTTAATACTTAAATAATAATAAGAATAATATATGTCAAACCAATGCACCCATGAGCATATATGTATATATCTACACGTGAGAACCAACATGCGTCAGCCGTTACGCTTGACTTACGACTTTTCTTTTTCTTTTTCTCTACAAGCAAATTAATTTTGCATTCTATCTAGGCTCTAGGTCATTACAATGCCTATAAACAGGTCATATTCCTTATGCCTATAAAGAGGTCATATTCCTTTCACAAGGTCCTCAACTTCAAGCTAGAAAAATTTACTAAACTTTATTGAAAAAAGGCCAGTCTTTAGACAAAAGCCAAAATGAAGAGTAGCTACAAGATTCTGTCTAAGATTGCAACCAATGAAGGGCACGGTGAGAATTCCCCATACTTCTATGGTTGGAAGGCACACGATAGAAACCCTTTTGATCTAGTGAAGAATCCTCACGGTGTCATACAAATGGGTCTAGCAGAAAATCAGGTTCGCAACATGATTTTATCTTCTCTCTCTTTAATTTGTATGTTTTTTGGTTGATAAATGAGGCACCCTAAATTGAAAGCCCTGTCTCGTTCTAATGCTTATATCGTTTTTAATGATACATATGAAGCTATGAACTTCATGATATTCGTGAAAACTAAATGAAGTTTTGTTCCTTTCTTTGTTTATTTTTGCAGCTCTGCTTTGATCTGATTGAAGACTGGGTTAAGAAAAATCCTAAAGCCTCCATTTGCACTGCTGAAGGGGCTGTTCAATTCAAGGATATTTCCATCTTTCAGGACTACCATGGCTTGCCGGAGTTCAGAAAGGTGTAAAATGATGGCCTAGTTATCAACACATATATTTGTTGAATAACACGTACATAAATGATGAGTACTAGAAGAATGTTACACAATTCATTATTTTCTCAGCGAATTCATGGACAACATTTGAAAGGGACACCTTCTGCTCGGGATTGCATAAACATGCTCGTAGTTCTTAATTGTTACAGAAGTAAAAGAATCGGTACACTAAAGGAAAAGTTTTCTCAAGCACCGTTTCCTGGGTACAATCATGGATGATGAGTACTTGACTGTGAACAGAAATAATATTTAAAGAACTCAATGTCCTGCATATGGCTATGTCCATCAATTAAACTTTAACCATGCTTACATGCATAAATATTATTATTGTTAATGTAATACAAGTCTTTCTTTTGTTTTTTTTTTTTTTCTTGTGCAGGCTATTGCAAAGTTCATGGGAAAAGTTAGGAATGGAAGGGTAACATTTGATCCAGACCGTGTAGTCATGAGTGGTGGAGCTACCGGAGCAAACGAGCTGATCATGTTTTGTTTGGCCGATCCAGGGGATGCTTTCCTTGTCCCTTCACCATGCTATCCAGCGTATGTCTCTTTCTGCCTCTGGTTATGCCACTTCATATTTTTGCTTTTGATACAGCTTTAATTTTTATGACTTACATATCGCAACTCGTAAATCTAGTGCCATTCTGTTATAGTGGTTAGGTAGCGTATTTGAATATTCAAGCGACAAAATCTTGGCTAGATTTCTATCCACTGGTTAAGGCAGCCGTGGAGTTAAACATATAAATTTGACAGAATATGCTTTGAACTACATATACCCAACTTGGCAAACCTCAATTGTTTACAATAATCATATATCCCGTAGTCTACTACTCCATAGATTAATTTATGTCCATGTGACAAACAAGATCGACCTAAAATCTTAGATTTGTCGTAAGATGGTTTGGTAGAGCATAAAGAAGGAATTACGCTCTCTTTGGGATACTCGCTACTCCATGCACGTTGAAATCTTAATTAAGTCTCCTAATGGGGAACTTTTGATACTGTGGATCAGCAATCCAGGTCAAATAAGGGTTTGATTCAATAGTCAATGCTGTTACTCTAGGTCAAAGATGCATTCAACATTCAACATTTTGCAGTGATTACCAAAAGAAAATTTTATGGACAGTACATACTTTTTCGTCCCCAAACAATTATTTTTCAGGACCTTTATATTTGAACACAAAACTTTTACCAAAAAATAATGAAGAGAATTTTTACAAGAAGCAACAGAGAATTCCTCGGCCAAGTTTCCTAGCAGGATCCTCAAATTGTCATTTTCTGAATAGAATTTTTACAAGCAACAAAGAAATCCTCGGCCAAGTTTCTTAGCAGATCCTGAAATTGTCATTTTCTGACTGTTCAAAACTTCAAAGCAACCGCAGCGTGCAGTAGGGTGCTTGGAAAAAAATTCCAACTCAAATTCTAGTTTTTTTATTTTTTTTTCCACAATGGCCAGCTGTATCCAATTCCAAGAAAGAAAAATGAAACTAATGGATAAACACTTTGTGTGACCGGTTTTTCTCCACCAAGATTGAGGATCACAATATGATTTGAACAGTTTGTGTGACAAAGGAAACCTTGATTTCAAGCACTGCATTTCTAGTCTTTTGTAATTTCAAGTACTGAGTATCTTTCGGTTTAAGGAAACTATACTATTTAATCTTGTTGAGAATGTAAGCGATTCAGTCTAACAGATTCTGTTTGTTGGTAGCACGTTTTTGGTTGCTCAATGAAATTTTGCTGCTCTAAATAATGAAATTGGGGTTATGGACCAATCGCAGGTTCGACCGAGACCTGGGGTGGCGCACTGGGGTTCAGATCATTCCAGTTGGCTGTGACAGCTCTAACAACTTCCAAATAACAAAGGCAGCACTAGAAGTGGCATATGATAAAGCCGTGGAAGCAGGAATCAATGTGAAGGGTATAATCATGGCAAACCCATCAAATCCTCTGGGCACAGTATTGGACAAAGAGACACTAAGAGACCTGCTAAGCTTCGTCCATGAGAGGAACATCCACTTCGTCTGTGATGAAATATATGCTGCAACCGTCTTCAGATCACCCAATTTCACTAGTGTCTCTGAAGTTATGCAAGAGATGGACGGCATTAATGGTGACCTCATTCACATTATTTATAGTTTGTCAAAGGACATGGGGCTCCCTGGATTCAGAGTTGGCATTGTCTATTCATACAACGATGCAGTGGTAAGCTGCGGCCGCAAGATGTCAAGCTTTGGATTAGTCTCATCCCAGACTCAGCATTTACTCGCTTCCATGCTCAGTGATGATGAGTTCGTTGTAAATTTTCTCTCCGAGAGCGCGAAGAGGCTAGAGAAAAGACACAGGAATTTCACAGAGGCCCTGGAGCAAGTGGGCATCGGTTGCTTGCGAAGCAGTGCAGGTCTTTTTATTTGGATGGATTTGCGCCGTCTTCTTAAAGAACCAACGCACGATAGCGAAATGGAGCTGTGGCGTGTGATCATTAACGATGTGAAGCTCAATATCTCGCCAGGCTCTTCTTTCCATTGCTTGGAGCCTGGTTGGTTTAGAGTCTGCTTCGCCAACATGAACGATGGAACTGTAGAAGAGGCACTGAGAAGGATGCAAGCATTTGTGCTCAAAGGCAAGCGGCAGGAAGAAACGCCAAAAGGAAGTGCAACTACTGCTAAGCGTTGGCAAAAGAATCTCCGACTTAGCTTCAAATCTCTCAGATTTGAAGACGGATCAATGCTTGGGTCGCCACATACTCTGTCTCCCCAGTCGCCAATGTCTCGTTCCCATCTTGTCGTTGCCTAGACGTAAGTCAACGTATCAATCGCGCGCCTTTTTAACATAGGGAACACTATTGGGTAAGTTTAAAATATATTAGTCCAATCTCATAATCGGACGAGGTTAGCCTATTCTATAATATTCTATCGTGTCACATGCGCATACCCCGTATTGCGAGGAGATTGAGGAAAAGAGGAGGCTAATTCGGGAGGAAAGCAAATGGGTTGTCCTATATTTTATTTATGTGAGTAGGAATACACGTACCCCTACTATTTTTTTTTTTCCCATTAAATGGTAGATTGTTTGATTTGTTCATGTGTGAAGAAGTTGATATGTGCAAGTTGTTCAATAATCAATGTATGTCAGTAATTTTTCTTTTTTTTTTTTTTTTTTTTTGGTTCTCTGTCTCAATATCCAAGTGATTGAGAGCCCTAATTTACGAATCCAAAATCTCAACATTAATCAAATTTCACATGGCCTGATTCACATGCATGATTGATTGAAATGTTCCCGTGTCAGCAATTTAATTTTTGTAACATCACTTTGATTAATAGATCAAAAAAACATTATCTGAGCACATTAGTACTCAAATAGCAAGACAGTGCACCATCCTCACAATTGTATTAAAAAAAAAAAAAAAACCAAAAATCACGAACAAACCATCAAAATCTCAGTCGGGGGATAATCCAACCTAAGAATCCAGATGGCTTGTGGCTAGTTTTGAACGAACAAAACTTTATTAAACACAAATTAACAACTGCTAAGCACGGCATCAATGAGATTGCCTCTAATAAAAATGGATTGGACTAATGCACTATCAGTAACCACTTTTGGTGGCGTATGAATATGAAAACAAACAAACAAACAAAGCGGGGCCATCTATGACATGTGGAGATGGGTCACGACACGGATCTGCATAAAATATACAAATATGGCGCTTCTCTACCTTTCTCCAAACGACTCAATTTGAATAAGGTCATCGCGGGACACATGCTTGCAATTGTTGTCCGATGATGGCACAATTTGATAACACCAATTTAGTGTCGTTGTGGGTAACACGTAGTTAAATCTAGTGAGAAATGGGCAATCGAGTACAAATTAGATTAGTTGAATTTATTTTGATATTGATATCAGAAGTAAAGTACAACCAAATATTTTTTTTTTTACCATATAAAAATATCATATTTATATTCTCTTTGTTATTCTTAATAAATAAATTGTATAAATATTTATTTATTTATTATTTTCTAATAAAGTTAGTATAAAAGAAGGAAAAAAAATCCTGTTACAATTACCAATCAGTTCCGTTTGAAAAATTCCAAATCATCTTTTGGTGATAATGCTGACACAGGTTTCACTTTTTTTATTATTATTATTATTTTTTTTTTTTTTTTTGGTTCTTAGGATGTCCCAATACACAATTCTCGTTAACCTTGCACCCCTGTAACATTTGGCATCCAAAAAGCCACAGGAAGAAACGTTATTCTTCTGCTACACTCGAGAGTTCGCTATCCGCAGTGGCACTCGTACTAAATGATAGATACTAATCATGACTTTTATCAAATGTGGGCTTTGGTATATCGTAAACTGTCAAGTTACGTGTATTGTTGTTTGTGGTTGGTATTATACCAACTAAAATGGATCTTACCGACCGCAATGCTGGTGTTGCAAATTAAGTCTAGTCTTTTTGTTGATAAGCGATGAGACAAACATGACTCACCAAGGCCAACGTGCTTTTGCCAAAGTCAGTTGACTCTTTGCCAATATTGCCTCTTCATCTCCCCCGCTAGCCGCTGAACCGGAAACTTCCAAATCCCTTTGTCGGGAAGGAAATGTGAAGGGTATCGATTCAAATACTGCTTGTAATTAACTAGTCAAAATCGACTTCTCAGTAACTCATAGAGTTTTAAACAAGTTTCCGACGTGGAAGAAATATGGAGTCTTGACTTGAACAGCTATGTTTCTTGGTAATGACAAGCGCAATTACGGGTTTGAAATTCACTCTCTGATCCCCAAATTCCCACGAATTAGAGAGCTAGCCTAGTGCTTGACTAACAACACATGCCAAATATTAAATTTAAGTCATCAACTAAGCTTTCCTAGCCTTGTGCCAAACGTATTGACTTATGAGACATATATCTCTGGATGAATTCGGTCATTGCACGTCTTCGCATACCAAAGCCAACTGACTTGATTGTCAAACCAAAGAAAAGTTCTGCGCAGGCATATGCTCAAGTTTAAGATAATCATTAATCTTTATCTCATAGACGTTGCTTGCACGTTTAATCGACAAGGCCCAAATGGTTAGCTGCCAACAAATTTTTCTTAATTTTTTTTTTAACCAAACAACCTTAATTGTCTTTACTAAATCACTTTATTGACTGATTAATTTTATTTTATTTTTTTTTAAAAAAAAAACCCCTTTGTCATGCATGAAGTTGCAAAATATTGTCATGAATGAAGTTACAAAAATATCGTTGTGATGTGAATTTTAGATAAGCTAAGTAAATGTTTGGAATGATTTCATTACCGAATTATGACCAATTCCTTATTTGTCAAAGAAGTTAGGGGAGAGGACAACGCGGGAGAGTAGAATGGGGGAAGGAAAAATTGAAAGAAAGAAAAACATTCCATCCTATGCGTGCTTGGAAAAGAGTAATATCTAGACGAAAAATTTAAAATATTTTGTTTGAGAAAAGGAAGAAAGTGAGAAGACAAAAGGATAATATGTATGGAAATATCAATTTTGTTCTTTATATGAGAAATTCTTTTAAGTGCTAGAGTTGTAAATTAAATAAACTTTTATGAGTATTATAGTCTTTTCATAAAAAGTTGAAGGATTAACCATTTTCCTTTTGTTCTTGGAGTAACTGTAACTGGTATGCCCGGAAAAAAAAAAAATAACTAATCCTTTCGCCTTTACATGAATCCTCCTCCTTTACACCTTTTCCCTCCCCAAACAAAGCATAAGGAGAAAGATTAGACTTAATTCAGAGTTATTATAAATGAAAAGTCAATATTTAAGAAAAAGTTAAAATAATTGTATTATATATTTATAGTTTTCAATAGTTAATTAAGAATAATTAAAAATAAATATTATCTATTATATAAAGACTTAAATATCTCAATTTATTATATTGATAGTTAATAAATGTTACTAATGTGGCTTCTCTGTTAATTTTGTGTCACCGCATTGATATTAATAAAATGAAGAGTTACTCAAATATAATTTGACATAATTTGTTAATATTTAGACACTAATTTATAGATACTTTACTAGAATTCCCATTAATATTCAAGTATTCTTTAGATCAAAAACCAATTAGTGTTGGATAGACAAAGAATCCATAGTTTGCTAATTTTTTTTATATGTGGAATATAAGGTTTTAACAATTAAATCAATTATTAAAATGAAAAATTTGCAAGTTCAAATTTTAACTAATTTGATCATTTTAACCAAGATTAAACCAATAAAATTGATATTAATATATAAATATATATAAATATTTAATATCTATATATGTTATAAAAAAAATATTAATAGATAGAATGTAAATAAATAAAAAAAAAAAAATATAATTATATATATATATTATACTATAATATTTAAATAATTTTATTATATTTATTTATTTATTTATTTTTTATATATTTATATATAATAAGAGTTTAAAAAATAATTAATGTGATATATTTCTATATATAAGTGATTTAAATTAAATAAATTATAATATAAAAATATATTATAATTTATAATATTTTTTTTTTATTTTACCACATATATAAATTTTGTTAAAAATAAAATAATTTAATATATAAATAAAAATATATATATAAAAAAAAAATAAATATCAATATAATATAATAATATATATATTTTTTATATATTTAATAAAATAAAATATAATAAATATATATATATATTTTTTTTAAAATTTTTATAATTAATAATTTAAAAAGAAAAAAGAAAAAAAGTTGTAAAATGATGTATTTTTTATTTTTAAGAATACCAAAGTATAAGAAAAAAATTTGTTTTTAAATTTTCATAAATTTTCAAAATTAACCAACTAAAAAAAACTATAATTGATTACTAATTTGTAATTCAATTAATCAGTTCATAAGTTTAATAATTGAATTTCAAAAATAATAAATTTTTAGAGTAAACTAAGGTTTTAATAACCAAATTAGATATTGAAATGAAAAATTTAAAAGTTTAACATTTAACTATTTTAAAAAAAAAATTAATATTTAATATTAAATATATATAAAAAAATATTTAATAATATAATTTTTATTTTTAAATAAATTAAAATATCAAAAAAAAAATATTTTTAAAATTTTTAAAAATTTTTAAAATTATTTAAATTAAAAAATTATAATTAATTTATTAATTTATAATTTAATTTATTTATTTATTAGTTTAATCATCACTTTGTAGAATTAACAATTTTAAAAATAAAATGAATGGACCAAGATTTGGTTCATAATGTTATTAGTTCAATTGCCCTATCCAATCTTATTTTCAAAATCTCAGAGTAAATTAGACTAGACCAACATCTAATTTTTAATTTTCTTAATATGACAAATCGTTACTATTTGTTTTAAATACATGGGTTAAATATGGAACTTAATAAAATTTTTCTTATGATATTTTATTGCTTGTATCTCATAAGATGCTCTTTTCATCCTTGATTACAAGTTATAGTTATGAATATTACACTTTCAAATTATAAACGGTATATTCATATGCACTTACATAAATACTAACATATGTATAAAGTTTTGCAAAATTGACCATCCTTACCCGACTCCTTGGACATGTTATTAGGACTGTGCTTTGTGGGGAAAAAAAAAATTCACTGACTTTTAATTTATTTTTTTTTATCTCTATGAAGTGATGAGGTGCGAATTGTCACTTTCGGATAGGCATCAAAATACAATATGGAGTGACAATTAGATATAACAACTAGCAAGTTTTATAAATTATGTCCTTCGTCGTGATGGGCCAGTCGAAATAAGTCCAACGTTAAGAAAAATATATTATAATTAAATGTATTTCTAACGTCAAATCGGAGCACGTCCCTTATTATGATTACTTTAAGTTGAAATTTTGTATCACTTTGTGCTAAAAGTAACTTTACATAAAGGTATAAAATAAATACGAATAAATATTAATTTATTATAATCATTAATTATAATTATAGAAAATATATTATTTACAATTTATAGTTATTTTATATATTTTTAATTTTTTTTAAAAGTATAATTTTATTAAAAGAAAATAAATAAATAAAATATATATATATATATATATTTTTGTTTAGTTATAGTTGGGAGAGAGAATTTAATTACATGGAAGGCATAGGGTTCGAACCGATTCTCACTCTAAACTTCAAGTTTAATAACCACTAAATCATACCTAATAATTAAAATAATATAATTCTAATTTAAAACATTTATCCGCCAAAAATTTAATTGGTCTAATTGCGCTTTATGCTTTTTTTGAGTACATGGGAATAAGAATTCACGCTTTTTCACATATGTTGCGTCCCTTGCCCAAAATATAATACACAATAGCATTTCTTGTTATGCACCAATAACAATAGTATTTGTTACACTTACACCATAAATATCACTACATACTTTAAATAACAATCAAGGCTTTATGACCTTGAAATTTATCGTATGTTCCACCTATCTACATCTTAACTATACTAAATGGCGTGTGACATAGCTAATGCCACGGAGTATTAGATTACGTGGGTGGATGTGCATGTTCATGCTCAGAAATATGCATCTTAGGGATTTTAGAGGTACACGGCTGGACCCAAATGAGGTATTTTTCATTTGATCGAGAGAGACGTCCCGTTTGTTTCCTTCTTGAAATTCGCTTTCCATTTTATTATCTTTCGGGCTGAAGCCCATGAAAACAACTTGAAAAAGAAAGTTGATAAAGCCCTTGATCCAACAAGTGCGTACAATACAAAATTTGTTTGCTTTTGAGTTGTCAACATTTCCACCAAACTGAAAGAACCTTTACCGGAACAAAAAAAAAAAAAGAGAGAGAATAGATCTTGGATGGTACATCGCGATGGGCAACGCATCAAAGAGGCACATTTACTACAGTAGTTGATCATGTTCAACTCTGGCTCCACATGCAGCAACCTAACAAGTGAAAGTCGGATGCGAACAAAAATGTAGGAAACAATATTTTATAATTAAGCAGACAGCATTTGCAATTTAACGTGCAACAAAATTGATGCGAATCTACGATAGTAAATGAGGACCCCATCTGGAATAAAGGGGCATAAGATTGTATTTTACTCCTGTCTTAATCAAACCATGCTCTTAGCCACCTACACTGAATCGAATAATAGTGTGATGAAATAAATAAATAAATAAAGAAAATTTAAGTATTACTTTGCGTCGTTTTATTTTCTTAAACGTGGCTCAATTTGGAAAAAGAAAGGAATTAGCCAACTTACAGCATATCATTAGCCGAGTGTGCGGAAAATTTCTGGAGCATCGGGAAACTACAAAAACTAAACTATGATTTCCGACGGAACAATAGTACCGTACCATTCCAGTTGGAGAAAGTTGGCAACCGATTTGTGGGGATAGATTATTAAATACTGGCGCCGACCAATTCAGGTGGACCCCCGGCTCCTCATTAGCTGACATGAAGAAAGAAGGTGAGAGGTCATTAGGAGTTCGAGACCCACAAATACATTATTTATGACAGGACGGTTCAGTTCTTGCACATTCTGAAAAGAAAAGATCCCAACGTGACCCGCCATTGAAATTCACGTGCCAGAGCCAGAGGTTGTCACATTTTTATCTCTTTTCTGGCTGCTGTGAGACGGAGCACAAGCAATTCCTGCGTGTCTAGACATCTCTCGTACGAGGGAATTCTGCGTGCCTGTGGGACACATTTTATGTCAACATTTGGAGCAACTAATTAGATAATTTAGTGTCGTAAAGTTGGGATTTTAGATTTTAAATTTTTAAAGTGAAAAACAAAAGATGCGCTTGAGTGTTTGAGAGCCGTTGTTAATGTTTAAATAATAATAATAATATTATTATTTTTTTATAAAAATTAAATTCAATAAATAGTAAAATAAAATGTTTTACTTTATTTTATTCTCTCTTTCCCTCTCTCTCTGCATCACTTTCTCTTGCTTCTTCTTTTTTTATTTTTCTTCATCTGCTCCTTTTTTTTATATTAATTTTTTGTGATTTTATTTTATTTTCAAATTAAATACAGTGATATATATTCCTCATGTTTAGCATTTCTTATTTTTTTTTTCTCTCTATTCCCACCACCTTGTTCATTCTCTCTCTTATATATTTATTTATTTTCTTTGTTTCTCTTTTTCTTCGTCCATTCTTTACAATTTCATTTAATTTTCAGATTTTGAAAACCCCAGTTCCTCTCTTTCTCCCATTTCTTTTTGTCCACTTCTTTCTCTCATTTATTTTCTTCCTCAATTTCTTTTTTTAATATCAAACTTCATCTTATTTTCTTTTTTACAAAATTGTTCAACTTGTGTTTTAAATTTTTTATTTTTCAAATTTTAAAACTTAAATCACTTTTTTTTTTCATCAATTTTAAAATTACTCTCATTAATTTTAAAATTTTTTTATTTTTACTTCATTAATTTTACAATTAAACTTTATTTTCTTTTTAAATTTTACTCTCATTATTTTATTTTAAAAAAATTAAAGATCAATAAATTATATTTTAATACTTAATCAATTTATCTAAATTTTAAATTTATTATTATAAAATTATATTATTTTAATAAAATAATTGGGTTAAAATTTTTTCGTCATTTATTTTTTTAAGAAAATAATAATAATAAAAGAATTATTAGTTATAAAAAACAAAAAAAAAAAAAATAGAAGCAAACAACATTAAATTGACATCAAACACCAAAATAAAAACATCAAATTAAAAAACAAACAAACAGACAGACAGACAGACATGTTAATGATGCCTCTTACGACTTAGGATGTAAGAAATTACGGTTCCTAGATTATAAGTAATTAGAGAACCAGGAAAAAGATACAAAATTCCAATTTATTGTGCGTGGACATCACTTAGATTTCGTCCCAGCAGGATCTCAACGAGGCATCATCATCCATATATACAGAGGGGTACCTCTATTCTTAGTTGTACCTCCGGTTCACCAATTTGGATAGGATAATCCAATTTATCGCCCGCCAACTCTACAAAATCACACAGGCATTCGGATTCTCCTCCACACTTGGCATGTAGTAATGTCTGGCCATGTAAGGATTATAATTAGAGGCTCTGTAGGCCCTCACAAGCTCCAGAACAGGGTCTGGTACCACTACGGCGGTCTCTTTAATTTTCTCTTCTTCCTTCTTCTCTCCTTCCTTCTTCTCCTCTGCCTTCTTGGGTTCTTCCTTCTTGCCTTCCCCCTCTTTCTTTGGTTCTTCCTTCTTGGGTTCTTCTTTCTTGGCCTCTTCCTCCTTCTTGGGTTCCTCCTTCTTAGGCTCCTCCTTCTTGGCCTCCTCTTTCTTCTTAGGCTCCTCTGCGGACCCTACTGAGATTATATCAGTTGACCAATATTTTCTCAACTTGCTCACCGCCTTTACTGGATCCACCCTTCCAATCACTGTCAATTTCTTTTCCTTCATGTCCATTGAGATGGAATCAATCCCTGCAAAATTCAATTCTCAAATTAGAAAAAGAATATGAATATTCTGTTTAACAGTTTAGTTTCAAGAGCAAAATAAAAATAAAAGGTAAAATAAAATAATAAAAAAGTGATCAGGGCACGTGACCATTTTGCAATGAGACAAAGTCCCGTACGCCACAAATTTTAATAATAAACCTGTCACAAACTTGTGTCGGGGTGACGCCAATATGTTTACCCTTAGGACCTTGATGATAACTATCGAGTCATGTCGGCATTGAATTAATGCACTAAATGGCGTCTGGCCTGCGATTACATTTTAACTTTAATGCACTCTTTCATGTCCAAGCGGCACAATGACTTCAATCATATTCATAAATCCCTCTTACCTCTTCTGCAGGATGCAACAAATCCCACGACATGCTTTTTTTTTTTTTTTTTTTTGATCCGCGTTCTTCAGACGCCAACACGCATCGCTTCCAATTGAATGTTTAAGTAATTCGAAAGAGTACATATATTAAACTCTAAAAAAAGGAACCAGTTTTTTTATTTAGTGGAATTTATTTTTCCTTGATATTTAAAACATTTTGAAATAAAACTTGATAGTTCATTTTTTTAATATAATAAAAATATTACAAGTCATCATAAAACACCGATCACAGCCGACAATGACGACTCTCAAGTTGCAAACCACCGACTAGAATATACAGTCACGACCTACTATTATCTATGAATTACTAGAACAAAATAATTCTAAACAACAAAGAGATTGAGCCAATCAAAAAGCTTCTGGGATATATTATCTCGACCGGAACGAGTTTGATCATAAATTTTGTAGAGCGTCTAATAAACAAGAAGTAATTTTCAGAATCCAATTCCTTCAAAAAAAAAAAAAAAAAAAAAAGAGTTCCGGTAAGATGGACCACTCAATAGAATGAAACGTATGGAAAAGTCGACATGGCCCCGTTGAGTTTTCTTTCAGGAGAACTATTATTCTGTATACGTGATCCCAACGCAGTCTCACGTGTAAAAACATTGGCTTGACTCAGACGCTACACTTACTGCTTTTCTTTCGGAAAGTAGTTAATAAGGCTTTATCTTTTTATCACAAAAGCTGTCTTGACAATTTCTTAAGTATTTCTCCACTAACTAATTTTTTTTTTTTTTTAAGAAAAAGGTGAAACGTGAGAGGATAAAAAATTAATATTTGTTACAATTTTAATTGTAATATTGCTACTTCCTTCTACCAACCTACCGAACAATCCACATGAACAATTGATGAGAACCTAGAAATTTTTGTGAAACCGACTGGATACCTAAAATACCACCAAAACTTTGTACCTTGCAAGAAGTGCAGAGATCGAATCGCTTAAACTTCTTTAATTCCTCGCATTATATGGATTTAGTTGGCTCGCAACTCCTCTCTCTTTAAAATGTTATAGCTAACTGTTGACTATTATTGTGTTAGAAAAAAAAAAAAAAAAAGAAAAATGGATACCTGAAAGATTGGAAATGGTCCTCATGGCCTTCTGTTTGGCTTTGTCATCGTGCAAGTCCAACTTTAACACGAGTTTCTGCAAACATGTACCGAGAAAATAGATTTCAATATCAATTCTGAATTCCTACTTCTAACGCAGCGGGTCATTTTTACTTTAGTAGAGATCAAAAGATCCGAGAAAGGTAAAACAAGCTCAAAAAAGCAAAAGCATGCACCAATTTTTTTTTTTTTTTTTTTATGAATGAAAATTATGAAAGAAACTATAAGAAAGCTTAAAGCATGTATCTAAATCCCAGAAAGAGACAACTATTAAACTTCAGGATCCGACTGGAAAACATGTATCTAAATCCCAGAAAACAGTTCAAACAAGTGGATCACCTAAAAGCCATCAAGGAATGCCTGAAGATTCCTAGAGAATAAACCCAAATTTCCCACCCCAAATGAAAAACAAAAAGGGTGGTGATCCTCACGACATAATAAAAAATTTAGAATAGAAAAAACAGAAAGATTCTTGGAAAAGGAATTAAACCTTCGTTTGTGTCATGCTGTTTTTTCAGGGAATCGCAGATCAAAGGCAGAGATGAGAGAAATGCTGAGAGAGAAAGGGGAAGGGGGGAGAGAGTGTGAAAAAAGAGCGGTTGGATCTTAAAAAAAAAAAAACAAAAGAGGAGAAGGCAAAGTCGAATAATACATCGTTGAAAAAGATAGGGAAAGAGGGTGAGGTATGACATCCTTGCAAACATCCAAAGAATCCGAATCAAGACAAGAGATGCAGAGTAGGAGTGAGAAAGGAAAAAAGTTGAGAGAGAGACAACCAGTTTGGTGAATGATGTTGAGTTATGAGGATGGTAAGTGGTGAAAGTACAGCACTTTGGCTTTAACGGGTGACGTTTACGCGAGCCAACGAGCTTAGATATGAGTGCGCGGTGAGCGACCACAGCTCAATTCTCTCGTTAAGTCTATCGTCAAATTCACTTGTTACAATGTCACTCAGGTGCGAATAATTCTACCCACAAGGTCCGAATAATGCATACTCCAATCGTGAGCAGCAAATAAACTCTTGTTTCTCCTTTTCATTTGGATAAAACAAACTCTCAAATTGTTTCATGGCCTCAGTTCTACACGCCTTTTATGCCAAAACCTATAAAGAAATTAAATATGTAACGGAAATAAAATAAAAATAATAAAACATTTCAAACAAAATAATATGATATGATCCTTTGAGTGTTATTGTATTTGAAAAAAATATATATATATTTAAAGAAGATAATCAATTACTGAACAAAAAAAAAAAAAAGACATAAGCCAAAGATTCTAAAGTTTTAATCCATTACATTATCAAAAGCCTCTTAGCAAGATTGTTTGAGTCATGGTTTGCAGCTTCAATATAGTTAGTTTATCCCGGAATCTTTCCGAGGGGAAGCCGCGCGTGAAGCCACGGCCTGCGTAGCTGAAGTCGCAGCAGAGTCGGTTTGGGCCTTGGAAAGGGCATGGGGATCCCTTGGTCAAAAAAAAGTCAACAAAGAACTCCCAGTTTTGACGGCCAGCGTCTGCCTAGCATAGCCACCGAATATTTAGAATGCCGCCATTTTATTCTTGTACCCGTGGTTTTGTTCTTTCCCAAGTGCCTCTTTTGCTGATTTTCACCAGCCCCGTCCGTCCATGGAGCACTGCGACAAAGAGAAGTAATTCCCAATGTTTTAAGAATAAGAGCCAATCGATGGCGGAAATAATAAAATTAATAATTAATTTATAATATGATCTAATTTTTGATAATTAATTATAATAAGAATTAGTATAAAAATTAGTAGATGAGTCAATTTACCTAGAATCAGTGAACACTAATGGACTAATCTAGTTTAAATAATAATAATAATAATAATAATAATAATAAAGACAGTTTGGCTTACTTTCCCCTACTTTCATTTTCCCCTTTCGCTCTTTGAAAGAAAAAAATTCTTTCCTGTAATTAATCCCTTCAAAAATCGAAGTTTTATCCTCATTTCCATTCCTTTTCGCCATTCTTTCTTTCCCATTGTCGACTCAATCGATTTACATTTATCAACAATGAATTTTCTCAAACCTCTAATCTCTCGTACGTGGATTTGAAGGTCTTTCATTAACCCTCTTATTTCTTTTCTGATTCATGTGAGAAATGCTTATTTGATCGTACATAGTATTAATCCCTTAACTGGGTGCGTTGGACTTTGCCGATTTATGTTATTCTTCCCTGTCTTTTGGCTTGCCCAACTATCTTAGTTGTGTGAGTTGCCTATCTCCCTTGATTCTTTTTGATCTCTCTGATTTGTGACAATTAAAGATATAACCATGTTAGGAATTAGCTGAATTTGGTTTTGCTAAAGAGATAACTGGCAACCCCTTTTCTTTTTGTTCGCTCAACATAATTTTCACGTCCCTAGAGTGTTTGAAGTGCTGACAATGCAACAACCTGAATACAAGATTGTATAATCAGACATAGGCTTCAGTCATGATTGTTGGGAACCTTTGAAATTATGAATTAATATAAAATAGAAGACGAGAAAAGCAAAATCATTTTTACATAAGTTGTTCCTGGATGGACTGTTTACTAATTCACCATTGGCTTCTGCTTGCTTTAGTCTGGTCTATTTATGCTTGCTTATTTACTTATTCAGGTATCATGTTTGTGTTCATTATTTGTGCTAGGGTGCAGGACATTCATCGTGTAAATTAGGCCAAGACTCAAATGCAATTTAATTTGTTTATATTCTGCTTCATCACGATATGATTTTATGTAGACACAATAATCATGATGTTAACTGTATCTTTTTATTTTTTTGTTATCTTGCAACTCATTTTCAATTCAGTTCAATCTATCCATCCATGGTTATTAGTATCGAGTTTGAGTTGTCCAAATTGCAAAAAAAAAAAAAAAATAATAATAATAATAATTGATCGAAGATCACTAAGACTGTGGGCAAGTATCAATTTTATATATATTTCACTAAAGCTCTATGATTGTCATATTTAAAATGTCATGTCAACTTTCGGCTGGTAATGAAAACTTTACCCCTTCAACTCGTACGAACACGGTAGGGTGATCTATACGCAATTGTTATGGAATGAGCAGGTGTACCAAATATGGACTTTAGCTTGAGAATGATTTGTGTATAATATGTCATTTCATGAAAATTAAATTTTATTAAATTATAAATTATATTATAATTTATTTAAAATTATTTTAATATAATTAAAATTTTTATTTAAATTTTAATTAAATTATTTAATATTTTTTATTTAAATTAAAATATTTTTTTAATTAATTAAATAATTTTATTTATAAATATATATAAATTTAATAATTAAATAATTTTAATAAATAAATATTTTAATAAAAATATTAATTTTATCTATATTTTTTTACATTAATTAAACATTAACCTTATTTTTACTAAATATTATGTCAAGTGGTATCATAATAAGTCTTACTTATTTTGATAATATCATGAGATAGAGGAAATAACAATCATTCTATTAATAAAAATCAGCAAATGTATGTCATCTGATCAACTATTTATGATTAGGAGGTAACATTATAAAACCTTATCCAAAGGTTTGATTGATTGGAATGTGAGCTAGAAGTCAACAACAATTGACTCAAAACTCTCTAAGTGGGAGGTGCCAACAAGAACCTAAGAGATGAAAGGAATTATATTGAAAATTTTGCCCACGATTAGCCTTTTGCCCAACTTGTCCTTGCAAATTTCTATAGGTGTTAAATTTATGTGATGAATTATGATGAAAAAAAAAAACTATGTATGCATCAAGCTTATATAATGGATTATATTGATGATGATGATGACTTTGGTGAATACCCAAATTATATTAGGTATGAACAATGACGACCTTGACATCTTTGAATCTCAAATGAATTTCAACTAAAGGTAGATATCTTTATCTTTAATGGTGAATTGAATATTGAAAGTTTTATAAATTAGTTAACCAAAGTAGGAAAGATTCTTTGATTATATGAGGATACTTGAGGAATAAAAATTTAGATTAGTTATTTGTTAGCTAAAAGAAGGAAACTCTGCTTGGTAGGAATGAACGAAAGATTGAAGGATAAGAGAATGGAAAGCTCTAATTAGAAGTTGGTATAAAATGAAACAACTTTTAAAGAGAGTATTTCTTTCTCCAGATTATAAGCAGATCCTATTTTAAAAATATCAACGTTACAATCAAGGCAACTTGTCAATTCATGAATACTTAGTAGACTTTTAGATTGTTTAAGTAGAATAACCTGATGGAATCATAAAATTAGCAAATCTTAAGATACCTTGATGGACTAAATCCAGTCATCTGAGATAAAATTGGAGTTCAAATGTTGATGGGCATATCGAAAGATACAAATATGACATTAAAAGCTAAGTTCATGTTATAAGAAAAGAACAAAATTGATTCTTCTCATCAATTTTATATTGATTCTAATAAATTTGTTGAAGAAAAAGAAAAATAGAGGGTCTTAAGTCAACCAAAAAATAGTACCAAACAAAACCATAGGTAAATAGTTAAGTGCTAAGAAAGCTATAATTCATAATATTAATCCTTATAAAAAACTTATACTCGTAAGTGTTTAAAGTGCGACGAGATAGACCATCATTTTAGTGACTGCCCATGCTAGAAGACAGTGAATATAGTAGAGTAAGAGGGAGTAGTTGGAGTTGAAGATGATGAAGTCTATTACTACCCAAATAGTAAGAAATGCAAGTATAAGGATGATAAAATTATATATATGGTGAGAAAGTTGATGTTAACTCCTAAATAAAAGGAAGATACTCAATGAAACAAGTTATTTTGTATTAGTAGCTACCAATAGGGAAAACACTTGAATCTATACACCATTAAATGGATCAAAACAATGGGAGAGATTCAAGTAACAAAATGATGTAAAATTCCTTTCTCAATTAGCGCCAATATATAGATGAGGTTTACTATAGTATTGTGGACATAGATACTTACCACTTATTGTTTGGACAACTATAGTGATTTGATGTTAATGCTCAACATTTAGGTTGAAATAGTGTTTACAAGCTTGAGAAAAATAGGATAAAATATACATTATTGTCTATAAAAGAAGAATCCTAAACCAAGGCTTCTCAAGTGGAGGGGAGAACTTTTCTAATAATTACCCACTCAAATCAAGAGATTGAGGCTAATATTAAAGAATCAAAAGAGGTATAAGTGTCAATGGTAAATGTTAAACCCATAACTCACAAGTTCTAAGAATTACTGATTAATTTTATATTTCATATGTCATAAAAGTTTATTAATTCTTTAACTATTATATTCGTTGATTTTCTTAGAGTGGATAATCAAGTAAATGATTATTTGACATCATTATGTAATATCATTGCTCATGTGATGATTCACAAAATAAGTTGTTAAATTATATTAAATACATTAATTTATTTTAACTATATGTTCTTGTAAAATAAAAAATGTTAGTTCCTTATTGCCAACTTAAGGATAAGTTTTTTTTCAAGTGGAGGAATCTAACATATAATACATTACAAAAATTAATCTTTATTATGTTATAAATTATATTGTAATTATTATTTTTTAATTTATTTACTTATTTTATATTATTTCAACATACTTAAAAATTTTAATTAAATTATTTAGGAAGGCATATGAATTATTTAGATTTTTGAAAACTTTTTTTAGTTAGTCATCAAATATCTTCTTATCTAGGTTAAATTATTTTCTTAATTAGATAAGTGATTTTATTTATAAATATGTATAAATGTAAAAATTAAATGATTCTACTAAATATTTTTATTAAAATATTGATTTTATCTCTATCTTTTTTCTGAGAAATATTATTTTTTAAATTAATTGAGTATTAATCTTATTTTTGCTAAATGTTACATCAATTTTCTTAAGGATAAAGAGTATGAAATACAAAAAATTTGCATTTCACTCTTTTTTTTTCCACTTTAATGTAATATATATTTGAATATATTTCTAAACTATAATATCATATATCATATGGACATTGGGAAACTTGGGGACATGCTAGATCTTTTCACTTATGCTTCTCATGCGACCTATTTTTATTCCATACTTTCATATTTTCTCATTGATACATTTTTAATGACATTAATTCAACATTAAAAGCATTTTCAACTAGTGTAGTTTACATCAATTACTTCAAAGTTTGGTAGCATTTCAAGATTGATTTATAATTCACAATTTGTTCTTTAATTATTTTGCATTTATATATATATATATATATATAAAAGGAAATTAAGTCAAATTAACCTTATTTTTATTAATAAAATAATTACTTATAATGAGTATAATTACCAAAATTTTAAAAATTAAATCAATTATTAAACTAAGAAATTTGACTTAATTTCCTTTTATATATATATATATATATATATTTGTGTTTTATTTTTCTGAAATTTCAATTTACATTATAACACCCACATGATTTTTAATTTTAACAATTAAATCTTTCATTACAATTTCATTAATTTTTAGACTGCTATTTAAAATTTAAAAAATTAATAAAATTCAAGTATTATTATATCTAATTTTTTATATTTTTTGGAATTTATATTTTTAATTTTATTAAATTTACAAAAATTGAACCCATTAAAATTCAAAAAAAAATAATAAATTTTAAAAATTTTCTTTAAAAAAGAAAAAAAAGAATAATCATAATGACTTATAAAGATTCAATCATATGCTATTTGAGTTTTATAGATTTTTTATAATTAAAAAATTTTAAAATTAATGAATTTTAAAAAGGATTTTAGTTACTAAAATTAGAAATCATAAGAATTTTATAATGTAAATTAACATTATAAGGATATAAAATCTAAAAAATTTAAATTATAAAAAACTTAAATATATTTAAACCTAAAAAGATAATGTGTATCACAATAAATAATATAAAATATTATTGTCCTATTACATTTTTAGTTGATATGTTTTTATTTGTAAATTGTGTATCGTGTATACATCAAAAAAATCTCCACCTTTTTTTTTGTTTTGGTTTTTTGACAGCAAGAGAAACTATTGTGTGCGTTATATAAGATAGATAAAAATCAATTCGAATAAGAAGCGTAAAATGTCATGTCGATATTACCGACGAAACATCATATCCATTGATTAATGTCAATCGTTAACTGATTCGGCCTAGCCTAGGGCCGTGCGGTAGACTTCTTTTTTGTTTTTTTTTTTTAATGGTAAGGTTATGTCACTTTCACCTTGCAAGATAAGGAATATTTAGCGAAATCGCCAAAATGTTTCCACCAGCATCCGATGTATTGCTGGATACCCACCGACATCGACTGAGAGAGTTGGCACAAGGTTCGGTTGTTGAACGTCCCTATGCTAAGTCATGGCACTTTTAACTTGCAAGCAAAAATATAATTAGCGAAACTGTAAAATGTTTTCACCAATATCCAATGTCTTGCTTGATGCTTACAAACTCTAACAGATAGAGAGATGGTACAAAACTTTAATCCTACGACAATAGCGAAAATTCGAGATACTGTGCCACCAAAAATTTTGCAAAACGCAAGAATTCCCCCATACCCCCCTAAATGAACAATGAAGAAAAAAAATTGTCTTGTTTGATCCCTTGTCTAAGGAGGGTAATAAGGGTATAAAACTGGAAATGTTTCGGGAATTGAGCAACTGAAACGCTACCTACGTAAGCAATTATTTAGTAGAATGCTTTAATTTGTTAATCAACAGCCCATTTTAGATTTTTTTTTTTTTTATAACTTAGAACTAGGTTTCAATTTCCGTGTTGATGTACATGTTTTAGATATTTTTTCGTTAAAATTTATTTAAAATAATATATTATTTCAAACATGAAAGAAAAAGAAAATAACATTTTTAATTCTAATAAAAATTTTACTAGGGAATGATGATACTTAATTTTTTTTCCCCAGCAATTAAGGGAAACGGTTTTTCTGCATTGTTAACAATTTTTTTAATTCTAATAAATAGGTGTGAATGACGATTAGGTTTTGGGTTCTAGTCTTATATGCTCTTTTTTTTTTTTCTAAATTAAATATATTTTGCCATTTTAATTGTATCTAATTATAAAGACAATAAATTATATGGTTATTATGGAGATAAGCAATGATTTTCCCAATAATTTCGCTTTTATGGTAGAAAATGAATTTTATCATCACTCACTAACTCAATTATATGTAATTATCTTTTTTCTATCAGTATTTATGGTCATATTACGAATTGTTTAAAACATTACTTATGAACTAATTTTAATTAATAGCTTGCTAAGATTTAAAAATTAATTAATTTTAATTAGAGTACCACTAGATTAGGTAGAAACAAATGAAAGCAAAAAATTTTCAATTATGATTAATTATTTTAAGAAAAATAAAAAATTTTAAAAAATTTTGAGTAATTATTTTATATTTGTAATTTTTTGTGGTTATTACGCTAAATAGTTTTTTCCTTTTATTGATAGCCTACTAGCCTTGTTTCTTACTGCGGGATTTTTGGGAATTTCCTTTTGTATGGCAAACTTCTCTCGTGAAATCGGTAAATGGTCCCACAATGATGGTAACATTTCAGTAATTAAGGACGTGGACAAATTACTTTTTTTTTTTTTTTTTAATCATAAAGACAGGGATAACTTGTTTGGTCAAATATGTCAGAAATAGTCGAAAATTAGGAAAAAAAAAAAAAAAAAAAAGGGAAATTTTGTGGAGGAAATAAGCCCAGATGAAATTGCTGGTTAAAGCAACCCTTTCGGTTTTATCACTTTTCACAAAATGTTTCCTGGTCGCTTCCTAATTTTCTGCCTTCACGTTGACAGAGACAACGGAATCTTCTGTCAAAGTGTCGAGCCAAAAAAGTAGAAATAGCCGGCCTATGCTGTAATGATGGTGCTGTGAGGTCCGTGAAGGGATGATTGGATGACCATCGTTCCTTTAATTTTGTCACGATTTTTTTTTTTTATTTTTTTCTGTTTTCAAAAGTTCCTTTTGGTATAGATTTCATGGCCATGAATGATTTATCACAACACAGTTTAGCCGTTGGGTCTGAGTTCCAACGATTTTCCAAGCCTTCAATGATGCGTCCAATGCGCTATTCTTGCTTTATATAAATAAAAAGTCACCGTGATTTTTACAGCTACCGTATGTTGCAATTGGTTTGTTTCTTTTGGGCAATTGGCTAGAGAAGAAGAACGGCGGTTTCTTTTTTGTTTTTTATTATTATTAGAAACTTCGTTCCACGGTAAATTATGCAATAACATTATTATTTTTTTATTATTATTATTTTTAAGAAAAAGAGGCATGAGGCCAAAAGAAAAAAAAGGAAGCACTAACCAACTTACACAGGCCAACAGGCCTCCACTAAATTTTGTTGAAGTAACGCCAATGTCATAGGAAGTGAATCATTCATCATAAATATTATCGCATTTACTGAAAGTGCATGCCGCTTGCTTTCTTTGATGTTTGGGACGTGACAGTTTGTATCCGAAGAGACATTTTTGTTTGGGCAGGGAACACAGGTTGCAATATTTTTGCGTTCTGTTCCACCAAAAATCCAGTTTAATACAATGGAACCGAGACCCATATGATAATCCCAGGCTTCTAAATTACAGACGTACTATATGTATACATTTACCCACTGTTAGGAGAAGAGGGGTGAGTTTTGTATTGTAACTTTGAAGATAATAATAAAAGTAATAAAAATAATTAAAAATAAGAGGTAATAAATTTTATATAATTTAGTGGATATAATTTATTTTTATAAGTAAAAATAAAAATAAATATTATTAAAATAAAAAATATAAAAAAATTAAAAAATTAATTAATAAAATTTAATTACTGAAACTGTAAACTCATAAATATAAAATTTTAATTCTTTAATTTTTTTACATAATTTATTATATAATTTTTATTTATAAAAAATAAAAATAATTAACTATACTCTTATTTTTAATATAAAATTTGAGTAAAAACTAATAACTTCCATTAAAGAAGGGAGGAAATTTCAGACAACAATGGCCTACCCTTAATTCATTTTGTTGGTTTTTTTCTGTCAGAGAACTCAATTAATGTCAACCTTAAAGTTCAAACATGAATTTCTTTTTATCGGTCCATACAAGCCCAGCCCAGCCCACTGCAGGACTCTGACCTGCTGTTTCTTCACCAACTCCTCCCACTCCTCTCTCACTTAGCATTTCTCTCCCGTCATCAAGTGCTAAGAATCTCCCACAATTCTCCTAAAATAGCACCGCAAAAACCTTATTTTCCATATTAAGCAACAAAGCCTCTCCTTTCCGTTTCACTTTCTTGTACATAAATAGGAAACTGGTTTCCAACAACAGACCACTTCAGTTACTGTTGCTCTCCAGTCTTCAGTACCTAAATTTGCGAGGGTTCAGAGAAGTTTAAAGTCAAGAAACGGTGCGTTTTGATCCTTGGAGTTTTCAGTCTCATGCAATTCGTAGCGTTCGCTTTTGTGTGGGTTTTCCCGAAGCCTTAAACTTCACGAACTTATTATTATAGGATTCGATGAATCACCAAGGTCATGAATCGAATCCTTATAATCACATAACAACATCTTCATGGCTTGAAATCCAACTGTTTTACGTGAGGATCACGCCGTGCGTGGTCGACGGCGTCCCCGACTACCTTGCCCTCTGCCACCTCCGGCGTGGGATAGGCTCGCCCCTCGAAACCAACGGCTCTAGCATCCCCGCTACCGATTCCGCGTCCATTATCCTCCGCCGCGACCGCCTCAACAAGGAGTCATTTGAGGTTAATTACTTGAGCACCGACAGCCTGCGCCTCGCCGTCGCCGTGGAATTCGAGGTCTCGGAGAACAACGACATATTGTTGTGCGGCTCCCTGGAGAGAATCGAGTCTGCCTGGGGAAACGGGAATTTGGGACTGGAAAATGATTCGAGGACCGGGTGGAGCATGGAATGTTGTTACATGGTGGCTTCGGTGGGAGAGCGCAAATCGGTGTTTTTTCACCCGAGGATGGGAGTGACGTCGCCGGTGATCGAGGTTTACATTGCTGGGTGCTGTGGGGGTGTGCCAGTTATATTGAGCAAGACGATTTTGTTGAGTCCGAGGAGGACAGGGTCGAGGCATTTCACTCTTGATGCAATACCTGAGGACGAGCAACTCGACAATGAACAACAAAACATTGCTGGCGGCCGGTTAGCACGCCAACGCAAAGTTCTGATAACTTTTCATTTAATTTTCCCTAAATACTTTTGTAGAATGTTATAGTAACCAGTGTGATTTGAAACCTGGGAATCACCATGCTGCGAGTGTGTTTTCCCCTCTATTTTTGTCCTCGCTTTGTTTGTTTGCTTTTTTTTTTTTTTTTATTTCATTTCTAATTGAGAGGGTCACAGAGTTAGTTTTTAATTGAAGTATGGAGATTGCGGGATATTCTGCTGTTTTGCTTCTGTAGGAAAGAATGGGTATTGATTACCACTGTAAGATGCCATTGGTGCCATTTGTCAGGACGAAGTGGAATTAACCCTTGAGGAACTTGTCTGATATGATGCTAGAAATGATGTATTCCCCTTTCTAGCACTTGAATTAACTTTAATGTTTATCTAAGAAAATTTCAAAGAGGTTTGTTTTGTTTGAGCTGCTTCGTAGCTTGGTGTGAATTTGGTCAACAAGGAACATTAATACCGGTTATGAACACATAGAGCTCATTGTAACCTCGCACAATTTAAATATTTGAAAGATTCTTTTGTATTATCTGTGTTTTGTTCATCTATGATGAGAAGTTAAGTTTAGAATTTGAGGGAAAAAGAGAAAGATGAAGGAGAATGATCTGCCTTTCTCAAATACTTCTTTCTATTCCACCAATTGAGTTCACTTGACAGATATTCTACACAATTTTGTGAGTCATGGGAATATTTATTGCTGAAATGCAGAGACCTTTAGAATTTTTGTTTTCCCAAACTTTTCTGGTTTCATTTTTATTAAGGATCAATATAAATCTTGCTGTTTGATGGTGTTACCATTGACAAAGTAGTTATTCATGGAATATGTTCTAAGTAGGTAATATGGAATTTCAAGATTTCAAGTTGCATGGAATATTATGTTCTGCTAACAGTAAATTGTACTATTTGGGTGTTTATGCAGATTACAGAATCAGCGGGTGAGGATGATGAGTCAGATGGGAAAATTGGAGGCAGATTCTGCACAGAAGACATGCATTATGGTGAGGGAGGCCAGCTCTCATGGTTTAATGCCGGTGTTAGAGTTGGTGTTGGAATTGGTGTTAATTTAAAACTAAAATCAAATAAAATTTAGTTGAAAAAAATTTTATATTTAATATATATTTTAATATTTATAACAAATTTGATTAATAAAATTACTATTGAACTCTAGTTGACTAGAAGAAAAAAAAATAGAAATAACAATAAAAAAAATTTCTTCTAAAGGAGAAGATGTTAAAATAATTCAAATAAAAAGAATTTTCAAATAAAAAAATTTAATAAGTATATAAATAAAAATATCTCTAATAATGTAATTTTAATTAAGTGAAAAATATGATCTTTTAATATATTGATTTAGAAAATATCTTCTTATGTCAACTATTGTATTATTTCACTTCAATTTAAAAAGGACTTAACTGGACATGCCAAGTAAGCATTTAATAAATTATGATCTAACAAAGGAAACCTAACTTAAGTAGAATTAGAAATTAAATGACCTTCCCATTTGACAAGGTAGCGATGAAATTCACCTTGAAAAGAAGTAATGTGCTCATTATTTTTAATGTCCTTGATACTCAAAGCAAAATGATGGCATCTTAGGAACAAAAATTTTTATATAAAGATTAAATGACAAAAAAAAAAAAGGCTTAAATGTGCCTCGATAAGGAGATAAATCCTTTATATTAAAAATAGGATTAATTTCAATTTAGAAGGAAAATAAAGTAAATATGCATTAGGTTCAAGTTTTCTAATGATAAAGTTGGGACTAATAACTTAAGTATGTAATTTCTTGAAGGAATGCATACCATGGTACAATTGCCTACATTCAAATATTTTTCTTAATGATGTATATTAGTAACAATTTTATTATTAGTAATACTTAAAGCAATTTTGTACTTAATTTCAGCATGAAGGTCATAGATGTGTTTGGCAAAATTTTCAGTAAGTTCAAAAGAACAAATGTGAGGAAGAAGGGGAACAAGATCAATAGGAGCATATGGAGTGCAACTATTAACAATTTCAAAAGTACTTATACTTGTGGATTTATTAATAAAATTATTATGGGGAAACTTAGTGTCAATAGGGTTAAGTCTCAAATATCTTGTTCAAAAGTACTTATACTAGTGGATCTATTAATAAAATTATTATGGGGAAATTAGTGTCAGTAGGGTTAAGTCCCAAATATCTTGTTCAAAAGTACTTATACTAGTGTATCTATTAATAAAATTATTATGGGGAAATTAGTGTCAGTAAGGTTAAGTCCCAAATATCTTGTCTTTCACTGATAAGATACCTAAGTAAATTACTCAAACTTTGGTTAACTACCTTAGTTTGACTATTTATTTGAGGGTGGAATGCAAATGAAAACTTCAAATTAGTCTCAAACAATGTTCAAGTGTCTTCCAAAAGTAACTAACAAATTTAACGTCCTAATTAGACACAATAGAAGTAAGCAAACAATACTTAACAACTTTATTGAAAATAGTTGGGTTACATGAAATACATTAGTGGACTTATTAAATGAAATTGAATGAGTCATTTAAGAAAATTTTTCCATAAAAAGAAGAATGGAATCATGACCATAAGCTATTCTAAGCAAACCAAACACAAAATCCAAGCTTTTATCACACCAAAGAGTATGTGGAAAAGCAAGTGGAGTGTACAAACTTGTGTTATGCTTTTTAAGTTTAGCAACCTAAGAAGTATAACGTTATGATATAACCCTAAATACATGCTTTTGTAAGGAAGGCTAGTAGAACCTATCTTGAATAAGTGCAATGGTTTTATCTCTTCTTAAATGATTTGTTAACCTACCAACATGCATTTCTTAAATCAAAGTCATGAAGAGATGTTTGTGGAATACAGAACTTGTTGGCTTTAAACAAATAATCATCATGAATCACAAAGTCAACACATTTCTTACAATTACAATTACTAACATACTAAAATAAAAGACCAAAATCAACACATGTAGGATACTTTTTATGAAAATTTTCAAACCTTTTAATATGAACATCCATCATTTAAAGGATACAAACAACTCGACTCAAAATATCAATAACTTTATTTTCCATGCTAAAACAATGTTTAAGTATAAAAGAATATTCATTAAGAAACTCAACTTATACATCATCTTTATCATTGAATTTCTTTTAAGAATTCAAGTAATATAATGCTTGATGATCAGAAAATGAAACAAACTCTTAAGGTAAAAGATAATACCTCTAATGGAAAAAAGACTAAATCATAACATAAAACTCTTTATTATAAGTTGAATATTTTTGTTTTGCCTTACTAAGTTTCTTGCTAAAAAATGCAATAGGATATTCTTCTTAACTCAACACTCATTTAATGTCAACTCTTGATACATTAAAAGCAACTTCAAATACCTTGTTGAAGTTAAAATGCCTCAAAACAGGAGCTTCACTAATTTGCTTTTTAATGTCATTAAAAACTATAGTAGTTTTACTAGATTGTTGAAATTCTTCTTTCTTTAAACAATTAGTAATAAGGGTTGTAATGGTGCTATATCCCTTGATGAACCTTTTATAAAAAGAGACTAAGTCATAAAAATTACAGGCTTCAGTAAGAGACTTAGGTTCAAAAAATTCTATAATGACTTTAACCTTTTTAATATTGACAACTACACCTTTAGCACAAACTATGAAACCTAAAATTAATACCTTAATTGCAACAAGGAACACTTCTTAAGGTTAACATAAAGTTTGACTCCCATGAAAATGAGAAAAATTGATTGCAAATGACCTAAGTGCTCTTATTTGGACGCATTGTAAACAAGAATATCATCAAAAACTTATCTATGAATGACTTTCAGAGATGAGTCATGACCCTTATAAAGGTACTAAGAGCACTAGATAATCCAAAAGGCATGACTTATACTTATACAATCTATCTTACATCTTAAATGCAGTTTGCCACCTATCCCCAAACCTAATGTGAATTTGGTGGTACCCTTTATGAAGGTTGATCTTGGAATACTAATTAGAACTAACTAACAAGTCCAACATATCCTCTAGCCCAAGAATGAGAAACTTATACTTAACAATGATATTGTTGATGTCTCTACTATCAAAATATATCCTTCATAAACCATCTTTTTAGGGTTAACAATCTAGAAACAATATAAGGACTGAGACTATGATTCATAAAACCCTTAGAATGAAATTTTTCTATTTATATGTTTAACTTGTCACATTTCTTAGGGTTTATCCTATAGTATGAAAAATAGTTAGTTGTAAATCAAGAACTAAGTTAATGGCATGTTGTATGTCTTTCATGGGTTATAGCTCATTTAGGAGATCATTTTATATGATATCATTAAAATCATCTAATAACCTATTAAGTGTAGGAGGAAGGTCAACTTTGGGTAGGCTAGATGATGGACTTACCCTTTTGGCAACTATAACTACCAAGTAATCATTACTTCTTAACTCTCTTTTGAAGGCTTTATGATTTAAGATGTGAAGAACCTTTTTAGCAAAAACATGATAGAAAGATTTAAGCTTTGGCTTGGTGTCCTTAACATAGGCTTGGTGGATTTAAAATAATTTTCTTACCTTTATACATAAAGATGTATTTAATTTTCCTCCCATGATTGGTCTCATTAAGGATGACCTAAAAGTAAACTCTTATGGTAAGTAAGAATGTATTTAGTCTTCAATTTCATTTTTATAACTTCATATTAAGTGATCAGGGCTCACCTAAATGCTCTAACTCATGAAATTTATTTCATTAATATTTCTTAGTAAGGCCAATTAATTTCATTTTAGAAAAGTCAATTCATAAACACATTAACTTTTAATTCACATCATATTTAGGGGCATCTATCTTGATTTTTCTAGTGATATCATTATGATTTGGACATGTATGCATGTGATGTGACTTATGGGTTTGACCATACTCAACATACATATCATCATGAAAATTATGAATAGAATGTGTTCATGGACTTTAAGGGACATAATGAATGGGGTTTACATTAAGATTATTTTCAGTATTAGGTGTAAGTACGCAATGTAGATTTTCAATAAGGGGAAACCTATTAATTGGCCTTAGAGTGATGAAATTCCTAAGATCAACTATATGTGGGTCAAGTGTAGGAAATTAAGTATTAATAGTTCCCTCAACATCATGGGGTGACCCATTTGGTTACTTAACATATTCATCATCTAGTTATTTGTCCAAATGTTTTAATATTGAGTTTAGTTTATTGGATAATTCCACAAAAATTACTCATGAAATTGTTCATGTCAAATTAAAGAGCTTGGATATCTTCTTGGTCTGTATGGTGGGATGAATATACAGTGGCTTTTTTAATGTTAACTATGTGTGTTGATTTCTTTTTTTTTTTTTCCTTTGTGATAAAAAAATTATGGTGCGATGAAATGTTAATTGCTAAAAGTAATAAAAATTATAAACATTAATTTTTGCAACACAAAAAAAAATATATCTTGTGAATGATGTCACAATAATTAAAGAATAAGATAAATAAAGGCAAAAAAAGAATGTGAAAATTATCAATAAAGAAGAATGTTATGGTATATAAGATATAGTAAAGAATTAGGCTAATAAAATTAAGGGTTTTTTTTTTGTTCTAAAACAAATTTACTCAATTACTAACAAAAAAAATAATTCTAATTTTCAAAGAGAAAAAACATGCTTAGGAGGATACCATGTATCAAAAGAAGTTATGGTGATGGTGACAGTGGTAGTAGATTATGTGTTGGTGTTTATGTTAGTTGATAGAGGATAGGACAACAATAATAGGATAAAAGAATAAAATTTGCTAGTATTAGTGTGATTTTATGGTTGATTGCTTTAGTGAATTTGGATTTTTTTTTTTTTTTGAAATTTGGATCATTCTTTAAGCTTTAATATTAAGACAAATAATTTATTTAAAACTAAAAATCTACCTAAAACAAATTCAATATTGAAAATAAGTTTGATCAACAAAGCAAATACTAAACCCTATTTGTAAAGTTGACTATAAGGAAACAAAATGGAAATAACAATAAAAAAGAAAATATTTCCTAAAAAGGAGAAGATCGAAAAATAAATTTAATAAGAAATAAAAATCTCCTAAGAAAAATTTAATATGTATGTAAATAAAAATATATTGGACAAAATAACCTTAATTAGGTGCAAAATGAGATCTTTTAGAATTTTTTTTTTTAAGAAATATTTTCCTTTGTTAGTTATCACATCACAACTTTGTTAATCAATGACTTGTTGGTTCAAATGGAAAGTGGATATAATGTGAAGTTTCTTTTCTGTTTGGCATGGTGGAGTTCTAGAACTAGAGAAATAATAGCATTAACCATAAGTAAAGCTTGTAAGATTTTTGCAAACCTATTTTGACTAGTTTAGAGTGTTTTGGGCTAGTTGTAAAGATACATCTATATGTTGGAACCTTGTAGAATATGTGTGTTGCTCCAACTCTCTTTTTATTTTTGTTGTTATTCCCATTTCAACACTTCCCCAATTTCACTTCCACTCCTAAAAAGGATAACACAATTTTCCCATCTTGCATGAAACATTTTTGTTAATTTTGCATTCAATTCATTTGGTATAAGCTATATGTTGCATCCTAAGAATAAGTAAAAGCACTTTAGTGCATGGATTTATATTATTATTGTGTTCTAATATTATTTAATAGGTTACTTGGAAGCATAAGCATGTTTGAAATCAAACATTATATGAGATTATGATCTTATACATCTCTATTGGTCTAATAATCAGGAATCTATGAAAGACATTATGCTCCCTTGGTTTTGTTTGGGTTTTGCATGCTCTTTTCAGGAAAGTCTCAATGAATAATTTCATTGTATTCATGTAAATGCCAATGACCATGTGTGCTCTTTTTATCTTTTTCTTCTTTATAATTCATGTAAAGTTGCAAATGAACAATGATTGAGTGGTGACACTATTAGATCATATGCTCTTTGTTATGTATTTTGATGTGTTAACATAATTACTTATGATTTTTGTTATATGTGTTGTAAGTATTTGAATTTATATATTTTTATAGCAAGTGAATTATTTAAGTTTTAATGTGTATATTCTTGATAATTATACATAACTATATGAGTTGTTGAATTTTGAAATTCTATTTTTTGAATGGTAAGTGAATTATCTTAATTCTCTATGATTATGATAATTGGGTTGGCTTATAAGCTATTAGCTTTTGAATTTGATTTTATATTATGTCTTTAGCCTCTAATTAAGGTATTACAACTATTTTTTATTTTTTATCTTATATGGAATTATTTTTAAATGAGTTGTAAGCAAAAAGCAAGTCTTTATTGGAATTTACTTTTGTTAGATAAGTTGTCACATTTGTCATCATAAAGATGAGTTGTGAAATTTTTAGAATATTTTTTCATATAGAAAGAAATTATTTTAGAGCATTCATAAAATGATTCTAAACTTTTTATGGAAGAAAATTTGCTAGCACAAATTTATATAAGGAAATCTTGATACTAAAAAAGGTTTCACCTGATAATAATTCAAATTATTCTATTTATAGATGACCTTATTGCTAGAAATGATTATTGACTTTGTCATAAAAATTATGCACATAAACCAAAGGCAAATTATGTTTTTGGTTATTAAAATTACACCACATATACTAACAAAATGTGTCTTATTGGAAATTATTTTCATTGAAGATAACCACTAATGGACAAATAATTTTTTTTATGGAAACAACCACCAAATTTCTTGACATAGAAATATTTCAAAGGAATCTTCTTTTTGATTGACCAATAAACAAATTTCTTGACATGAAAATATTTTAAAGGAACTACATTTGTGATGGATTAAGTGATAAATATCTTGACATAGAAATATTTCAAAGGCAATTGCCTTTTTTATGGACCAATGGATATAATTTTGAACCAACAACTCTATCTTAACCTATATAAAGCCATTTGCAATATAAAAAAATAAACATACACCAATGAGCTTATATTAAGTTATTTTTTAATAGTGTTTAAAAGAAGAAATTTGTTAAAAGTGAATAAAACAAAATTTTGTTAGAATTTTGAGGCTGTAAAATGGAGAGATTAAGAGCTTGAGGGACACATTTGTGTAAGTGTGTTGTAACAAGGTTGTAGACTTTCATACAATTATTATCAAGGATCATATTATTGTTGTAATTGGTCTCCTTCTTATTGGAGAGCTTGATAGTGAAATCAAAATTTTTAAGGCCATAGAAAAGCTTAATAGTGGATTTGAAATTCCCAAGACATTAGTCTTAGGGAAAAGACATATGAACAAAAGTTTTGAACCTTTGTAAATTATCGTTTTAAACTCTTTTTACACTTTTTTTTTTATATATAAGCATACACATTTAATAAGCTTTTTACCTTAACACATTTTTAGTTGGTTACTAATCTTACATATTAAGTTTGTTTGATTTATTTTCTTATCTCTAATTAATATTAACATTATAATAATTACATTAATTCATTTACATAACACATCAAATTTTTATTTGTTGCATTCATTTTATTTTTCACATGACTCACATTATAGGCACTTACTCTTCATCAACCCAATTCACCCTTCTTCTTGGATATTTTTGGGACCAATAATTAGTATCAGAGCTTGGTCTTTAGATCACTAACTTCAATTTAGATCACCAGCTTCAATGTTTAAAGTCGATTCATGACTTCCTTTCCACCTATTTGTCACTTCAAGGGTGGAAACTCTCTTAGATCTCTTATCTTTGATGCTACAAATTTTAGCTATTGGACAAATAAAGTGACCATGTACCTTTAATTTTATGATTTTACTATTTGGCTAATCATTTCTTAAGGCCCTAAAAGAATCACCAAATTTAAAAATTGAGTCATTATTAATAAACTTGAGAGTAAGTACACCTTAAAAGATTTCAAAAGCCAAAATCTTACTCTAATCCAAAGCCAAATGCTTATTACACTATTGTGAAGTTACCTAGATGAATACAATTGTATCTCTTCCTATCAGTTTGTTAAAGAGATATGGGACAATCTTATATTGACATATGAAAGAACCACCAAAGTAAATGACACTAGGATTAATATTCTTATGTGTGAGTATGAATTATTTAAAATGAACAATGACAAGAACATTACTAAAATGTATTTAAGATTTAATAATATTGTTAATTCTTTAAAAAATCTTAAAATGAATCCTGATAATATAGAACTTATTAAAAAGTTACTTATGTCACTCTCAAATCATGAAACCCAAAGGCGATTACAATGTCATAATCAAAGGACCTAAACATGTTGCCCTTAAATGAATTAGTGGGTTCATTACTTATGTACAAGAAAACTTTCAAAAAGAAAGTCATAGAGAAAAAGAAGGGCGTGGTGTTTAAGTTTGCCAACTTGACTAGAAAAGTAGCCAAAGATGATTAAAAAGTTGATTTG
The DNA here is from genome assembly GCA_037832345.1 of Rhizophora mangle. Classification (NCBI taxonomy): domain Eukaryota; kingdom Viridiplantae; phylum Streptophyta; class Magnoliopsida; order Malpighiales; family Rhizophoraceae; genus Rhizophora; species Rhizophora mangle. The sequence goes on from JBAPLJ010000186.1 coordinate 442,085, forward strand.
ATGATAATTCATCTAGTGAACAAGATCAAAAAGAGTTTATGATGCTTGCATGAAAATTTGTTAAACTTTTAAAGAAGAGACAACAACTTGGTATAAAATCCTTTAGATGATCCATTAAAAATGATGCATAACAAAAGAAGGAGAATTATTTGTTACGAGTGTAACAAACCTGGACAAATTATAACAAATTGTCCTAGTAAGAAAAAGGGTAAGAAACCAACCAAGAAAGTACACAAGTCCTCTGGTAATGAAGCAAACTACATGTGTTTTATGGGAAAAAACTACAAGGTAAACTTTAACTATGACTTGTGTGATGATATTAAAATGATTAACATACTTGAATGCATGAACAAAGAAATGTTCAAATAAGCAATCAAATTTAGTGATGTCAATGCTCGCTTTAAAGCAATTGAGCATGAAAATGAGATCTTAAAAAAGAAAAATAAATCACTCTTACAAGAGAATGAGCATTTGCAAAAGTACACAATATTACTTCAAACAAGCTTAAAGATGAAAACTTTCATTAAATGAAGAAAAAGGAAAGCTTCCAAAATTCCCTTTTAAAGTGTGTTAAAGGGAAAGAAAAACTTGACTCATTACTTTGTTCTTAGAAACCAATTAATGATAAATCTAGCTTGGGCTTTAATCACTCATCATCCATATAAAGTTCAAGTCACAATTGCTTACACAAAATCACATGCATCCATCACCTAAAAGTAAAAATCATGTATTTGTGTATGGACATGCATCATAACAATATAAAACACCTCATAGTTTGACTAGAAAATCATTTTGGCATAGCCATCATTCCCATAACGATACAACCAACACCTTTTCCCATACTTTTCAACCTCACATGTACAATTTCTTTAAAGCATCACATTCATTTTTTTCATGAGAAATATCTTATTAAATGTTATTATTACAGTGGATTTGGACATATGACTCATGCATGTAACATTAGAAAAAGCATTCAAGGCATAAGAAGTTTTTATGGTCATGTAAAAAGTATTAAAACTTACCTAAAAGGACCCAAACAAATTTGGATACCTAAAATTAAATAAAACTTATAAAGTACACCTGAAAAACTAAATGAAGAAAAACAAATGGTCCTTAGATAATGGATGCACTAGACATATGATCAACAATGTGAAAACTTTCTTTCTTTTAATATAATTAATAAAGAAAATGTATCTTTTAAAGATAATATCAAAGGTAAGATCATTGACATTCAAAAGATTGATATGTAAAACTCTTCTACTATTAATAATGTCTCTTTAGTTAATAGTCTTAAATTCAATTTACTTAGCATTAGTTAGTTTTATGAAAACAATTACAAAGTTTCTTTTAAACTTGAAGTATGTGATGTTTTTGATTCAAAAACAAATGAAAATTTGTTCACTATAAATAGATATGATAATATTTATGCTATTAATTTTCTTTTCCTAACTAACAAAAATGTTAAGTGCTTAACTTATGTCAACTTAGAGTCTTGGATAGAGTATAGGTATTTAGGATACATAAGCATGAAATTACTATCCAAGCTAAATAACTTGAATCTTATTAAAGGGTTACCCATGCTAAAATTTGAGAAAGATAAACTTTGTAATGCTTGTTAGATAAGTAAATAGATAAAAAGTCATTTTAAGAGCAAAAGGTATTATTTATTTTCAAACTTCTTCGATTATTACATATGGATTCTTTTAGTCTATCTAAAGTCTTCATTTTAAGAGGCAAACATTTTGCATTTGTTATAATATATGATTATTCTAGGTTTTCATAGGTCTTGTTCTTGACACATTAGGATGAGGCATTAACAGCATTTAAGATATTTTGCAAGCAATTACAAAATGATAAGGGATGTTCCATCATTTCAATTAGAAGTGACCTTAAAGAAGAACTTAAAAATGAGGGCTTTAAAAAATTTTGTGATGCATGAAGAATTCCTCACATTTTTCAATCCTAAGAACAACTCAACAAAATGGGGTGATTGAATGTAAAATTATAACCTTGCAAAAGATGACACAAATAATGCTAAATGAGTTTAGCTTACTTAAATATTTTGTTACTCAAAATTGTTCATATAACATGTTATGTGTTGAATTGAGCTCAAATTCATCCTTTACTTAAAAGACTCTTAATGAGTTGTGGAATGAGAGAAAGTCATGAATTAATTCAAGATCATTGGATGTAAATGCTTCATCTTGAACACTAAAGACAATCTTGAAAATTTTGATTTAAAGGTCGATGAAGGTGTCTTTTTAGGATACTTTTCCTTAAGTAAACCATAAATTTTTAATAAAAAATTATTAGTAGTAGAAAAGTTTATGCATATTCATTTTTATGAAACAAACCCTTTCAATCTAAGAAAGGAAAATAGTTCACAAAATGTAGGAATAGTCTTAATTGATTCATTAGGCAAAGAAGCTCAAAGTAATGGCAATAGTACTAAAAATGAGCAACTTAAGCCAATCAATTCAAATTGTGAAAATTTAGGTAGCTTATAAAATATGGTTCTTAAGGTGTTAAGAGAATAAAAGCATGTCAATAAATCATTTTAAGATCAAATCATTAGTAATGTTTTTGATCATTTAGACACTTGAACATAAACTTAGCCTTCATTTCTCAAATAAAGCCCAAAGGTGTAGAAGAAGCCTTGAGTGATGAGCATTGGATGGATGCCATAAAGGATGAGTTAAAACAATTTAAGAGGAATCAAGTGTGGACCTTAGTCCTTAAAACTCAAGATCATTCTATCATAAGCACCGAGTGGGTGTTTTGCAATAAACTAGATGAGAATGAGAAGATAATCCAAAACAAAGTTAGATTAGTGGTCAAGGGATACAATCAAGAAGTGGGAATAAATTATGATAAAACCTTTACACCTATGACTTCATTAAAAGCCATTTGTATCATGCTAGCATATGCATTTTTTGTGAATTTCATGTTATAGCAAATAAATGTAAGAATGCATTTCTTAATAGTTTTATTTTTAAGGAAGTAGTGTTGAATAGCCTCCAAGTTTTGAGAAAACTAAATTTCCTAATCATATGTTCAAGCTCGCTAAAACATTATATGAATTAAAGTAAGTCTTTCAAGTTTGGTATGAGTGACTCAATTCCTTTTTAATTCAAAAAGGTTTTATAAAAGATAAGATGGATACCACATTATTCACAAAGGTAAATGATAAAAATTTATTTATTATGCAAATTTACATTGATGATATTATTTTTGGTGTCATTAATGGTATTTTATGTAAAAAATTCACTTCTTAAATGGAAAAAAAATTTAAAATGAACATAATGTGGAAACTTAGCTTTTTCTTAGGCTTATAAATCAAGTAAAGCATAGATGGAATTTTTATTAACCAAATCAAATGCATAAAAGGAACATTAAAAAGTTTGGAATAGTGGATATAAAGTCTTACAATACACCAATGCTAACATCCATGAAACTTGATAAGGATGAAATTGGAAAGAAAATAGATGAAAAACTATATGAGGTATGATCAGAAGCCTTCTTTACCTTACTGCTAATAGGTTTGACATTATGTTTGTTGTGTGCTTATGTGCTCATTTTCAATCATCACCCAGAGAATCACATTTATTTGCATTAAAAAGGGTAATTCGTTACATTAAAAGGTTTACCATCTTCTACTTAAAGTAACTTAGAAGAAAAAGATTCAACCTTGTGGGTTACTTGAACTCTAATTGGGTTGGTAATTGACTTGATAGGAAAAGTACAACCAATACTTGCCAACTCTTAGGCAGTGTCTTGGTCTACTCAAAAGAAAAATTTTGTAGTACTTTCAACTATTGAAGCCAATATCTTGCTTAGAAGAAAAATATTCAACTTTGTGGGTTACTTGAACTCTAATTAGGTTGGTGATTGGCTTGAGAGGAAAAGTACAACCAATTTTTGCCAACTCTTATGCGATGTCTTGGTCTACTTAAAAGAAAAATTTTGTAGTACTTTCAACTATTAAAGCCAATATCTTGCCATAGGTAATTGTTGTTCATCACCCTATTGGATCAAGCAAACTCTTAAGGATTTTATGTTACATTTTTCTAGAGTTATTATTTTGTGACAACATTAATGCCATAAATCTCATTAAATTCATTATTCTAAAACGAAGTATATAGATTTTAGACACTATTTTATTTGGGATTATATGCTAAAGAGAGATGTTGTTCATGAGTTCATAGATGCAAATAATTAACTTGTAAGCATCTTTATGAAGCCTTAGAGTGAGGATAGATTTTTAAGCATTAGAGAGTGTTTGAGAATAGTAGACATGACTTATACTCTCCTTTATACATTTTAGTCTGTGTATTTGCATAATAAAATGTGTTATTATGATTTTTACTTTCTTTTTACAACTTAGGGTGTATTTTTTTTATATCAATTAAATATTATTTATCACACAAATATGATTGTAACAACTTCAATTAAATTATTTATTATTTTTTAAGTAATCTAATCACTTTGTTTAGAAATACAAGGCCTCCCTTTTGTTGATGTCAAAGAGGGAGAAGTTTTGTTGTTTCCCTTTCCCTTTGATTTGCGCTTAGCTTTGCTTAGATTTACTTTTTTGATAGTTTGTTGTCTTTGCCTTTCAATAGCCATTACTTATTATCTTTATTAATTAATACTATGAACTCTTAATTAATTACATGCATTTTTATTTTTTTTTTGCATAGTTTAAGAGAGAGCTCTAATAAAAATTTCATAAAATCAATGATGTTATTAGGATCTGTACCTATTTGATTTGCCTGAGCCTCCATAGACTTTCCCTTGAAGATGTATATTCCTTCATGTTTGAATCCTCTGGCTAGAGTCGGAAACCCAACTACCTAAGTGAAACTCTATCAAAGAGTTTCACGAATGGAAAGGAGAATCAAAGACGACACGATACCCACTACTACAAATGCATTGACCTCTTCAAAGCCGCCAGTCGCTCAGGCGAAGAAAAAAAGCCATCAAAATCATAAAAAAGAGGGAGAATGTTAGATTATATGCCCTTCTCTATGTACTTTGATATGCCAACATAATTACTTGTGATCTTTACCAAATGTGTTGCAAGCATTTAAATTTATATATTTTAATGGCAAGTGAATTATTCAAACCTTAATGTGTATATTCTTGATAATTATACACGACTATATGAGCTAGTGAGTTTTGAAATTTTATTCTTTGTATAGTAAGAGAATTGTCTTAATTTTTTATAATTATGATAATCTAGTTTACTTATGAGCTAATAGTTTTCAAATTTAAATTTATATTATATTGTTAACCTCTAAGTAAGATATGACAACAATTTTTTATTTTTGCTCTTATATGAAATTATTTTTGAATGAGTTATGAGCAAAAGGAAGCCTTTGGAATTTACATTTATTGGATAAGTTAATACAATTTGTCATGAAAATGAGTTGTAAAATTTTCAAAATATCTTTTTGTACAAAAAGAGATTATTTTAGAGCATTTGCAAGATGATTATCAACTTCCTATTAAAGAGAAATTGTTAGTGAAAATTTTTATAAGGAAATTCTTGGTGCTAAAGAAAGTTTCAGCTAAGAATAATTCAAATTATTTTATTTATGGAAAGCTTCGTTGCTAGAAATTGTTACCAACTTTGTCATGGAAATTACAATATATAGATCAATGACAAATTATGTCTTTCATAATGAAAATTATATCTCATAGACCAACGACAAAATGTGTCATGTCGAGATTATTTTCCTTGAAAAAGTTGTCAATTTTTGGTATGAAAACAATCACTAATAAGCAAATAATTTTTTTTATGAAAACAACCACCAACAAACATATTTCTTGAAATAAAAATATTTCAAAGAAACTACCTTTTTTTTATGAAAAATGTGAATAAATTTATTGAAATTGAAATATTTCAAAGATAATTACCTTTTTATGGACTAATGAACATAATTTTGAATTTTTAATAACTTTCTCCTAACTTATATAAAGTCATTTGCAATAGAAAAAAAAAATGAACACACACATGTGAATTTATATTAAGTTATTTTGTAAGAGTATTGAAATGAAAAGTAATTATTAAGAGCAAAAATAAAAGAAAATTTTATAAGCATTTTAATGTTGTAAAATTAGGAGATTATGAGATTGAGAAACACATTTATGAGAGTGTGTTATAACAAGATTATAGCCTTTTATATAGTTGTAATATTATTGTTATAATTAGTTTCTTTCCTATTAAAAGATTGATAGTGAATTTGAAATTTTTAAAATGGTAATCTTAGAAAGTGGATATACAAACAAGAGTTTTAAATTTTTATAAATCATTGTATTATATTTTCTTTATTCTTAACTTTTTTATATAAATACACACATTCAATAGTTTTATAAAATATTTTTAATTATTTTTATTGCATAAATTAATTATTATTCTTTAAATTTAAAATTTTTAATTTATTTTCTTATTTTAATTAATATCAGTATTATAGTAATTAATTTATATTTGTTACAAGTATTTTATTTTTTATTTTATAAACATTATAAGCATATGTTTTTATTCAATTTAATTTATTCATCTCTCGAGTACTTTTTATACCGATAGACATGATAATTCATTAACCTATAATTCCTTTTTCTACAACTATTTTTTTTTTATATAAAAATAGAACTTACTCACTACAAATCTCATTGATTTATTTAAAAATAATAATATAATTTTATATAATACAAAAAGTTTAAAATATAATTTTTTTTCTTTCAATATATGTTAATCTTTTCTTTTTTTTTTTTTAATTACGACGCATTCCTGCACTCATCACGCTGCTGCAACGTAGAGTTTCTATATATATGATAATTCAAGGAACAATGTCACTGTAAAGATTCAATGTAAATTTAATGTTCAGGGCTGGCATGATTCCTAGTTTGACTAAATTCTTTGTCTAAGATTCAACCATTGCAGACCGGGAAGGAAATGACTTCGGTTGGAGAGGGAGAGGACAAGGAAGCCCCTCCAAACAATGCCGTGAGTTATACAGCTTCGTAGTAATAAAGTAAAAAAAAAAAAAAAAAAAAAAAAAATTTTTTTTTTTTTGGTTGTCAAACTATCAATTGTTACTTCCAAAAAGCTAATGTCATGTATAAAAATATAATATAAATGAGATCATCTTGACCAAAGTTGGAACATTACTCAAAAAGCAGGGTTACGCCTAGTAGGGGCGTAGGGACCTGTTTTGGCGGGTGGCGGGGTTTTCAATCCTCCCCCCAACACCCTACACCTACTTTCAATTTGTAAGAGAATTTTCACAAATGTGGGATTAGAGTGTTTTGTGTTCTTGTAGCGTTTAAGACTTAATTTTCTTTTTATATTAACATTTAAAAAGCTAATTTGTAATTTTTTTTAGTGTTAATTTTTTAAAAAAAAAAAAACAAAAGGGAACATAAGTGGAATTAAGAAAGATTCCGAGGCCGCGTCTTTTTTGAAAACGTTTGTAGGCCGGTGGAATCCAAGGCATCTGAAAGACAAAAAGAGAAACTCGTACTCTCCTCGATCAAGGGAGCAAAAGTGAAAAAAAAAAGGAAAAAGCGACGGGCCGTCAAACAATTGACGAGCCAACTCAAATGTGCTCTTACTGTTTTTTTGTCCATTTTTGGCTCACCTTTTATTAACTAAAAACCCTTGGAAATGCCCAAATTTACAACATGAAACCCTAACCACCACCAGAGCACCACCACATCAGGCGCGGTCAAATCAGCAGTGGTCGGCGCCAGTATTACGTCCTTTGCGACAATGTCACACCGTAACGAGCCTGCACCACCACTCCCCTTAGTCGTCACTCTCAACTGCATCGAGGACTGTGCCATCGAGCAAGATTCCCTAGCCGACGTCGCTACCGTCGAGCACGTCCCTTTGAGTCGCTTGTCCGATGGAAAGATCGAATCAGCAGCCGCCGTACTCCTCCACTCCCTTGCTTACCTCCCTCGCGCCGCCCAGCGCCGCCTCCGCCCCTACCAGTTCATCCTATGCCTGGGCTCCGCCGACCGCTCCGTCGACTCTGCTCTCGCTGCCGACCTTGGGCTTCGGCTCGTCCATGTTGACACTTCGCGGGCAGAGGAGATTGCCGACACCGTGATGGCCTTGTTCCTTGGCTTGCTGCGCCGGACGCACCTCCTATCCCGACACGCGCTGTCTGCGTCGGGATGGCTTGGCTCAGTGCAGCCGCTATGCCGAGGCATGAGAAGGTGTAGAGGGCTGGTTTTGGGAATCGTAGGTAGATCTGCGTCGGCTAAGTATTTGGCCACCCGGAGCTTGGCTTTTAAGATGAGCGTCCTCTATTTTGATGTTCACGAGGTATGCATTTCGCTATTCGTTTCTGTTTTGGGTTCACTGGCATAACTTTTTGTTTCTTCTTTTCTTTCTTTTTAAAACAATGAGCTTGTGTAGGTTTTGCTGTAGAACTTTGTTCAGTAAGTGTACAATGTAATGCTGAATGACTTTTAAGTGTTGTTTTTTTTCCATATTTAGATATAGAGATTTATATTGATAGATATATTAGGAAATGGATATTGTAAAACATTATCAAGATGTTCGCACATTTCGGTTCTGGATCTAATTGATTTTTCCACAAATAAGAATCACACTTCACGCAATGTGTGTGAAAGCTATTTGTAAAGTATTGGGTTACTGTTCTCTTGGAGAGGGCTTCAATTAGCATTTAACTAAGATGCTGGAATTCATTTTTACGTTCTGTTCTTTGAAGTATTTGTTTCCATGCTATTTTGTGACGAGGCATTCTGGATATGAAGAAAATGCCGTTATTAGTTTCAGCTCTGGAAATGATCTGGATGAGTCATGTCTTTGATCGTAAGAATTGCTTCTCAATTATTTTTCATGAGCTTGAAATGTTTGTTTCTTGACATTTACACAGGGAAAAGGAAAAATAGGCAGGTCATCTATGACATTTCCAACTGCTGCCCGACGAATGGATACTCTTAATGATTTACTGGCTGCAAGTGATCTTATCTCTCTTCACTGTGCTTTAACTAATGAAACATTTCAGATCATTAATGGAGAATGCTTGCAGCATGTAAAGCCAGGTATTTACTCCGGAAAGGCTTGGTGGGAGCATGCTGGAGGATGCATGGCCAGCTACAATAATATGGTTTATTATTATTATTTCTTTTTTTTGGCCACACAACCAGAATGTGATGCACTTCTTCAAAATGCACTGCATTGGCAAAAAAATGTACTGCACTTTTTCAAAAAAAAAATTGCATTTTTCTAATTGCAAAATTGGGTTACTTGTAGCTGACTGTTCATCCCCTGCACCCCCAACCATGCATCTATGGACTGGTCCTCATTTTACTCATCCTTTTTGCAACTTCTCAAATGTTCAATGTGGTCCTGCTTGAATTTACTTGGGAGTATCTTCTTATTTCATTTAGGGGCATTTCTTGTGAATACGGGCAGCAGTCAGCTTCTAGATGATTGTGCTATGAAGCAGCTTTTGATTGATGGGACCTTGGCCGGCTGTGCCTTGGATGGTGCTGAAGGGCCACAATGGATGGAAGCATGGGTATGTCTGAGTCTGTGATTTGGATTCTTGTTCTCTGTGATTGCATATGAAACTTTTGAATGAGACATATTCTATTCTATACAATGGTGCTCAAAGGCCGAAGTACTTTAGATAAAGTCTGGAAATGTGCCTGCTTTAGTTTCATTAGTCTGAAGTATTTTTGATAATCCTTTACAATGTTTGGCTAAGAGTATAATGTGGTGTGCCTTACTAATTAATCTTGTAAATCTTTGGTTTAGGTGAAAGAGATGCCAAATGTGTTGATACTTCCACGCAGTGCAGATTATAGTGAAGAAGTGTGGATTGAAATAAGAGAGAAAGCCATCTCCATGCTGCAATCATTTTTCTTTGACGGAGTTATTCCAAAGGATGCTATCTCCGACTTGGAAGAAGAGGGAAGTGAAATTGGTGATGAAAGCCAGCATCCTTCAGACAAAAAAGAAAGTGATGCTCAGGGTTCTGTTGGTGAGCAGTTAACAGATGATATTGAGGGAAGTCCAGGGAGCTCTCTCAAAAAATGTACTAATCAATCAACAGAGTCTCCTAGCCAAGCTCAGGGTTCTGGTCTGTCTCAAAGCACAGTCATCAGATCTGAAGTAAGACGCAGTAGATCAGGTAAAAAGGCAAAAAAAAGACATGGCCGTCAAAAATCCCTGCAGAAGTTGGATGGTCCTTCTCATTTGGGAAAAGATAGTACTTCTCATCAAGAAGATGATACTGCTATGAGTAGTACTGACCAAGCACTAAGTTCTAGCTCCCAGTTTGCTTCCCCTGAAGAGTCAAGAGCTAGGAAAACACCAATGGAATCAATGCAAGAATCATTTTCTGATCCTCACTTTAGAACAGGTAAGAAGATCAGCGAAAGGTTGGGTGAAATGCTGAAAGATGGGTGTGTTATAGCTTTATATGCAAGAGATTGGCCTGGACTTCATGTTTCCAGGCAAAGAGTTAAAGGTGGCGGTTGGTTCCTTGATGCAATGTCAAATGTAACAAAACGAGATCCTGCAGCTCAGTTCCTTGTCACTTTTAGAAGCAAGGTTGGTCTGAAAATTTTGTGTTAAGAGGAATATGTTCCAGCATCTGTACTTTTTTCATAGTGGCTAGAATAATATGGATGTGTTTTTGATCTACTGATTTGTTCTATGTATGCATTTTTCTGCAGGATACAATTGGGTTGCGATCTTTTGCCGCTGGTGGAAAGCTGTTGCAGGTATTTGATCTTCTAGGATCAAGTTTCTAAATAGTTCCTTCGAAGGAGTATTATATTTAATCAGAAGTTTGCATAAATTGTCGGAAGCTACAATCAGTGGGGACTTGAAATTTGGACTAGTATAGTATGTGATTAACCACTTGTCTTACAATTATAGATGCAAATTTCATTTTCCCCATATAATGTCATCTGCTCATAAGTGAGGAGGATTCACTTTCCTCATAAAACATAATAAATGGAGGGTACATTGCTCATTTGAAAACAAAAGTGAAATGCTAGAATCTGATAGTTCTTTTAAGCAATGCTGGTTTAATCCCTTGCAAAAGGACTCTGCTTAGTACACAGCTAGTATGATCTCTTTGCTTTGCTGAATTGGCTTTCTTTAAAACATCTTGCATTCATTGAAAGATAGTAATGTTCAAATTTATTGCCACTTCAAGGTGCTTGGTAATCAGATCTTGAATTGGCTAAAGTTTCTGGGGCATTTTCCCAGAAAAATATAATCATCTTATGGGTACGCCTATTTTATCTGATTGCTAAGAAAATTAATTTTTGGCTGGATTGCATCTACTTTGTCCTGCCTCTTTATTTTGAAGGGATATTTTTTGGTTCGTAGATGCATTTGCTTCCTCATGAATTGCATGAAGTTTTTCTATTGCTTGGGATTAAGGCCAACTTCTATGTTCGAGTTGCAGATTAACAGAAGAATGGAATTTGTATTTGCTAGTCACAGCTTTGATGTTTGGGAAAGTTGGATGTTGGAAGGTTCTTTGGAGCAATGTAGGCTGGTTAATTGTAGAAATCCTTTGGTAAGGATCTCTGAAGTTTTAGTCCTTAATTTGCAACCTGAATTTTTCTTGCATTTTCTACTTTTTGATTCACATGTACATCAAGAAAAGGTTTTATGATTTTACAAAAGTCTAGATTCCTTTGGAAATAGCTGGGCTGCTTGGCACTAGATGTACCAATGCAGATTGATTATTTCAGTAATTATTTATATATTTGGATGTCAATATGCAAGGGGAAATTTATCACATTCAAATAAATTCTCCATTGTTAATTCCACCACCCTAAAAAGAACTCAAAAAAAAAAGAAAAGAAAAAAAAAAAAAGCTGATATCCTCCTTCCTGTCCTTATCTTTTCACTTTCCAATTGCTTTAATTGATGTAAAAACTGCAGGCCGTTTTGGATGTTCGCATAGAGATTCTGGCGACTGTAGGTGAAGATGATGGGGTCACTCGATGGTTAGAGTAGATTGTGAAAGCAAAAATTTTCTCCCTTGCTGGCTTTCATATTCTTCTGAGGTTTGTGCTTCCTCGCGACAATTTGTAAAGCATTCTTTTCCTTTGGTTTTGTACCTCTTATCCGTTTCTTTCTTCTGTTAAGAAAAATGACAAAAAAAAAAAACACTTTAAAAGGATATGAACCATTTAACCAATCAGTGTTGTGGGTTGTTTTACGTTCTTTATGCAGTGGAAAATCTTTCTGGAGTATGGGGAAATTATGATTGTCTCTTTATTAATGAAGAAAATCTGGTTGGAATGCCTTCAAAACTTGAGGGCGAACCTGGTTTTGGCTTTGAAACCTGTGTTATCCCGACTCTGTCGTGCTTGTGGCAGGTTGGCATTAGTGACGTGACTTCTATGCCAAATAGGATCGGTTAAATGATAAACCGATGCATGTGCTACGAATAGAGAATCGCTTTTCTCGGACTTCAATTACGTTCGGATTAGTTTGGTGAGTTCTGATGCACAGATGCTAAAGTGAACTGCTTCGGGATTAGATGGGGGCAATGCAAGTTGGACAGGGAACTAATATCTCGAATCAAAACTTCCGAGCTATAGCTCACTGTAGTGTAGTCATTTTCGGGATGGAAATCTTTGAGTTTGAATTTTAATTGAACTCAATTGACTGAAAAAAATTATTTAGGAGTAATTCATGGATGAAATTATATTCATAATTAGGTTCTCGGCAAGGATGCGGAAGCCATCAACACTCTTATATGCTTGTTACCAGCAATATAATCATTCATTAGTGGGCATACACTCTTGTCCATTTGAGGCCGTTGGTAGGCAAAGGTTGACGCAGTATAATTGATGATCTTGCCCACTAATTTGCAATAGAATCTCTTTTTAGGTGATGAGAAATTAAGAATTAAAAATAATAAAATTATAAATATAAAAAATAATTTTTTTTTTCAGAGATTAAGTCTTAAATGATTATTTTAAAAAAAATTAAATTTTAATAAATTAAAAATTTTGATATGTATTAGTATTTGAATCAAAATGTTATAAATTATTATAAATATATAAATTTAAAAATTTAATTTGATAATTTATAATTATAAAAATAATTGTATTTATTAATTTGAAATAAAATAAATTATTAAATTATATAAATTAAAAAATTATATTATTTTATTATCTTTTAAAACAATTTTGTTTTCAAAATTAATTAGTAATAAATTTTAAAAATTATTTAAAAAAAAAAAAAAAAAAAACTCTCACATAGCACATTTAATAGAAAAACTAGTCCATTAAACAAAAACTTAGGTGACAGTTTGATTTTTATGTTTGATAATATGTTAATCTATAATAACTTGCAACTGAATATTAATCTTTTTTTTTATATAACCATATTCTTTCATAATTTTCTTTAAATAAGTGACATAAAAGATAAGATGTATTTTAGATTTTATTGATAAGTCAAAACAATAAGCAAAATAATCAATGCATTCAAAAACTTTGTATGACCCAAAAAAACAAGAAATAATTTTATTAACAAGTGAATAGTAACACACAACTTTTGATATAGTTAAAGTCTAAAATAGACGTAATTTTCCATTGAAAACTCATGCTCCATATGGTGCTTATCAATATATTACTTCATGTAGGTTTAGGTTGCAATAAGTCTTTATCAACTTGATCTATATAAGAAGATCTAACTATATACCTTATAAGAATAGGTAGAATTCAACCATAAATAGTTTTAATTAGAGACATCTTTGTTGAAGAGTAGTAAATGATATTATATCATCCCTCAGCCCAAAGAAGTCATTTCACCTAGTTTTTTGGCTTATTACTTACAAAATAATGAAAGTAGTTTTTTAAGTACTTGTTAAATACCTTAGTTTGTCCATTCGTTTGTAAATGGTAAATAGTGTTCATATTCAACTATGTCCTTTGCAAATGAAATAGTTTTTCCTAAAAATTACTAATAAAGACTTTATCTCGATCATTGATAATAAATTTAGGAACATAGTATAGTTTCACAATATTTTCAACAAAAACTTAAGTAATTATAGTAGTAGTATAAAAATGACCAACAACAAAAAAATAGGTATATTTAGTCAAATGATCCACAACAACAAAAATAATGACTACTTTGAGACAATGAAAGTTCCTTAATAAAGTTTATAAAAATATCTATCTAAACTTCTTTTAGAATAGATAAAAATTGTAGAAGACTTAAATATGTCATAAATTCACTCTTATGACATTGGCAAACATCAAATTTAGTTAAAAACTTTTCATTTCACTTTTTATATCCTTCTAATAGAATTCATGACAAATACATGTCTAAGTATGAAAAAAAATCCCAAGTGTTTAGTAGTTAGGGATGTATGGAACTTTTGCAAGATTGTGTCTTTAAAATGAGAATTAGGAACAAATACCATCTTACCTTTGTAACATAAATTTGTAGAATCCTAAGTGTAATAAACAATTAAATTATGATCCTTTTGCAATTTTTCAATGATTTCTTAAGTCTCAGGATCATTTCACCTCTCATTTTTAATTTGTATTAAGGTATTACAAGTAGAAATTAAGATTGTCACCAGCTTAGTATGCTTTAAAATGTGAGATAACGCATTTACTATAAGATTCTCACTTCCTTTATTAAAAACAATCTTATAATCATTCCACAATAATTTAAAGATTCACTTTTGCTACCCTATAAAAGAGATATGTTATTCTAATAAAAATTTCAAATTTTTATGATCAATTTAAATTTGAAAACACTTCTTAATCAAGTAAGGACGTCATTTTATAATTGCATTAACCATAACTAATATCTCCTTGTCATAAACAAAAATGCTAAGACATTTTGATGATAAAGTCTACATCAATATTACACCAATTCCAACTTTAAAAGCATTAAATTCAATAGTAAATACCTTACTAAAGTCAAGTAAGGCAAGAATTGGTGTAATGGTCATAGCATGTTTAAGGCAATCAAATGCTTCATTCACTTTGTCATTCCATTCAAATGAATTTTTTTTCAAAAGAGTTGTCAAATTAGCATTGATCTTCCTAATTATAGACAAATTTGCAATAATAGTTGTTTAATCCTAAGATGTCACATAGTGCGTTAATTGTTTTTGAGATTTGCCAATCTAACATTACTCAAACTTTGGAAGGATCAATTGCCACACCTTCCTTGAAAAGATCATGGTCAAGATATTCCACTAGTTGGCTAGCAAATTGCACTTTGATTTCTTAAAAAAAAAAAAAAAAGATGCTCACACAAAATAGTGAACACAATTTGTAAATGTAACAAATGAGCTTTAAGAGAAGAATTGAATATTAAAATATTATCAAAAAAATATTAATACTAATTTATGCAAATATGATTGAAATATATCATTTATTAAACTCTGAAATGTTAAGAAAGCATTTATAAGTCCAAAAGGTATGACCAAGAACTTTTAATAACCATTATATGTCCTCAAAATTATTTTTTGAATATCCTTCTTATAAACCTAAATATGATAATAACCTTATTTCAAATTGAGTTTAGTGAATAGTTAGACACCTTCTAACTTAACTAATAGCTCATTAACAATATGAATAGAATTTTTATCCTTTATAATAATGCATGTAAGTGCTTAATATTCTATGTACATCATCCAAGATCCATCTTTCTTCTTTGCTAAAAGAATATGAGAGGAGTAAAGGTTAACACTAGGCTTAATGATGTCAACTTTCAACACGTCATTCACAATTTTCTTTACTCTTCCTTTTGGACATGTAGATAGCAATAAGGTTAGACATTAGTTGGCAATCTCCTCGATAGTAAGGGAATAAGATGATCATGTTCCTTCTTGGAGTTATACTTGTGGGTTTAAGCAATAAATCAAAGAACTCAATTAATACTACATTAACCTTTTTCTCCTTCATAGAATGAGATTATGTCGCCTTTACACTATACAAATGCACAAGGAATTCTTATCCTACTTTTCATAGGACTATCTTCATCTAATGACTTGTACCAGTATTGATTTACCACTACATCTTCCCTATAATTCTATTACACATCTATTTAACAAAAACTTCATTTTTTAACTAGAAAAAATTCCATATAATATGTCTTAAGGTTTATAGCCAATCAATGCTAAGAATAATCTTATAATCTTCCAAAAGTAATTAAAAAAAAATCAACATAAATGATCTAATTTTGTGATAAGAGTTTTACCTTTATGCACTTTCCTTCGCATGTCAAATTTTTTCTACTCACAACCTTCATAACAAGCTAATTACAATTCTCTATTGAAAAAATAAGTTTTTTTTTTGGCAATCTACTCATCCATAAAATTATTGATACTACCTGAATCAACTAGTAACATTATTGGTCATCCTTTGAGAAATTTATTAATTTTCATGATTTATGAATTAAAATATCTTGTGAAAGCATGAACTATAGGCTCATTTGTATATTAAATATGAATGTCATCACAATCTAGATACATGTGATCATCATCTACCTCATCGACTTTCTTTATTGACCTAGTCATTAAAAACTTCCTTTGTTTGCATTGGTGTTCTATATGTTACTTCTGATTGTGATACCAACATAGTCCTTTTGTCATTCATTCTTTCAACTATTCTTAAGTCAAACAACTAACGTTAATAGGATAAATAAAAAAGAATGAGTTAGTGTTATCATTAATAAGTTTGTTGACTTCTTTAGCAATTAAGCCATGAATTTCAATGCCTAACTTCTCTTCTTGTAAGCAAGTAAAGGAGATAACAACTACCTTTATTTGTGGCTAATGAGTTTTGACTTCTTATTAGATATCAAGAATAAGCCCTTTAATGAACTTTCCCATGAATTACCTTTTTGACCAATTTTTAACTTGATTGGTGAATTACTTAAATAGACTTTGATATTTTAAAATGATTGATGTTTGGTGAAATTTTGCAAGTTTTTTATCAACATTGTAATATTTTGAAGACTCAAAGTACATAATAAGACATTTGGTGAAATCAACTCAAGTCAAAACTCCAACACAAGTTTCAATCAATCATATCATTGGATAACATCAATTTATAAATGAATGCAAGTAATTTCTACCTTAGAATCTTTAATTATACAATAGAAACAAAAATATCTTTTAGTTTTCTATGAGATCACTCTTATCCTATTGAAGAAATTCCACTTTCAATTATGGTTTATAAATGGTTACAGTTAGTACATCTAAAGGAATTCACTAATTTTTTTGTGTATTGGTAGATATAAAAATATTGTTTTATGAATAATTTTATATTAGATTGAATTTTTTAAAAAATTTTTGTATGAAAGATACTAAGAGATATTTTAATATTATAATTAAATGTGTTATATAAAAAAATAATATAAAAATTATAAAATAATAATATTAAAAATTTATTATTATCATAAAATATAAAATAAATGATTTTTTTAATAGTAATAGAGATTAATTTTTAAGAAGATTATTATAATAATAATCATTTTGAAATAATGGACTTTTAATAATTTAAAAAATTTAATAAATATTATTAATTAAATAAAAAATTATAAAATATTATAAATAATAATTTTTAAAAATTAATTTAATAATTTATTATTATAAAAATAATTATATTAATTAATTTAAAAATAATAAAAAATAATTATTAAATTATATAGATTAAGAAAATAATAACAGTTTGTAATAACAAGCACGATTGTCGTTTTATAATTTGAAACTTTGATTAATCTTGGTGTTGACTGGCTAAGACATTCACGAATATCGCATATTCACTAAGCTAATCAACACGGCTCGGCTTCCGGGATTATTTGTCAATAGATGCAATAGGCTTAGTTGCAGTTTTTACCAAAAACGAATGGCAAAGATCTTTAGTGAGCAACCAGGTGGGGACCACAGCAGGTCGACCCTCGGCCATTCTGGAACATTCGCTTTTCCAATTTTCATATTTCCGCTTCAAATACCAGTAAAACAACCTTTTCCGTTGTCTCCTAGGAAGGCCGGCGCAAGGGTAACTTTCGGCTTTTAGCTACTCAACGCAACCTACCGCAGTCTGTTTTTTGTCGTAGATCTCCAATTTTTTTTTTTTTATCCTTATTCGGAGTTGAATTTTATTTAAGGAATTCATTTTAAACCTCCAAAAGTCAAACTCTAAAGAGCAGCATCAAGATAGCGCCACGTGTACGATAAATGACCAAGACGGTAAGAAGTTTGGTCCAGAAACCACCGCCCCACAGACCTACATACACAACAGAACAAACCGCTCCCCTAGCCTCTGTTTCTCTATAAATATGACAGACCTGTGTGCCGCGGGACTTAGTGCTCTCGACTAATCCATATCTATAGCTTTTTGTCTATGACTGCATTTTTAATAACCGAAACCGAAGCATAGGATAGGATAGAATAGAAAGCCGAGCTTTTAAACTCACCGAACTTGTTATAAGTCGAGTGATCAGTTCCTCGGACAGAAAGTGTCCCTCAGAAAAACGGTGACGTGTTTATACTTTATCACATGGTGTCTTTGAACCCTAATCCGGCTCAAGGATTTTACTTCTTCGATCCCGTGAATCTGGGGCTTCCCGGTCTCAATTGGCTGCCAGCGTCGACGACTGTTACTACTACTACTACCACTAGTAGCACGACCAACGCCAACGCTGCCGCCACGACTGCTCCTAGCACTGCGGCGTCAATGGTGAGTACAGATGCTAACACGGTGTCTTTCTCGGAGGATTCGAGTATGAAGGTCCGGAAACCTTATACCATTACCAAGTCTAGAGAGAGCTGGACGGAGCAAGAGCACGACAGGTTTCTAGAAGCGCTTCAACTGTGAGTCCCACTTAGTTGATTTTCCTTTTTTTTTTTTTTTAAAAAAATAATTGAATTCTTGAATTGTGGGGTTTAAGTTTGTGGCTTGTTTGATTGGAGTAGAAAATCGAAGATGAGAGAGTTCATGGCCGGGAAATTTGGAATTTGAATTACTGTTTATTGATTGGCGTTGCTGTTTGGGTTTTTGAATTTGTATTGTTGTTTGAATGCTGCTTTAGACTTTAATTTCGCTTTCTGAAAAGGCCTTTAAGGTTGCCAATTGAATAGACGTAAGCCATCTGTAGCAACTTGCAATGGGACTTGCCATTCCAGAAGCTGAACTTGATGTCCGAAGTTGTCTATTTGTACCTTTATTCATTTTTGTTTGGTTGCAAGTCCGAGAAAATGCCAGTATTCTGTTTCTTATGTTATTTGGGTTCCAACTAGATAGAACGCATTTTTGTTTAATCAAAGAGTGGTATTGGCTGCTGTTAATTGGATTTGTCCCTTGTTGTGTCTCAAAAGTAATTCAATAATGTTGGATTATGTACTTCATAGGTGTATAGATAATTTCATCTAAATAAGGGGTTTATGGATGCAGCAACTGTGTGTCATGGGGGTCAACTTGGTAATGAATTGGTCATCTGAGACCTATATCTGCGAGAGATAATTGTTCGCCAGATGAATTGAAGAAGTAGCTTCGTGTATTCATTAAGTAATGCTGTTGAAATTTCTGTTTCTGCATGGATAGACATCCTAATTTAATTTTCCTGTTGATTTTGTGACTCACTACAGGTTTGATCGTGATTGGAAGAAGATTGAAGCATTTGTTGGGTCAAAGACACTCATCCAGGTATTTTCCAACAGTTCTTTTTTGTTATGAGAACGCTTAGATGGATGTGTAGGCACTTTAGGAAGGACCAAATTAGAAATGAGGGTATTTGTAGCAAAGTAGGTGTAACCTGTATTGGAGATAAATGGAGGGAGAAATGTTTGTGTTGGTTTGGATGTGTTCAATGTAGACCAGCAGATGCTTTTATTAAGAGTGGTGATCAAGGTAGATTGAGTAAAGAGAGGGAGAGGTAGACCTAAGGTAAATTAGGAATCTTTAGTTAGAAAAGATTTAGAGCAATTAAGTCTTATAGCTGACCTTGTGCACAACAGAGCAGGATGATACGAAAAGATTCATGCGGTTGACCCTAATTGGATTTGGGATTGAGGTTTTGTTGTTGTTGTTGTAGCTTCAGGTCAACATTGCATTTACTCTGATTGCCAAGAACATCCAGTTCCTTGAAACAGAGATTGATTTTTTAGCAATTCCTTTTAGTTCAATGTTTTCCATTTTTTATTGGCTTGTCGTATGACCTTCAATAGAATATTAGGTCAAATGGATGATCTGAAGAAATTTACTGATGAAAACATAAGACTCATCTTCTGGTTGCATACCCAGCAAAGGCATACAAAATGGTAAAGATGACTTTTGTCATGTGATCTGAGATAAATGATGAATTGACTTGGACATACAGGGTATGAGAACATCATAAAAATGCCTTGTTATCAAGTTGCTTGAGGTTGAAGTCATTTCTTTGACTTGCACTTTTTTTATTTTTATCAATTTCCAAATCCTGTGAACTTATATCTAATTTGAGTTGTATAGAAAATTTTTGCTTGGAATGGAATTTATTGTCTTTTTCTTGTCTGTTTGGATTCACTCAATGACTATTAAATAAAATAGACTTACACTTGAAAGTGTGAGAATGTTTGCATACTTAAATAATGAATGTTCTTGGCAGATACGTAGCCATGCGCAGAAATACTTTTTGAAGGTTCAGAAGAATGGGACAAGTGAACATGTACCTCCACCTCGACCAAAGAGAAAAGCAGCTCATCCCTACCCACAAAAGTCAGCAAAGAGTGGTCAATATTTTGAAGCTTTATGCCTTTTGTTTTTCCCTTCTCTATTTGTTTCATACTGTTTGAGAGTGTTGTTCCTTTCTTTTTTATTTGGGTGGGGGAGGGGAAGGGCAGGGAATGAGAGGTTCTGTTATTTGATTCTAACACTCATTTATCTGTGACATTTTAGCAGCTGCAGTTTTGTCTCAGATATCTGGGACTTTTCCATCTTCAACTGCTTCATTTGAGCCAAAATACCTATATGGACCACATTCATCAGTAGAGCTTGGCTATCCAGTAAACAGTGAAGCTGTATCTTCCTGGAGTTTCAGCTCTGTGCCACCATTCAGCGTGTCACAAGAAACCAAAGGTTTTAGTTGTTTCTGTGATATCCTTGTGGCTCTCTCTCTCTCTCTTTCTCTCTCTCCCTCTCTCTCTCTTATGGTGGCTATTGAATCTAATATACTAGGAAAGAAATTTGAAATTTTGTTTCCCTTTTCCAGATGAGGAAGGTTTGGGGAAGCCAGCAGTTGCACAGAATTGTTGCAGCAGTAGGAGCAACGAAATCCTTCCAAAAACATGGCAGAATTCTGATATAATTGATAAAGGGGATCAGGCTAAGCCCATGAGAGGTTAGTACCATTTATAGTTGGAACCAAAGATTTGGCCATAACTAGAACATGAATGTAAGGTAACTGAAACCACACATTTACAATGCATTTTTGCCCACATGTATTTCTGTCACACCTTAACATGCATGTAGTTAAAATATCAATTTCCTTATTTATTAGCTTTTTGGATATCTTGTTCTGTCTTTGCATGACAAGTTCAGTTGGTTAAATGCAGTTATGCCTGATTTTGCTCAAGTATACATCTTCATTGGCAGTGTCTTTGACCCCAATGCCAGTGATCACTTGCAGAGATTGAAGCAGATGGACCCAATAAATTTGGAAACGGTATCTGACATATCTTTTTCAATCCACGTCTCCATTTTTCCTTTTTGAGGTCTTCATTTATGTGCATTATTGGACAAAAGAATGTGCCTTGGGTTTGGAGAGGTTAGGTACAGTAATTATCTATACTGGTAAAAGAATGAAGGCAGTTTATATCATCAAAATTCTGCATCCTCCCCCTCCCCCCTTTTCCCCAACAAAAAAATTAGCATGTAGCATAAATGCACACAGAGTTCGCCTTTTTTGGGTCCAGAGTGGTTGCCATTACCACTTTGACGATTAATCATCCATTGAAAGGATTTCATTTTTCTCTATCGCAGGCATTGTTGTTGATGAGTAACCTTGCCATCAATCTTAAAAATCCTGAGTTTGAGGACTGTGTAAGTACTTTGATTATCATCAGTAGCTTCTTTCTTTTAGGTTTGTTGGTATTGGGCCAATCGAAGAGCTTTTGTGTGGCATGCCAGGCTAGTGAATTTTGCTAGAACACTAAGAACCTGTTGGACTCAAACTTGGGCTTGGATTGGATTTATGTGATAATTGCATTAGGACACTACACTGTTTCACCAACATTTAGGAGTTCTCGTTAGGTATTTTCAGTGCTTGATAAAAAGCCATGTTGGAAAAATGCACATAAAAAAAACGCATGTAAAGGAAAGAAGTTCAAAAGCTGAATATTCTTGAGCCATTGACCTTTCTTTTGATTTTAACCTAATCTCATCTCCAAGTCACTTGTAGCAGAAGACATGGGTATTGATGACCCCGAACAATTGCAATTACTGCTTAATGTATTTTAAATCATTTAGCTAATGGATTTCATCCTTTTTTTAGCGCCTAGAAAAGCAAGGAAAATGGCATAATCGGTTATCATTCCACTCATTTCTCTTATCCGTGTCAATTTTATACAGAGAAGATTGCTAGCCTCATATGAAGTTAACGTTGAGAAGGTGAAATCTGGTGGGACTTGTGGTAATGTTATCCCTGGTAAATCTGGAAGTGCCATTCCTGCTGTATAACAACTGAAATAGAGGTTTCACCTCTTCAGGCTTGTCTTACTAATGGCGTGATAGAAATTGTTCAAAGCTTCTTTCCCACGGAATGGGCGCTGACTTGAAGCAGAAAATGTGAGAGTGAAAGAAAATAGTCCCATGTCATATTTAGGTGTGAATGTCCAGTGATCTTGCATATATTTGTGATTTATTCCTAGTTAACACAGCTTGTAGGGTCTTTTGTACATAGATGTATACATGTTGCCATTTAGTGTTTCAGAAATGTAGGGGCGATGCCACCCTAGTCCACAGAGAGGCTATCTTGTGTATGTCTGAGTGCGAATTTTAACTCTGCGAGTTATGACACACTTGTTCAATAATCTGTTGCATTTGATAGATCTGAGCCTTCCTTCGTTGGGCAAAACCATTAGGTTTTGACCTAATCACATGAAGTTTTTGCATTACAAAGTTCGTACGCCGACACTGTTATCAAAGTCCTGCAATAAGCCTCAGCCGGTTGGGACAAACTTGAGACTGTTAGAATCAGGCTAGAATTTTCCAAGTCTATTTGATTAAGTAGGAGCTGGAGCGGTCAAAGCAAATGGTAGGAGCTGGAGCGGTAAAAGCAACTGGCAGGAGTAATTCCATTTTAGCTGTTGCCTTGTTAAGGCTTTATATTTTATTTTGATGATATCAAGTTGAGTATTTTTTATGTCTGTTGGAGTGTGATTAAAAAATTCAAATTACATAAACACAAAAATATAAAAGAATGTAAAACAAATAGAAGAAGATAAGCGAAATCATTATTAGTTAATTTGTAAAAGTTATTGTATTCAATTAGAGATGAATTAAATGACAAGTTATTTATATTTAGGAAGTTAGATCTGTGTAGATTTTAACGTTATTAGCTATGTATTAATTAAGTATACGTGAGGGAAGATATGATCTAAATACTAAAATGTGTAAACAAAAATATTAGAATAAACGGCATTGGTCAACTTTGTGAAGACTCTACACACAAGTAGAGTTGTATTAGTGAAATACACATAGTTAGAAAGATATTTCATTCCAACTTTTAACGTAAAATACAAAATGTGATTTGAAGTTATGTAAAGAGAGATATAATTGTTTTACTTATAGAAATACAAATTGTGAAGTTGAAGAGGAAGAAAAAAAATTTGAATTTAAATAAGATAATAAAAAAAAAGAAAAGAAAAAGAATTTAAATAGGATTAAGAAAAGATAGGAAAATTATTTGAAAGTGATTAAAAAAACTGAAGGAGATTGTGTGAAATAATAATAATAATAATAAGTACAAAAGATAAATAAAAATTAAAGATGTTAAAAGTTTAGATCGGTTGACCAAACTTATTAAGTGAACAGCATGGAGATAAGAAATGGAAAACTAGAATATTACGTAAGCTTGGACTGATTAATCAAACTTATTGCTATTGTTGACCAAATAAGTAAAAGAGTGTTTAATTGATAAAAGTTGATTTTGGAAAAAAGTTTGGATAAGCTGACTAAAGTGACTAAAATATGAAAAATTAAAAAATTTTAATTAATTTAAATTAATTAATTAATGTAATAAAAGTGTACAAAATTAAAAAAAGTACAAAATTTTTGAATTAATCAATTAAAATTATTTAACTGTTAACCAATACTTCATAAATAAAATTTTTTATTTTTATTTATTGATACATTTTAAATTATATCTTCAATCACAATATTAGTATAATATAAATATCTATATATTAAATATTTATAAACAAAATTAAGTGTCTTGGATGCCTAAAATATATTAGATAGATCAAAATGCAAAAAACAAGATTTCATCCACAATTTTTAACCTTCCTGAAATTTTGTCTATTAATTTATTTTTCTTTTTATAATTCAGATTTTACGTTTGCTCCATTATTCTTTTATATCTTTTTTTCAATCAATCCTTCGTTGTCCTTGACATGTGATCTCAATTTTGCCAGGTCAAATGTAATATGACGATAAATTATTTAAGAAAAACCTAGAAATTATAAATTAATTTTTAAATAATTGAAAAAAAATTATAAAATTTTTCTAAAAATAGAAATTAATTTTCAAAATTTTTTCTAAAAATAGAAAATAATTTTTAAAAATTTAAAATTAATTTTAAAAAAATTTTAAATTAATTTATTTAAATAGAAGAAAATTTTTAAAAAATATAAATTAATTATAAAAATATAGAAGAAATTTTTAAAAATTCTAGAAAAAAGTATGAAAATATTCCAGAAAATTTAGATTAATTTTTTTTTAAAAAAAAGAAAAATTCTAAACACAATTTTTTAAAACATTATAAAAATTAGAAATTAATTTTAAAAATTAATTACAAATATAAATTAATTTTCAAAAAATTTGCATGTTCACTTCATCATCCCCAACTCTAGTGCAATGCCCTACTTGACAAATACCCTTTACTCCTCCTCCCACAACAATCATGATAACACCAACAATCATGATAACACTACTATTATTCTTTTTTTTTTTATTTCTTTCTATTTTTAAAATTAATTTAGATATTATTTTTATCTTTTAAGATTATTTTTTAATTTCTAATAATTTTTCAAAATTTATTTCTATTTTTAAAATTTTTTCTAATTTAAAAATTAATGTAGATTTTTTCCTCTTTAAGATCAAAATATAATTAAAATTTTTAAATTTTTAAAATTAATTTATAATTTTTAAAATTTTTATCAATTTTTTTGAAATTAATTTCTATTTTTTTAAATTTTTTTTAAAAAATAATAATTTATTGTTGTAGAATCACAAAGTTACTAATGTGACTTTTGACTTGACAAAATTGGGATTATGTGGATTTTCATATAACAAGGATTATATATGTATAACAAAAAAGGATGTAAATGAGTGAGAGTAATTACACATGATAGATTCTAAAGAAAAAAAAAATAAAAAACAAAAAAAAAAAGATGATAGCCAAAAATCTCAAAAAAGGCTAAAGGTTGTGAGCAACATTTTATTTTTTGCTTAGATCAAAAGAGGGAGAAGGTGTAGTACTCTATAGAAATAAATATTTTAAAATCATAAGAGAGGTATGTATAGCTTTGTGTTCAAAATCAAATGATCTAAATATGAGCTTGACATTAAATCAACAAACATGGTGATTTTAATTTCTATTTTTAGAAATTTTTAGCTTCTAGAAATTATTGTAGATTTTTTTTTTTAAAATTAAATTTTAATTTAAATTTTTTATAATTTTTAAAAATTAATTTTAAATTTTTAAAATAATTTTAAAATAACTTAGTATTATATCATCACAAAGCTATTGATATGACCTTTGGCTTGGTAAAATAGGAATTACATCATGCTACATAGACTACCACATAGCAAAGATAATAGAGGGCTGATGAAAATGGTGGAAATAGGCAAAGGATCAAAAAAAGATGATAAATTCTAAAAAAAAAAAAAAAAAAAAGAAGAAAAGAAAAGATAATGGGTAAAAATCTTATAAGGGCTAAAGGTTATAAATTTGTATTTTGTGTAAATCATATAAAGAGAGAAGGCATGTACTCTAAAAAAATAAATATTTCAATATTGTAAGAAAGTTTTATATAATTTTGTATTCAAAATTAGGTGACTTAAGTGTTGTAAAAGTGAGCTTGACACCAAATCAACAAGAATAGTAATTAATGAGCAATAAGCGAAGTGATTGATAAGCTTACCATTGGATCAACAAGTAAAGTTGTAAGGGATTTGATTCTCATCCAAAGAACAAGATTATGAAAGTGGATTAAGAACTTTAAAGATGGTAACCTTGCACATAACACGTAGATTTAAATAATAGTCAAACTCTATAAATCCTCGTATTTGATCTCTCATCCCTTACTCCTCTTCATTTTCAATTATTTATATTACTTACTTTATTATTTGATTATTATTTATCTTATTATATCTTTTTGGAGTCAAGATTGAATGAGAGTTAAGTGACTAAACTAATTGGGCCCAATTTGCTTTTCTCTTCAAGTACTTTAGGGACTAATAAGTGACATAAAAGCCTAGTTTTTGTTTCATAATTTTAATTTCTTAGAATTGATCCATGACATTGATTGTATCAATATGTCATGTTAAACATAGAAATATCCTTAAACCTTTCATTTTTTATGGTACCAACTACAATTACTATAAAAGTAAGATGACTATGTATATTTATTCCTATAGCTGTGACCTTTGGTAAATAGTTGAATATGACTCTAAAAAGACCCCTAAAATGCATACTTGTGGGAAAAAGAGTATATTTACCACAAAAAAGAAGAAATTTAAAACCCTTAACTCTAAAATTATTTACATGTTTTATTACAATTTAAGTATCAATGAATATAATAAAGCATCCTTATGTAATACAACAAAGAATATTTAGAACAAGTTCAAAGTCATTCATAATGGAACATCATAAATGAAGGACACCAAGATTATTCTACTCATGCAAGAGTATAAACTATTTAAGATACACTAAGATCAAGTTGCTTATGTTAAAGTTCAAACTATTTGAGATGAAAAATGATAAGACAATCTCAGAAATGTACACAAGGTTTACCAATATCATCAACCCTCTTATGAACTTTAGAAAAGAGTTTTAGACATTTGAGCTTATGAGATCTCTACCTAAGTCTTAGAATTCCAAAGCAATTGTTATAACTAATTTTAAAGGCCTAAACGTGTTAGACTTAAATGAGTTGAATGGTTTATTGTTGACTAATAAGATGACCTTTAAAAACATATTAGAGAAAAGGAAAGGAGTTACTTTTAAATCTTTTAGACACATGAAAAGTCTTGATAAGGTGGAGAATGATGATAAAGAGAAAAGTGATGATGAGGAAGATAATGACAATGAAGAAGGGAACTACTTCCATTGACATTTTGGTACATATTCTTGTATAAACATTTATATTATTATCAATATCACTATTATTAGAGTAGTTGGTCCATTCTTCTTGGATTATAAATATTTCATCACTAAATTCACCAATTAATTCTTCATTTATATTAGATATTTTTTCAATTAAATTGAGAATTTTTAAAAAAAAAATTTCTATTTCTAATACTTGAACCTTTTCTTTTGCTTATATTAAGTTTTATAATGTCATACTTATTTATATTTATAACAAATTATTTATTTTTTATTATTTTAAGTATTTCTTTTTTCCTTTATTAGATTTAGAAGTTTTATTTGTTTTATAAAAAGTTTTTGTTGGAGCATTCATTGAATTATACTTTTTCTTTCTAAATTTTCTAAAATTTTTATTTATTTTTTTATATTTTTTCTTTTTAATCTAGAAAAATGTTAACAAAGTGTTCTATTTATATTTTAAAATGATCCTAATTCTTTTTTACTTGTTTGAAGTTCATTTTTCATTTTACCTTCAATTTTAAATCACTTAATTGTAAGCCTTCTTAATTTCACCATAAGTTAATAAATCATAAGGTATATTTTTATTATATATATTTTTAATTCTTTTCTTAACATTTTCTAACAAATGATTTTGATAATTTAACAATTAAGCATTCTTTCCAAAAAGAATAATTATAGTTTGTTCTAAGAAAAATCTTAGTTAAAATATATATTTATACCACTTGAAATTTTGCATAGGGGGAAAATTCAAGTTTAAACATGTTTTAGAAGACTTTTTGTAGAAATTGATTCAAATCTTTTACAAAATGTCTGGTAATCATAAAAGGTGATGTATCAACATATTCTTTAAATTGCGTTTTTATTTGTACATTAGACATTCCCTTTATTGGTAGGTTGCTTGTAATTTGTTTAGTTGCATTTAGTCTCCCTTTTTTTTTTTTTTATCATTATTAGATAAATAATGATTTCACCATTTTAACATATCAATGAAACCATTTATTAAATTATTTGCTATAGTTTTATCTTAATTTCCTTTGGCTTGATAAGCAGTTGTTGCCATTTCCAATTCTTGTAATATAATATTAATATTATGCTCATTTTGACCAATAATATTTCATTCATATATACTATTTTCATCAAAATTAACAAATATTAAATAAAAATTTCTTTAGTTAGTACATCTAAAAATGATGATTTGTTATAAAAATATCTTTCTTTCAGTTTATTATATTTTTTTTCTTTTATATGGTTAATTCTTCTTAGAATTGTTGTTGTAAATTTTCCATTTCATAATTTGTATTTTCATCTTTGGTTAGCACATGTAACTCTTTCTCTTTGGTATTATTTTCATTTTTAATGTCTAAGTACTTCTAATTTATTATTATTTTTTGTAATTTTTTAAAAGATCTTATTGTTTTGTTCCTAATTTTATTTGGTTTTCTACATGTATTTTTAATGGTGTGAATAAGGGTCTAGAAATAACTATTAGGTAAGGCTTTTCTTTTATTATTTGAATTTACAATGTTATTGCATATAACATTCTATTAATGTAATTATTTTAATTTTGTATATTTTGTATATTCTATTAGTGTAATTATTTTGATTTTGTATGCAAAATTTTTAATTTTATTTAGTTTTCATTAGGTATTTCTAAGGGTGTAAATAAAAGTTTGGAAATAATTACTAACTTAATTTTTATTCTTAATGTATGAGAAAGACTATTTTTCATCATTTGAATTTGCATTGCTATTGTATGTAGCATTCTTTTGGTATAATTATTTTGATTTAACATATTTTTAATATTTTTTTATGTAATGATAAATGCATTTTGATTTACTTCTAATATTTTAAAAGAAGAAGTAATTTAAATTTTTTCAATATGAATAAATTTATATTTTCTATAGGCAAATGTATAGATGTTACATTTTTAGAAGTTCTCTAATTTTGTATTCAAAATTTAATTATAATAATAGGGACATCAAATTTATGATTTTATATCATAAACCATTAAAAAAAATAATGTGTATATTAATTTTACAAAGATTTTCGTGATATTTCCTTGGATTATTATTCTTTTTCTCTTGTGAATAATTAAGAAAAGACCAAATCCTCTTGCTTTTATTTTCTTTTGCATAAAATTTTTTTCTTCACAACTCTTTGTATGGAATAAAATTATCATTTAATAACACATTTAGTTGATTAAAAAAACTACAATTCACTACATGTAGCTAAAGTGAAGGTGACTTATTCCTATTAGATTTTATTTTCATAGAGTTAACTATTTTATAATGAAATTGAGAAATATTCTTATTAAAATCTATCATAGAAAAGTTGACTTAAAACTGAAAAAAAATATTACTTATAGAAGTTCTTAATTCAAAAATATTAATATATTGATGTCTTCTTAAAGAAAATATTATTTTCATGTTATCTTTGTTATTTTGAGTAATTTATGCAAGTTTTGTTATATAAGCAATTATTTTAGGTTATTGAATATTTTGTAAAGTCTATTTTTTTGGAAAGGTAACTTGCAACCAATCAAATAACTTAGGAGTGTCTAAAAAACATTTTGTAGAGACTCTTAAGTTATTAGATTGATTATGAATTACTTTTAAGAAGAAAAATTTTACTTTGCAAAATATTCAATTTTTTAAATAGATTAACCTTAAAATAAAACCTAAACAAATTATTCAAAATGAAAAAGATAATTCCTTCAAGAAGACATTAATATATTAATATTTTTGAATAAAAAAAATTCTCCAAGTGATATACCTTCAAGTTCTAAGTTAACTTTTTTAGGTGTACATTTGGACAGGAATATTCTCCAATATTTTCATGAAATACTCAATACTACATAAGTAAAATATAATAAAAATAAGTTATCTTCACTTTCACTTAAATAGAGTGAAATGTAATGTTTGAATCAACTAAAAATAATTTTAAATAATAATTTTATTCTAAAAAAATAATTATCAAGAAAAAATTTTTAATCAAAAAAAATGAAAACAAATTGATTTTTTATGTTTTTTAATTATTTAAAAGAGAAACAAAAAATAATCCAAAAAAAAAATATTATGAAGATATTGGTATAATTAGGACATACATTCATTTCTTTGAATGATTTGCAATATTTAGTAAAAAATTTGATGATATTGTAAGTATACTTAAATATCAAATGAAAAATTGGCAAACTTCCATAAATGAAATCATTGTCTTTATACATTCACTTATTAAAGAATACAAATTTATTTGACCT
Organism: Rhizophora mangle; assembly: GCA_037832345.1. Lineage (NCBI taxonomy): Eukaryota > Viridiplantae > Streptophyta > Magnoliopsida > Malpighiales > Rhizophoraceae > Rhizophora > Rhizophora mangle. The sequence goes on from JBAPLJ010000186.1 coordinate 472,918, forward strand.
ATTAAAATTATAATTGTTTTTCATTTTAAAATATTAGAAGGTGATTAAAATTTAATTATCATTAGACAAAAAAAAAATATTAAAACTATACAAAATAAAAATAATTATAATAATATAATGTTGCATATAATGACACTGTAAATTTAAATGATAAAAAATAGTCTCTTGCAAGTATTTTAAGAAAAAGTTTAAACTAATAATTATTTCTAAATCTTTATTTATACCATTAGAAATACATATAGAAAATTAAACAAAATTAAGGATAAAAATAATAAAATAAATTAAAAGCAATAACTATTAAAAGTAAAAATAATACTAAAAAGAAAAAGTTACATGTATTAATTAAAAATGAAAAAATATATGTCATGAAAAAAAAAAATTATAACAACAATATCATGAAGAATTAATCATAAATAAAATTTTAATAATAATACAAAGTATGTTAAATTAAAAAAATAAAAAATTTTTTATAATAAATTATTATTTTTAAATTTACTAAAAAATACACATCATATTTAATATATATTAATTTTAATGGAAATAGTATATATAAATGAAATATTGATAGTCAAAGTAAACACAATATTAATATTGTATTACTAGATACAACAATGACAACAATGACTTATCAAAGAAATTTAAATAAAGATATAACAAATAATTTAATTGTTAGTTTCATTGGTGTTAAAAGGATTGTGAGATCATTATTTATCTAATAACAATAGAAAAGGAAATATTGAATATATCCAAATAAGTTAGAAGTAATGTACCAATAGAGAAAATATCTAATATACAAATTAAAATATAATTTAAAGAAAATCTTATTTTTTTTTATTATTATTAAATATTTTATTTAATTTCAATAAAAATCTTTTAAAATATTTATAAATTTAAATTATCCAACTTTACCTAATTTTTAATAATTTTAAAATATATTTAACAAAAATTTTTATTTAAACAAATTATAATTATTTTTTTAAAATAAATAATTTATTATTATATTAAAATTTTTCTAACGTAACAGTATTTCTGAATTAAATTATTTTATAAATAATATTTTTTTAAAATTTAAGTTAACTTTTGTAGAAATAAATTTTAATAATAATTTTCTTAATCTTATAATGAAATAATTAATATTAAAAAAAATAAAATAATATAAAAAATAAATTATTCTCATTTTTATATGTATGTACTATAATATTAAATAATAATATTATTTTAAGTAAAAAATTATTAAGATAATAAAAAAAAAATTTCTCTAATTATTCCAACAAGAAAAGTACAATAATTCAAAAAATAAAAAAACATTTTGAAGATCAATGATGATTATATAAGTACGATTACATCTTTAATACAAAATTGGCAAATTTCTATGAATAAAATTATACCCCTTTACCTTAACTTATAAAATAAAATATAAGTTTATTCACGCTGATCAACATAGATAGTTTATAGCAAATATATAAACCCAAAATAGTTACAATTCCTTAAATATAACACGTTTGTACATGTAATATATTGACGACTGATACAAACGCAAGATATAAATTCTTGAGTTTCTTGTTTCCCAGAATCTTATGTATCTCGGCAAGTCAACGTTTCACAGCTCTAAAACCACAGCATATGCCGAAGAAATACGAAACTCCTAATTGTTCTTAGCCCACAAGTTCATTCATCAAAGACCACGGACCAGTCACTGGTAACTTTACCAATGATCAGAGATAAACCAAAAGACTTGCCTCATTTAGAGTACATTCTTTTTGGCCTTTCTTTGATGTAGTGAAGCAAGGGATTGTTTTGGTTGTAAGTACAAGAGAGGAACCCAAAGTCCCAACCATATTCCAATTTCAATAACATTCATTAACACATCAATCCCTACAGCACTCCCTCCCCAACAAGCACGTCACACCAATTACCAGGCAAACGTCAATATAGGTATGAGATCGTGACTCATTGCCATATACACGATATCAGAATCCATTATCTATATCCAAAACCCATGCCTAGTTCATGACCATACATCCCAGGACTATGACCAGGTGCAGGAAATGTGCGACCTTGCTTAGAACTTGACCTCAGTTCCATCTCGATAAGCCTTCGGAGTGCCTCTGGGTGATTGGTTCCACCACCTACATCAGGAGTCGAGATTAAAATGAGAAAACCAGCATATAAGAGCAGCCCGATGGGATAATCTGGAAATGACATAACATTTAAGCAAAGGATACACCAGTAAAGATACTAAGCTGCAAGAAGAAACCGATTATTTAAGTGGAATTGACCAATGGTAATAGCAGTTTAGAAAGGAAGACCCAACTGACACACATTACCTTGTGGCGGAAATCCAAAACCACCAAAATTGGGTGGTCTTTGAGGGAAACTTTGCATTGGGCCGGGTCCCTGTATGAAACCAGTCACCTGATTATCGGTATGTGGAGGCAGATGTGCACCCCCAGGAAATCCATGCAGCAGCTGGTGTGGGGAAAAATTCCCATTCATATGCATCTGTTGTAATGCAGGATTATTTATTGCAGAATCTAATCCAGTCATTCCAGTACCAGGGTGATGGAAAGGAGGCCTAAGCATATTTTTCGGAAATTGATTATTCAGACTATCATGGTGAATCATGTTACTTGGGGACATGAATTTCATTCGAGCATTAATGTTAGCAGGATGAGAGTCTATTGGGTGGAACATTGGGCCCACATCATTCAACTGAGGATGAAGCTGTGGAGAAGATGTCTGGACATGAAGATTATGATACTGAACATCAGACTCTCTTTCATCATAGAGACCATGAAGCAAAGGTGGCCTTTCTTGAGCACTTACCAACGGTCTTTCATCTCTGATGACAGAATTTAAAGCTGTTAGTTTCTCAGCAATGTCAAGTGGTGTTTCCTGGATGGATAAAAACTCAGCCTTGGCTGAATTCCTGGGAGAAAGAAAATTATGGGCACTCAAAGGATCACTGACGGCAATTAAGCTATCCTCTTCAGGGAGCGGAACTTTGACAGATTTATCAAATCCAACATGCTTAGCACCCAGTTCAGTTTGGAGCTGAGATGAACTCACTTGCTCTTGTGCATCAAAGCCTAATAAATGCTTTTCAAAAGCATCTGACTTCATTTGCTGTCTCTGGTTTGATGCTAAAGCACTGCTTCCAAAGCTTGGCATGATACATGGAGTCTCAACTGTAGAAGCAATGTGGTCCTCATTTCTTACAGGAAGGGTCAAGCCTTGAGAGTATGTAACATCAACACTTGCAGTTCCAACCGAATCCTTCTGACTGGAAGCTGTTGTCCCCACCGGTTGAAGCTCCTTCATGAAAGCTGTTCCAAAAAGTGCTTCAAGAGTCAAAGGCTTCCCTGAATGAAGAAAATTTTCAGCACCCAATTCTCTTGAATTGAGAACAGTGCCAAGACTTGGAACTTCAGTATTTTGTGGTTTTTCAGGTGGTCTGACTCCCAGATTGTCAGAGAGAGCCATGCCATTTAGGGCTGTTCTCCTCTGTAGCAATGAAAGTAGGTGCTGGGATGCAAGGTCATCAACATCAGCTTTCTGCCGCTCAGCCTCAGCTGTCGGACCACTCCAGCCTTGGACATGAGGAGGGAAAGAGGAACCATTTTCAGTCATTTCCAACATAATTGACTGTTCAAGGTCTTCACACGTTATTACAGCTGGAACATCTGGTTTATCAGTGCTGCAATATTGCTCGGTACTTCCAATATTGATGGACATTATATTTGATGTCACCTGCTTCCCTGCATGCTCAGAGCTCTGGACAGGAAGGTTTGCTGATTTATGCTCAGTAGTATTTGCACCAAGGGATCCACTTTTCTCACCACCAACAATTAATGAGAGCAAATCGTCTGGCCTGCTAGATGGGAGACTGTCAACTAGTTGCTTTTCTGCAATAAAAAAGTTCAAAAAAGAGAGAATTAACAATTCAGGTTGGACACCATCAGGTGATTCAAAATTAAGCATCCACAATATGATACCTTCCTCAAGAAACCACTGAGCAAACTTGGAAGATTGGACAGCAAGAGGACTCAATGACTCCTCAGCTTTATCATCATTATGCTGCATGAGAAACAAAAGATATTAAAAAGAGTCAATGAATTCCATGCTTGTAACCTTTTTTCCTTGGAGGTGCAAAAGCAAGAACTGTTTAAGTAACACAATTCTGGATTCAAGGAGTAGGAGCAGCTGTATCAATTATCATGGCAATATATTTGCACATAGGAAAAGGAGAACATATCCCGGCAAAGAATCTTCATTTCCACCAAAGCATAGACTTCATTAACAAGGTCAGCAAGTCATCCAATCAAGTTGTTTCAGAGCTGGCTATTGCATTGACATGTGAACCCATTAGACAAACCCTCAGCTCAGCTAGAAATTTGAGCTTCAGCAGAGGGTAAGCTTTCAGAAGAAATGCTACTAGATACAGTCTTCAATGTAACTTCATCTATAGTTGTATGATGACAATTGCAATGGTGAAACTTCATTGCTCAACCACATCACCAATGAACCAAACCTAATGAGCATACTCATCCATAACTCCCAGCTAGCATTGAGCAGAGGACTGAGAATCATTAATGTTCAGTATCCATAACAAGAGGAGAACAATATGAAATCAAACATTGGTTCAAATTTACACAGCGTAAGTGTGATAAGAGCTTGTAAAAGTTTGCTGCCTAAAAGTTTGCCAATATACAAATACCATCCCCCTATCCTTGAAAGAAAAAAAATGTAACATGTCTACACACATAAACTCACATGTATGTATGTGCATTTAAAATAGAGTGTTTCAGTATTTGCTTGGGACAAACTATACCATAAAGAAAACAATGTTACCTCAATCAGAGGGGAAGACCCACCAACATTCAATGTCAAAGCACTGCCAAAAAGCTTTTCTAGGATTGAGGTTGAACTGGCAGGAGTGGCTTCACCCAGCAATTTATTCCCTGCCACTTCAACAGTATCAGGCTCTGTTACTTCACTGTTTCCCGAAGCTTCAATTGCTTCCAGAAATCTGCCCCCACCTCTTGTTTTACTTGAAACATCCAAAGTTGACAAAAAACTTGGTATCTTTTCACTCTTTTCATTACCAGAGACATGAACACTTGGACCCCCAAGTTGCCGCTCAATCAAGTCCACCTGTTCTGAATATTGATTCTCCTCTTGATTATTTGAAGCCCCATTTGACCTACTCTCTACTTTGGCATGCAAAATGCTACCCTCCTGCTCGTTGAATAGCTGAAGGTTCAATCAACACAAACATTTAATTAATGATTCCACATAAATAATAAAGAAAGACTCAACTTGGACAGAAAAAGCATCTTACATGGAAGAAACAAGGAAAAACAAAGGAAGAAATGCAAAAGTGAACTGCAAGACCATGGTTCCTTCCTTGACATTCTGAGATAGCATGTCAGCAAATGCATACTAATATAAGTGATTAAATCCAAGTCTTTTGTCTAACTGAACCCTCACACCCCAAGAAGTAATATCCTTTACATTACAAACTAGTAGAAACACCATGATAAAAAAATGGAAATGGAAAAAAGCAAAGAGAATAAAAGCAGCTCTTCAAATTGCTAATTGAGCCAGATCCAGGTAGAGAAGCAAGAATTGAAGACCTCGAGAGCTAACATAAAATATCACATTATTTTTTTATTTTCACAATCGACACCTATTATATGGTGTATGAATTCACAGAGTTCATCAGATTCTACTTGTAAAATAAATTCAAATTGTTAAAAGAAGAGTAGACCCAATTGCAAAATACATTCAGAGTCTAGTCTCCTTTCAATGCAGCCTTCTAATGTATATGTATCAATTAAATATAGAACAATTACCTCTAATGACCGAGAGTGATTTAGAGACTTTGTCACAATAGTTTTCCCAGTTATAGCACCTGAAAATCCTGGGGGCACAAGAGGTCTTGATACAGGAGCTGGTGGGAGGACAGAAGATGTATCAGACTCATCATTTGAAACAGGCTTCCCAACTAGCTCATCAGACTCTTTGTCCCTGTGCAGAAGTCTCTTATCATCTTTCGAATCTTCTGCCAATAAACTAATATCGAAGTCATGTTTACACTTTGCTGGACTCAACTTCTGTTTTTCTTGGAAAGTTTTCTGCTGCTCCTTTCTCATCAATTCAAAGGAAGCTGAATGAGGAGTAAATAACTTTCAAACATTTTGCGGCAATAATGCTTCTGAATTGAAATTAAAATCAATTTCCCTATGTTTAAACTCCTAGACAAAGACAGCTTACCTCTTCTCTTTCTTTCTTCCTCTGCTCTATCCTCACTTGTACACTCAGAAGAACCAAATGTTTCATCATTGTATGAGTCATTAGTGTCCCTACGTAAGTGAGGCACTGCCTGAAAAGGCAAATGGAAGAATTTCAATGTGTGTCAAAGTTTAAAGAAATATGATAGTAGATTTGGTCTCTTTTTCAATAGCATATTCTTCAAGGTAGACATAGCATGGACTAATATAGCAACAAAATCCTGGCTGACTTAGGAATTATATTTCAATGCTTATGCATAAAATTTAGATGAGTAAAAAAGGATTTACCTTATATGGGCGAGGTGGGTGATATGGCTCATTACTCCTATTAAGATGGTAATGATCATTATTTCCTTGAAACTTTGGAACTGATGACCCCACAGCATATCCAGATGCTCTTGGAAAAGAACCGCTTCCAAGAAGCCCATCATGCTCAGGAGCTTGCCAAGATCGGCAAGGTTGATTGCCATAATGCCTTCCAGAATCTATAAATTAACATGCATAACGTAACTAACCAGTCGGAAATTATATTTAGAAGACAGAAATCAAGATAAAACTCATATTATAGACAAGTAATTTGCTAAGAGCAAGATAAAATTAACAAATCAGAAAACTTGTCTTAAGACTGACCTGATTCCCAATCAGATCGTGTATCACTGTCTCGGTCACTCTTCCCAAAGGAACGTCTATCCCATCTTCCATGAGTAACCTGAGAATAATTGCTTATATCCCCTCGACTAGGTGGGGAAGAACCATACTCGTCGCATCTAAAACTTTGTGACCATAAACTTCCACAAATTCTAAATCAATAAGGATAGAGGGAGAAGAAAAGAGAAAACTTTCAGGGAAAGGAAAGAGAGAAGCAAAATCATACCCACTATTGATAAATATCATGCATTCAAGAGCTGTCCACTCAGAAAATATGACTTGTGCAGATGGTACACATCCTACCTGAGAAGTGACTCATCAAATCCACTCGGTAACCTTTTGCAAACATCCAAATCGCTCAGAGATAATAAAAAATCTCTTGTGTATGATATCTTTAACTTCCTGGAAAATCAAACAATCTTATTGCTGCTTATCCATCAAATAAGCAAAGTAGAGCGATTAGACAAGCAAAAACAGTGCCAATAGAAAAAAAGAAAATGAAAAAAAGGTTAGGGCTTTACTTCGGCAGTTCATGACTCCCTTCCTTTTGTTCATTTAGTCCGTATTGGTCCTCAATTTCTAGACTCATTCTGCTGAATCTTAATTGTAACAACAAATACTTTAAGCAACTTGATCACCTCTATGACCTCAACCACAGCAATCCCCTAGCCATCAAATAGCCCAGAATCGATCTCTGGGTCCAACTAATTCCAAACCACTGACTCCACTTTAAATAGCCAGACGTCCCTGACATCACCAATCATACTGACCCAGTATGAAGCCGATTACTTTGGTTGCAAAGACGTAAGCAGTAAAGATTATTTTACAACTCAACCACAAATCTATTGAGACACACCCAGTCAGATTCAAATTCCCTATTGGCAAAAATGCGAGGATCCATCTGTCTGATCCTGCTAAACCTCCGGCAAGCAGCAACTACGTCGGAAAGTTATATCTCTCCAAACTCTTTTACCGCAACATCGCTAAATCTAGGCGATAATTTTCCAGCGAAGTTTACAGGCAGAAACGCAGATATATATACGCATATAAGAAAAATTATAAATTGGGACTGGAAATCGCATCGTACAACATCTAAACCTCTAGGTAATGGACATCGATGATCAAATTTCTCAACATAGGACAGCGTCGAGCAAGATCGCGGGAGACAAATTTCTAGGGTTCTGTGCTAATCTATTGGGGCTCCGAAAACTAGGCTTTATGTTTGGTCTGCTGTTAGAATGAAACTACCTGGATCGGGAGAGGCAGAGAGGCAGAGAGAGAGAGAGAGAGAGAGAGAGAGAGAGAGAGAGATTAAACGTAGAGAGACAGAGAGGAAGATAATAAATAGTAAACGTAATGGGTTTCAATCTCCTGCACTCGATTTCAATCTTGGATCAGAGAACACGCCGGCACCCACTGGCCCCGAGAGAGACAGAGAGAAGGTCGCTTCCTTCCGGTAAACAGCCTACAGGTTGACATTATTCTTTCCCATTCATGTCGCGAAGCCAAAGTAGAGAAAATTCTCCAGAGACGCCTCTGGGGGTAAATTTGGGTAAGTCTCTGATTGTTTGATGGTCAATAATTTAAAATGGGAGCAAAAAGGTCATAAAATTGCTATTAATAGCTCCTAAGCTTTTTGCAAATTGCCGTTAAATTATTACGTGACGCCAATGTGGTCGACTCATAACAGCCTTCAAGCAAGGCAACTTCCTCTCTCTTCTCTTGCCAAAATTCTCTTATATATATTCTCTCTCATCTTTTCTTACTGTTTTTTCTTTCCAAATAGTTTCGGTCATTTTTTTTTTCTCCTTTATTTTTTTAAATTTTAAAATTAAATTACTAATTATTATATAAATTTATAATTAATATAATAATTTATAGTTTATTTTTTTCTTCTTATTTTTTTACTATTTTTTCTCTCCAATAAATAATAATAATAATAATAATAATAATAATAATAATAATTATTATTATTATATATTTATAATTAAAGTAAAAATTTATATTTTAATAAATATTTAAATAAGTAATAATAATTTTATTTATTAATTCAAAAATAAAAAATAAGAAATATATACTACATAATGCTTATTTGTCATTCATTTATAAATAAAAGTAAAATTGTCTTATAGTTAATATTCTTCTAAGTATTTTATGTATATCATGTATATCAAACATCTAAGTATTTTAAAATATATTATACTTAATATTTTTCTACATTGCAACAATATAGAAAACTATCTTAATTAAAATTAGAAAAAATTTTGTGAAGAGGTATCATAGGTCATATTAAAAAAAATAATAAAAAAATGAAACTATAGATAATGTTTATAAACAAAAGTTAAAAAAAAAACTTAAAAATTAATTATTTATTGTAGACTTTTGAGTGCATCTACCTTGTACAATCTCTCTAAATTATCAAGTCTTTCAAGAGATGTTGATGGATCTACTTTAATTAAAAAGCTTATATAAAGTGTATCCTCTCCAGAGCCTATAGTGACTAATTGACTCTTGAAATGAGTCTTTTGTTTTTTGTTTATAAATATTATTTATAGTCTCATTTTGTTCTTTTTTAAAACATATAATATTTATTCCCAAATTCTGTTATATATTTGCTCAAAGGAAAAAATATATCAAGCATAATGCCTTTTTGAAATATTTAAGACACTTGGTATACATGAAGTATATGGTATAATTGGATGATATTAATTATAGAGCAATTTTACTTTTGTTTATGAATGAATTATATATGAAAATTATGTATTTCAAATTTCTTTTTTTTATTCTTGAACTAATAAATAAAACTAATATTACTAACTTAAATATAAATTAGAATTTAAGTTATTACCTTAGTTGTAAACATATATAACAATTAATGACTTAATATTGAACTTTAAAAGTAAGAGAGATATTAGTAAAAACTATTGAGTACAATAATATTAGTTACATATGCACCATATAGATGTCATATTATGACTTAACAAATTTTTTTAAATATTTTATAACAATTTTGTTCTTAAATAGATAATTTTAAAATTACTAACTTATATGTAAATAATTAAAAATTTAGTAATTTAAATATAAACTTATCTATATGTTTAAGCATTTATCATGCATGCCCTATTTGATGGTATGCCTCAACCACCTTATTATTTGTTAGGACCTTTAAGTTTGATTTTTTATGGGGACCACTTCTTCATTCACTCACTCTTTGTACTGCTCGATTAACAAATTGGCTATGAATTGTTTGTAGTCACATTAAGATGGTTTGGACTTGTATGCATCTAAACTTTCTTTAAACCTTATTATACCACTTTAAATTTAACTAACTTTGTTGTTTATATTATATGTGAATATTTAAGTGTTATTATTTTATATGAATAAATTATTTTTTAAAAAATAAATATACATGCAATATTTAGTGGTATATTATTCAATGTTATTGAATATACATGCAATAATATGTCATTATGATCACAAATAATTCATTTTATATATTAATTAAGAGAAGAAATGCATCAATTACATTCATTCAATTGGAACAATTGAAACGGAGAGGAACTTGTAAGTGAGAAGTGAACAACATCAAAAGAGTTATCATAAAGTAAACAATTAATTGAACATTTTTTGTAAGACAAAGACTAACTATATCTTACTTTGATTTTTCATCAAAATCTAAAATTGATACATAAATCAAACAAAGTGAATAAATAAATAACATATACAATTAAAAAATGTAGTAAAACAAAAAATACAATAACAATAATGACATACCTCAATTTCTATTTTTAACTCTCTTTTGCTAACATTGTACCAACTTGTGTAATTTTTATTAGATTTCTTAATAAAAACATGAATATAAAATATTAATTTTTTTTTTTGGATCTTGAAAGTAAATATATTTATATAAATAATATTGTAAAAAAATATATATGAGTTTGCAAAAACTTAAACCATTAATGCATTTAGAGGACTTGCCTTAGCCTAATAATTGATTTCTCTCTTATAACCTTTTATTATAATCACATGTTTTTATATAGAGTTTTCATATATGTTAGGAAGAGAAAGGACCAATAATATATACATACAAACACAATTTCATGGTTTAAATTAGACATCTTTATCAATTTTCAAATCAAGATTGAAATTATAGTCTTTAATAGTATAATAATGTACATAATTGTTCATTATTATCAAGTCATATTATGATTAAATTCTTCATAAGAATATTATTTAGGAATATTCTAACATTATTAATTGGAAAATTTTAACACTTTCTCACTTATCTCAATTAATATATATTATATTAATTATTATACACAAATAACTTTAATAGTTTTTTTATGATTTCATCATAATGTCATAGTACAATAAATTATTTAATGTGAATTATAATGATTATGCCTTATTTATTCACAACACTCTCTTCCTTATGCTACAACATTAGCAATCTACCATGGAAGGCTTATAAGATATATATATATATTCTCATAATGGTTCATAATAATGTTTTATAAAGACTTTCATATTAATTTTAAAATAACAATGTGTACACAATCAGAGGATAATATGAGATGAATAATGTATGTTGAAAACATATTAGCAATCTCAAAGAATTATTACATAATACATTATTAATTATTATTAGTACAACTATGACTCATTTTAATAATATATTCTCCATATAATGTTAGTTGTAAACTTTCATATCAACTTACTATCATAAAATCAATCAGTATTTTATAAATACTTTTTGTTTTTGAATCTTCTCCTTAATAACAAAATATTTTAATTCTCATTAAATTTGGTATCCTTTAAGCACTTGTCATTCTTGGGGAAGAATACTATTATGAAATTATCACATATATTTTTAGTGACTTGATAATGAAGTCAACAATTCCAAGTCTTAAAATAAAAGTTTATAGTCATAATGCATAAATTATAATTTTAAATTGAACTACAAACTATACTTTTATAATAGGTAAAATAATGATAGACAATTTTTCATTATTCCACAAAATTTCTCCTTTCTTAGTAGAAAAATAATTAAATGTGAACTTTTTACTATCAATGCATCTAGCAAAATTTAAATCCAAATATCCAATCACATTTAAGTGTTTGGATTTTTGCACATAAACATACAATTATTTGTTCATTTAGATAGCTTAATACTTTCTTTATAGCTTTATAATGATCCATTCTATGATTACTTTAACACTTATTTAACATTTTAACTACAAAACTAATATTTGGTCTAAAGAGATTTGCATATACATTAAGCTACCAACAATAAAGGCATATGAAAATAATTTCATTTCCTTACATTCCACCTTATACTTGTAACATTACATGAAATTGAATTTATAACTTTTCTCTATGATAATAGGTGAACACTTATTAAATTTCTTTATAATTTTCATGATATAGTCTTTTTGAGACAATCTTAACAATTCTTGTGATCTATCATAAAACATTTATATTCTTGTCATATATGATGTCCCTCTTATATCTTTCATTATAAAATTTTTTCAAAGAAATTTTTCAATTGCACACAATATATGTAAAACATTAGTAATAAGTAACAAATAAGACTAGAAAATAAATTTACTTCTACCAATCTTTTGGTATATACATCGAGCAACATTTTTCTTTCTTAAATCCAAAAATGTCATTATACCATTGTAAGGAAGCTTGTTTTTGTCTATATATTAACTTTTTTAACCTACACACCATTTAAACCTTTCCTTATATGGATAAAACCTTTAAGTTGATCCATTTAAACTTCCTCTTCAAAATTTCCATTAAGAAAGACAATTTTCACATCCATTTGATACAACTCTAAGTCAAACTAAGCTACTAATTTCATAATAAGTTTCAATACTTTTATTATTATGAAAATAAAGTTAGATTTTTATTGATTCTCATATGATGTGAGCCCCAAAAGACATGACTTAGGAACCTAATACACATAAAGAATCAAACAAGAACCTAATAAAGCTAAATCAAATTCTAATTGTACAAGACCTAGACCATATGTTCAAAGGAACACAAACCTAGGTATAAAAAGGGATATGGACACCACAGTCCATAAAAAAAAAGGAATTTGGGAATGATAAGTCAAATTAAACATCATAAGAAGTGTTAATTCTTAATAAGTTATTTAGTTTTTAAAAGAATCAAAGAAAAAAAATTCTCATTTTATTTTCACTAATGATTTGCTTTTTGCTAATAATAAAATCAAATTTATTTATAAGTTAAATTTGTAACCCTAACCCTAGAGATAATGACAAACATCTTAAATAAACTAAAAACAAATCTACTTCTATTTGTTTTAGGAGTTATCTCATTTTATGATAAATTCCCATTAAGAGTGGAGTTTATTGTTACCTTAGCTAATTAAGTAGTTCAATCAAATTAATAAAACCTTAGACCATACTAAGATATGTTTTGGCATACTTCAAGCTTAAATTAGTTTTTTGGCCCAAATTTCTTTAATCAATCCATTAAGTGGCTCTTTCAACCTTTTAGCTATTGAATGTGTCATTGCTCCTTTTTCCATGCTTGATGGATCCTTAAAAGTCCTATATACATTGGCTTTTCCATGTATCTCATAATTTCCCCTCCTTAAAAGGATTCATCCTTAAATCATCACCTACATTAAAGATAGCATTAGGAATAACCTCACACGTACTCCCTTACATGTTTCACTTCACTCTCTTACAGTATGACACTCACTTTTATATTTGCACACTATATAAATTTGACTTTTCTCTCTTATTCCTTTATTGAACTAAACAAACTTAATCAAAGTCACCTTTATAACCAGTTCATTCAAACAAATTAAAATCAAAGAAATTTAAGAAAACTCAATGAATTAAGGTTATGGAAACACAATAAAAAAAATAATTAAACCCAAATCCTTGTAGGAACTAAAAAGAAATAAGGAAATAAAGCCTATATCTCCCTTTGACCTAAACAAACAATATTTACTTTATAAATAAGGAGTCAAATAAAATTTTTTTCTCTTTTTTTTTTTTCCTTCTTTCATACCTTTTGTTAAGGTACGCCTAACATAATTTTACCATATACATTTATCATAACTTTTGAGATATGAACATTACTCAAAAACATCATATTTTTTTTTATAATATTCATCAATATTATAAGGTTTTATAGTTTTCACCTTTTATTGAATTACTTTTAACCTCCTTTATACATACCTCAAGGGTATCTAATTATTGAGATTTTTTATAAAGCAAGTAGACATAAATATAATTTGATTAAAAAAACATTTATAAAATTGATGAAATGTAATGTTTTTTTTTTTTTAGGGTTAAAGTGTCAAAATACCCATAAATATTAGTGTGCATAATTTTAAGAAGTTGGGTGCTCATTGTAACTTCTTTCATGCTTTATTTAGTTTGTTTACACTTAATACCATTCATACATATTTTGATATTAGTAAAATTTAAATTAAAAAAATTCATTATTGAACAATCTAATTAATTTTTGTTTATATATATGATTCAAACCTTTATATCATAAATAAGTAGAATTGGGCTACTTTTAATTTCAATATTATGATACATGGTAAGCAAGAATTCTTTTAAATTTAATCATATTTCAATTGACATAAAACATTAATAAGAATATATTAAGAAAAGCATTTGTATTTTTTTTATCAACTAAACCAACTAGATCATAAAAAATTTTGGTATTATTATAGATGCATGAATAATAACATTTGAATCAAGCCATCAAGTATTATAAAAAATATCAATTAAATTTGATTCAAAACATGCTAAGGTATTTAATTTACCTTTTTATTTTTTTGAACCAAACCTTACATTTTAGGTAATTTTTTTGATAATGTTCAACCCTTTATATAAAATTAATACTTATCCCCCTTTTCTTTCTTCATTTTAGCTTAAGGAGTATAAGTAGGCTCTTTCTTTTTCTTAAATTGGTTAACTTTTACTTTTATTCCTTTCTCAATTTTCTTATCCATAAAATTAATGAAGTGATTCACTTAATTTTTTTTTGTCTTATTTCCTCCTAAATAAACATACTAGCCAACATTTCACATTTTTTTATAGTGTTATAAAGAATTTGAAATGACTCACATATAGGAGGTAGTGAATTCAAAAAAAACTACACTAAAAAGGAGTTCTTCACTATTAGTCCTTATAGTCATAAGTCTTATTGTAAAATTAGTCATCTCAATAATATATTCTTGCATAGTTCACAACCCAGTAAACTTTATAGCCGTGAGTTTTGTCATAAGAGTACCAGTCAATAATAGTACAAGTCAATATTTATAACACACTAATAGTACAAGTCAATATTTATAACATATAAGTGAACATTGACATGTTTATATCATTTTAAGAAGTTCAACTTTTGAACAAAATAACAATTGAAACATGTAAGTGAATTATAACAATTGTATAATTGTAAATGCTTATAATTAATTATAAATCAGATAAAACAATCAAAGTATATTGTAATTCTCTTCTACAAGATCTTATAAGATACTGTTATAAATAATATTATTAACTTTAACAAGTAATTAAATATATTTGATATTTTTAAGTAAACAAATATATTTAAGTTAAATATTAATTTATCTCAATTATATTACTAATTACAAAATAATAATTTAACTTTAAATAAATTTTAAAATTCTAATATTATTAATAATGATGATTTATTTAATTATTTTTTATTTTTATAAATATTTTATTAAAATTATAAATAAATTACTTATTTATATTTATCATTAAATATACTAATTTGGTCACTTTAATAACTAGTAAACTATAATAATAATGTATGCATATAAGTTTAAATATTCTAGTTTAATTACTTTGATAATAATCAAATTATAATAATAGTATATACATAAAGTTAAATATACAAATTTAATCAATTTAATAATTAACAAATTATAACTATTATATATACATATAAGAAAACTTTGTTTGCTTTGATAATTAATAAATTATAATTATAATATATGCATATCAAAACAGCTTGTTATCCATTATCATTAAAAAAAAAAAAAAAAAACACACAAAAAACAAGTCATGGGATCGTCAGATCGAATATAAACATTATTAAGTAGAAAGGTAATAAACATAATGAATCAAGTGGTTGTAACTAATTTTTTTTACTTATCAAGAACCCGTGTTGGACGGCATACAAACACGATTTTAGTGTCCCTTCTTAGGTCATCTTTAAGTAATTTATAATTTCTTGTGTCTTAAAACGTCCTTTTCCAATTTCATATCAACACAATTTTCTAATTTGATCTTTAATAATTTCTTAGGATAAGTGTATTAGTCACCATCATCCCTTATCTCAAGTGCCAAAACCTTTTTAAAGAAGGAATTTTATAATTCCTTTGTTGCGGAGTTGAATAGCTAAACAGAAATATAAAATTATTTATTTTTATTTTTATTTTTTATAAATAAAATAATGATCATTGTTAAAGTCACCGTTGTGCTCTAATCCTTTAAAAAGGAATTTATAATTTCCTTACCACACATTCGGATGGTCTTAAAATGAATCTTAGTTGCCAATACCCAAATCATTAATTACCCTTTTTTTTAATAAATAAATTTACATCGTAATTGAATAATCAATACCAAACTTGAAAAATAATAATAAAATCTAAATATTTTTTAAACAATTAAAAAAAATAATAAATATATATATATATATATATATATATATACACGTAGATAAATAAATATTTAATTTTAAAATAAATACTTGATACTACTTATTAGATTTTAATAATTCTCATAAATAAAATAAAAAAAATCATATTATTTCGTGTTATTCAATTTAATAAAAGAATTGACCCTTTAAATTCATGTATATTGATTATAATTAATGAAAACATGTCTTTAATGGGTACTCCATGGGTGATGCTTGTCCGTGTTTTTTTTATTTTATTTTTATTTTTTTTTATTTTCATCAAGCCTTGACCATATGATTAGTATATCTGTCAAAATATCATTTCTTTGATTGGATCAAATGAACTTAGGAAATCACTCATTTTGAAACGGCAAACATTAAATACTATTACTTCGATGATCAATTTTAATTAAAGAAAAAGTACTGTGATCTATACAGAAAATAAGAACTAATTAAGATTTTTTTTTCTTGATATTATACCCTTAATTAGACAAGGAAAAAGCAAATGACAATTGAGCACAATGCAGATGTAGCACCTTTGGGTCATGGTGGCTTTGACGGCATCCCCCTTTAGCACAAGAGCACGGCATCCACGCCAAAGTTGATGCCTTTCGAAGCCTAGTTCCTACTCCAACTCAGTCTACTTCCGATCTATGATACCCCACCAAGCACAATAGAGAAAGCTATTGAATTTTTATTGAAAAAGGCCAACGCACAAACAAAAACAAATCAAAAGAGATTATGTACAAACTGGAAAAATATTGAATCACAAGTACCCGCCAATTATGTGCCGTTTTTAGCGAGCCTGTGGACCCACAAAAGAACACAAGAAATAGCCAAAAATGAAAAGAAATTCCAGTTGAGGTGCAGACAATATAAAGATGGATGATAAGAAAACTGCATTTAATAAATTCTGTATCTTCATTTCACTGTTTTTGATCAATTGTTTTCAAGAACCAAATGGAAAATGACAGAAACAACCAAGACCCAGATGAAACCGAGCCTGAAAAAGAAGGGATATTCAACTTCCCGAGCTTAAGAAGTGAGGCGGTGCATAGTCATGAAGAAAAACAAAAGGCGAGAGAAAGAGTAAGTTTGACCTGAGACGAGGAGCCAGCACAAGAGAGTTTAAAGGAGAGGGTTCAGAAAAGACTGAATAAGTTTTATTATCATTACAAGAACAGGGCGAAAGCGAGATTGAGAGTGGACATACAACAGAGGAGTTATGGAAGTAACAATTTCTTTAGTGTGCTGTGAGATCAAGGAGTTATGCTAAGAAGAGTTAAGAAGTACCAAATGACAAGAGAACCCGAAACGCACAACTGTAGGAATGCTAAGAGTATTTTCTTAAATAGAAAAAGCTTGTGCCTAAAAGGTCTGTGAGTCCTACAATTTTTTTTTTTAAATAATTTTTTAATTTTTTAAGTTTAGTTTTTTGTGTTTGAAATTAGTAGATGTGTAACTATGTTAATAAAATTTACAACTAAAACAAAAGAAGATATAACTAGATATATTTTAATATTTTTATAACCCTTTGCAAAAAATTTCTTATATATTATAAATTTTAGTATTGCAAATTTATTGATTTTACACAAAAAAAAAAATTAAAATTTAAAAGTTATAATATGTTTATATACAAACACAAATCACAAATCATTTACAAACCATTTATACCTCTAAAAAACCAAAGCTTAGATGCATAGGACAACAAAAACATCCTCAACCATCCTGTCATCAAAAAATATGTAAATGTGTAGATATATTTAGCACAAAAAGGACGCCAAATTAGTTAGAGATGTTTTACGTTAAATTTTGAATTTATAATTAATAAATTTATGTTAGATTAAATTATTTTCTTACAATTTTCACAATATTCGATCTCTTTATAATTAAAGAGATTTTTAAAATATTAAAAATTTAATATTTTTACTTTCTTGGTTTTTAGTAAGTATGGGTCTATGTGTTTCAAATTGTATGATTTTTGATGGATTGGATTGATTTTGACCTATGCAAATCAAATGATATTTTAATAATTAGATTAGCTTTATAGTTAGTAGAAACAAATTTACATATAATTATTAAAATAATATTTTAAAATAGTATATTAATAAATAATATCAAAAATTATTAATATTTTTTTTTTTATTATTTGAAATTTTTTATTTTGTCAAAAGTAAGAGATAATTTTTTATATTTTCTTACACTTTTTAATAAAATAATATCATTCAAAAAATTATCCAAACTTATATATATATATATATATATATATATATATATATATATATATATATATATATATATATATATATATATATATATATATTTCAAGTTAAAAAAAATTTAGTAAACTAATTATCTAACTATATTTCTTTAATTTTATGAATATTTAGATATTTAATTTAATTTAAATTTATTTTTTAAAAAAAATTTAATATTAATTTAATACTTAATTTATAATTTTTTTTAATATTTTAATAAAATTAAGATTTAATATTTTTTTTATATATAATTAAAATATATATAATGTAAATACTGATCATTTAAGAAAATAAAAAAAATACTTAGAAAACAAAAAATTTTTCAAATTCCTTTTTTTTTTTTTTTTTTTTTAGAAAAAAATATTTTAAAATTAATTTATTTATCATAAAAAAAAAAAAATATTTATAATTTATATATTTTTTTCTTTTTTATCTTCTTAAAAAGAAAAGTTTACTCACAAATTCCTTTTTTTTTTTATTTTACTCATTTAAATAAAATGTAAACAAAAATGTACTTCTTGCATAGGTTTAATATTAATTCTAAATATAACATACATCAACTACTTTATTCATTTCAAACTAAAATATAGAAATAATAAATTTATATAAAGTATGTATATTTCAAATTATATTTTATTATAACTTAAAATTATGTATAAGTTTATTTCAAATTTAATGGATATAATATAATCAATGACAACTCCAATAATTTATCCTAATCAATTTTTTTTAAAAAAATTAATCAATCCGACAACTTTAAATTTTGAGTGGAATTAAGAAAATTTTTTGAATGAAAACAAAAGATTTAATTCATTAGATATTAAGATTTAATTCACTTTTGTAGGGGATTTGATGAAAGGGCTCAAAATGGATACAATATGGCATTGTAAATCATTGAAAGATCTTTACTATAATTTCATTAGGTTAAATCCCTTTAAGAATTCTAATGAAAGATACATGTTGGTGCAAACCTCTTGATAACCTTGAAACTTGGAATATAATTACTTCAAGTCGTATATCCAATGTCACTTTTCTTAAGGCAAAATTTGCCCTCACTAATATACAACAAAGGTTTATGCGAATTTCCTCATAAAATAAAATGAAGCACACTTGATTGTAGGTTACACTTACTGAAATCAAGTCCTTGAAAAGTTATTGTATTTTTAGAATTGCTCTCTAGAATGTCTATAATATTTCTATAATAATAATATAGACAATTAGATCCTTGATATGGAAATGGAGAAACCAAAAGAAGAAGGAAGAAATTTGATCATCTAAACAAATGACGAGTTTCAGGTATTTATAAAGTTTTAAGTATATGCTACGTATATAATTTCTTTATTTTCTATCATTTATTATAAAACGACATATAAAACAATTAGTTGACAATTGACACAAAACATTCATCCAGTGGTTATGAACTTTGCATGGTCTGTCATTTATTATAAAATGACATATAAAGCAGTTAGTTGACAATTGACACAAAACGTATGACCTTTGCATGGTCCAACAATTGTCCCAGCAAATAACTTTTTTAGTTATTTATTAAAGGTCACATTTATTATCCAGTAGACACAACAAAAAACTATTTGAGGGTTTAAATCAATGGTTGCATCACCCATTAGACACACCACCTAGGTTCAAATTCCAATAGCTACAACTTTTCCTTTCTTTTATTTTGAAAATTCTAATAATCCCCCACCATTTTCAAAAATTGAAACATATAAAGGATCTCTAGCAATTCTATAGTCATATAGTAAAGGTGTCTTAAAGATTGAACCTTTACATAGTGAAAAGTACATTACAACATATCTAAATAATATGGTAGACAAGTTTTGAACCATATATCCTTTTTGATAAGTTATAGAAACAATTTACACACATAACAGTACAACATTATACTTCTCTTTTAATAATTGACACATTAAATGCCATTGTGTCCATATCCTTTTCATGAATGCTTTAAAGCAAGCCCTTTCAAAATATTGAAACATATAAAGGATCTCCGGCAATTCTATAGTCATATGCATAAGTAAAGGTGTCTTAAAGATTCAACCTTTACACAGTGAAAAGTGCATTACAACAGATCTGAATAATATGGTAGACAAGTTTTGAACCAACTATTCTTTTTGATAAGTTGTAAAAACAATTCACACACATGACAATACAACATTATACTTCTTTTTTAATAATTGACACATTAAAGGTCATTATGTCCATATCCTTTTCATGAATACTTT
Source organism: Rhizophora mangle (assembly GCA_037832345.1). Classification (NCBI taxonomy): domain Eukaryota; kingdom Viridiplantae; phylum Streptophyta; class Magnoliopsida; order Malpighiales; family Rhizophoraceae; genus Rhizophora; species Rhizophora mangle. Next base: position 494,059 of record JBAPLJ010000186.1, read on the forward strand.
AAAGCCAAGCCCTTTAGCTTAATGGAACGACCTAAACATTCCACATTTATATAGGTAAACTGAGATCCTCACTATAAGACACCCTTTAAAGTCTGTTAAGAATGTTAAACACTCATCCTCCCAATTTATTATGCGAACTAAGCACTATATAACCCCAAGATGAAAATAAAAATTAATTATAGTGCTTCAGTCACAATGATGATGTACTTTGACTCATTGAACTCAAAACTTGACGTTGTATTAATTGTTGAGTTAAGTTTCCATCATGAGTGATTTGTATTTATGGGCTTGAGACCTATCCCTCTTGATGTCTTATTTATCATATCTCTTGTTAATCCTTTTGTTAAAGGATCAACCATGTTTTGATTTGATCTCACAAAATCAATTGTGATTACTCCATTTGTAATCAAGTCTCTCACATTGTTATGTCTAAGTCTAATATGCCTAAACTTACCATTATATACTTAACTATATGATCTTGCCAGTGTTGTAGCATTATGACAATGTATATAAATGAGTACTAGTGGCTTTTGCTATAAAGGAATTTCATAAAACAAATTTCTTAACCATTTTACTACTTTACTTGTTGAAATTAATGCTACAAATTCTATAGCTATAGTGGAATTTGCTATGTAAGTTTGTTTCTTGGAACCCTAAGAAATTACACTCCCACTAAATATAAAAATCCATCCACTGGTAGAAGTATAATCCTTTTTATCAGTAATCCAACTGACATCTGAGTATCCTTCTATAACAAAAGGATGACTTGTGTAACTTATACCATAATTCTTTGTTTTCCTAGGTACTTTAAGATTTTTTTACTCCATGTCAATGCATGTCACTTAGATTACTTGTGTACCTACTCATTTTGCCAACTACATAGGCTATGTCTGGCCTTGTACATGTCATTACATACATTAGACATCCTATCACCTTGGCATATTCCAATTATGATATTGGACTTCCAACATTTGTGGTAAAATTCATGTTGGGATCAAATGGGGTAGAGGCTGATATACAATTTATATAATTAAATTAATTGAGAACCTTTTCAATAAAATGTGATTGATAAAGCATTATGCTCCTTTGGTCCCATAAGATTTTGATTCCAAGGATGACATTTGCCTCATTCATGTCTTTCATATCAAAATTGCTAAATAGAAACCTTTTGGTAACTTCGACTTCTTCTGAGTGAGTCCCAAAGATTAACATGTCATTTACATACAAACAGATAATCACACCTTTTCCTTCTTTGAACTTGCTATAGATATATTTATCTAATTCATTAATCTTAAATCCATTGGCAAGTATCACTTGATCAAATTTTTGGTGCCATTACTTAGGTGCTTGTTTTAGTCCATACATGGACTTAACCAATTTACAGATCTTTTCCTTTTGACCAGGTACAACAAATCCCTCAGGTTGCTCCATATACACTTCTTCTTCTAATTCACCATTTAAGAATGTTGATTTCACATCCATTTGATAAATTACTAAATTATGAATCGAAGCAAGTGCAATGAGTAGCCTGATTGTGGCAATTCTAGCCATTAGTGAATATGTATCAAAATAATTGACACCTTGTTTTGTGTACAGCCTTTTGCAACCAACCTAACCTTAAACTTGTCTATAATTCCATTGACATTTATTTTCTTTGTGAAAATTCATTTGTATCCAATTGGCTTTGAACTAGGTGGGAGTTTTACTAATTTCTAGGTGTTATTACCTATAATGAAATTCATTTCATCATTTATTGCTTTCTTCCAAAACATGGCATCTATTTCATCACTTCATCAAATGTTTTAGGATCATCTTCAGTATTGAAGTAATATGAAATTTTATTACTCATTAGTTCCCTTGTTCCTTCTACTAGGAACATGAAGTAATTAGAACTGAAAGTCTTTACTTTCTTTGCTCTTTTGTTCCTACAAAGTTCAATGACTTCATCATTTTCATTTCCTTTTGCCAACACATCATTTTCCTTATTAAGAACTTATTTTTATTCTAAAATTTTAGGAATAGAGATGAACCTATATTCATCAAAAATGACATCCCTCAATTCTATGAGTATGTTCACAGGTATAGAGTTATTAGGCTCTATGATCATGAATCGATATGTCTTGATATTGTGAGTATATCCTAAGAAGATACACTTAATTCCTCCTTCACCCAACTTTTTCTTTTTAGGTTCAAAAACTCTAATAATTGTTCTATAATCCCAAACTCTTATGTAATTAAGGTTTGACTTCCTTATATTTCATAATTCATATGGGGTTGTTTTGTTCCCTTTCGTTGGAACCCTATTCAAAATATGTCATGCTGTAAGCAATGCTTCCCCCCAAAAATCCATGGCTTAAGTCAGAAGTTGACAACATTACATTAACCATTTCCATCAATGTTCAATTTTTACGTTCAGTAATACCATTTTGTTATGGTACGTAAGGAGCAGTTGTTTGATGAATAATTCCCAAGGATTCAAAAAATGTAGTATCATAATACTCTTCTCCTCTATCTGATCGTAATCATTTAATAGTAGATTTGCATTATAATTCAACCTCAGATTTATAGATTTTGAATCTTTCAAAAACTTCATTTTTAGTATGTAATAAGTAAATATGATAATATGTAGAGTAATCATCAATAAATGTCACAAAGTATCTTTTCCCTCTTAGTGTTTGTGTGTTATACAAATCACATACATTACTATGAATTAATTCTAATATATTGAAAGATCTTTGAATACTTGTAAATGCACTTCTAGTTATTTTTGTTAACACACAAGGTGTGCATTTATCTTTTGATACTTCAAAATATGGAAACAATTCCAATTTAACCATATCATATAATCTTTCTAAAAATTTATATGTCCTAATCTATTATGCCATAAAAAAGCATACTCAACAATATAAATAGAAACATTAGTACTATTATTAGTAACAATATTGAGTTTGAAATCCCATTACAAAGATAGCCCTTTCCCATAAACACACCTCCTTTGGAAAGGACGAAGTTATTAGCCTCAAATACGAGTTTAAAACCAAATTTGTTTAATAGACTACCTGAAACCAAATTTCTCCTAACTTCTAGAACATAAAATACATTTATAAAAGTAATGACTTTCCCAGACTTGAATTGCAATTCTACTTCTTTAATTCCCATAATAGGAACTACAATAAAATTTCTTATGTACATAATAGTACCATCAATTACTAGTTTCTATCCTTTAAAGAGACTTTTGTTCTTACAAACATGTCTAGTAGCCCTAGAATCAATCCATCATGCAGTATCATCTTCTATTAAATTGATTTCTATGATCATAGCAACCATCTTCTCATTTGTTACTCCATAAGAGGCTTGTTTTTCTTTTTTCTTTTTGAACAAACAACACTCATATTTGTAATGTCCTTTCTTTTGAAAAAAATGACATTTGCCATTTCTTTTCTACCTTTTATGTTGGTTTTGTCATCATTGGATTGATTCTTCCTTTTTTGGGAGGACTTGCTTAATTTTCATTCCTCAACTACATGCACTTTTGAAACATGAGAGCCTTACTCTTTAGTTTCTTCTTGCATGCAAAATTTTTCTTCTACACAAAGATGGTTAGCAAGCTTTTCAAGAGAAATATCCTCTGTTTTGTGTTTAAGGCTTCTCTTGAAATTTTTCCATGAAGGAGGCAACTTGTTTATTATTGAACTCATAATAATGGTTTCATCTATAAACACCTTGTATTATGAGAAGTGATTGAGTATTCTTTCAATCTTAGCAAATTATTCCGTTACTAGTCTACTATTAATCATTTTATAATTATTGAATTTAGAGACAAGAAATTTCTTACTTATTGCATCCTTTTGCATGTATTTTACCTCTAATTTCTCTCATAGTTTCTTTATAGTTTGAAAGTTGTAGTAAATGTCATATAATGAATCACTCATAACATTTAGGATGTGTCTCGTGCATATCTCATCATCAGTTGCCCATTTTTGTCTCTTTCTGGTATCAGTAATAGTCTCATTTTCGAACTTTTCTAGTCTTGTCTTGTTCAAAACAGAAGCCACTTGTAATGATACTAACAAAAAATGAACTCTCTTTTGCCAATGTATGAAGTTTCCTCCATCAAACCTTTTTAATTTCATAAGTTTGAAGCCAATTCTTTTGACATTCTAGCCATAGTCAAAAATTTTGCCTTAAGATTGGTGGTGTAATCCTCTTAATAATCTTGGAACTTGGAAGATGATTGCTTCAAGATTGGTGGTGTAATCCTCTTAATAATCTTGGAACTTGGAAGATGATTGCTTCAAGTTATGTATCCAATGTCACTCTCCTTAAGTCAAAACTTGCCCTTACTAATATGTAATAGAGGTTTATGTAAATTCCCTCACAAGATAAAATGAAGCACACTTGATTGCAAGTTGCACTTACTGAAATCAAGCCCTCGAGAAGTTGTTATATTTTCAAAATTACTCTCTAGAATGTCTATAATATTTTTGCAACAATAATGTAAATAATTAGATCCTTGATATGGAGATGGAGAAACCAAGAGAAGAAGGAAAAATTTTGATCATTTGAACAAATGACATTAGAGGTGGTGGTGACCATTTGTCAACAAATGTCTTTAGTTTGGCGGTTTACAACTTGACCATTCATTTGAAGGGTCACAAGTTCAAATGCTACGAATGTAACTTTTCTTTATTTTTTGTCATTTATTATAAAACAACATATAAAGCAGTTAATTAACAACTGACACAAAATGTTTGTTTAGTCTAGCGGTTATGACCTTTGCTTAGTCCAACGATTGTCCTAATAGACACTTTTTTCAGACATTTATTAAAGGTCACTTTTATTATCTAATAGACATAACAAATAACTATTTGAGACTCTAGACCAATGGTTGCATCCTTTGCCCACCACACACATCACCTGGGTTTAAATACCAATAACAACAACTTTTCCTTTCTTTTTATTTTGAAAATTCCAACAATACATTGATTAGTGTTGTTACAATATGTTGCTAAGCAAAAATATTTGTACTCTCATGTTTTCATTTTGTTAGCATACCTTTAATTTTTCCCAGAAAAATTTGATCAATTATTAATTATATATAACTTGAATTTTGACACTTGTATCCATGCCTAATAATGAATTAATGTGTTTTTATACGTTACTGTGAATAATACAAGATTCAACATCAAAAATATTCCTATCATCTTTTAAGGTATTCTATATATTTATATATATAGTCATAAGGTGCCTATCTAATGTAATATTGAGATAGAATACTTCAAGTATTCAACCAAAAAATCCTTATTATTTATAAGATATTCTATATATTTATTCTTTCTATTTTAAGTGGCTCAATGAGATTAATTGACTAATTAAAATTGAATTTATTAATTAATCCTCACTTTTTTTAGGTGGATTAAGTATATTGGTTAACCAATTTAAGGTAAATTTACTAGGTCACCATTACTTTTTTAAGTGGTTTAAAATGACTAGTAGATTAAATATAATGTTCATATAAAAAAGATAAATTTATTAATTTATTTGTCCTATTTTACTTATAGTCATTTAAGATGATCCAAGGATTAAACTATTTGACTTAAATTAATATTCATATCATTTTAAGGTTACTTTATTAAGTTGTCTTTGTTATTTTAAGTAATTTAAAAAAGTTTGATTAAATAAATTATCCTTATTGATATAATCTTAAGTTATTACTTATAACTTAAGGTGATTGGTCAACTAAACTATCTTAATTAAGCTAACATTTATATTATGTAATAATTAATTGCTAAATTGACAAGACTTTAATTAAACTATATTTATTAATTCTTATCACATGACAATTAATCTACTAAATCATTATTATTTGATTGCTTATGGTTTATAGTTTAAGAACAAGTTTATTTCATTGATTGATTGGTTTTGCTTTCATAGTTTTTTCTTTTTTGTTCTAACATTACTTTTATTGTTTATTGATTGTTTAATTTCATGCATTTTATATTTATACTTTAATATGAACACAAAATGGTAGAGATAAGTTTATATTTGGATCACTAAGTTTTTGATTATCCATATCCAAGTTAATAACTAAAAAATTGTCCAATTAAGGTTAGCACTATAAAAAAAAAAAAAGATTCATGAATAGGTCAAAATTGTTAGTTTTTTTAACATTATCATTATTTGCTGATATGTCAACCTGCATGGCATAACATATCAAGCTAACCCAAAAAAAAGGTCATGTTGACACATCTTCTCTCTCTTATTTGACTCTAACCCAAAAAAAAAAAAAAAAATCATTTTTTGACTCTTCCCTTTCTCATTCTTAGGCTTTGCAGCCCCTCTATAGGCCTCAAAAACTTGAAAGGAAAAAACCATAAAATCTAAAAAATTGAAAGAAAATGGGAGATGAAATTTTAAAATTTTATTTTATAAAAGGAAGAGTTTGAAGCTCATGAAGAAAAAAAAGTGTTAGATAACCTTAAGTAAAGACCAACTTCGACATTAAGGTGGGTTTATTAATATTTTGAATCCTATGTTTTCGAATTTTAAGTTCTCCATTTTGTAGAAAAATTATGTTGATAAATTTTTTGTAGAAACTCATTATTTTAGATATAAACTAAAACCCTTAATTATTTGTACTTATTGAAACTCAATGCTTTTACATATGTACAAATTAATAAAAATTGTTGTTAAGTTTATTTGTTTACTATTCATCTCTCTAGAATAGCATAATGTGGTGGGTCATTAATGAGAAACTCAATTATCTCTTTTAAGGGTGACATTAGACATAAGAAAGATGTGGTAGAATTCAAAAAATTTTGTGTGTAGGATATAAGAAATACTATTAATTATCTATTATAAGGTGAAATTTTAAATAAGGACAAAATTATGATTTTTAATTATCATATTTTAAGGTAATCATTAGATGAAGGCCTTTGAGTGTTGTATAGTGATAATGATCTTTGAAATATGGTTAAGCATTTATTAAAAAGTAAAGATAAGAAAATTAAGTGCTATGTAAAGTATCATGAAACTGTTGATATTGAGGCAATGCAAATACTTAGTATTTTGGATATAAATGATGAAATTGATAATATGGATATATAGACATGCATTATAGAAGGAGAGTTAGGTAGATTTAAAGTTCAATGAGAAAAATGTTGATAGATTTAAGATTAAGAAAGAGAGCATAGGATGTAGATGCCTTTGCAAATTTTGTTGTTGTTTATGTTTAAGAAGCCCCTAAGGAGAAGGGTAAAAAGCCATTAATTTATAATGATATAGAATAAAATAAAGGATTTTAAAAATTATGAATTGAAATTTTCTCTTATTCTTGTTAAAGCTATGATAGATGATGTTGAGGAGCTTCTCAATGCAAGATGACTTGTCCAAAATTTTTACAATACTAAATGTAACAATAATGTAAACAAAAAGGGGTATGGTGAGGAAACTAGTACTAATGGTAGTTAAAAAAATGAAATAGTAATCATTAAGGATGATAAAGGTAGAGCTAATGTAGGTAAGCCAAAATGGAATGGAAAGGATGATAGGTACCAAACTAACTACTTAGATTTTAATATAAAAAAAGGGTTATAAGTCAGAGGGATCAAATGGGAAAAGTGAGAGAGATGAATTTATGAGGAAAAAAGGTAAGGCACTCATATATGATCAATACTCTATGGATTCATAATTACTTATATTTTAATAAAAAATGGAGTAATAAGTCAATAGGATTAGATGGGAAAAGTGAGAGAGATGAATTTGTGAGAAAAAAAAGGAAAGGCACTCATATATGATCAATACTCTAAGAATTTATAATTTGTAATAGATATACAATTTCTTAATGATAATCAATTCAAGCAAACAATTATGAAATATATATTGCTAATAGAGTGGAGATAGAATATTCAAGGAACAATTGGTATTTCATGAATATATATTGCATAACACCAAATTGACCTTGAAAAATCATAGTTGCAATGTATAGGAAATGTGTTTTTAGAGTGACCAAACTTTCCAAGGAATACCACAACTACTATGCTAAGGTGTTCTTTAACAAAAGGCAAACTACTACATAGCATGCAAAAAATATTTTCAAAAACTACTAAAGAATTAAGACTATGAAATACAATAATATGCAAACTCTCTATAAAGAATAGTGTTGATTTGATGTTAATATATATAAAATGGTGATTACAAAAAAACTAGTGCTAAAAAAGCATACTAGTAATGTTCCTCAGAGTATGTAGTTTTGTAAGACTTCTGAGATGAGCTTTTGAAGTCTAATCTTAAGAATATAATTATGTTTAAAGTTCACAAGCCATCAAAAAGGAGGAAATTGTTTATTTTTTACTACATGTATATAGCCTTTGAATGTTGTAAGAAAGGGCTTATAAAAGATTATAGGAAAATTGTGGGAATTAATAGTGCTTTCTTGAAAGGACCTGTGGATTGAGTTATCTTATTTTATATTAGTCAAGATGAAAATAACTAGATTTTCTTTATTGCTTGGGCTATGGTTAAGAAGGAGACAACTACAACATGGAGCTGGCTTTTTTTGCTTGGGCTATGGTATTCATGAACCTAATTTTAAAATTTTACATATATATTATCCTATCTATAAATTTTTGTAGCAATTAATGTCTCAATTATGAACTTATAAAATACTTAGTGACTTAAATGTAAACTTGTCTATAAGAAATTATAAAGGTTGTGAAGGCTCAATCTTTAAAATGTGAATTATTTGCAATTTTGATCATAAACAAAAATGACCAAAAAGATAAAGGCTTAACTGCCTATATAAAGATGCAATCCTAATATCATTAATCCTCAAGATTTGGAGCAAAAAAGAAAACAAAGAATGTCAAGCCTATACAAGGTGTATGCATTCAAGAGTTTTAAGCTACCAATGGATAGTAATGGTTGGAGTGTAATATCTAACAAACAACTTGTAAGTGTTAATTATAGTGCTTGTTATGTATTCATGAATTTGTTATTTATATTACTAATCCTTATTAACTTATCTTTTAATTTATTTAAGATAAAATCTAATTTTTGATCAATTAAAAACTTAATAACCTAATTTTAAACTTTTACATACATATTATCCTATCTATAAATTTTTGTAGCACTTAATGTCTTAATTATGAACTTATAAAATACTTAGTGACTTGAATGTAAACTTGTTTAAAGGATAATATAAGGTTGTGAAGGATTATCTACCTAAGGTTGAATATAAATTCTATGCAAGACATATTTTTGCTAAATGGAGAAAGAAGCATATGGAGTATGAATTATTGACACTATTTTGAGATTCTACTAAGGTTACTAACATCCCAAATTTAGAGAATTTATTGCAAATGAAATTGCTATCAATTAATGCATACAATAACTTTGTAAAGCATCTTGTTGAGAGATGGTGTAGAGCTTACTTTAACACTTCAATTAAATGCAATATTGTGGATAACGATTTATGTGAAACAGTCAAAAGTAGGATAATGAAAGCTAGGTCAAAGTGTATTTTATTAATATTTAAGGGAATTAAGATGATGGAGATGACTAAATTAAGGACAAATAAAAACATTTATACCAAATGGAAAGATGGTTTTAGGTATAGGATTAGGAAAAAAAATTTATGAATGCAAAGGGGCAAGCTTTGATTATCAAGTAATTTTCAATGGTGCTAATGGGTATTAGGTTATGCATAAAGTTGTCAAGCTAGTTATTGACCTATATAAGAGAACTTATTCATGTAAAAGGTAGGGATGTGTCTAGCATACCCTGTTGTCATGCTATTTATGCTATCTTGAATAAGGGAGCAAACTCATCGATAATCTTCACCCTTGGTTCACCAAACCAAAATACTTGGAGACATACTCATTTATGAGGGACCCTACAAAAGGTAAGCACTTTTGGGAAAAAAGTGAAAAGGACTAATCGATTACCTTTGAAGATCATGCTTGATAAACTAAAGAAGCAAATAATTAAAATCAATTTAGAACCTTATTTACTTAGAAGTAAGCTAAGCAAAACAAGATTAGTTATGACTTGTAAAAACTACCATGAAGTAAGACATAACAAAAAAAAAACTGCAAAAAATGCCTTATATCCTTATCCTCCCAAACCTACAAAACCTGTAAGATATCTAACTTTTAATTTCTTATTTCTTTATTTATTAATCATTAAAATGTGAATTATTTGCAATTTTGATTATAGACAAAAATGACCAAAAAGATAAATGCTTAACTATTTACATAAAGATGTAATCTTAATGTCATTAATCCTCGAGATTTAAAGCAAGAAAGAAACTAAAGAACGTCAAGCCTTAAAAATATTGGATCTAGTTTAGTGGCAAAGCCTATGTAGGGTGTATGCACTCAAGAGTTCAAAGCTACTAATGACTTTACAGATGATATTTTGTTTGTAAACATTGTTAATAGGCTCATTTTGTTCTTTTGTAAGGTATATAATGTTTATTTTCTTCTTCCTTAAGCCCTCTTTTGTTTTTAATGGAAGCAACTATCTACAAAGATCTACAGTATTAGGTATATTTGGGATATTTAGGAATGCTTAGTATACATATGTATAATGTACATGATACATTTAATATGCTTTTACATATCACAATGTTACTTTTGATTATAAATGAATGAAAAATGACACTTATATAATTGAAGATTTCCTAAATTTTATTTTTAATTTGCATTAACATCTTTAATAAGGAGGAAATAAGCATTCTTACACCTTTTACAATAAGCAAGTCCTAAAAGACCAAATAGCAATCATATACTCTCAACTCCTAAAGATTTTGATTCACCCATGAACTTTTTTAAACAATAGCAACCTTAATTAGATGAATTTTTAGTTGTTGACCTAAATTTAGACAATTAGAAACTTAGTGACTCAAATGTAAACTTATCTCAAAAATAGTAATTCTCAAAAAATTTATCTCTAAATTCTTTCAAGAATTAACATCATATTTAACAAGTAAAATAATTTAGTTTACATGTTACTTAATTTAATGAATTCACTTTTATTTTTATAAATTTTGCTAATGTATTTTTGATACATTGTAGACCAAAATTAATGTGTCTATTTGTATAATATTATTATAGAAATTGAAAGAAAATCTCACTCATTTTCTCTCACTCACTCATGATTTCTCCTAAATTTATAACTTAAAATTGTCACATGATGATCTCTCTTTAATTCATAAATTAAGGGAATTAAAAGGAAAGAAAGGATAAAAAAAAATCTCCTCCCAAATTTCCAATTTTGTTTTCTTGAAATGGGAAAACAAAAAAAAAAAGTATTAAGAATTTAATTCTCTTTATATTTTTCCTTTTTAAAAAAAATAATAATTTAATTCCCTTTGAGTTTTTTTTTTCATTTTTCTTATAAAAGAAAAAATTATACCATTTAAGTTTTCTTAAAAAAAGAAAAACTACTTACAATATAAATATATGTTAGTTTTCACCTATTTAAAAATATAAACTTATTTAATTATATATTTATAATCTAAAATAATAATAAAGTTATTTATAAATTTTTCTATTTAAAAAATTAAATAAAAACATATTTAAATCTCTTTTAATTTATCTCTTTATTGTTATCTATCTCTTTATCACTGTAAGGCAGCTACAACATAACAGAAGAAAGATCGCTATAACATAAGTCTCTTACTACCTCTAAATTTTTAACTTGCTTTTTAAAGATTTTTTTTTGTCACTTTATTTCTAATTATATGTGATTTGATTCTTTTATTTGAAGAGTTTTTTTTTTTTTTTTACCTAAATGCGAGATTGAGAGGGTCAATTAAACCAAATATTTTAGGTAGTTTTCTTCTATTATTGGAGAATAGCTAATAAAAGTAAGAAAAAAAAAAGGTTTTGATTATTTTCTTGATTTAATTTCAATTTAAATAAATATTCTTATTTTATGATATTACACTTTTTAATTTCATTTGTTATAGTCTAAGGTTTTGCTATTTCTAATTTTTATTTTTAAGTTTCTTTTAGCATTTAATGAGTCATAACTATAATATAATAACAAAAGGTGAGTTACAAAATAAGTTTTCACTATTTCTAAACTTTTACTTTTTTTTATTTGATTCCAAAGTTGTTGTGTTTCTTTTGTTTTTTTTTTTTTATCTAGATTCTAGATGATATAAAAAATGTTTACTAGTAAACTTATAAGATTGAGTTAATAAGATTAAGCTTTTTTTTTTATGTTGACTATATTATATTGTTTAATATTTATTTGAATATATAGTTATATTTTTGCAATAAGAAAATGATTAGACTTTACCTTAATATTTAAGATAAAAAGAAAAAATAAAATAAAAAAATTACTCCTAAATTCTACTTAAAGTTTTCATAAAAGGGAAAAAATACTTATAATTTATTTTTTCACTTTTAAATAAAATATAATTAAAAACACTTCTTAACTAATATTATAAATTTACACATTACACAAATCTAATACGAGAATATATAATTAAAAAACCAAACGAAACTTAAATTATGAGTATTTTTCACTCATGTAAGTCCATTTTTTTATTTTTGTTTGCATCTTGATTTTTGACTTTAGTAAAAAAAGAACTCTCAAAATTCCCTTTTTCATGTACTTAAAAAGAAAATAATTACTCTTAAATTTTTTCTTTTAAAATTTTTTAAATAGAAAAAATGAAAAACAAAACTTATAATTTAAGTCATCTTTTGTTTTCTTGAAAAACAATAAAAAATGACTCTTAAATTTTCTTTCTTTATTTATATGTATAATATAATTTTTAAAAAGTTAAGAAAAAACTAATGAAATACTTATGAGGCTATATCTAATTAAATTTATAATTTTTTTAAATTAATTTTCACAATTTATAGTATTTAATATTAGATTAATAGTTTATTTATAAGTTTTATTAATATCTTAATAAAAGTATAATTGTAAAATGTAATTTAATAAAATTAAAATTTCAATATGCATTCAATCTTTTTCTTTGAATTATAAAATTACAAGTATGCTTGTCTGGGATCATTTTTTAATTTTTTTTCTCTTAACTAGATTTTACTTGAACAATTTTTCTTCAAAGTTAGTATCTTTGTAACTAAATTTTGCCTAATCAATTTTTCTTTAAGGTTAATTGATTTTTTTATTTTCCTTTTTTTTTTTTTTTTTTGACTAAGTTGATCTAGTTTTTACTGTTATATGTATTTATAAAATTTATTTCACTATTCTATTTATATAATTTATTTATACTTTTGCTTAAAGATATAAATTATGGTTTTTTCAATTCCGATGTTTTCCATAATAAATCAAATAAAAAGAAAAGCTAAATCTATTTATCTGTATGTATTTATATATGTAAGTATATAATGTCAAAAATGAAGAGAATATTGATAAAATGTTAAAGTGATGATATTTATTTAATTTTAGAAATATATAAATATTTAATTTAATTTTTAATTTTCTTAATAAACTACTATGATTTATAGTATTAATCATTAACTTAATAATTAGTTTATAGTATTTTTTTTTTACTATTCTAATAAAATTAAAATTAAGATTTCAATATATATCTAATTTATTTAATTACAATCAAATATGTATTAGAATTTACATAATTTATGTTTGTAGGTGTTTAAAATTCATATAATACAAATACTTATAACTTTGAAAAATAGCAAAAAAAAAAATAATAAAACATAATAATTTTAAAAAAATCATAAATTCAACATTTTGTTTTTTCAAAGAGGAAAGAAATATTTTTAAATTTACATTTTTTTCCTAAAAAATATTCATAATTTACTTTTTTAAAAAATATACAACCAAATCTACTAGTTTTTTTTATATAAAAAATAATTATAATATTAATTTTTTTTTATTTTTTATTTAAATAAATATAAGTAAAAATGTACTTTTTAATGAATATGATAGACTTATATAATACACAATTTGTGAGAAAGTATCAATTATTCTCTCTCTATCATGTAACAATTTTTTATTAATTTATTTGATATCTTATGGCTTCTTCTTAATTCATAAATGAAAAAGTAAAAAAATTAAGTAGTTCTATTCTTTTAAAAAAAAAAATAGAAAAGAAAAAAAATCATGATTTTAGTGTTTTTTTTTTCTCTCTTTGTTTTATTTAAAAGGAAAACAATTAGTTGTTTTTTAGGATTTTTTTTTTTTTTAAACAAAAAAAAATAAATTCTAAAATAAAACAATCAATGAGGCCAATGATTCTCTTTTTCTAAAATTTAATTACTCGTTTACATACTCTCTTTATCTCTACAAATATGAGATTGTGTGTTTTAAATGTCAACTTTACTCTTAATTGATAAAAGGTTGTTCTTTCTAAAGAATTTCAACAATTAAATTAACTTTTTGAAAGGTATTTGTATTTATGATTCTTCCTACCTATATTTTTATTTATGTTTAAACTAAGTTAGAATATACTTTGATTTACTAAAAATATGTTAATGCATGATTTGTACAAAAATATATACCAATTTGTTTAATGTAAAAATATAATGTAAATATATTATTGTATCTTAATTACAAATATTGTATTCATTTTTATGAAAAAGTCTTTTTATTCAATTATAAACTTTGTGTGAGTCTTTTTTTTTTTTTTCTTAATTGTGTTACTAACCAATAATTCATAAATAAGATAAGTGACATAGAAATTGATATTTATAATTTGTTGTGTTTTACAAATAATAAAATAGTTAATATTAAATAAATAATAATGTTTAATATGCACTCTTAATGTAATATTTTTGGCTTTCTTACTCTTTAATATCTATGCAAAACATAACTCATATACTAATCAAAAACCTTCAAATATACCTAAAAACAATATGAATAGCAAAATTCAAGAGAGTAAAGCCCAAAATAGAAATAGATTTGATTTTAATTTTAAAAATATTAATAAAATTAATTTCCTTAAGAGTCATTTACATTAAGTAAGAGTTAACTATTTAGATTTATAATAATTTTATTATTACATTATTTAAAATAATATAATAATTAGAGTATATTTTAATATCAAATTAAATTCATATTAGTATTTCTTAATAAAAAAATTTTTAAAATCCCATAATATGTAGGTCCAAACCTAAAATATAAATATATATAAGTTTATGTGTGCAAATACCAATGTCTATAAAAGGAAGTATAAATAATAATAGTAAGAATAATAATAGTAATGCAAATAATAATATTTTTTTCTATAATGACTAACCCTGTAAAATCTACTAGTCCTATGATTATGTAGGAAATGTAATGAATTATTTCTCTTTTTCATCTAATAAGAGAGAGGAAGAGGGGCGGCCAAAGAAAAGAGAAGGAATGATAATGGACAAGCATAGAAAATTAAGGCTCACTTGTTTTGGTAGAAAAAATTAATGATTTGTAATTCAAAAAATTTAAAATTAAAATAACTTAAAATTTAAATAATTCAAAATTCAAAATCTAAAAGACTTAAAACCTAAATAACTTGAAATTTGAAATAATTCTAATAAGTTTAAACTAAATTTGACTTGAAATTTTTGTTGATGTTAATAAAAAAAAATAAAATTTCGATATATTTTATTTTTAACTAAAAATATATTATTATGAGATTTACTTTTATATTTATAATAATTATGTTTAAATTTTTTTATAAATATTTGAATTATCATAAATCATATTATGTGTTTTTAGAAATATATCCAATATAAAATATTCAATTTAAACTTTTTTCAAGTAATAAAATTTGTATAAATTTACAATAAGGTCAATATCTCACAATTTTCATGAAAAGTAAGTTATTGATATCATGAGCATAATAGGGACAGCCAATTCAAATATATTTGTGGCTTATTAAATTTGAAGTTGATGCAAACAAGAATGTAAAGAATCTAATTTAATTATTTTTTGTAGGATCAAATTGTTATAATTATGTTTCAACTCTAATTCACCTATAATTGCTATTAATCAAGATATAAAAAGTTTTAAAATAATTTTATCATAATTTATCCAATAAGAATGCTAAAAATTTCCTCTTTTTTTTTTAAAAAAAAAAAATCTCTAACATATCTCTCCCAATTGTCTTAATCCAAAATGTAAGTTTCAAGTCTTTAGATACTTGCTCACATGATAAAGACATATATATAGTATAATAAATGTATTAAATACAATTGTTACAATATATAATATTTAAAAATATTGAATATAAATAAAGTTGGATACACATTAGCAACATTTTTTTTTTCTAATTGATATATATTCTATTGATAATATTAATTTATTACATCTAATATATCATTTGAACATTTTTTTAACAGATTAAAATTTAAATTATTAACATTTAGTTTTTGATAATATGACATATAATAATTTTTTTTGAATTAATATGATAAAAACAAGTAATTAATTTATATATCATATAAAAGAATAATAAATTAACTTGAAAATTTATTTGAATATTTTGAAATTTAAAATATGAGTAACTTAAAATTTAAAATATATAGAATTTAATTAATTTAAAATTTTAAAAAATTTAAAAATTGACAAATCTCAAATCAAATGAATTTAAAATTTAATGAATTTGAATCTCAAAATCAAATCAAACCGCCTGTAGGAGGAAGAGATTTTGAATTGAGACGGTTTGCGTAGCGGGCCTCAAATGGGTCTATCATTGGGCCAGAAACCAAGACAGAGCAACGCATCACAGACGAATACCGCAGTAAGAATATGACACCGTTTGGAATCTTGCAACGCTGAGAATAGCCTCTTATCCTTTGTGCTTCACCACTAACGTCAGATCAGACACAATCCTCCTGGCATTCCTCTCAGTGGCACTTTGGTATATAACTGCAATCCCAACACAATTTCTAGAACCTCGACACTAATCCCAGCCTTCATTGCCGCGGCACTGCACCTCTGATGGCGTCTTCTGGGTTCTTAAACTCAGCGGCGGCGTCGTATTGGGGCCAGTTTTGCCCCATAATCTCACCACCATTATCGTTGGCAGCACGGGTGCCATATGGAACCACTAGAATCAGCAATGGGATGGTGTCAGTGAGGGCTACAGGAGGGCTTGTGTTAGTGGAGAAATCGGAAGCGGAGAAACCCAGCCGGCTTAAGATCGCTTATCTTGAAAAAATCATTCCTTTGCTCAAAGAAGAGTTTTCCTACACTAACATTCACCAGGTATTTATATAACTTCACCCTCCCCCCGGGGGTGGGGGAGAGTGTGGGAGCTTGAATTGATATTTGGACTTGAAGAGGGATTTGGGTTGTGATTGAATGGTGAAGTTGTGCATTTGGGTGTTATTAACGTTGGCTGTTTGGTTGGTTGGTTGGTTACTGAGTACGCTGAGAAAATGAAAGAAGAGATAAAAATCCCAATTTATCTGCATCACAATTAACGATCCATTGGTGCATCTGACTGGGCATAGTACGCTGTAGAAGAAACTATGGATGTGTTTGAGCTGAAATTTCCTCCCTGTGGAGTCATGGAGAAAGAGGAACTTGAAATTAAAATTCTTCTCTTATGTTATAGTTATCTGTTGTACCAGCAAACACACTATGACATTTGTGTGAAAATTTCCTTGGTTTGTTGATAATAGCAGCATGCTTGATGCAAACAAAATAAAAATAAAAATAAAAATAAAAACAAAAAAAAGGGGATGCTTTCTGTGGATTGTGTTGCGAAATTTTTGCAGGTCCAGATTAGTGGAATTTAGATGTTTTGATTTCCCCTGGTCTTCATTTGTATTAGGCTCATTGTTTATTCATCTGTTGTTTGCTCACATCATACAGTAATCATTCATGATTATGGCATGTTTAATTTCTTAGGTTCCAAAAATTGAGAAGGTTCTTGTAAACTGTGGTATTGGAGATGCTGCACAGAATGCTAAGGGTTTGGATGCAGCAATTAATGACTTGGCACTGGTTACTGGACAAAGACCCATAAAGACACGAGCAAGGAATTCCGTTGCCACCTTCAAGATCAGGGAAGGCCAACCCCTTGGCATTGCGGTCACGCTTAGAGGAAATGTGAGTATGCTTATTTTGTCAATTTTGACACCTATCCTGCTTTGATTTCGTTTCTTTTATTTCGTGAACTTGGATTTGGAAAACTTTTGTTGTGTTTTTGCTCCTTATTCTTTGATTTCAAAAAGTAAATGCATATTGTCTTTAGAATTTTACAGTTTGGAATGTTGTGTTAAAATTTAACATTGCTACTTGTCCTTAACATTTTAAAAAATGTGAACAATTTGAAAACTTGCATTAATATGTTATCATCATGATGAGAAATATGAGTACTCCAATCATTTTCTCCATGATAATAATATTGCAGTTCAGGATATTTAATCTCATACAATGGGCTGGTCACTACATTAGGTGGCCATCACAATATTAGATTTCTCTTTTATATAATCTAAGTTCATGCAAGTTACCCATAATAAAAAGGGTTAAGTTGCCAGAGCCAAAAAGAATGGTGCCATGCACTTGGAGTCTTCTCTAGACATGACACAACAAGGTGGTGATTATCCATTTGTGGACAAACCTTTTGAGCAATTTCCCATAATCTTCTTTGGATTCTTGTATACATTATTGTCCTTTCCTTTTTGTTTTTGATTCATCAGAACCAAGATTTGAAACTTTTTTACCGTAGATTAGTATAGAACAATCAACTAAAATGGATCTTGTTAGCATGAATGCCTATGATGACTCACTTAGACAATTGCTCTTGTTGGAATTAAATGTTCTTTAGTTCATTTATCTTTAGTATTGACACATTTCTGTTTGTGAAAGCATGAATGTCATTTTATGCTCAAAGACAAATTGTAAGCAATAGAAACCCTTTTGCTAACATGCTTTTGTGTACCATCCTGCTCACATCGGTTTAGGGGTGGTGCATTGCCACCATTCTGTTTTAAGGCATCTGGTAAACCCAAGATAGACATTTATCTCTTAGTTAGCATAACTTGTTATCAGATCTCTTTGCAAAAGCCAATTGAATTACAACAGTTTTGCTCCTTGATTTTATATTTTCATAGGTGATGTACTCGTTCTTGGATAGGCTCATTAACTTGGGTCTTCCTAGGACAAGGGATTTCCAAGGCCTGTCCCCGAACAGCTTTGATGGGCATGGTAATTACAGCATTGGAGTTCGCGAGCAGAGTGTGTTCCCAGAGATTACATATGATGCACTTGGCAAGCCCCGGGGAATGGATGTGTGCATCACAACCACTGCCAATACTGATCAAGAAGCCCAGAGGCTACTGGCTCTCATGGGGATGCCTTTTAAAGAAGGTGGTGGTCCTGTTGTGGTGCCACGCAAGAAGAAGTTGAAGAAACACCATTTTGATTCAAAATCAAAGGGAAAAGCGCGGAGACGAAGGTGATCCTTGTCTGCAATTTTCTGGTTTCCATGTATCTCTGTTATATTTATATTCCCCGGTGAGTTACTCGGAATTATTGATGACAATATTGCACTCTACACCCCCCCCCTTATCGAGCAACAGAGGTCGCGGAAGTATAATTTCGTTAGTATCGTTAGCTACTGCCCTTTTGTAGAGAAATCAGATGTTATTAGTCTCTTTGCATCCGTTTATATCGCAACGTATTGGAAAGAATTAAAGAACTAGTCTTGTTACTTGTACTAGGCATATATACTTTTATTTTATTATTTTGTGTTAAATTATTTATTTATAAAAAAATTAAATATGCATAAAAAGAAAAAAGAGTTGTAAATACTAATAAATTTTTTTAGGATAGAAAAATTAATTGCATCCTTATTAAATTAAATTTTTATTATTTTTTTAATGTCATAATTGCTATTAGACTTTTTTTATATTTTTTTGGATTTCTTGTAAAAAAAAATGTAAATTGAAAAAAGATGAGCAACCGGTTGACAATGTCGAGGGGACAATGAAATCAAAAGACAATGTACCGAATTCAATACTTAAAATATAAATAATAACTATTAAATAAAATAGTTACAGAAATTTATTAAAAATTAAATTTCTTCATCATATTGAAGTAAAAATAAATTAAATATTTATTAAAAAAATATAAGATAAAATAGTGAAAATAATTGAGAGACATTATTAAAAATAAAAATAATAACATAAAACAATAACACACTAATATGTAGAGAGAGCTTCAATTATAATTATTACAAAAGTTTTTATTTTTTATAATATTTGTAATTATGATATATACTTATATGTAATATAAATTAAAAGTATAATTGGTTGAATCATAATTATTGAACAATTTTTTTCTTCTTAAAAATAATATTTATAATTATGATATAATTTCATGTAATACAAACTTAAATAATATAAAAAATTAATAAATTAATTATTTTAAAGAAGAAACCTACAAATCCTATGTAAAAATAAAACAAAAAGTCATAAAATAAAATAGTCACATGACATTTCTTTGTCATACACTTTATATATATGAGTAAAATGTAATATTTTATTAATTTCCACATTAATGTGACATGTTTAAATTTTGTAATGAATTTATTATAAAAAAAATTAACATATTAGATATTAAAATTAAATATATTTATACAAATAATATTGTAAACAAAATAGTTAAATTCGTGCAAATTGAAATCGTTAATGCATTTAAAGAGTTTGTTTTATTTTGATCATTAATTTTTTTTCTTCTAATAGTTATTATAATTATATATATTTAGATAAAAATTTATATATATATATATATATATATATAAGATTAAAAGATTATAATTTTTAATAATACAATAATTTATAAAATTATTTTTCACTAATTGAGTCATATTATGATATATAGTTTTTTAATAAAAATATTATTTAAAAATATTTTATATATTAATTAATTAAGAAATTTTAACATTCACTTACTTGCTTTAATTAGAATTTATTAATTTTTATGCACATATAACAATACTAATTTTTTATGATTTCATCATAACGAATGCTAAATCATTCAGTATTAGGTGCAACGATTATGTCTTATTTGTCAAGAACACTTATTTGATATACTACTACCTTACTTTGACTCATAAGATATATATAATTTAATTTTATAATAGTCTATAATAATATCTCATGTAAATATTCCTATTAATTTTTTAAATATTAATGTGTACAAAATCATAAGTAATAGAAAATATATAATATATGTTAAAAATATATCAAAAAACTTAAAGTATCATTATATTATATATTATTAATTTTCATTAATGCAACTAATGTTCATTCCAAAAATATAATTGTAAACTTTCATATTGATCAACTATTACGATATTAATTAATACTCTATAGACACTCTTTATTTTTGAACTTTCTCCTCAATAATAAAATACTTTAATTTTTATAAATTTAATATCTTTCAAATATCTTTTGTTCTTAAAAAGAAATACTATTATCAAATTATTATATAAAGTTTCAGTAGCTTGGTCATGATTATATAAAGTTTCATAATCATAGTATCTAAATTATATCTTTAAATCATGTCATAAACTCTATTTTAATTAAATAAAATAATGGTAAACAATTTTTTATCATTTTACAATCCAACTCTTTCTTTTAATAAGAATAGATAACCAAAAGTGAATTTTTATTTTCAATATATCTAACAAAGTCTAAATTTGAATATTTAATCATAGTTAAATAGTTGGTTTGTCTATACATAAGTATGTAAGTCTTCCTTCCTTGCAAGTAAGTACTTTAATACTTTTTTTTGTAACTTTATAATGATCCATTATAAGATTAATTTTATACCTACTTGAAATTTCAACTATGAAACTAATACCTGATTTAGTACAAGCTATTCAATACATTAAGCTACTAATAATAGAGGCATGTAAAAATGATTCCATTTCCTTACATTTCATATTATTCTTAGAACATCACAGGTGACTAAATTTGTTATCTTTCTATATGAGAATAACTACAAGTGAACACTTTATATTAAATTTCTTTAGAATTTTCTTAATGTAATTATTCTAAGACAATTCTCATTCATTGTAATCTATTGCAAAATATTTTAATTCCTATCACATAAGATGTCTCTGTAATATCTTTCATTATAATTTTTTTTTAGAGAAAATATTTAATTTCATATAATATATTTAAAACATTATATAAGATTAAAATATAAATCTACTTTCATTACTCTTTTGGTATATATACCAATCAAGAATGTTTTTTCTTAAATTCAAAAAATGTCATGCTATCATTGGATTTAATATATCATTGTAAAAAATTTTGTTTTAGTCCTTATCTTTATTTTTTTAGTTTACACACTATTTAATTTTTATCTTTATTGAAAAAACTTTCAATTTGATCTATGTAAACTTCCTCTTCAAAATTTTTGTTAATAAATGTGATTTTCACATTTACTTGGTGTGACTTCAAGTTATATTGAACTACTAATATTATAATCATATTTAATACTTTTATGGTGATGAAAATGAAATTAAATTTTTATTGATTCTAATATTAAAATGTGACTCTTATAAATAGATCACACAACCATCTAGATCTCTTTTCTTTTTGAAATCTTCTTAATACTATTTATTGTAGTTTATTGACATTAGTTAATTGTGAGTTAATTCCTTTAGGAAATTTCTCTTCATCCAAAAGTTTTTTAATTGTTGAAACAAGATTTAGTATTGTGGTGGATAAATAAACTATTATGGATAAAGAAATATTTATAATAATTTCTTTTATATACACATTTTAATATTCATTAATCCTACTAACTTCATTATTCTCAATGAAATTTTTAGCTTCACATTATTAGTTTGTACAATTCTCAAACTATAATTATATACCCTGTAGACTTCTTTGGGCAACTAATAAAGTAATCATTAATTGTTTGAGGATCTAATTTCTTTTCAAATGGATTCTTACTTTTGCTAAGCAACCTTAAACATCTAGTGTCTTAAATTAGGTTTCTTTCTAGTCCATAGTTCAATAAAAGGACTTTGAATTATCTTACTAGGAAACCTATTTAATAAATAATCATGACTTTTTTGTTCATATATTAGTAATGATTTTGGTAAGGAGGAATTACTTATTACACTCTTGATCATATTCGTTAATGTCCAATTATGCCTTATCATTACACCTTTTGCCATGGTGATTGTGTACATATGTCATAAACTTTCAAAAAATTTCACAAATGGACTTGGATACTATTCCAAATTATTATATTTTCTATAATATTCATTATAATTATAAGATCTTACAATTTTCACCTTATTTTTTTAATTACTTCTATCATCTTTTATATATACCTTAAGAATATCCAATGATTAAGATTTCTATGAGACAAATAAAGATGACTATAATGTAAAAAAAAAAAAAACATATAAAAGTGATAAAATTAAATCTTTATTAAGGTTTAAGCATCAAAAAGTTCATAAATATTGACATGTATAATTTCACAAAATTGGGTGCTTCTTATTTTTTTCTTTTTTCTTATACTAGTTTGGTTTGCTTATACTTAATACAGTTCATACATATAATTTAGATTTGAAAAAAAAATTCATTATTGATCAATGTTGCTAATTTTTCTTTAAATATATTACCCAAACATTTATGCTACTAATAAACAAAATTTTCATTTATTGTGTTACGCCTAATTCCAATATTATGATGCACGATTAAATAAGAATTTTTATAAATTTTATCATATTTTAGTTAATGTAAAATATTAATAAAAATAAATTAAGTAAAATGATTGTATTCTTATATTGATTGAAACAATTTGATCATGATGAATTCTTGCATAATTATGGGTGCATGAATAGTAGCATTAGAATCAAGTCACTAAGTATTATGAATAAATTTAATTAAATTTGATTCAAAATATATTAAGATATTTAATTTACTTTTTTTTTTAAACCAAACCTTATGTTTTGGGTATTTTTTTTTTCATATTGTCCAACCTTTTTTTATAGAAATGACACGTCACCTTATTGTTTCCATTTTTAGTATTATAAATAAACATTTTGTTTTTTTTAATTGATTGACTTTCATTTTCATTCATTTTCCAACTTTTTGCCTTTGAGATTAATGAAATAATTCACTTAATTATTTGTTTTAACTTTTGACTTTTTTTCTAATATTATAATAAATTTAAAACAACTTATACTTAGAAAGTAGTGAGTTAAAATTGAATTGCATAAAAAAATAAGTCATTTACTATTAATTTTAAAGTCTTAAGTCTTACTATAAAATTAATTATTTCATTAATGCATTCTTATATAATTTATGATCTAATAAGCTTTATGATAGTAAGTTCTATCTTAAAAGCACTAATGAGTGACATAGTTATATAGTGAAATTGTTTATAAAGTGAAATTGTCTTTTCATAAATTGTTTGTACTTTTCATTTATAAAATAGTTTTCTTAATGTTGCGTGATAAAAATCTTCAAAAACTTAAGACTTATTTTATTATTTTATTTTTACATTTATGATGTAATTTTTTTTCATTATTTAAATTTGTAATAATAGTAAACTTATTCATTAATAATACAAATCAACATTCATAACACCTAAGCAAAATTAACTTGTTCATATCATTGTGAAAAGTTTGATTTAATAAACTAAACAACAAATAAAACATGCAAGTGTATTAAATGAGTTGCATGATTATAAATATTTATAATTAATTATAAGTTGAATAATAATCAAATATATTATACTTTTTTCTTTGAAAATTTTTTATAATATATTATTATAAATAACATCATTAGTTTTAATAGGTAATTAATATTTTTTAATTAAATGTATTGAATAGTTTTAGATAAATAAATATATTTAATTAAAATTATAAATATATTTTAATTATATTATTAATTATAAAATAATAATTTACTTTTAAATAAATTCTAAAATTTTAATAATTAATAATATTATTTTTTAAATTATTTTGAATTCATAAAAATTGTATTAAAATTATGAATAAATAACTTATTTTTATATATATTATTAAATAGATTAATTTGACTAATTTAGTAACTAATAAATTATAACAATAATACAAATATATTATTTCAAACATTCAAATTTGATTATTTTGATAATAATCAAAATATAATCATAATACATGTATATGAAAATAGTCTATAATTTATTGACCACAAAGGTCACATCATGTAATTATAATATTTTGATTATTCTAAATTTACTCATTAATAACTATTATAATACAGTGAGTAATTGAATAATCTAACAATTCGATACTTAGCAAACATAATTTTAGTGCACAATCGCTGTGAGTTCTTTATGTAAAGAATTAAATATTCCTTTGTCAATCTTACTGAGTAAACTTACCAACATCAAGTATAAAAGGTAAAAACCCCTTTAATGTCATAAACAACCATGATGATAATGAAACGGGATGACCAAGGCATCTTTTAAGGACAATTGTCTTGACTCCTAAGGAAGGTTCTTAATGGCCAAAACGTGGACTTAATTTTTGTGTTTTTTTTTTTTCCCTTAAATACATCATGAAAGCTTGCCGTTATACATGCTATAACCATTATACTTTTTTTTTTTCCTTCTTTTATTATGTAAAAGCTTAACAATAACATAAAATAAAAAAATAATTATTAATTAAATATATATGTCTCTCGATATATACATTAATTTAAAATATATATTCTAATATTACTTATTAAATTTCTTAATTTAATATTATGAATATCAATTTTTTATTTTTAAATTAAATATACATATATAAATAATATAATAAATAATATAATTAAAATTATAAAAATTGGTTAAAGAAATCATATTTATTTTGATAATTAAAATTTTTTTTTTTTATAATTTTTTATTATAATTATATATTTTTAAATAAAATTTTAATTTATATTTAAAAAATAATATATATATATATATATATAATTAAATAATTTAAATTAAATATAAATAAATTATTTTAATTTAAATTTTATTATTATTATCATTATTTTTTAAATCGACCATCTATATTTTTAAAATATGCTTTTTTCTAAACAAATGAAGAAATTAACATCAATAAAATGACTAATTTCTAATATATATATAATTAATTAATATCAATACAATTACTATCTTAACTTTGGAAGTTAACAAAGTGAGATTATAACAATAATCGTTCAGTTCTAAGATACATATAATTTGAATATTTATATTAATTTTTTTTTTTTTATATTTATAAATTAAAACTTATTACATTATATGATGATTTGATTCTTATATTTTTTTTTTTTTTTGTTAACAAACTCGGGCTAGAAACCTCTCTACTATTACCGATAACCCGGCATATAACCCATTTTCTCCCCGAAACAACAGCAAAATTTGACTTCGCCGGACAAAAAGCAAAAGCTTCCCATCTCTCTCTTTCTCTCTCTTAAAGCCGCTCCGTGAACTTTTACGACTCAGCCATGGAGTTTCCGTACATGGAAGCCGTTGTTGGTACATAAGCTACTGCCTCTTTTCTTTTCGCACGCATCGTCTTTTTCTCAACTTTGTGCTTTCTATTTTTTTTTTTTTAGTTTCCTTTTCTTATTTCGAAAGATTTTGCTCTGTTGTGCCATTGGCCTTAAAATCGGGTTTGCGATGTTAACTCAGTTTCTTTTTTTTTTTTTTTTTTGTTTATCTACTTATTCATTTTTGTTCTTCCATATTTCCTTGGGATAGTTCTTCATATTTTCTTGGGCATGTCTCATTGTTCTGTTTGTTGAAATATTGGGCTTGTTATGGGGAAGAATAGTCTGTTTGGCTAATTGGCCGTGTAGGGAATTTGTAGAAAGAGAGGAATTTGAAGTTTAAAGGCGCAAGATTGTGCCTTTTTTTTTTTTTCTGCGAGAATGTCAAAATCCATTTTTTACTTTTCGTCATGCTCGTGCATTCCCAAGAAGTCGAAGCAACAAGAAGCCAAGATTTCTGAAAGCTTTTTCCCTTTATTTGATGTGAACTAAATTTGTTGGTAAAGAACAACCAAACGATAAGCAGAGTATTTATCTTGAGAATTTCTCTAGGGTTGTAATTTTGGTGAAAATATTGACAAAAGAAATGAAAAAGTAGAACCTAAAATTTTAACACAGATTTTTAACCTAGGCCACCAATCCCATCTTGGGATTGTTTATTCTAATGCTAATTTGCTCCTTGTTATTTTGAACTTCCTCTGATCCGAGGAGCAATAAATTGATAATTTAACGTGGTGGGGTCTGTAATTTTGGCTCATGTATTATTTATTTCCCAGGTTTTATGATAATAATGTACATTTTTGAGACCTATTTGGATCTGCGTCAACTTGCTGCACTGAAACTTCCAACTCTTCCAAAAACTTTGGAAGGAGTAATCAGCCAAGAGAAGTTTAAAAAATCTAGAGCCTACAGCCTTGATAAAAGGTTTGTTTTCTCGTGTTTCTCAGTAAAATTCAGTACTATTTCCTTCCTCTGGCTTTCTGTGATCATTAGAATGAGAGTTTCTTTTCTGTGCTTGTGATTGCATTAATGTTTTCATTTGTGTCTTTTTATTTTCAGGTACTTCAATTTTGGTCATGATTTTGTCACTATACTGCTGGATTCTGCCATTTTGTTCTTCAGGGTTTTGCCTTGGTTTTGGAAGGCAAGTGATTGTTTCTGCTGAATAGACATTTGGTTCTTTGGGATTTTTTGGTTTGGTTTTTCCCCTTCTAACTTCTCTTGATAACTGCAGAAATCGGGAAACTTTCTCATTTCAGTTGGTCTCAATGCAGATAATGAAATACTGCATACCCTTTCCTTTTTGGCTGGTGTTATGATATGGTCACAGGTATTCATGTGATGTTTGATTACTATGGTTGATTTTTTTACCCATTAGGCATAGAAAGTTTTCATGACAGTCAGAATTGTACACCTTTGAATAGCAGAATTTTTGTAGAACAAACTAAAATCTGCTGCTAGAATAAACAAAGCATTTTTATGGTACCTATGTTCTAATCATCAGTTTGAATGTTTAACTTGGCACAAAATATTCATCTTTTTACACATATGACACTATGCATAGAAACTAATTTGTAAGTGGATGGTTTATGTAAAGGAAGGGATGTTGTCATTAATGGCCTGCAAACCAGCTTAAATGAGGTGAAGCATAAGTTCTGTAGTACAAACATGTAAAGGGATCATCTTGTCACTGAGGTGAAGCCTCGTTATAAGACACCTAGATGATTTTGGTGTTCATCTTGGAGGCAGGGTTCAAAATTTTGAATCTTGTAGTACAGCTGGCACAAACCATCCTTTGACAGCTTAAGTAACACTCCTACATTAAATTTTGTCTCGTAATGATTCAAAAGGGTGTTCCCATTAGTATACATTAATGTTGTCACATAATCAAATGGCTTTCCTGCTACGGCACATTTCAAATTTTCTGCTATGCTGGGTGGATTTCTGTAACTTTTGGCTTACTTTTCCATGAGGTTTGGTGAGTGCTATCATGAACAGTCATTTAGTTCATTGTGTAGGTTCCAAATTACTCCGTCTATACTTCTTAATCTTTTACAATTTGCATGCAGATCACTGATTTGCCATTTTCTCTGTATTCAACTTTTGTGATTGAGGCTCGCCATGGTTTCAATAAAGTTTGTATTCTTTCTCTAATCTCTTCATTTGCACAGTTTTGTCCTTTCCAAATTTACTGGGTCTGTATGTTTGATGGATATGTGTTCCTTCTGATCAGCAGCATAGAACTTGCATGTGGTTTCTTTCTCCTTCCTTTTTATATGGGATCTAGCAGGGTCTTAATTTAGTTTTTCATTTTCTCTACAGCAAACAATATGGTTATTCTTGAGGGACTTACTCAAAGGAATTTGCATATCTATCATACTTGGCCCACCTATTGTTTCAGCAATGATTTTAATAGTACAGGTATGAATTTTTGATGATATGTGTGCAATATCCAGTTATTTACAGGATTCATGCTATGAACAGAATTTGGTCTTTGACTTACTGTTTGTGGTTACAGAAAGGAGGTCCTTACTTGGCCATCTATTTATGGGCATTTATGTTTGTTCTCTCACTTGTGATGATGACACTCTACCCAATTTTAATAGCTCCTCTTTTCAACAAGTTCACACCAGTTAGTATTCAGTTTTTTTTTTTTCTTTGCACTGTTTGTTTCATCTACCTATGCAATCATTTTAGTTATCTTACTTTCACTTATTATGCTATGATTTATAGCTTCCAGACGGAGAGCTGAGGACCAAAATTGAGAATCTTGCTTCCATCCTCAAGTTTCCTTTGAAGAAGTTGTTTGTGATCGACGGATCTACAAGGTCAAGCCATAGCAATGTGAGGATTCAACTCTGGTCGTCTGTTGAATACTTAAGATTACTTTGGATTCTGCTGTACTCATGTTCGCACTATACTCTGGGCCTGAAGTTAAAACTCAAGGGCATCAATATGTTTTGCACTCAAGGTGAAATATGTGGCACAATGGGGTGTCTAGTGAGAGAAAAAGGAAACAGGAAAAAATCTCTGGCTTTTTCCTTTGCCTTTTGGGAAGGAGACAGAGAAAATCATTGTTCCCTTTTAAAGTAGATAGCTTAAAGCTATGGTTAAAATGCAACTAATTCCATTTGTCTAAGTGATTTTATGGCTTGTTTCCTTGTATTGTACTTCTCTCATCTTTGTAGTGCCTTAAATGTGACATCCATCATTATTGGGCTGTCTTGAATAACTCGCAGGCCTATATGTATGGATTCTTCAAGAACAAACGAATTGTCCTCTATGACACGCTGATTCAGCAGGTGAGGAGGCATTTCTGTTCTCATCCATCTTTTTTCTCCTAAGTTAATTTATATGAAGTAAATATAACTTCCAACATTTTCCATAATATGTGCTGATTTATTATAACCCAACAACAGCTATAAAGTAGAGAGTTACTTTTGTATCATGCTCAAGGTTTGGAGTGTCTAGGGGGAAATAAACTATTGGCACGTATTTTTCTTTTCATTTATTCCCCTTATACGGTATGAATAGCTTTGCACTGTCTCTTTTGCCCTTATCTACTATCTACTGTTTGGATGTTCAGTCTTCTCTATAATGTGTAAATTTTTGTATGTGTTTCTGATGCTTTACAGTGTAAGAATGATGAGGAAATTGTAGCTGTTATTGGTCATGAATTGGGGCACTGGAAACTTAATCACACACTGTACTCATTCGTTGCTATGCAGGTACGCTCATAATTCTTTTTCCAACTAATTTTGAATTAGTTCCTACTTTTTGAGTTGATAACTTATTTGGCAAAAGAACATAGTAGAAAGAAAAGTTTGTCATTCATTGTCCCAGAGCTGTTATTGACAAGAGGCTCAAAGAAAACTTAGCATGCCTGTTCTTGTGCTTCAAACCTTTCATTGTTTTTGTTTGAGGACCAAATTTTATAGTATATCAGTTCATAAGCCTCATCATAAAGTGATGCTCTAAAGAGCCCTTTTTCCTGTTGTGGTAAATTGAGGCATGATTTTATGCTTTTTGTTATGGATTGGACTGGGTGTTATTCCGAATCTCAAGAGTAGTAAGAATAGGCTAGAATGTGAGCAATGAGTGGAAAAACTGGGGAAATTAAATTGAAAGTGGGGTTGAAGGCGGGACTAAGTAACCTTCTTTGGAATAGCTGTGATGCCGTTTTGAAGCATGTCACTCTAAAGATTGTTGCAATTGATAGTTAGGACTTTATTTAATGAGAAGGTGGATGCTCAGTACATGATTATATGGGTGTTAAAATTATAATACCCCTAGACATGGACTTGGAGACCATTGGTTTTTGATCATTGCCTTGTGCTTTGAATCTCATACATAAACTGCTTGATAAAAGTTTTCTGTGTCATAATTAGAAAATGCTGAAACAGTTAGTCGAATCTGAAGTTATGGTTTTTTATGGGACTCAAGTGTTTTTTTAAAGAGGTTCATTTCACCTCTGCTTTGAATGTACTTGACTTTATGATAAGCTTCTTGCTTGTACTCTTTGTTGAATATCCATCAGAGTATAAGCTGCATGAACTGCTAGGAAATTAATACCTACCTTTGGTGTTTTCTATAATTAATTTTGATTATGTTAAAATCTCCTCATGATTTATGTTCTCCAATGCAGATACTCACACTTCTGCAATTTGGAGGATACACTCTTGTGAGGAACTCAACTGATCTGTTTCAAAGTTTTGGGTTTGACACACAGCCAGTACTCATAGGACTGATCATATTTCAGGTATTTCTTTATCATACCATCGGTTATATTAGAGAGTGGCATGTTTGTTGGTTGGGAATGGAGGAGAAATGTTTATGGAGTCAAC
Source organism: Rhizophora mangle (assembly GCA_037832345.1). Taxonomy (NCBI): domain Eukaryota; kingdom Viridiplantae; phylum Streptophyta; class Magnoliopsida; order Malpighiales; family Rhizophoraceae; genus Rhizophora; species Rhizophora mangle. The sequence continues at coordinate 525,383 of JBAPLJ010000186.1, forward strand.
TCGTGGAGATTATCCTGTGGCTTCTATCACTATATTTTATTGAATAAAAGTTTCTTCTGATCCTACTGTTTGCAGCATACTGTAATACCTGTTCAACATCTTGTAAGCTTTGGTCTGAATCTTGTGAGCCGATCTTTTGAGTTTCAGGTAATCTGATGCTCTCTCCATCTTTTAGTAAAGCTTCTTTAAATCTGTCTTATTGAAATTACTGGTTTTGCGCAGGCTGATGCTTTTGCAAAGAATCTTGGTTACGCCTCTTCTCTTCGAGCTGCTCTTGTTAAATTGCAGGTGATTTATGGGCACCATTTTCCCCCTTTTTCTCCCTGGTCATTTACTAACAGAGGCAGATCTGGGCTAATGTGTATTTTCTTTCTTCAAATGTTTGAGGACATTATCCTTAGACAACTTGAGGCTTTTTTTTTTTTTTTTAAATGCTTTTCCATCCTTGCATTGTTATCATATACAGCAGACATCAATTTACATGGCTGGTATGACACACAGCACTCACATTTGGGTGTTAGTGATGGGAATGCGGTGATTGAATACCATGTTTGATGTTGTTTCAGGAAGAAAACTTGTCAGCCATGAATACAGATCCTTGGTACTCAGCATATCACTATTCTCATCCTCCCCTGGTTGAAAGACTGGCTGCACTTGATGAACTGGAGAAAAAGACTCGGTGATATGGCCAAAACATGGGGATGGCTGTCTCAGAAATCGATTCATGTCATTACAATTGACAAGGAGAGAAGGGTCGACTTTTGTAATACTTTTCTACTGTTGACATGGGTTCTGTTGGAGCTCTACACTTTTTATACTCCATGTACACCATAACTCAGCTCACAAGGAGAAAAGGGTCGACTTTTGTAATACTTTTCTACTGTTGACATGGGTTCTGTTGGAGCTCTACACTTTTTATACTCCCTGTACACCATAACTCAGCTCACAGGTGATTAAAAGGGTTGATGAAAGAAAGGATCAAGAAGCACATCAAACAGGAGATAATGAAATTTGGATACATGAGTTAATGGTCATAGAATCGAAATTTGTTGCCACCTGTGTGAACTTTGCATGCATTTGTGCTCTTCTCAATTGAGCACTAGTTAAGCTAAGCTATATTTCGCAGACCGCCAATATGGCAATTCAAGGACAATGTTTTGTTGCTATATCCGCAAAGAAATCCAGTTAGATAATGAGCGATTCCATAATTATAGGTGCTGGGAACTTGTATTTTGTACTGGAGTTTCTTTTTGCGCCCATTTTCAGGCTCTGAGTTTTATATCTCTTCCGTTTTTCTTCTTGTCATCCTCGGGTACTACTTCCGACTTTTCAGGATTTCATTCCCAGATAGATGCCTAGACTAAGATGAATGTCTAGACCCTTAATTATCGATGGGCTTCATTTATGTTCTTTTCGGTTTTTCGTTTACTGAGACATACTGCCATATAAAAGCCTGACAATTCTCTTGTCCATGATCCAAAGATGAACGCCTAGACCCATAACCATTGGCGGAGTTTGTTTATGTTCCTTCTCATGGGTAATGTAAGCGGGGATATACTGCAGTAGAAGAACCTGACAATTTTCTCTCATCCATAATCCGAAATGCCAGCAAGAACTTTATTTTTCGGTTGCCTTCCAAGAGATTTGAGAAAAACCAGAATTCGGTGCATGGAATAAAGTATCTCTCGTGTGCATGGATTAGACAACTTTCAGTTCACATATTTGTTAAAAGTTGAGTGACTCGGTTCGACGAGAATTCTCTTCTTTACTAATATAAGACAAGGGACACTCAAATCTTATTTAAAAATCGTTTAACAAATGAGTTAAATTTGAGTAAGGATTGATTTGATTCATTTAAATTCATAAATAATTTATTTATGTAATCTTTTAAAAAAAAAATAGTTTATTGTGCTATAAAAATAAATTTTGTTGGGTTTATTGTCAAAATTATATGTTATGTATATTTATATTATACACTAAAATTAAATGTTTATTTTTTAATTGATTAGTTTATTAAAATATATGTTTGTTCTCATTTTATGTATAAAATTAAACAAACTATATATTAAAAAGTTGTAAGTTTAAATAAATAACAAAAGATTCAAGTTGAGTTTGAATCGTTTAATGATATCAATACAAAGCCTCATTTTAAAGTTCATTTAATAAACAAACCAAATTTAAACATGACAAACTTGGGTTAGCTTGTTTGCAATTTTAAATACTTCAAATATATCTCATGTGACTCAAGTTAAGTTTCCCATCTAGGCAAACTAATGATCATTTTGGCTCCAATAAAATTAAAGCTAAAGTCTAAAAATAATCTTTTTTTGATGGATTCAACTAAAGGCTTTTTTAACTTTTTTTAAGGACGCACAACAGTTAGTGGGGCACAACGGGAACAAGAAAACTTATCAATTCCATGTGGTCTATTATTTTGTCTATTTATTGCGTTAAGGGGCTTTCCACTATTGTGTTTGATAATCAATTGACTTTTTTCTCACCTTGTTGCACATAGTATAATGAGCTTGATTACACGATGCACAATTTTATAAATTTATTTTTTGTTGGAAGAGCACAATGGATTACAAATTGCACAGGAGACCTCTCCTCCTTATTTGAACCTATAAAATATTGATTAAATAACAAATATGACAATGCGAACAATCAAACAAAAAATATATTAATTTTTCGTATAAAATTCTTCTAAAACAAAGAGAAAAAACTATAGAAAATGCTAGTCTAAAAAATCAACTTAACTACAATTAATAAGTATAATAAAAGCATACAAACTTAATTATATCAAATAAATTGAACAAATTCAATTTAAATCAAATGAAAATCAAATAAATTAAACAAAAATATACTAATCATGTTCTATCAACTACAACTCAGTAAGTAGATGTCAAAATAAAAATCCAATTATTCAAAATAAATTTCCATATATCCCAAAATTAGGATCCAATCATTCAAAATCAAAATATTTGTGTCCTCTATCAATTGACCAAAAAACAATTTGATTAGACCATAAATGATAATGCACTAAACTCGATCTCCATAGTTTAGAATAAAAAACAAGTTGTTCTTTATCAAATGTCAAAGTTTTAGCTCAATTAGACAATAATTTACTATTAAATTATGAAAACAATGGTGATTACTTCAAGTTAGGAAGATTTCCAATAACCCTCTCTCTCATTCTCTTATTCTTTTCTTCTTTTGGTGTTTGTTACCTCCTTACTCTCAAATTACATATTCTAGCCACAACATGAGGTATTTATATCTTTATTGAGTGTTTTGAGTTATAGGCCGAACACATTACATAATGGGTTATCAATTCCACAACAATTGGGCTTTTCTTTCATATAAGAAAAGACCCAATTAACAAAACAATTCTCTAACCATTCCAGCTAATTAACAACACAACTCAAACTTCTTTCTTAGCAATGCCTTTGTCAACATATTGCCAATATATCATTTGTATGATTTTTTTCAAGTCCCAATTATTTAGAATCAAGAACATTATGTATTCAATGATATTGCACATCAATATGCTTTGATCTAGTATGAATTCTTACCAAGATGAATTGCACTATAGTTGTCACAATACAACACATGTTTTGGTTGCTCAAAACCAAGCTTCCTCTTAAATCTTTTTATCTAAATCAAATCTTTAGAAATTTTGGTTATAATAATAAAATTTGTCTCTATAGGTGTAATGCAATACAATTTTATAACTGAGATTGCTAATTAATTGCTCCTCTTATAAGTGTAATTAGATATTTTAGAGTCAATGTTATTAGCTATATCTAGATTTGTGAATCCAACAAAAGTAGGTACATCACTCCTAAAACAAAGTCTAAAATTGATAAAGCTTTGCAAATATCTTAATATCTACTTTACTGCATTCTAGTGCTCCTTACCAGGATTTGAAGGGAACTAGATAACTATGCCAATTGTATATGCTATATCAAGCTTCATAGATACCATTGCATGCATCAAACTACTCACAATTGGTGCAAAAGAAATTTTTTTGCATCTCTTCCTTCTTTATGGAAGGACATTAGGTAACTGATAATTTAAAGTGTGTATCAAGGAGATTGCTCACCATTTTACTCCTATCCACATTAAACATCTAAAACACCTTTTTAATATACTACTTTTAAGACAAATATAACTTTATTTCTTTTCTATCACAAGTGATTGACATGTATTGGTCCTAAATCCTTTATGGCAAAGTTTTTGCTCAACTCTTGCTTTAACCTTTCAATTTTAGAAGCATTGTATTTAACAATAAGCATATAATCAACATAACATAATAAAATGATAAAATTATCATTAGTGAATCTCAAAACAAAAACGTAATGATCAGAAGTTGTCATCTTATAGTGTTGCTCTCCCATTTTAAAATCAAACTTATTTTACCATTGCTTGAGATATAAGATCTTCTTTAACATGCATATATCCTTTTTTCCTTTTACCTTAAAATCCTGTGGTTATTCTATATAAATATGTTCTTCCAAGTCACCATGGAGAAAAATTGTTTTCATATTAATTTGCTTGATCTTTAAGTTGTGACATATAGCTAAACTCAAGAAAACTTGAATTAAAAACATTTTCATCACTAATGAGAAGATCTCCTCAAAGTTAATGACTTATTTTTGACTGAATCCTTTGACAACTAATCTAGCTTTATATCATAAACATGATTTGTTCTTTTCTTGTTTCATCTTATAAACACATCAAATTTTTAATGCCTTTTTTTTCCCCTTTGATAACTTCATTAACTCATAAGTGGAGTTATCATGCAAGGATTTCAACTTATCTATCATGACATCTATTTAATGTTGCTTATGCTCACTTTTGATTGCTTCTTTATAGCATTAATGTACTCCCCCTTTAGTTAACGTCATAAACTTATCAAGACAATACTACATAAAAGGCACCAAAACATTGCTAGACCTTTGTGGTTGAAATGGAGGTGGATGATGTTTTATGAGAGCATTAACATCATATGCACCTTATACATTATGATCCTTTTGAATATTCTTATCATGCTTCTAAACATCATACTAAGCATTAACTAGATCACCTGCAAGTGTCTGAGGAATCAGATCATTATTAATAAGGTTATTATTAGCTTGAGTAGTTACCTTTATAATGTCTCCAGTGTTCTGATCCTTAAAGAACATAATAGCTTTGCTTCTAACAAACTTCTTCTCAACTAGATCATATGATCACTACTTGAAGTCATCTTTACCATAACTAAGAAAGATACTTTGCCAAGTCTTCACTCTAACTTTGTTTGTTTATCTCTAAGGACATGAACAAAAGCCATATAACCAAAGACTTATAAGAGACTTTCTTACCAGACTAAATTGTATCTTGAACATCACCCTACAGAGAAATACTAGGAGATAAATTAATCACATGTGTTACCATACTTAAGACTTTACCTTAAAAGGATTTAAATAGTTTTGCATATAAATGTAGATATCTAACTCTCATAATTGATGTTTTATTTATCCTTTTAACTAAGCCATTCAAATGTGATGCCTTGAAAGGTGTCCTTCAGTGCTTAATTTCATGTACTTGACAATGCTCATTAAATGAGCCATTATACTCACCACTATTATTACTACGAACAAATTTCAAATTCTTCCTTATTTATCTCTCAACTGAAACATGAAATTGTTTAAACACGTCCAAAAACTAATTCTTAGTCTTCAAAGCATAAAACTAAAGCTTCCTTGAATGATCATTAATAAAGTCACAAAATAATGAGCACCAATAAATAGGCATATATTTAAAGGACCACACATAACAAAATGCACTAACTTTATCAACTTTAATTTCCTAAAAGAAGAATGACTCTTCAATGTAACTTTGTTTTGTTTTTTAGCCAAACAATTATAACACTTTTTTTAAAAAAACACTCTTTATGCCTAGAAACTAGTTTTTCCTTACCAAACAATTGATCCCTTTTTACTTATATGATTAAGTCATTTATGCCTTAAATTAGTGGAATTCTTATTCTCCATACATTCATAACATCTCTAACAATAAGAACTTACATAAAATACAAATAGGAACATTTCTTATTTCATGCCACATCTAAGGAGCTTTTAGTTAACTTATACTAATTATTATTAAAGATACTATCAAAACCCTTATTATTAAGCTTTCTAGTTGAAATTAAATTCAATCAAATATTTGGGATATGTCTAACATCTCTTAATGTTAGTTGTGCTCCATTTTTAGTCTTTAAGTAGACATTAACAATGCTAATTACTTATGCTAAACTATTATTACCCATCTTTAACACTTTAAGATTACCAAGTGTACATGTAATAAAGAATTCCTCTCATGAAGTAACCTAGAGGTAGACACCACTATCTATTACCTAATCAATCTTATTAGATTCACATTGATCATATTCTCATTATAAATAATAATGAGGTTACCAATATTAAAGGTTAATATAGTAGCAACAAGATTATTATCACTATTTTTTTTTTGTGTGCCTATCAATGTCATATTTCTTTTCTCTCTTCCAGTTGTAGTAGTTCTTCTAAATATGACTCATCATCCCATAATAATGACATTGGACATTCTTGTCCTTTGATCTTGACTTGCTTCGACTTTTACTTTTACTCTTTTTTCCCTTTTCTTTTTCTTGGTTTCTCCCTTTATTTTAAGTAACTATAACCTTTGATTTGGATGATGATGAACTTTGAGATTTTCTTCTCATCTTTTCATTCAACACATTATCTTTCACAAGTTCCAATGAAACAACTCTATTAAAGGTAGAAGTAATAAGTAAAATTTGTAATGTCTCTTGAGAATTAGGTAATGTAAAAGGTTACTATAGCCTTAAAACCTCATCATCAAATTTAATGTCCATGCTTGAAAACTAATCAATGAGACCCTATAACTTATTTAAGTGGTTAGCAACAAAATTTTCTTCACTATATCTCAAATGCATCATTTTCTTTAATAAAAATAACTTATTATTATCAAACTTCAATGCATGCAATGTCTCAATCTTGCTCTATAAAGTTTATGCATATGTCTCATTACATATGTGATTCCAAAAATTATCATCAATAAATTGTTTAATAAAACTACAATCTATTCATGCTTAAATTCTCATTCCTCATCAGTCTTACACTTACGTTTAAAAGTGACAAACACTAATAAATGCATTTTCTTTACAAATAGAAGATCTTTCATTTTACTTCTCCATATAAGATTATTTATGTCATATAGTCAAATCATTTTATTCATATTTTACTTCATTATTCAAACAAGTAGAGACATAATTAGTATCTCTGATATCATTATATTAGGGAAAGGGGTAATGAAATAAAAATTGCACAAGAGACCTCTTCTGCTTACTTGAACTTGTGAGAAATCAATTAAATAATAAATATGAAAATTTGAGTAATCATACGAGAGGATAGACCAATTTTACTTGGAAAACCCCTCCAAAATAGAGAGAAAAAAACCATAAGACACAATGGTTCAAAAATTAATTTAACTATAATCAATAAATGAATATAATAAATGTACATAACCTTAATTACATCAAATAAATTAAAAAAAATTCAATTTGAACCAAATAAGGGGCCAAATTAGTTAACCCAAGATAGACCAACATGTTTTGTCTACTATAATTCAACAACTTAAAACCAAAAGTCCAACCATTCAAAATAAATTTCTAAATGTCTCCTACTTGCCAACTAAATTTTAACTCAATTGGATTACTAATCAATATTCATCCATATGCTTTACCAAAATTGTCACAATGGAAAGAACAAAATATTGTCATAAAACAATGATCTTAGTTCTGAGATGAAAGTCTACCCTTGCCAAAATCATGATTCAACCATTCAGAATTATATATGTGTCGTCAATCAACTAACCAAAAGTTAGCTTGATTTGACCATAAATGACAGTGCACCAAACCCAATCTTTACCACTTAGGATGGAGAATAAGACGTCCTTTATCAAGTATCAAAGTTTCAACTTAATCAAACAATGATTCATTATTGGATTATAAAACAATGATGATTGCTCTAAGCTAGAAGGATTTCTAGTAACCCTTCTCTCTCTCTTTTTCTTTTCTTCTTTCAGTGTATATCACCTCCTTAATCTCAAGCTAGGTTTTCTAGCTATAAAACAAAGTATTTATATTCTTATTATGTGTTTTAGATTATGGGTCAAACACACTATATAATAAACTATCAATTTTACAATAATTGGATATCCCCTCCATATAAGAAAAGACCTAATTGGCTTATCAATTTTAAACATTATAAAATTTCATACTATATATAAAATATTTTATATTTTATAGATAATATATTGAACAATAAAAAAATATTTGACATTAACATTTATTAATATCAATCACCTTAACATAAAATTTCATTTATGTTATATTAAAATATTTTATAAAACTTTATTATGTCTAAATAAGTTGATAAAATTTATAATTATTAATATAATAAAAAAATTTATTAAGAATATAGATCATAGATGTAATTTGCACATGGAAGTGAATAATGACTCCATCAAAGAATGTAAATAAAAAAAAAAAAGATAATTAAATTTTTAAGACAAAAGGTAAAACATTGTAACTAGGTCAAAAGTCACAACATTCACATCATAACATATAAAAACTCTTAAAAGTTGTATCCTAATGGGTCAAAAACTATGGCATTTCACACCAAAATAAAGGGTACTTACAAAACAATATAAAGCTTACACTTATTTAATTTATTAAAAGAAAAAAAAAAAGAGGACAATAAACTAATTAGAAAGAAAATGGGATTAAAAAAAAATCTTATGTTTATACATTTGCTGAAAACAAAAATAACTAAAAATTAATGTAAAAATTAGATATGGGTCCTAACAAATATTTCCTCACAAAAATTGTTATACACTTCTTGATTTTTTTTTTTTTTTTGTATGGAGTACTTGGCTAAGATTTATTTTAGAAAATATCAAACTACCTTTAACTTACTCAAATGTTCCTTCTCCTTACATGAGATTGAGCTATTACAAAAGGGTAATATGCAAAGAATTAATTGGATGCAAGTATACTTATTTTAGGAAGTGTATCAATACTTTGATTTATCAAAGACTAACACCCATAAATTAAATTTTTTTTTTTTGCATTTTTTGGGAACTTGAATAAATTAGTTTTTAATGGTAAAGGAGAGTTACTAAGTTACCTTGGAATAATACATTCAAAGTAGAATAATTAGGCCAGTAATTTGATTTGATAAATATGAAAATATTTACATTAGACCATTTAACAATTAAAAAATATATATGTTACATATTTTCATATTAATTAACCTTTTATTGTTTTATGCTCTTTTTTTAAGGATTTATAGTAGGGTAGTGCAAGTATATCGTTCATTGTACTTGTGGATTATGGTTAGAGTTGCCTATTGCTATCTTTATTCAATCTTCCCTATAGGAAGGACTCTTTACCCAAGTAGGCCTTCCTTATACTTGATGACTTTAGTATTAATAAGTTTGAAATCTTATCATTGACATTAGAATTCAAGATTTATTTTTGTCTTGGGAACATAGTACTAAGACTCGAACCTATGCCAATGTAGAGAGATACATATTGAAACACCAACAAGACTACAACCTTAAGTGGTTTGTGAGTTGTCATTGTTAGACCATACATTCTTGATGTTAGAAATAAGTAAATACACAAATGATGTTTTTATTTCTAGTATGTATTTATATTGGGAATACTTTTAGTGCATTATTGTAAATGAAGAGATTCCTATTATTGAATAAGAGTGAAAGATAAAGTTATTGCTTGTTTTGCGTAAAAAGGATAAGAAAGAAAAAAATGAAAGAGAAAATTGATAAGAAAGATAAATTTTTTTATGTTTGGATATGATGGGAAGGAAAAATATTTGAAAAACTCAATAATTTTTTCACTTAAACTAATGCTCAGAATTTCACTAATTTGGTGAGAGATAATGATTTTTTTTGTGTGGATTAGACTAAAAAAAATTTAAAGTTAAAATTTTAATCAATTTCTCTAATATTGAATTGATGAAATAAGCATTTAATATTAAATATATCAAAAATTTAATGTTTTATATATATATAACAAATATAAATAATTTAAATTAAGTAAATTTAATTCAAAATATGTTATAATTTTTATATATTTTATTTTAAAATAATCTATATTTTTTTTGTTGAAATAAAAATATTTTAATATAAATAAAATAATATAAATTAAAAGAATAAGTAGTAATATAATATGATATATAATTTCATATAATTTTCTTAAAATATAAATAAATATATCATATAAACATTTTTCTAATTTTTATGATTTATGATTTTTTATTAAGAAAAGAAGGGAAAAAAGTTTTAAAATTATATGACTTTTTTTTTTTTTTTAAGAAAACTAAAATGTAACAAAACAATTACCATATATATCTTTTGTAATTTGGATTTGAGATTTGTTATCTTTTTAATTTTTCACTAATTTTTGTAAGTAACTAAATTAAGAAAATTGTAATTGATTTACTCGTTCACATATAACTAACAAGCTCATCAATTTTTTGCTAGGATCATAGCTTCAACTCTAAAGGTTAATGCAAAAAGTGTTTCACTCATTGCTATTTAAGGTGTAGTGTGATAGACCCATAAAATGTATGTCACCTTGTCTACTCACTATCCTTTTGACTTGTCTAGTCTCTTTTTTAATGCCTAAATGATAGATGTGTTATTGACTTCTTGCTTATTGGATTAAAAATTTTTAACTGCTACAAACTTCAAATAGATTTCCTTACCTTTGTAAAAGTCTTTAAACTTGGTATTGTCAAACTATGTATTGTTATCGATGATTATAACTCCAAGAATATCAAATTTGCATATGATATATCTCCATACAAACTTTCACACATTACCTTCAATTATGAATGGTAAGGGTTCAACCTTCACCCACTTGGTAAGGTAATCTACAACTTCAATTCCCCATATACCTATTAGAAGTAGGCCAATAAGGTCAATGACCTATTAAGAAAAAGGCTAAGGGATCAAAATTATGGTTAGTTGAGTGGTCAATAATTGGAGTAAGTTTGTAAACCTTTAATAACTATCACACTTTTTAACCAAATTTATAAAGTCCTCCATCATTGTTGGCTAGTAAAACCTTAGCTTCAGTTCTTTAGTTGCCATTACTTAACCTCTTAAAAGATTTCCACAAACCCTTTTACGAATATTCTTAGGTACATGTTCACCCTTTTCTTTAGTCAAACAATATAAAAGCAGTAGGCTAAATAACCTTCTATATAATCTTCCATTATAGAAGGTGTATGTGGTTGCTTTACATTTCATCTTTCTTTCCTCTATTTGGTCTTTTGGGAGTTCCCTAGACCTAATGTATTTGAAGATTAAATCCATATATATAAAAGTGTTATGGACGAAAATAACATTGACTTTTACATTTATATAATTGGGTTGCTCTAGCATTTCTGTTATAACTAGTTGTTCAACTCTTTTATTCCAAGTTGGCTAGAAATGATATAACTTATATGCCTTTACATTCGTTGTTTAGGGAAATTTTAACTAGTTCTAGTTGAACTCCTATTTTGATCAATTCATCTTTGATCTTCTTCACCTCTTGGAGATACCTTGACATGTTTCCTTATTTCACTTCATAGTCTTTTGTAACTTACCCCATAACCAACTATGAATTGTTATGCACTTTTACCTTTTTAACCTTCAGTGCTCTAGCAATGTTGAGCCTTATAATCAATGCCTTATATTTAACTTCATTGTTGGATGTTTTAAACTAAAATTTAAGGGTATGTTTAAGGACTACATTCTTAGGGCCTTGAATGAAAATTTTATCCCACTTCCCTTTCTAATGGAGTCCCATCAATATGAATGAACTAAAGAGCTAGAGTAATAGAAGTTGCTTTAGATGTTTTGAGATTTATGCATTTGTTGATAAAATTTTCTAAGAAATGACCCTTTATCACCTTTCTTAGTTAGAAAGATATATCAAATTCCCCCAACTCTATTGACTATTGTAGCATGCACCCCACTATATCTAGTCATTGCAAGATCAACCTTGAGGGTTGATCTATTAGAACAACAATCTTATGGGTTTAGAAATATAGCATAAGTTTCTTATTAATATGCTGAGACTAGTGCTACCTTGTCTATTTTAAGATATCATTCCACCTCTAGTAAGACTTTACTAACATTATACATTACCTTCTCCATGGACCTCACGAACGAGAATGAAGCTAACCAACAAATCATTACCTCACGAACGAGAATGAGCAAACACGCTTGTCAGAACTTAAACCTCTCTAACACTCCTCCATGATGAAAGGTTTTAAATAGTTGTGATTTTCGTAAGGTTAGGTTCTCTTCCTCTATAAGAGACTATAAACCCCATGAACTTATTGAATTATACACTAAAGGCACACTTGGTCAGGTTTAACTTTATGTCAATTTATAGTGTTAAAGGTTTTTTGAAGGTCAATTATATGCTCTAAAGAAAACTTACTTTTGACTAGAATGTCATCCATATAAACTTTCATATTCCTACTGGTACGATGCTTAAACATTTTGTTGACTAAGTGTCAATAGGTTGTAGCAATATTTTTAAGCTTAAACATCATTACTTTGTAACAATAAGTGTTCTTATTGTTAATGAAGGTGGTCGTATCTTAATTCGGCCCATGCATTGGGATTTAGTTATAACCTAGGAAAACATCCATAAATGTTAAGAGTTTATGTTTGAAATCATATTAACCAAAAGTTCAATGCATGGGAATGAGTATATATCCTTAGGACATGCCTTGTCAAGGTTTTTGAAAGCAACACACATATTCCATTTATCATTAGCCTTTTAAACCATCACTATGTTGGCTATCCAGGTTGTGTAGGTTACTTATTTGATGAATTTTGCTACAAGTAGCTTGTTTTCTCCTTGATGGCTATTTGCCAAATCAAAACAATTTTTTCTTGTGTTTTACAAGCGTTGATTGGGGGGGGGGGAATGAGTCCACATTAAGCTTGTGAGACATGACTTTCAAATGTATTTTGACCTATCAGCTAACTCCTATGCAAACACACCTGCATGCCTTAAGAAAGCAATTAGTGTCTCTTTATTGGAAAATGATAAGGATAATTCCTATGAACCACCAATGGGTCCTCAATCTAGCTCGATAATACCTAATTTGCCTCTTCTCAATTGAGCTAATGAAAATTTTTTTCTTGTGGCAAGCATATCACCCTTTGGGCCTAGATTATTCCTTTGACGATATAACAACACTTGAACTTAGTTGTAAATACCCATGAACATCATTTTTAAGGTAGGCATTAATGTAATTCCCTTATTCCTCAGCCTTTACCCAATCAAGCCCTTGTTGACTTAAATGGAAAAGTGTTATGTCGAGTCTTTACCCGACACTCCTTATCCTCTCTCTCTGTTTTTTTTTTTTTTTTACAAAAAAAAAATCTTGTAAGACACATATCTAATTTGGTTCTAACGTCATGTATGCACCCAAGCTCTCTTTAACTCAACTTCATTCTAATCCTTACTCAATTAGTAAAAAAAAGGAAAAGAAAGAAGTGACTTTTATGGTTTTTATTGCTAAATTATCTACATGGCTCTTCAAATCTTAAAAAAGCAAAATAGAGCAGAAGAATATGACAATAGAATCATGTGGTTAAAGAAGATTTTTCAGTTTCCAAACTCACGCCCATGAAGCTTTTTTTTTTTTTTTTAACAAAATCGGCATTTATTTTGAAAATTAAACACATACAAATCATTCAAATGAATAAAAGTCACATGTTAGAGGTTTGGTGGGTTTCATGAGATGAGTTGGGTGGAGGCTTGTGGAAGGGAAGTAGCTTTCAAAAGTAAAAGATGATTAGTGGTCGAGAAGTCTTGGACAATGAGAATTATAGGGATTTAGGAGAAAATATTAAAAAGAATGGATGAATTAATTTATCTTTCTTTTTTATTTATTTAAATTATTTTTGTTTAAAAAATTTAGGATGCTGATGATTGTGTTTATCCTAATGATGATATATTGCAGTGCAATAATGAGATTATTATTTGCCTTTCTTCTTTTTGAGTAAAACGTTTTTTATTTTTTATTTTTTTTTTAAAAAGAAAATACCCTTTCTTGTAACCAATATTTTCATGGGCATAAATGTAATTTCATAATATTATTTAAACCTTTTTTTTTTTTTTTTTACCTATACACAATATTCAAATTAAAAATTATATTTTTCATATTTTTTTTTCACTAATTTTTAACTTATCAAAACAATTAATAAAAAAAAATTTTACACAATTTTTTTCCCACAACTTTTTCTTCCAAAGTAAATGAGAAAATAACAAAAAGGTAAAAAAATAAAAATAAAAATAAGTAGGAGAGAGAATTATAGCTGAGGGATAATATGGAGAGGGCCTGGGTAATGAGTTATCACACAAGAGAATGAATAAATAATATGTGGCACTAAGTATCCTAATTTTAAATTTAACAATTTTTAAAGATATAAATCTATTAGATTTAAGATTCGAATCTCATATATTAAAGACTTCTTGCTTAAATCAAATGACATCATTTTGGATGTTCAGATGCAATGCAATTAAATTGGGATGGGACCCAAATCTCAAAAGAGATTACAAAAGCTCACCTGTTTTTGGATGGACTTAAAAGCCCACGTTACTAGATGTAATATATATATATATATATATATATATATATATATTAATTATTAATTAATATATATAATTTTATGATTATTAAATTTTAAATTTGAAGTATAACTAGAGTTTGAATGTCGGACCTAACAAATAGATAAATCTCCTCTCTCATTTCAATTGAACCGAATAAAAGAAAATAAATATTATTGCTTTGTTAATTCGACTAAAGATTTTTTTTTTGTTTTTTTTCCTAACCCAATTGCTATCAAAAAGACCGAAATAAAAGGGAAAAAAAAAAAGAAAAAAAGATATGGGGACGATGACACTGACGCCAGACAATCTTAGGCAGAGCAATTCCATAAATGCGTTGTTGTCTGTGCCTAATGAAGAAGATTCCGTTCTCTGTGCTCCGTTGCTTCGAGACCATATTAATGGCCTTTAACGGTCATCTTTCCCTTACAGCGGAATTGCATAATTGGCAACTTGTCAAAGGATGCATTTAATAATTAATTAAGATCAGCTAAAACAAAAATAGTCACATGCTTAATAAATTAAGATCACAGCCACCAAAAACCCACAAGCAAAGAGCTTAAATAAAATTTGTCCAGTAAATTTACGTTTGGTCAGCGCAGACCGCGCGTGAAATATAATGTTACAATTATTATTATTATTATTATTACGAGAAGAAGGGTAAATTTCATTAGAATTACAGTATATTTTATTTTTTTGCAAAAATATAAAAGTTTATAAAAATAATATATATATATATATATATTTGGAGGATGTAATATATCGAATAATGCAGTGACTTTCTTGAAAAACAAAGTACGATTTTAATTCCCAAAAAGAGTGTCACTGAACCACGTCACTGCCAACCGGTCCAACTACTTCCATAATTTTTTATTTTCTACATTTAATGCACTTCTCCTCTAAATCAAACTAAAATTTTAAAAATTATATTAAAGAATTTAAAATTTAATTAATTAATATTTAATATTAAATATAAAAAATTTTAATAATATAATTTTTATTTTTTATAATTTTTAAATTAATTAAATAAAAAAATTATAATAAATTCAATTATTTATAATATAAACAATAAATTTATTAATTTAATTATTAATTTTGAAAATTAATAATTTTAAAATAAATTAAATTAAACTATAATTTTATTAATATAATCTATTAATTTATTCTAATTTTCAAAATTACTCTTAATTTGAACCTTACATTTTCAAGATGGGTTCTTTGTAACAAATGACAGCTTTAAATAAAATACAAATTGTTTTGCAGGACAAACACATCAGTTAGTCTAATGCCATTTAAAGAAAATTTAACCACCTTTTTACATACTACTATACATATTCAATAAAAAAAGACTCACATGTAAAAAAAAAAATTTTTTTTTAAAAAAGCAAATTTTTTTGGTTTGTATTTTGGGTTTTACAATATATTGTGAGAGTATACATTATTTATTCATAAAATAATTATTTTAACAATTATATGCTCTGTGAAAACAATTTGGGTACTCCTCACAAAAAAAAAAAAAAAAAACAAAAAACAAAAAACCCACTCACGCACGCTCCCCTCCTGTTGCTTTTGTTTAATAATAATTTTTGATTTAATATTCTAATGATTCCCTGTCTTTAAGATTTCTTTTTCGCTTCCTCTATATCTTCGTCTCTCAGTGGCCAGCTCATTAGATTCTTTCTCCTCACCTGGAAGTGAATTTTAGCATATTAATATTTACCACTGGCCCGGAAATCTTGATTTTCCGGCAAATCAATGCCCCCCCTAATAACGGAAAGAGCGTCGTGCATCGCCGCTGAATCTCGTGACCAGTAACTGTTTATCTGTGTACGGGAAGAGAGAGAGAGAGAGAGATTAGTGAGGGAACTTAGCTTTTATTAGCTGAGAATTGAAATTGAAAAGCAATGTCATCATACGACGCCGCATTTGTCAACGCGGAGCTGTCAAAGCGGACCTCAATCTTTGGCCTCCGCCTATGGGTGGTGATCGGAATCCTCCTCGGCTCTTCCGTAGTCTTGGCTCTTTTCCTTCTCTCCCTTTGCCTGACGTCCCGCCGCAAGAGCCCGAAACCGCGGCCCAAACGCGCCGACGACACCACTCCTCCCATATCCAGAGAAATACAGGAGATCGTGCACGTGCCCGCACAGGATCACCCCGACCACCACCAGCACCTCCATCACCAACGTGCCGTTCAAGTCCCCGAGATTCAAGTGGACATCGGCAAGATCGAGCACCGCGTGGTATTCTCGGACCGACCGTCCAGTGGGGAGAGCAGAGGGACTGCCAGTGGTTGCGAGACCGCGTCGCTTGGAAGCGGGAGTGTGGGGCCCGAGGTCTCGCATCTTGGGTGGGGCCGCTGGTATACTTTGAGGGAGCTGGAGGCTGCAACTAATGGTCTATGTGAAGAGAATGTGATTGGAGAAGGTGGATACGGAATTGTCTATCATGGGATACTGGGTGATGGCACCAGAGTTGCCATTAAAAATTTACTCAACAACCGGTAAATGCAATCTAATACCCTTTTTTCTTTATTTCATTTTTTGTTTCATTTTGTTTATTCTTATCCGTTGTTTGATTGAAAACTTCTTGTTTTTTATCTTTTTTTTTTTTTTTTCTTATTTCTACTGTTAAGATGGAATCACTTCGTATTGTTATTTGGTTGCTTAGTGAAATGAAAAGAAACCGGGTTGTTAGGGAAGTTTCTGAAAGAAATAAAATGCAATCTTGACATTGGCTGCTGAAAATTATTCCTTCTTTCGGCGGAATCAAAGCGGTTGTCGGTTATTCTCTTCTGTTCTTGTAGTGCTTCCTCCTAGTGTTCTTTATTCCTGTCTTGCCTTTTGTGTAACTTGTGCTGTAAAGTCCCATGCTTTTCGGATTTTTTTTCGTCTTTCTCACTCATAATTGCATCCGAATGGCCCATATAAGACGCTTATCTCAAGTTACACTTTCAAGTTGCTTGCACAGCACATTAGCTGACCAAACTAAACAATCATCAGGGGTCAAGCTGAGAAGGAATTCAAAGTGGAGGTGGAGGTTATTGGGCGGGTTCGACACAAGAATCTTGTCAGATTGCTCGGATACTGTGTTGAGGGTGCATACAGGTAGTTCTTATAAAAGGTGACTCTGATATGGATCTCATAGTCACTGCTTCAATATTTTTTATGGTTTTTAACTTTTACCATAATTTTATGGTCCATATGATTATAAATAAAATTTCACTTATTTATAAATTTATTATTTCAACATAAAATATAAAAACATACTATGAAATATCACAAAAAAATAATTTTTACTAGAGTTAAAAATTTAGCTTGATAGTAAGATTTTCAATTTTATATTTAAGTATTTTTAATAATAAAATATTTTGGTATAAAATAAAAAATATTAAATTGAAAAAAAAATTTTAAAAGAAAAACAGTCTGAGCTCGATATCAAGTCATTGATTGACCAGATCACTGTGAATTTTGAAGAATTTATCTAGTTGGGAAAGCCGGTTCACTGGTGATCCAGTTTGTTTTTCTCTGTCAACTGTTTAGCTAATGTAGTCAGTCATCTGCTTTTACGTGGCAGGATGCTTGTGTATGAGTACATTGACAATGGTAATCTGGATCAATGGCTTCATGGTGATGTTGGAGAAGTCAGTCCTTTAACATGGGATATTCGTATGAACATTATTTTGGGAACAGCAAAAGGGTATGCTTTTATTGTTCTGCAAATTTTTTGGATGCAATTATTTATTTATTGTACTGATTCGTTTAATTCTGCCACAACCCACCACCCCCTACAGCCCCCACCTCACTTTTGCTTTAACTCCATATTCATGTTTGCTTCTGTCATTGCAATCAGGTTGGCCTACCTTCACGAGGGTCTTGAGCCAAAAGTTGTCCATCGAGATGTGAAAGCTAGTAACATACTGCTTGATCGCCAATGGAATCCTAAGATTTCTGACTTTGGGCTTGCTAAGCTATTGTGTTCTGATAGGACTTATATTACTACTCGAGTGATGGGAACATTTGGGTAATACTGTTGTTTTCTTCCCTATTTTATTCACCTGGATAAACATACAAACTTGTTGGTTATTATGGTTGGTTTGAGTAGGACAGTTAAACTCTAGTTTTCTGGTTTTTCCAGATATGTTGCACCAGAATATGCTTGTACAGGAATGTTGAATGAGAAAAGTGATGTTTATAGCTTTGGTATACTTATCATGGAGTTAATTTCAGGGAGAAGCCCTGTTGACTATGGTCGGCCACAAGGGGAGGTTTGCTTTTGCATATACCTGGAAGAATTTCTCATTGCTATTCATTTGTATGTCCACAATCTTTGTGAATCCTGACTTGGAGCTAATTAAATATTGCAGGTCAATTTGGTTGATTGGTTAAAAACCGTGGTTGGAAACAGAAAATCAGAAGAAGTGGTTGATCCTAAGTTGCCTGACATGCCTGCTTCAAAAGCCTTAAAACGTATTCTATTGGTTGCTCTCCGATGTGTTGATCCTGACGCAACAAAGAGGCCTAAAATGGGCCATGTGATCCACATGCTTGAGGCAGATGACTTGCTATTTCGTGATGTATGAACTCTTATGCCATACTTAAACAGAATGAACTCTAGTTCCCGGCCACTAAAGCTTTTCTGCAATATTTTGCAGGAACAGAAGATTGCAAGAGAAACTTCTCATTCATGACATGATTATGAACAACAGAATAATGCTGCTGCAAAATTATCTCATAGACAAATGAATGAAGGGGCTTCAGGAAAAACTGAGATTGATAATTCCAAGGACTGTCATCAGCTTACTAGATGGAGATAATGGCTTCAGAGCATTAGATGACTAACAATTTTAAGTCTCTTAGAGTTGATGAATTTGTAGCTCTCTCTCACACACACGTTTTTATGGAGGAAGCTAGACTAGGATGTTTGCTGTATCTTCAATGCTGAGTGCTAACAAACAACCAAAAACTTTTGTATCATGCGTAGCTTCCATACCTTACTGATAAATCCCACTTCAGTTGGGAAGCAATTTGTATGCTCCATGGAATTCATTGGTCATTCTTGAGGAAAACATAAATTATTATTCCTTTTTTTTTTTTTTTCTCTCCTTCAGGTTTTTAAGCAAAACTGATAAATTACAAGAAATTCGAATTGCTTATTGATCCAATACAAATCTTTCTCAGTTTGCACCATATCTCGGTATCTGTTTCTAGTATCTGTTTTTCTTTAGTTTGGCTGTCCATTCTAGCTAGTTTCATCAATTGGTTGCTAGGGTAGCGTCTTGGACTTCGGCTTGGCGTCATCATGGGCGGCCCCAAAGTCATCAGCAATGAATTCGCTCGCCAGCTGCATTCACGAAAGGTTCAAGTTACGTCAACATTACTGCTATCTCTAAAATTGAAGCATTGCAGGAAATGGACCCGGGAACTAGCAAATGCTGTGCAGTAAATGCACTTACTATTTAGGGTAATTAACAATTTTTTATTTTCATTTGAATCACTTCACTTAATTTAATACAAATAAACCATGACTTTCATTTATAATTTCACCACAACGTTAATTTTACTAACAAAACACCAACGAATAATGATATAAAGAAAATTATTTTTGACGGTTTGGTTTGTTAAGAAGATCAAGGGAAATATCTTTTTAAAAATTTTCGAAATCTAAAGCTAAAAAAGCGCCTTAATCTGGATTTTTTTTTTTTTTTTTGGGTTTTCGGTTTCTTAACTTTTGTTTTTTTTTTTTTTTTTAATTTCCAAAAAAATTACCACATAAGTGAATTTAAACCTACACATGCCACATCATCATCATCTGTTAGGGTTTCATTAATAAAACGAACAACGCGGTGAGCTTATAAAAGAAGTTGAAGTCAGATGATTTATTTATATCAAATTAAAATTAAATGATTAAAGTAAAAATAAGTGATAAGTTTAATAATTAAAAAAAAATATTAATTACCCTACTAGTTGCTGCTAATCTATTAATATGGGCAGGGATTGTTCTTGTCAGACCAGCTAGCTGTGCAGTTGCCAGTATATGTCAAGCCGGGAATGGCTCCATTAAGTATTGAATTTTCTACATATGTATCAATGCCAGAAGAGCTAAACAACAACGTCATCATGTGCGCAAGCTGTCGATCAAGTCTCCGAGAGTGCAAGTAGGGAGCGCTGACTGACTGCACGCACGAGCTCGGGTACACGCGGAGCGAAGATTGAGGGCTAACATTTCAGCGCTCCCGCGTGAAGCCTGCAGTCCCGTTCAACCTTGTTACCATTCATGCTTATCATGTACGCTGAGCAACAACCCCACCAAGCGTAGTCTTGGACGCATCTTGATTTCCCCGTCTGTTACGTTGATTTTTTTTTTTTTTTTAAACATCGCAAGGCGTGTTTTTGTAATATTGTATTGAATCAACTAATAGGATTTCTATAATTAAATATTTGGTATTATACATATTTACTATTAATAATTAATTCCTGTTAGTTTATTTGAAGATTGATCCACTTGAAGTAATAATCATTAGATATCAAAAATTGCTTGACTCTAATGCAGAACAAGACATGGTTTGGGAATGCGCCAAGGTGTAGGCTATTGAGGTCGTTTAGGTTTTTTTTTTTTTTTTTTAATTAATTTTTTATCGGTAGAGAGCCGTTGATTTTTTTTCATTTTGCTTACCTAGTTTCAAAAAATGCTCTCTAAGGATTCCCCATTGGATGAACAATGTTTGGTGCATCCATGCTTGTTCCAATTCTTCTATTGCTTTGGTGTCAATTAAATTCTTGGTACGCAGGTGGTTTCTTTAAGAGGGAAGCATGCATTACAGGGATCCTTTTAATGAAGGATGAGCCAAGCGTAGACTTCAATAGAGATAGAGACAGGTACTTTCGCCAAAACAACATTAGATGGAGGAATGAGGTTTGTATCTCATTTATCAACAATTTGACCTCTCACTTCGGATTCTTTCTAATGAATAAAGAAGATTGAATTATTGCTTCTTCAATAATAACCTTTTACAAGGCAAACGAATAAGGGATGTTTTCATGTGCAAAAAGATTTAGAAATCGATACCTCTTCCATAGATGATCATAGAACCCCAATCCTCTAATTTACAAAAATGGAAAAATGAGCCAAAAAATAAAAATAAAAACAAAAATAAAAAAACACAAGAAAGGGAGCAAAAGGGAGATCTTTGGCCCTTATGACAAGGGGTCATGGTTCCCCTAACAGTTTTTTTTTTTTTTTTTTTTTTTTTTTTGTGTGGTACATAAAAGCATGTGGGAGAGTGAAACTAATTAAGCTCGAATACTCTTTTGGAAGTTGACTTTAGGCAAAAGCTAGTTGGTTGACTCTAGAAATTGAATTTATAGGTATGAATTACTAGACTCTCAAATATAAATTAGATATAACCCTAAACCCTATGTCCAAGTAACATTCATTGTTTGGTTACAGCAATAAAACTAGAACGGAAATTTGCATCACACCCTTTATTTAAGGTGCACTAATACAAGACACTCCCATTTTTTACTTGTAACAAGTTGCACTCCATGACTAATGAGTGTCAGTCAACACAGATGAAAACTATGAAAAGACCTTTTTACCCCTCTTATATTTTCTTCCACCTAGCCACCAAAGAGAACCATAACCCTTTTACAACTAAAAATCTTGCTTGTCATTTCTCTCTCTCTCTCTCTCTCTCTCTCTCTATTGTCATCATCATCCCAAGAGGCAACATCTCGCAAACTTATAAAAGCTTCAACCTACTCCTTTTTTAGTCCATGAATTTCAATGTCATGGACACTTTTGGTCATTAAGTCAAGCTAAATAAGGCATTTCTCATTCAATTCCAACATAATTTCCTTACCAATATACAAATAATCTGAAGTCATAATGGATCATAATAATTTGGGGGAGATGTAACCAACATAGTCCAAGGTCTTTTAAGTATGAAAAGGTCTTTATCAACATTTCTTGATTAAATTGTCCTTAATATCAATCAACAAAGTACCAAATTGCTGTAACATATAAGGGTTGTCCAAGAATATTAAAGGATAGTTTGGGTCATTAAATTAGGCAAGCATTATTTTGAGACTAACCAGAAATGGAGAAGTAGTGCTAAGGGAAGTCAAAGGAGAATCTTAACAATGATTTTTGATAGGAATTGCTTAGATGTTGTAGCTCTTTAGGCAATTTTGCTTCTTTTATAATGACATTTTAGTAATGCTCAAAACGAGTAGAGTGAACAACTTAAAGTGAATGAATTCATCCTTCCAAAAAAGTGAAATCTTGAAAATGTTGTTTAAAGAGTTCCAAGAGAGTAGAAGCATGGTAAAAAGGTGTTCCAAGATCAAATTATTGATAACACTTCTGATCCTTTAACAACTCAGTCTATATCTAGGAACACTAGTAACATAGCACATGTTTCACAAATAAAACTAACACATGTAAATGATGCATTGGTTGATTAATCTTAAGTGCATGCAATAAAGGACAAACTTAACTAATTTAAGAAAAATAATGTTTAGATTTTGGTATCAAGACCTAGTGATCATCCTATTATCATAACTAAGTGGGTATTTAGAAAAAAGTTTGATGAATTTGGCCAAATTGTGAGAAATAAGGCAAGGTTAGTTTGTTAAAGGCTATATTTAAGAAGAAGGCATTGATTATGATAAGACCTTTACCCTTATTGTTAGGTTAAAGGTCATTAGAATGTTGCTTGCATTTGGTTCACATAAGAGTTTTAAGTTATATCAAATTGACGTAAAAAATACATTTCTTAATAGCTATATCATAAAGGAAGTCTATGTTAATCAACCCCTTGGCTTTAAAATTAGAGATTTCTTACATCATGTTTTCAAACTCTTAAAAGCTTTACATGGATTAAAGTAAGTGCCAAGAATTTGGTATGAAAGATTAAGTTTTTTTTATCTTGGTTGATAAAGGCTATATTAAAGGTAAAATTGATAATACTCTTTTTATGTTGATTAACCCTTTGGCTTTAAAAGCAAAGATTTCTTGAATCATATTTACAAACTTTTAAAAGCTTTGTATGGATTAAAACAAGTGCTAAGAGTTTGGTACAAAAGATTAAACACTTTATTTTTTTGTTGATAAAGGCTACATTAAAGGTAAAATTGATACTACTTTTTTTCTCAAATCAAAATATAAGGGTTTTTTAATTATTCAAATTTATATTAGTGATATCATATTTGGTGTTATTAATAAGTCATTGTACAAGTAGTTTGCTAGTAATATGGAAATAAAATATGAGATGAGTATGATGGGAGACATGAATTTTTTTTATGGACTTTAAATGAAGCAAACAAGAAAATGAAATCTTTATTAACCAAACAAAGTATGCAAAAGAGCTATCAAAGAAGTTTGGTATGGATGATTCAAAACCTTGTGACATTCTAATGACTACTTCCATAAAGCTAGACAATGATAAAAATGGTAACTTTATGGATGAAAAATAATATAAAGGTATGATTGGTAATCTTCTTTATTTGATTACTAATGGACTAAATTTGATGCCTAGTATTTATTTGTATGTAAGATTTCAATCCAACTCATGAGAGTCACACCTAATTACACTTAAGATGGCACTCAGATATATAAAGGGAACAATAGATGTAGGACTATGGTATCCAAAATACAAAGGGATTGACCTTTGACTTAGTGGGTTATTCAAACTCATGTTTTGTAAAAGATAGAATTAAGAGAACAAGTACCATAAATGTGCATTTGTACTTAATTGCTTTGGATGAAACAAACCTTAGAAGACTTTATATTACACTACTCTTATTTGCCTATCAAGTGTGATAACACAATGTAATCATTATAACCAATGACCTTATAAACCATGTTTATGCCAAACATATTAATCTCAAACACCATTTCATAGAGGGATTATGTGTTCAAGGGAGATAAATCTCTAGAATTTGTGAATAACAATGATCAATTGATCAATATCTTTACTAAACCCTTGAGCAAGGATAGGTTTTAAGGCATGATTGAGTTGGGTTAATCTCTTGATTGTATGATTGTTATGATTTGATATTTTCTTGTGTTTTAAAGCATGATCATATACGTTTGGATGTTTGATATATGTGTGAATGTTGATTTAGATGTTTTGAGCTTAAAAAATGAAGTTGGTGTTTCTATTTAAGAGGAAATGGTTAACCAATGTAAGTAGTTGATTAATGACTTACTCCAATTGACTAATGACTTACCTTAATTGATTGATGTTATTTTAACAACATGCTTTCCTTTTCCTTTTAATTTTCTTTTCCTTTTTTAAGTCCAAACCCTAGATCTATAAATTTCAATTGAATTTATTGAAATCAATACTTTAAAGGCATTAATCTTTTAAACTCATCATCAATGGCATTAAAATCTAGATTTAGTTTGAATAAGGAGAAGGTTAAAGCAAGGAAATTAAATTTCATTTTCTCAAAGACTTAAAGCATTGCCACTATTCATTTTCCCTCTTTTGCGTTGTTGGCAACCACAAGACCCAAATTGAGAGTCATTGTTAAGTGCATATTGTCACCCACACCATTGATTCCTCATGTTTTCCCTCTTCCTTCTACAAAGTCTCTAAGGAGAGACCTCAATCAACCTCTATAAAAAAAAAAAAAAAGAAATGAGTTTATTCTAAAGAGGAAGATGAGTGAGAAATTAAGAGTGCTAAGCTAGCACCACCCCTGTTAGAGACATCCTCAATGCCTTGATTATTTCTAGCAGCACCATTAATAGCTTCATTACCTAATTCTCAACCTTAAACAATAACCACAATATGTCTATCATTTTCTTAGCTATTTGATTCATTGAGGTATTATAACTTTCATTTTAGAACCTTTAAAATCAAAGATGAATTTTAGAAATTCAAGAAAGGGGCTATATAGCTTGGTAAATTATTAAATTTGAACTATGTTGTTGAGTTTGAAAAGAATAATTTTTTTTATTTGCTTTTCAAAAGTGAATCAAATTTATCACATTTAGGTGTAATTTTTATACTAAAATGCTGAAGCACTTCTTTATAAACATGGAAATGAATAAGAATTACACTATGATCAATTCTTATGTGTATAAAAAAGAAGTGAAAATCACTTATAAGGTAATTACGAATCATTTGAATTTGCTATTGTAAGGTGATTATGTTAAATGTCATGATTTTTAGAATTTAGGAAACTTTTCTAGCCCAATAACAAATGAAGATTGTGTTTAAAAGTCAAGTTGACCTTTGTGAAGAAAATATTAGCATTAAGAAGCCATTGAAAGCTTCTTCCTTGGCCATCAAGTATAAGATACTACAAAAAATTGTAACTTGCAATATTAATTCTAAAGGTGACCATTATGATTACTTGATCTTGCCTTACATGTGTGTTTTGTCTTATTTGTTGAACAATGAAAAATTTAGCTTAATAAAGCATATGATGAGATTAGGAAGGCTCAAAAGGAGAAAGTGTGAACATTTTTTATGGAATTTACTATGTAATATTCTCTTGAAGTTAGGTGTACCTATGGTTAGAAAGGCCACTTCTTACTTTAAGTGAGTCAATTCATCAGTACCACCACTCTTTCATAGATGCATTTGATTTTAAGTGAAGGAATATGGTCTAAATTTTTAAGGGAACCTAGATCAAGCATAGTTTAACACCAATAGGTCCTTTAGCTCCTCCCTAAGCCTTTGCTAATGTTGATATATCTTCTTTAGCTAAGGAAATTAAAAAGCTTAAAAACAACTTGAATAAGCTCAAGGATGATGTGGATGAAATTCAAGTAGAGCTATAGAATTTCATAAAAGAATCAAAAGAGAATTTTGCCTTTATTCTTGAGTTGCTACAAAAAATAAATCCATCAAATCCAAGTTTTAAGAAGAGGAAACATTAAAGTCTTATTCCTATTTTCATTTGATGATGCCAAAGGGGAAGAGAGATGACTAATGACCTAGTTAATTTGTTAAAGATATATTTTTAATGCATTTATGGATATTTGCTACATTAATATTTTGGATGACAATACTTAACAAATTTCTTTTTTTTTTCTTTTTCATGCTAACTAAATATTTGCTTTAATACTTGTTATGTTAATAGATTGATCAATGCTTTATTGCCATGATACTTACTAAATTTATTAGTTGATCAATATGATTGTGTAGTTGTTTTCTTTACATTAACAAAGGAAGAGCATACATTTAGGGAGAGATATTACTTCATATTTATTTTTTTAATCTCATCACTTAATCATGGTTGTCATTATCAAAAAGAGAAATTGTTAAGTTTATTGGAATCATATGTCATATATTATTCCTTTATATTTTGATATGTTCTTTATGTTTGATTGATGTAAATTTATTTATATTATATTTTTAATTTCTTGTTAGATAAGCATAAGAGTTTTATTTGAAAAGATATTATTTTAATTCATACTTTTTATAATAAGATCATTGAAATTTGAAATTTGAATTGAGTTAGCAATTATGCAAAACTCTTGTTATTTTGACAATTTTCTACTTATAGAATAATATTAAGTGAGATCTTGAGTAATGTCAAAAAAAAAAAGATGAAAAGAATTGTGAAAATTCAAAGTTGGTAAAAAGTTCAGGTTGGTCGACCCAAGTCATCAATTAAATAGCTTGATGAAAAGAAAAGAGATCTAGAAAAAGAAATAAAAAATTTTGATTAGTTAACTAGATTAGTGCTTATGGTTAACCATATACCAAAGAAGGTTTCCAGTCATAAAAAAAAAAAAAGGTTACAAAAATCTTAAACTGATTGATTTAACTATAATCATGATTGACCAATAGTAGCTAAAAAAATTTTAAAAAATAAAGTTTCAAAATGTGTAGAAATTTTGGGTTGGTTAATTAGTTCAAGTGTTAGAGTCAATTGATATCTCAAAATTAAAGTTTCTTATTTTAGAAGTTGATTTTCTTAAAAAGAGATCAATGTACAATAGTTAGTTTTTGTTTTTTTTTTTTTTTTTTTATATAAAAAAACTTGAGAAACTCTTTTGTAAATGACCTTGAGATATTGTATTAAGTGAGAGATTAAAAAGAAGAAGAGAAAGGAAAAAGATTAAGAGCACAAGTTTTAAAAGAGAAAAGTTGAGATTGTAAAAAAAAACTAAGAATGCACTAGTAAAAAACAATAAAGAGTGAGTTTGTAAGTGTTGAAGAATAATTGCTTCTTATGAAAACTTCATGAAAGCTTTGTTGTAATTAAAGTCAAAGTAACCAAGTGTAAAGAATTATTAGCAAAGTTAAATTCTCAAGGAAGAAATCTTAAGGAGAGGATGTAAACTTCTAATTTAAGACAAATTATCACTATATACATTTTCTCTTTTTTCTTATCTCTCTTTATTTTTAGTTATTTAATTGTTCTCTTTATTATTTATTATCATTTATCTTATTATTTCTTTTTAAAGTTAAGATTAAATGTTAGTGGAACAACCAAACCAATTAGACATAATTCATTCTCTAACTTAAATTGCCCTAGGAACTAACAATAAAGACTTCTTCATGGCTATATAAGTTATCCTGACATCATGTTTCTAAATTTCAATTTAAGGTCATATTTCTTTATATAAAATAAGTGAAGATACTTATTATTATAATTGAGTTTTAACAAAATGATATTCAAAATGATTAGTCAAATGACTAAAACATCACAAGTGAGTCAACAACGTTTCATACTATAATGCAATGCATAAACTTCCTAAAGTTTTTAATAGCAATCAAAAACCATAAAGTTTCACACTAGATTGTAAGGATTATTTACAAAATAGAATATATAACAAATTAATCTTAATTATATATATATATATATATATATATATATATATATATATATATTATATATATTTTTATTTTTTTTTTTTATTTATATTTTTATTTAAATTATATATTTTTAAATATATTTGAAATTAATTTTTTTTTTTACAAAAAGTAGTCAAAACTATTAGAAATATATATTAATTAAATGAAAATTAATAATGATTGAATTATTTTTTAATTTTAAAAAAATAAATTTAATTAAAAATATAAAAAAAATTATTGATTTAATTAAAAAAATTTATAACTATTTTTTTATATATCTCTTTGTAAAGAAGCATAAACCTTAAAGTCGTAATAATAGTTAGAAGGAAAGAATCTCTGCCAAGATTGTTGTCACGTTGTTTTCAATTCCAAAGCTGCTGATTATTGATAAATGCAAACTAAGCAACTTACAATGAGAACAAAGTGGTTGCTTGTGTTCTCCATGAAAAATTGAAGAGGTAAATGAAGAGGACGACTCCCCTGGATTTAATAAGCCTTCAATTAAAGAGTTAATCACATCACAGAAATAACGATGCACCCTTAATCCTTCTTTGTCCTTTAATCTATTTTCGCAATTAGCGCACTTTCTACTCTAGGGCTGGTTATCCCTCGTAGCAGAGTTGTTGGGATTTGTTCCTTCATTTTTACCGTTGAAAAACTCAGCACGTCGAATACACAAAAATATTTTGTTTCTTCTTTAGCTTCCAAATGTAGAAAAAAAAAATTCAAAATAAAGCAAAAGGAATATAAGAATTACCAACTGAAAACATGTTATTCTAAAGGTTTTTTAGATTTGAAATGACTAGTTGGAGCTAGACAGCCCCACTAATTTACTTTTTCCTTTAATTATAAAAATTCCTCAAATTTTAAATTAATTTTTCATATATTTCATATTCAGACCTTATTCTTTCAACCTACCAATTTTATTTATAATTGCTTTTCCGATAAGAAAAAAAAAATATTCACATACTTTTAATAATCAAGACCTCATCATCCAAGTTGCATTTTTTGAGGTAGATTTTACTCAATTTAGTTATTTCTTAAATATGTTTTCCCGCTAGGCTAATTCCACCGATGACTCGACATCATCCTTAACCAAGGTCGTTTTATGTCCGATTGACATGATGATAGACAAATGTTGCAATGCCGCACAAGGCACGATGCCGTATGATCGAATTATCACACATCAAGAACGGTCATATTTGAAGTCTTAGATACGCTACGGTGTCCCACATCGAGTCAAGCCAGCAACGGACAATGTTGATTTAATGGATTGATTTTAGCTTCATATAAGGCGGCTTCGTCCATATGGAATACGCCGGAACTTTCTAGGAACTTCGAGTCAGAACCGCGTAACACTGACCCCTCCGATGATTTCGATTAAAAAATATACATCTTATATATGATTAACGGCGTTACTCTTTTAAATTTTTTATTAAAAAAATTCATTTCTTTTTATGTTTAATTTTAAAATTAATAAATTTAAAATTTTATTATCATCTAAACTATTAAACTTTTTTTAAAAAAATATATAAACACAATTACTAAAAATTTGAATAAATATAAATATACTAAATTATTAATTAAATTGTTAGTCAAGTGATACCTCTCTCTCAATTGTGGTTAGTTACATCAACAGAGCATCCAATACACCATTTCTGATTTCAAAGTCGCTTTTTTTAAAAGAAAAACAAAAAAACAAAAAAAATTACATACATAGAACCTGGAGAATTTTTGTTTTTCCAAACCACAAAACCGTTTCATTATATTACAAAATCCTTAGCCTCTCTTCGAGCAAGCGCATGAGCAACATAATTACAATCACGGGAAACATACGGAATTGAAGAAGAAATCGTCGCAGCACCCGTCAACTGACGTACGTACATCATAATCACAGAGAATTGATTTTTTGATGCTTTAACGGGTAACGTCTCGACCGTCCGTCCAAGCTGTGCAATCGTGTACAACACGGCCGTTGATTTCTTAGGTCGCTGCTTACCAATCAATCGGCGGGTCTTGTTGCAATTATGGCGGTGTTATGATGCAATCAGTTTTTATTTATAGTATTAAATAAAATTTAAAATGTTAATTAAAATAATATATTAATAATATTAATATGAATATTTTTTAAAAATATTTTTTAATATTATAAATTTATTTTTTAAAATTATTTTTATATTAATATTATTTATTATAAATATTTTTTTATTAATTTTTTATAGTATTAAATAAAATTTAAAATGTTAATAATATTAATATGAATATTTTTAAAAAATATTTTTTATAATTAAATTTATTTTTTTTAAAAAAATTATTATTAAAAATAATTTAAATAATTTTTATTATTTTTAAATTATTTTAAAATATAATTTTTATTTTTAATATAATATTTTATATAATACCAATTAAAAATCACATCATAAATTTAATAAATTTAACAAAAAATAATAATAATTTTAAAATATATATACTTAATTAAAAGTTATTATAATATATAAATAATTTTTAATAAAATAAAATTAAAAATTTAAATAATCAATAGTCTCAAAATACGTCTTTAAAGTTAGAGGAAAAAATTAATTTAAAAAAACGTAATTAAAAACTATTAAAATCAGTGTGGAACGGTCGTATGCATCACCGACAATTGCAGAACTCCAAAGCAACAAGGCCTTTATTCTAATCAAAAGAACTTTATTAGCTCATGAATCAATTCCAGGACGGAAGATTTTAACGCAACCAACTAAAAAAAAAACAAAAAAAAGAAAAGGGCGATTCCGTATTACAATTTGCTCTTCCGTATTGCCTCAAATTGTCTACAAGAAGAATACAGCGTATACATCTACCTAAAACTTCGATAAAGAGGAGCCGAAACTTCCCAGGAAGCAACCGCAAAAGAAATCTCCGCGTTGAGAATTTCTGTGCAATTTTCGGTCTTTCGCGAGAGGACTTGTCCAGGTACGGCAAATTATTCTAAGAAATTTTGACTTCTTCCCGCTCTTCGGTTTTATTTTTTTTTTTCATTTTTTATTTTTTATAAGAGTTTATTAATTAGCATTTTCGTTAGTTTTATTTTGGACAAAGTTCTTTTGGTTTTCAGTAGCAATCTTTGTTTTTTTTCTTTTTTCTTTTTTTTTTTTTTTTAAATTAGGAGGATCTAGTTTTGATGAGTCAAATATCATTCAGTTTCTTTTGTTTTTGTTGGTTTTGTATGGCTTTCGGGCTGTTTTTGTTTCGGTTAAAATGAGATTATTTTTGTCAAGATGTAATTTTTTTCAAGGTTTTTGAATTCTTAGGTTCTGTAAGGGATTTGTAGTGAGAGAATCTTTGCTGGTGGCTGACATAACAATGGAATCCAGATTTGCGTATTTGGACCTCGAATTGGAGGCTATGGCATTTCTATTTTCTGTTGGGTATTTTATAAAGCGTCTGTGATTTCTTGTTCAAGTTTGGATTTTTGTATGGTTAATGGGCTTGTGTTAGGGATTTTGATTTCCTTTTGACTGTTTAGGTGAGATTCCCATACTTGTTTCAGATAATAGCCAAATGAGTCGATCACAGGAGCCACACTGCTCTTTCTTCCCATTTGGCAATCCTTTCCAGATGTTATCGCCAAAGGGCTCTCGGTTATCTCCACAGCTTGCCTCTATATTAAACACTTTTGAAGAATCCTTGGCTGAGAGGTTCAGAAAACTGGTTCCAAATGATAAGAATGATGTCCTTAGTCTGGCTTGGATGAAATTGGCAATGGAATCACTTTGTGAGAGCCATGCCGACATAAAATCCCTCATTATGGACCTTGAGCTCCCTGTGACTGATTGGGACGAGAAATTGATAGATGTGTACTCGGACATCAGTTTAAAGTTACTTGACATTTGCATTTGTTTTAGCTCTGAGATCACACGGCTCAACCAGGGCCATCTCTTGCTTCAGTGTTTCCTGCATAGATTGGAGTCCAACACTCCAGAGCAATTTATGCAGGCCCTCCCTTCTCTTGATGCATGGGGGCAGCATATTCGTACCAAAAATCCAAGAGTTGAGAATTGTCATTCCATCTTAGACAGTCTTGTGGAGTCACTAAATCTGCCGAAGGTCAAGAACTCAGCGAAGGGAAAGGTGTTGATGAGTGCCATGTATGGAGTTAAGGTGGAGACGACTTTTTTATGTAGTGTTTTTGCTGCTGCCTTATTGGGTTCCTCTAAGAATTTGTTAGAGTTGAACATCCCTGACACGGTTTTGTGGGCAGGAACTTATAGGGATCTGCAAACTAACATAAATCTCAAAATGAAAGACATATTTTCTCATGGAGTGACTACAGTGTTAAAAGAATTGGGTTCAGTTGACTCAATTGTGAAGAAGTTGCATCCCATGATCCAAGATGGGTTTGGACCCACTGAAGTGGAAGCATTCCAGAATTCTATTTCAGATTTGAGGAGAGGATCCAAAGAACTTTCTCAAGGGCTAGATCTTCTTGCTAAGGAAGTGGATAAATTTTTCAGAATAGTTTTAACAGGCCGTGATGCTTTGCTTTGTAACCTCAGAGCATCTGTCACTGTTCTTGACCCAGTACAGGGGGCTAACGTAGAAAAGCGGCTTGTGAGATGACGAAGAAGTTGGAGTTAATTGTTATTCTGTATACAAGTTGTAAGGGTAAGAGATGTCTTCATAATGGTGCCATTATGTGTGGTTTATGGTGTTCTGCATGTTGTGACGTATACAATGGTTCTTTGATACTGGTCTCTGTAATATCAATTGTGCCTTGTAATATGAACCGACTACGAAATGATTTGTTATGTTTAGCACTTGTGTTCTACTCTTTTCTAGTTTCCAGTTTGTCAGGGCGTCTCAATGAGGACATGGAGGATTACATGCTTTAATTTTTATCTGCTGTTGCCGTTAGACATAATTTATATGTTTTGCCAATGTACCTATACTTCACCGAATAACATTTCCTTGTTGCTTTGTTGAAGTATTTTTGCTAGTGGCAATCAAGGGATGCATGTCTCCTTCACAGGTTTTCTCTCGTTCAATGTAGTGCCCAGGTTTTAAATGTTTACTCAGCGTGTTAAGCAAACATATGTTCTCTTGTTTTTTACATAAAGGGATATGCATAACCTGTTATGCCTCATTCTGCTTTTTGGCTTTATTGATACGGACTGACAGGACCTTCGTGGCAACTTTGTGTTTCTCTGGCAAGGAATTCTTCTCGTGTTCACAATTTGGCACGGTACGCATTGGAACATGCCCTGTTCCCTCTATCTCTCGGTTGTTTATAATGCCTCGGACACGCACTTATGTTGTAGATCCAACTTTTGGGGTTTTTAGTATTTTTGACGCAACAAAAATATAGCCTTTTTGTGCTTACCTTAAGTTTTCTTGTCGCTATCCGGCTTTTCATTGCATTCCTACACTAATGTCTCAACGTTCAAGAAATAATCATGAACGAGAAGAAAGAAGTTTTTGGCGCGTTGAGTAACAAATGGACGCATCACTTCCGTGAATAAAAGAAAAGAGGCATTCCCTACGAGATTCACACCTGAAATTTGGGAAAGAATTCTTGCATTACAAGTTTACTAGATGGATCCGTTATGAAAATTCCCAAATGGAACATTGTGTCTTTAAACAATTTCTTATATGACGATTGGGTAAGTATTCCTTAGACTTGAAATGATCTAGGTATCTTAAATAAAAATTAATGTACTTTGATTTCATCTCTAAGTTGTCTTAATTAAGAATTGTTTGTAGGATGAAAATTGAACATATTATGAATTATATGGAGGTAGTTGAATGATTGACAAAATATTTGTTAACCTAAAATAATTATGTGAGAATGTTTTATTTATTCTCATTGAGTATTAATTCAAGAAACTAAATGAATGTTTGAAAATTAATATAATTAGACAATATAAAATAGAAACTAATTCCATTGTTTATGTCTAATTAAAAAATTAGTATGATGAAAAACTTGAATTATAATGAAAGATTGTGCACTAAAAAGATCAGTTAAATTACTTTGACAATTATAATATTTAGGTACTTATAATATATCGTTAGATGTTAATCTTGATTTATAAAATTGAATTGATTAATTAGATAATTAATGATGAATTAAATTAATTTAATTCATCTAATTTATTGAGTTTATAACTCTTATTCATTGTATAAGTTAAATGTATAAGGACAATTGAGAAAAATAAAATGAAAATAAAGTTGCACTTGACTAATAAGTTTGAGAAATTTATGGGATTAAATATATAATATTTGAAAAATATAATAACTAAAGGACAATTTATTCCAAAATTAGCATAAGTCACTCAAATAGGGTTTTAGAATTAGAATTCCTATAAATACTCCACTATATGGTCAGAAAATTGCCTATCTCCTTTCTCTCTTCCTAAAAGACACTTGGATGGTGGTTATTTGTGATAATTTCTACAATTTCTAATAATGGTATCAAAGTATGGATTCACTTTTTGAATATAATTTAATTACATGTTTGATTTAAAGGAATTCACTTTCACATGAAGGGTAACCTTTATTTATGAACTTTTAAAAGCATGGATTTTTGGACCTATCTAATGTTTTAATTAATAAAAAAAATGAAAGTATTACTTTTAATGATTGGCTTAACTTGTAGTCATAAAGGGCCTTATTTCATCACATAAAACAAAAAGGTCAACAAGGCTAATGTCTAAGGAATTGTAATTTCTTATTGCATTGTTTATAGTTTAATTATAGACCTAGACCAAGTGTGTGTAATTCTTATGCATTGATGAAATTTAAAGGTGGCATGCACATAATACTTATAAACCTAAATATTATAGTATTTGTTGACAAAAAATTATTTTAAGAAGCATGTATTATAGTTATAATATTTTATTCACAAAAATGGCCAAACTAATATATTTAACATCGTGCATATATTTTGATTATAGTCTAATTGTCACTAAAATGACCAAATTAGAATGTTTAAATGACATGCATGTATTATTGTTATAATGTGTTAATGAACAAAATGATCAACTAATATGTTTAATAATATGCATAAATAATCATGTATTCATAATTTTAATAAAATACCTATAAATGGAAAAAATAGATAAATTGATATTATTAATTATTGAAATTTCAAAAATCATCTAAATATAAATTATTATTTTATTATTAATAACATAATTGAGGTAGATTATTATTTTTTTAATTAAATATATTTTTTTTTAATTTAAAAATATCAAATATATTAAGTTAAAAATATTTAATTTACTTATTAAAATTAACATATGATATTACTTTATAATAATATATTATAAGATTTTCTAAAGTAGAACTACAATATACTTTTTTTTTTTTCCTACTTATGATGAATAATGAGTATTTACACTTATATAACTGACTTAATTTACTTATATGTTTCAATTGTTATTTTTTTTAAAGATTGAATTCCTCATAATGACATGAATAAGTCAATATTTACTTAGGTAATATGTATCTTGACTCGTATTATTAATTGGGAAGCCCATTACTATTATAGATTTAAATAGTCAGAAAAAAAAAGTTATATTATAAATGTAATAACAAAACAATGAGTTAAGTTTTATATTTATAAAAGTGATTATTATCAACAACATTAGGAAAATTATTTCACAAACAAAAAATGCAAAAAAATATTTGTAATTCATGGAAAAATGGTTTTAATTTATGTAAAAGTCACTCGCTGCTACTCTTATTACATAAGTCATGACTATAAAGTTTACTAAGTTGCAAATTATGCAAAAACACATTATTGAAATGATTAATTTTACAATAAAACTCAAGACCTTGAGACAAATGATAAAGACTCATTTTTAGTGTAATTTATCTTGATTTCATTGTCTTTTGAATATAGGCTCTTTTAGATTAATTGCAATAATGTAAAGGATAAGTGGAAAGTTAATAAATTAGTTAGTTTGCTTATTCAGGAAGAAACGAGACAAAAAAATTAAGTGAGTCATTCATTAATTTCATAAGTAAGAAAGAGGGGAATGGAATGAAAGTGAAAGTAAACCAATTTTTAAAAAGGAAGAGTTTACATAGACAACTCAAGTTTTTTTTTTTAAAAAAAAAGAAAAAAAATAGTGATAAGTGTCACTTTTGTAAAGAAAAAGTTAAATATTATCATAATGATTACCTAAATGATAAGATTTGGTTCAAAAAAGAAAAATAAATTAAATATCTTATTATGGATCATTTTCAAATTTAATTGATGTTTCTCATAAAATTTAGTGAATTCATTATGGTGCTACCACTTATGCATCAAATATGATGCAAGGAATTCATTATGATTCAATTATTTTAGTTTATATAAGAATGCAATCATTATGAGTTCATGTATTCTTATTAATAATTTATGCAAACAAAAACTTGGTAATATTTTTGTATAATCTTTTCTTAACATGCATGATAATAATGGACTTAAGTGTAACATGATAAATGAAAATTTTCCAAGAAAAAAATTTTCAAAAGTGTCCTTTTAAGCATGCCTTATATATGAAAATCAATGATTTTGGTGATATATTATTGATATGTCTATATGTGGATGATTTGATTTTTACAAGCAATAATCTCAAAATAATTAAAGACTCTAAGAAGTCCAAGATGCATGAATCTGAGATGGAGTTGGTTTCATCATATATACTAAGCCTAATCAAATAAAAAAAAAAACCTAAAATTTGATTGACTTACCGAACAACCTAAAAAAGGTAGAGTTAGATAAGATTACAATCTATTGTTTAAATTGTGTATAAGTAGCAATTAAAGTGAGTTACTAAAACATCGAGGTAGTCATTTTTGTATGGTTACATACATAGAGATATCCCCAAGAATGCATTTATGACATCTTTATGGAACGTAACTAATTTTCTTTTATAGACTAAACGTTCAACCTTTTTCCAAGATTAGTGCCTAAACTACTAGAATTGCTTGTAATTTTTCCAAGAATATTGCGTAGACTACTTGAATTGCTTGTCAAAATAATTGACAAAGGTTGGTAGAAAGTAAACTTTCTTCCTAAATGATGACATGCATTTACCAATTTTCATATGGGTTTTGGTTGTTAGTGCAAAGGACATGCAAATTTTGTTTTCGATATAAAGGTTGTGCCAATGGTTCATGCACATAGATGGGTAAAAATTTTGAACACTATAAGGTAACAAGCAACTTAAAAACAACAAATATGTGGGTTTATCCCCTGCCCTAAAAACTTTGGAAAATTGCTAATCTTAATTAAAAAGGAAGCCGATAGGAATATATATTAAACATTCAATAATACATTTACAAACTCCTAACGCAACCAAGGCATCCCTTCGGCCTCTCAACAGAGTTTGGTGGACTCTTTGATAGTAGTTTATGGCATGGACATGATGGGATAGTAGTATATGATCTAACCTAAATGACCTAATATATCTTATGGAATTGGTTTGATCAACAAATTTCTAGTGTTTCCCTGTTAACCTCATGTGCAAGTTGCTAAGATGATTATGTGTTGTATAAAAGAAATTTATGATGATGACATATTTTATTTGTCATCTAAAAGGTGTACTCTTATAGGTTATTCTAACAATCATTAGAGTAGAGATGTAAATGATCATAAAAATACTTATAGATATTGTTTCAACTTTAGAACTATTGCTTGTTCGTGGTTATCTAAAAAATAATCTATTGTTACACTTTTAACTTGTGAAATAGAGTATGTAGCTACAACTTCAAGTGCTTGTCAATCTATTTGGTTTCGTAATTTGCTAAGTGAAATATATGTTCTAGTTGAAGTTCCTACTGAAATGTTTGTTGATAATATTTCTATAATTAATTTGTCTAAAAATCCAGTAATACATAAAATGAGTAAACTTATTGATACTCATTTTCATTTTCTGAGAGATCAAGTTGATAAAAAAGAGATTAAATTAATTTATTATAAATCTAAAGACCAAGTCACCAATATTCTCACAAAACTGATGAAAAATAAAGCATTTGTGAAGTTAAAGCAAATTTAGGATTGAAAGCATCACCTAGTCAATATTAAGGGAGAATATTAATATTATTCAGATTATAAGTTAATTTAAATTAAAATTTTATTATAATAAAATTTTAATTAAATTTAATTTAAATTTAATTATTTAGATAAATTTAAATATCTATTTATATTCTTTATATTACTTATATATTTATTAATTATTATGTATAATTATTTTACCAAATTAATAAGATTATATTATTCCTATAATTTTCTATCACTTCTCTTTTCCAATTTGCTTGCTTTTGACACTAAATTTGATCCAAGAATGAGTTCCAACAACTAACGATTTCAGGGTCATTTCTACAATTAATGATCAGTCCTTCACATTACCATGTGACTTACTCCCGTGCATATACAGAAGCATTCACGCTTTCTTACTGCCTGCAAAGGTGGTCTGTTTCTCAACAAATATGTTTTCACGCTTGCATGTTCATTATCTTGGATTTATTTTTATTTGCTCACCATCATTCCAATTCAACAATCCATATTTTTCCTTTACGGCCATCTGGCTTATGCATCAACGGGGGCAATGTCACAGAACATCTGAACCATACAATCCTATATTCGTCATACCAATGCATGCTCAATGAGGCAACCATGGTGAGTTCAGAAATCGTCGATTGAGGGGCTTCATCCGGAGATGCCCAAGAAGGCTTGTCCGCACAAGGGAGTTCATAAGCGGTGCCCACCGTAACAGGTGTCGTCACAAGGAATTGCAGAGGGGAGGTGCTGCTAGCATTGAGAACTTAGTGGTAAGCACGGTCCAAAACCCCGGAGATGATGGAACAGTGGAATTGGGTATCAAAAATGAAAATGGCAAGAGGATGGATAACAATATGGTCATAACTATTCCATCTGATTGATGTTTTTGCCTGTGGGTGCAGTCGCTTTATATGGTATAAGGGTAGGAAACTTTATGCAGTAAAGGATAAACCACTTATGGATGCTTCTAAGTTTTTGCTACGATCATATGAATAATGAGTCGGTATTCATTTCAAGTTTTGGGACCACAAATTAAACGCATAGACCCAGTTGATATGGAATGAGTTTCTGGGGCTATCAACACCAATGGAGTACAGAGGACCAAGTTTAGGTTTTTCTGGCCCAAAATGGTTCTGAAGGCCCAACCTATGTTGGAAAGTTTTATGGGTTTTTAAGGCTATCATCAGTGTATTGATACATACTAATAATGTTCAAGTGGAGCATGTTTTTGTCTTCCACCCACTAGCCTTAAAGTAACATGCATTAAGTCCCACCTACTTTAATGGGTTGTAACTAATGCATAAAATCAAACCAAACGCGTTTTAACTACAAACATGCCTGAGAATATTGTTCAGAGCAAGGATAAAATGGAAATATAGCTACCAATAATTAATGCTTGCGCTTTTACCTTACACATGATGTCTGCACATTTTTCTTGCATATTTGCACATTATATGGTTTTGAATTTCATTATTCAATTTCATTCTCGCTCAATTTACTGCTTCGAGTGTCTGGATATGCTGTTCCATGATTTCAAAGCACATGTAAGGATGGATTATTCGCCATTCTAAGTTGAGTTTGACAGATAGGGGTCAAACAAAAGCGGTGCTATAAAAGATTATTTTCATATAGGGGCCGACCTTTTTCTTTTTTTTTTTTAATAACAAGTATTAGTACCAAGCCGAAGGGATTGGATTGTTCTAAGAGGTCTAAATGGGGGTTTGGAACGATTCTCTTTTCTCTATTTAGGAGTTTAACATGTACTGCTAATACATCTAATCGTATGCCTTGTGTGTTAGTATGACACACTTCTTATAAATTTTTTTTTATTTTTCCCCATTTTTCTTATGACCTATTTGGCCTCCTCCAAATTTACTTCCCAAACGGCTCCTGTTGGATTTCCACGTTGGACCCCACTATTTGAAGGGGCCCTGATGGTAGGGGGAGGGACGCAGGAATCGGGGCAGGCATGGCCCAGGAGAAGACTTGTCTTTGTTCATTTTCTCTTTGAGAAAAGGAAAAAAGTTAGTGGGTGAGTGGGAAAGGAGGGGGAGGGGAGTGTGGACCCCATGTCCTTTTTTGAAAGAAGAAATGTGTTATATATATACACAGTAAAATGTGCATATATCAATTAAAAAAATTTTATAAATACAAAATTGGTATTTGTTTATACATATACCTAAGTTATATGTATATCATGTGTTGTATGTACATTTTATCTTACTTGTGTGCGGGCATGTAATGACCAATGCACACAGAACTCACGGTCTGTTCTCTCTCTCTCTCCATTTGGATTCCGTCTACGGGGCTCTGTCCCTGCAGCAGAGTCCTTGAGAAAATAGAATTAAGGCATATGTACAAATAAAAAAAATAAACTTTGTGCATTCAAAGGTTTTTATTACTTGTATGCACATTACATACATTGCATTCAAAGATTTTAGTTGAATATCTTACTAAGGATGAATTTGCTAACCCCTGTGCTTAATGACTTTTTTTTTTTTTTTTC
Source organism: Rhizophora mangle (assembly GCA_037832345.1). Taxonomy (NCBI): domain Eukaryota; kingdom Viridiplantae; phylum Streptophyta; class Magnoliopsida; order Malpighiales; family Rhizophoraceae; genus Rhizophora; species Rhizophora mangle. The sequence continues at coordinate 566,490 of JBAPLJ010000186.1, forward strand.
ATTTTGTTAATAATACTTTCATGTAATTATATTTTATGTTTTTACAATTAAATTCTATTTTATGACTTAAAAATTAAATTTAAAATTAATTTGAGTGTAAATTTTAATTAATAAAAAATTTAAAAATTTCAAATTTATCACTAAAAAATAATAATTATATAATTAAAACAACTAAATATATAATATAAAAATTGAATTGTGTGACAAGTCATTAAAATGACCAACAACATCTACTTGAATTTCTTCTTGGTCTAGTTGAACATTTTGTTGTGGGTGGGGGGGACAGGGGGCAATTAGGGGCATAGGTCCCTTGTGGGTCCCGTGTCTCTTCCTGCGTTTTTTATTTTAAAAACATATGATATGCATGTAGTTGAGTGAAACGTGCCAACCAATAAATAAAATATGCATACAGTTATTTCAAAGATTTATATGCACGGAAGTAATATTTGTTGGTATATATATATATATATATATATATATATATATATATATATATATATATTTAAATTGCACATACATCGTTTTTTTTTTTTTTTTTTTAAATGAACAGGTTACGGTCCCCACGTCTTATCCTCTCATTCGGTCTCTTTTTAGCCAAAGCACCGTCCTAGTGACAAAGTCTTTTCTTTCATTTTTTGTGAGTCAATGAATACTAGGTATAAGTAAGTAAGGTGGCATGAGTACGTCAAATAAAAATAAAAATAAAAATAAAAATGAAAAGAGGTGCATTTCCATATCAAACTATTCTATTCGGAGTTTTTTTTTTTTCTTGTACGTCATATCTGTGTTTCTCAACATTTAGGTCGCACATCATATATTCATTCTCAAACAAGCGAAACCGAAAAAACCTACACATCGGGCTCACGGGCCCCCTTGCGTGCACGCCCACCCAAGCCTCCTGGGAGGGCCCCTTCCTTCCACCTCCTCTGCTACACTTGTTCATCCAAAATATGAAACATTTTCATAGCCCCCCACACAGAGCAAAATTTTAGATAACAAACCAAAATTAATTTCAATTTAACTCAACCACACGTGTTCCCAATTCTCCCCCCTCGCGAGGCGACAATTTATTTCAGCTTTAGGAAGGAATTTTGGCCCCTAGATTCTCCATGCACTTTCCCCCTTTTTTCTCACTCTCAAAATGCTGATCTTTTCACCTCCTTCTCTTGTTTTTTTTTGGCACTAGGTTTATTAATTTATTATTTACTTAATTGAACTTTCCACAGAAGACCTATCTAATCCACACTGCGACTTTCTTTCTCCGGCTTTTTAACTTTTTGTTTAAGATATAGAGAAAGCTATCAAAATAAAATTAAAAAGAAAAAATATATTTCTCTCTCTCTCTCTCTCTCTCTCTCTATATATATATATATATATATATATATATATATAGATATGCCCAAAAGGTCATGTCTGTTCACGAGTTACTTAAGCTTTACAGTTCAAACCTTCCCCATTGCACGCCACGCTTACCCCCGTCTCCGGGTTGTGTGGATTGAAAAAGAAAACACGCTCCGGAGAAAGTTGAAAAAAAAATACAAAAAGTTCACATTACTCGGCAGGCCCGCTCCAAATCCATCACTTCATCATCCGACTTAGCTCGTCTTACTTTTCTTCGTCTTTCTCTGGCGCTGCTTCAAGTTCAGGATCAGCTTAGCCCCCGATAACTAATTGGATCCGGATTCAGATCCAGACATGGCGATGGAATCCAGCTGTGGCTCCGGCGAGCACAACATCAAAGGAACGCCCACCCACGGCGGTCGCTACGTGCAGTACAATGTATACGGTAACCTTTTCGAAGTTTCTAGAAAGTACGTCCCTCCTATTCGCCCTGTCGGTAGAGGCGCCAGCGGAATCGTTTGGTAAGATTTTTGGTCAAGTAATTTTTTTTTTTTTTTTTTTGTTTTGGTCGTCACTCCGCTTACTGCTATTGACTCGTAGTTCTTATCTATTTCCAGCTTCTGGATTTTTCCTTTTTTTATTTTTTTTCCTTGGTATTCTTGGCGTTGCAAAGTCTTTTTGAGGTCCTTGATTTGATTTCTTGATCTTAAATGACTGTTGATGCGGTTGCTTCCAAGTTTGGGTCCGGTCGTGCACATGTTCGTCGATGTGTTGCTTGATCTTGCCTTTTCGTTTGCAGAATCAATTAGGATGAGTATTTATGTGATGAAATTGCTCGGAATTGAATGATTTCCACAGATTCCTAGATCAGGCAAAATAGATTCTCTTATTTTCCCGATGTTAAAATAAATAAATAAAAGGAAAAAAAAAAAGATACTTTTATCTACAGTTAGCCGAGTCTTTGAGATGTAAAACTGTGCTTTGAGTTGTTACCAAGAAAATTGAAATTATAGTTCCCATCTGGTGAGGTAGTCTTGGTGCGAGAACAACAACGGGAGCCTGTTCTATTGTTTCACGGTGTAGCTAACCACTGGTGTGGTGAAATATATTTGGTTGCATATCCCTTGCATTTTGCTGAATTCCTAATTCATGAGCAATTTGAAGGAACCTTCTTTTTTCTTTTATTCCTATCAGTGCCGCTGTGAATTCAGAAACGCGTGAGGAGGTCGCCATTAAGAAGATTGGTAATGCATTTGACAACCGGATTGATGCCAAACGAACTTTAAGAGAGATCAAGCTTCTTAACCATATGGATCATGAAAATGTGAGATTTTTTTTTTTCCTCTCTTTGATTATTACCTTCATTTTGGGTCTCAGTGCCAATTAGCATTTCATTAAGCTATTTTGCTAGCATAAAAATACATAAAAAAAAAAAGATATTTTACTTGGTTGATCGAGGCAGCATTTGATTAGGCTACTTCACTTGTATTGCTCACATTTGTAATAATCTGAACATCTTGTATTGCCTACCCATATTTGTCTGTGCTTGGCTGTTTTATTGGAACTATATCTGAAGTAAGCAATTCATGGCTTTGGCTTGATATTTCTGACTTGAGAAGAACTTATCCACTTAATGAATTTTCTGCTTTTGTTATTCAAATCAGTTAAAGTTGTGGCCTTATTGGTGTTCATTTCATTGCAGATTATTGCCATCAAGGACATCATACGACCTCCTCAAAAGGAAAACTTCAATGATGTCTACATAGTTTATGAATTAATGGACACTGATCTTCATCAAATCATACGTTCTAACCAACCATTGACAGATGATCATTGTCGTGTGAGCATCATGGACTTGTCTTTGTATAACTTATTCTCCTCTGTTTCTAATGGTCTTTAGGATATGGTGAACTTAAATCTTTAATGTCATGAATGGGATTTCAAAATATTGACATTGTTTCTGCTCTTGTGGCATTATAGATTTAGTCATGTATCAATGTACAAACAAGCCTTAACACTCCAATTTGTGTAATGATGCTTCATTAAGATCTGTCATGTGGCTTTCTCTCTCAGCATCTGAGTTCATTCTTTTTTAAGAATATACAATTAGAAAAGGGTCACATTCTTATGATTGGGGCCCACTGATCTCATCCACTCTATTTCTTTTCATTTTTTATGCATCCAAGTTTCATAGTTTTTATTTCTGTCCAATGAGAAGATGAAATAGGGTAATTACTGTTGAAGTATGGGCTATTGTAAAAACGAATTAACTAAGTCTATGATCTCAGCTTTGCATGCTTGAAATTTCATACGCGTGTATGTTGTTTTTGCAGTATTTTCTGTATCAATTGCTGCGAGGGCTCAAATATGTACATTCAGCAAATGTTCTACATCGGGACTTAAAGCCCAGCAATTTGCTCTTGAATGCTAATTGTGACTTGAAGATTGCGGACTTTGGTCTTGCAAGGACAACATCTGAAACAGATTTCATGACTGAATATGTAGTTACTCGTTGGTATCGGGCACCAGAATTACTGCTTAATTGTTCAGAGTACACTGCAGCCATTGACATATGGTCAGTTGGTTGCATACTTGGTGAAACCATGACACGGGAGCCTTTATTTCCTGGAAAAGACTATGTTCATCAGCTGAGACTTATCACAGAGGTATTCCTGGTTTATCAGCAATCTATTCTGGTACATTAATGTTGGTATTTGTTTAAATTTCTCATTCCCTAATGTTTGTAGTTAAGACAGTGCCACCTGCCCCCCTCCTAACCAGGTGGGGAAAGAAATTGCAAGTTTATATTTTTTGATCTTTCTTACTATGCGGTGCTTATTATTCTCCTTGAAATTTTAATGGTTGGAGTGTGCTGCCACTCCTTGAGAGGGGACGCATGATCACAAATTCTGGATCTGGGGAAAATTTTAATTTCTTGATCATGAGTCCATAAATACTTGGGACAGAAGCAGATGGAAACTGAAATTCTTCTACAATCCCTTTTTTATTCTCTTTCCTTATGTTGTAAAATTGATGGAGGAGATTTTTGATTTCCCTAAACTCTTTTGCTGAGTTCTCTGCGTTGCTTGCTCCACTGTGCTGGGCCTGCTGGCTGATATCTGTTCATGATTGAAGGGTGAAATGAATTTAAAGACCTCTTTCTTTTTCTATTCTCTCACTTTGAGCATTATGGTTACATGTTGTTTTCTCTCTTTGAAAAGCTCATAGGTTCACCTGATGATCCCAGCCTTGGATTCTTAAGGAGTGATAATGCTCGAAGATATGTTAGGCAGCTTCCTCAATATCCAAGACAAAATTTTGCTGCTAGATTTTCTAATTTGTCTTCTGGTGCTGCTGACTTGTTAGAGAAGATGCTAGTCTTTGATCCAAATAGGCGCATTACAGGTAAAATGAGATAGGATGCTGGATTCAACCCCACTGACAGTGTGACTTTTATATTCATATTCTAAGTCACATGCAAACATGTGTGTGTGCCAAATAGCATGTTATGTAATGGTTAATAATTGATAGCTTGAAAATATATATTTGATAAATAGGATAAAATGTAATCTTTGTCCTGGGGATTTTCAAAATATCATCCACTTGGATCTGTATATTATGCTTGTTGAATAACCTTTTCTATTTTGAGTCAAATATCAAAGTGGCTTGCAATTCTTTTGCAGTTGATGAGGCATTGTGCCACCCATACTTGGCACCTCTACATGATATTAATGAGGAGCCTGTTTGCCCTAGGCCTTTCAGCTTTGACTTTGAACAACCATCATTCACAGAAGAAAATATCAAGGAAGTCATCTGGAGGGAATCTGTAAAATTCAATCCAGAAGCCTGAGAATCAGCTGATATGGTGTTGTATACTGTTGGGAATGTATTCCATGATTCTAATTTACTTCACTGTAATATACATCAGATTCTCTGACCAGTCTCAGATAAGGCAATTAAAGACACTGGGTAGTCCGGTGTTGTTCTCAAGTGGCATTTGAAGTTGGTGTAGCTTCGTCCTCCAGCTGCATGGCTGAGATGCAATGGTTGATTCCAACCTGAGAGCATTGAAGTGAGAATGCTTCGCAGTTGTGGGACCTAATGTTAGTGAATTTTTCTCGTTTCGTAAAGGCAATGTGGAGTTACTTTCATTCGCTATGCCGAACTGCATTTGTCACCTTGGATATGGCTAGGCTAGAACCTGTAAATATTGCTTTTCAGTAGTGTCTTCTTGTATATTACAAATGAATGTTCTGTGACTGTCTAGTTTACTTGTGATGCTGGGCTCGGGCTGCATGAGAATATAGCTTTGGCATGGGTGTATGACAGATATCTAGTAAGTTTTGCATCTAAGCAGCAATAATTGAACTTACAGAGTGGACTCTTGCAGTCTGTCGATCTTTTTCTGTTATCCCTTCTAGTGGAATACGAATAACAGTCAAGATTGAAATCCTTGCAACCAATGAAACTGGAAACACTTTCCTGAGGTGGATTCGGGTTATGAAAACAGGTCAGATTCCCAACCTTTTAATATTTACTGAAGCAAGGGAAAGGGATATCGGTGTCACCTTTAATTTTCGGAAGATGACAGTTAATTTGTTGTTCAGCCTGATTTCTGGTTATCTATATAGACTAGTAGTACTAACTTCAATCCAAGCAACAAGGCAGCTTTGTCTTCAGGACTGTTAAATATTAGGTTCATATTGCGAGTTTACAAACTCTGGCCGCAATCTTATTAGTATTACAGCATTATGGGGCTGTTCATATGGTCTAAAGAAAAGATAACTTAAGCGACTATTTCCAGAACACGTTTTTAGCTGGGCACTGGTTCAATTGGCAAATGCTCCGTGGGAAATCACGTGATTCGACCTTCAACGGCGCCTGATCGGGTAACAGAACGCCCAAGGAATCACCTGGCTGGAGATACCCTCAACGTTAGTGCCTTCCCTGGTTTCCTTCATGGCCTTAGCTGTCATTCCAATTGCCACATTCGAAACGCAAATTTCCTTAAATGGGCCACCAGATATTGCCTCGTTTGGATAAAAATATCTGCCTAAGCTACGTCCAGTGGGAGGTTGTTCGGTAGTTTTATGTTTTCTCCCCGACGAAAAGTTTACAGTGAAAACAGCCTCGGCTTTAGTTGATGACACGAATGATTAAACAAACCTGGGTGGTTCGATTCCATCAGTGTTAGGAGATGTGACCCGAGCGATAATGGTAATCCCTTGCACAATAACATTGCTGCAATACAAGAACATCTCAATAAAAAAGGATACCATGTTCTAAAACCTTCCCAAATTATAAATCTTCACATTATTCTAACAAGTTGCAATAAGATGTCTCTAGACCAGATTATGTGCATATTAATAATGGAGAAAGTGGTCTGAAGAGCAGACCTGCTAACTATAAACAGGAAGAACGCTCAAAGTCCGCTATAAATTAATTACCAACTAGTAAAAGGAATTTGAGAGGTAGAGTCCCAATGGCAAGACAAAGCATTTTAAGATTAAAATTCACTTCATTAAAGAAGTGCAGCAAGAGACAGAAGTGAAGTTGATTTACTACGGTTTAAAGAATCAAGTTGTAGATATCTTAATGAAGCCCTTGACCAAGAGCAGATCTGAGTACTTGGAAGAGAAAATGGGCATGAATGTCAAGGAATCTAAGAAGGAGTGTTGGAGAACTTGGCTTCCTTGTTGTTCAGGCCACAACAAAGATTTGGAGAATTTGTTCCTGTAATTGTTGAGTGCCTATCTGTGCATCTAATGCACAGTTGACAAGTTGTGGATGAGGTTGGATAGAATGCTTCTTCTGCATATGCCCATAGTCCAGCATATATTTCTTGGCTAAGCAATGCATTTGACGCAAGGAGATTTTCCAAAGTCCCATCCACAATTCCCTCCTCGTTGAAGAATTCGAGTGATTGGGAATTTGCTCTGACATCAGGCCGACAAGAGTTTTATATTTGTGGTGGTTTGTCCATTTTTCTTTTCTGTAAAATTTGAAGGTGCCGTGAATTTTTGGCCATATTTTCGTAAGACAATTTCATTCCCATCTTACATATTATCTGTATAATTATTCAAAATGGTTAGTCAGATGACTAAAATATTGTTGAAAATCACAACGTTGCATACCATGACATGCATAAACTCGCCAAAGTTGTTATTCTAGTGGGTTGAAAACCATGCAGTTTCACATTATGATAAAAGAATTACGTACAATACAACATAATGTTGTTGTCAATTGTTGGAGAACCTAACTTTCTTGTTGTTCAAGCCACCTCCAAGACCCGGAGAATTTGTTCCTGTGCTGTACTGTCCAGAATTGCAATCCAGGATGACTTGCTGATCAAGCTGTTGTAATTTTTTGGTTGTGCTTTAATGTTAAAGCTAAGGGAAGGTTGTAATTGAACTCAATTATTCCTCTCTAGTTAGTTTGTTAGTGGGAGCAAGTAAATCCCGTTCTTTTTTCTGTTTTTTTTTTTTTTTTTTTTGGTTTTCAATTTGTGTGTTGCTGTAATCAAGAACTAAGTTGCTTCTTAAACTTTCTTTTGTCTTTTTTTTTTTTGGTTATGTAAAGCTACCCATCCCCTGTGCAATGATTGCACTTGTATTGTTAGTGGAATTGAACTCCTTAAAAGGCTAAAAATGATTAATGAAATGTGTGATTTCTACTCTTCAACTTTCTGGTTTTTGCTAAAATCAATTGCAAACATTTTTCCTTCTTTTTGGCTTTATTCCTTTAGTGGTATCGGTGCATTTAAGGTCATCAAGAGGACCAAAACACAACAGAGATTTGAAGAAAATCTATTGCAGAAACCAGAAACAAAAACTTCAAAAGAAAACCAAAATGTTGTAAAATGGCAGCTAGTGGTTTTCCCCCCTCAGTTGCTCTTGTATTCTCAAAAAACAAATTACCCTATTTTGGTAGTAAAAATGAGGGTCTATCTAAAAGCTTTTGATCTTTGAAAAATTGTGGAAGGTGGAGATCAAGTTCCTGAGCTTTCTCAGAGCCCTACCTTTGCATAGATTAGGCATCACAGTGAGAAAAGTACCAAAGTTTTCAAAGCTCTCATCTGTATCCATTATGTAATTACATATGAGATTTTCAACAGGATAATAGCTTGTAAATTAGCCAAAGAGGCCTAAGATAAACTGAAGGAGGAGTATAAGACAAGAAATAGTCAGGTTCTAAACCTCAAAAGGGAGTTTGAAGCCTTGAAAATGAAAGAGATTGAAATTATGAAGCAGTTTATATATAGGCTGGTGAAGGTTGTAAACCAAATCAGGCTCCTGAATGTCTTCTTTAAGTGACCAAAGTGTGGTTGAAATGGTCCTTGTGTGCTTCTTAGAGAGATATGAGTCCAAAATCTCTTCTTTAGAGAACTTAAAGGACCTTAGCAGCTTTACCCTTACTGAGCTTGTTAATGTCTTACGAGCACTAGAACTCAAAAGACAAATCAGGCAGGAGGAGATTGGAAAGGTTGCATTCATGGTGAGAGGAAAGATAAGGGCCGGGCTAGTGGATCCAAAACTCAAGAAGAGAAAAAAGTAAAGGAGAAGAAAAAGGGAGGTAGGACAGAATCAGTTGGACCTTGCCAACATTGCAAGAGAACCAATCATTTGGAGAGGTATTATTGGTATAAGCCAAACATCCAATGCAATATTTGCAAAAGGATAGGGCACATGACTAAGGTTTGCAAAGACAAGCAGACCACACAACCTGATACTCCACATTAATCCCAGGTTACTGAAGGGAAACATGAAGAGGAATTGCTATTTGTTGCAGCATGCAGAACTACAAAGGATGTTTTAGCAACCTGACGAATTGATAATGGGGGTACTTACCACATGACCAATGATGTAACCAAATTTAAAGCACTAGATCAAGCCTTCCAATCCAAGGTGAGGATAGGGAATAAAGAGCATTTTGAAGTCAAAATGAAAGGAATTGTTGCCCTAGATACCTTATTAGCTTTAAACATGCCAACAATTCAAGCTCAAGCTTCAATTTGTGAAATTTGTCAAAGAGGGAAGTAATCACAATTGTCCTTTCCTCAATCACAGACTTAAAGTGCCACAAAGAGAATACAACTTATCCATACAGACCTTTGTAGCCTAATGAGTTCTCCTTCACTAAACGGCAACAAGTAATTCATCATCTTTGTTGATTATCCAACCAAATTCTTTTGGTTTTATTTCCTAAGACTCAAATCTAAAGTCTTATTGTTCTTTAGATTCAAAGCTTGGACTGAAAAGTAGGCTGGTAGCTACATCATCTCCATTAAGTTAGACAATGGGTTTGAATACACATCAAACAAGTTCAACAAGTTTTGTAAGGAATTTGGCATTCATTATCAACTCATTTTATCCTATACTCTAGAGCAAAGTAGAGTGAGAGAGAAAAAATAGGACCTTGATAGAAATGTTAAGGTGCTTGTTGTTTGAAAAAGATATGCCTAAATGCTTTTAAGTTAAGGGTGCAAACACTATAAACTACTTACAAAATAGGCTTCCCACAAAAGTTTTGGAAAAAAAATGACTCCATATGAAACCTAGTATGGAATCAAACCTTTTTTGCATCATCTTAAGGTCTTTGGATGTCTACTATATCTAATTCCTAAAGCAAAAAGACACAAACTTAATAAAAGATCACAAGTTGGTGTTTTGCTAAGATATAACAACCCATCAAAAGCCTACAAGGTCTATGATCTTAAAATTAGAAAGGTAATTATGAGCAGAAGCATAAGATTCAATAAGGAAGTTAGTTGGAATTAGAACAAAACTAACCTAATGAAAATGAGATAACATCTAGTTTTAATTCTAATCCCTTGGTGGCAGGTGCAAACATTGCAATAACTCAAATAGCTGACTTTGATGATGACCCATTGAAAGGAAAAAGACCTCTAGTAAATGTTTATATATGTGGAAATGTTGTACTAGAACCAACAAATTTCTTAGAGGCCTCACAACAACATGCTTGGAATGATGCTATAAAGGAGGAACTAAAAATGAGACACAAAAATCAAACTTAGGAACTAATTGATAGACCTTTCGATATGAATTTAATTGGGATAAAATGGGTCTAAAAAGTAAAACTAAATATAAATGGCTTAGTTAATAAGCTCAAAACTAGGTTAATGGTTAAAGGGTAGTTTCAATAGTTTGGAATTGAATATATAGTAACCTCTGCCCTTATTGCAAGGTATGATATAATTAGGTTGTTGTTAGCTTTAAAAGGCTAAAAGGAATTTTAATTAGATGTTAAATCATCTTTCCTAAATGGAACCTTTGAAGAATTGATCTTTATAGATCAACTAGAAGGATTCCTTGTCAAGGCAGTTAAGGACAAGGTTTATGTTTTAAGAAAGGCTTTTTATAGGCTAAAGCAAGCCCCTTGAGCTTGGTATAGCAAGGCAAATGCTCTTTTGCTTGAATTAGGCTTTTCTAGAAGCTAGAGTGAAGCTACCATGTATAACAAATCAAAGGGAGATGAGTTACTAATTGTCTTTATCTATATAAATGACATTTTAATCATTGGAAGTAGTAAACCCTTGATTAATGACTTTAAGTTGCACATGTGAAATGTTATTGAGACAATTGATCTTGGTGAGATGAACTTCTTTATAGGAATGGAGGTTTGACAAACTATTAATGGAACTTTCATAAATTATATGAAATATGCCATTGAGTTATTGAGAAAACACATTATAAAAACTTGTAAATTAGTTCCAACTCCTTTAAACCTATAAGAGAAGTTAAGCAAAGAAGATGGTGAAAAAAAAAAAGGTTGATTGCATTATCTTTAAAAGCTTCATTGGATGCTTCTTGTACTTAAAAACTACCAAACTAGACCTAATGTATGCCACCAATATCTTATCTAATTATATGCAAGCTACAAGTGAGACTTACCTCAAAGCTGCAAAAAGAATTCTATGATATCTCAAAAGGATTTGTAACCTTGATGTCTGGTTTAGAAGGTTAACAAAGGGTAAATTATCTAGTTTTTCACATAGTGATTAGGCAGACAACAATGATGACATCAAAAGCATAATAAGTTACTATTTACATTAGAATATGGTGCCTTTACTTGAAGTTCTAAAAAATAAGAAGTTATTGCACAATCCATTACAGAAGCATAATACATTGCTATTGCTACTACTATGAATCACACAATTTGGTTGAGAAAGATGTTGAGTGACTTGAATCAAGATCAAAATGAAGCCATTAAGATTTATTTTGATAATTAATTTGCTATAGCTATCTCTAAAAATCTTATCTTTCATGGTAAGACAAAGCATTTTAAGATTAAAATTCACTTCATTATAGAAGTGCAGCAAAAAGAGACAAGTGAAATTGATTTACTACAGTTTAAAGAATTAAGTTATAGATATCTTAACGAAGCCCTTAACCAAGAGCAAATTTGAGTACTTGGAAGAGAAAATGGGCACAAACATCAAGGAATCTAAGGAAGAGTGTTAGGGAACTTGGCTTCCTTGTTGTTTAGGCCACAACAAAGATTTGGAGAATTTGTTCCCATGTTGTGCTATCCAAAATTGTAATAGAGAATGACTTGCTAATCAAACTTCACAACTTGTTTTTGTTGTAATTTTGTTGGTTATAGTTTAATGTTAAAGTTAAGGGAAGGTTGTAATTAAACTTAATCATCCCTTTAATTAGTTTGTTAGTAGGAATAGGTAAATCGCAACCTTTTTTTTCTATTTTTTCCTTTTTCTTTTTTTTTTTGTATCTATGTTGTCATAATCAAGAAGTAAGTTGCTTCTTAAACCTTCTTTTCTCATTTTTTGTTTAAGCAAAACTAGTCATACCATGTGCAATGATTGCACTTGTATTGTATTGGAATTAAACTCTTTAAAAGGCTAAAAATGATTAATGGAGTGTTTATTTTTACTTTCTAACTTTTTGGTTTCTACTCAAATCAATTGCAAACATTTTTTCCTTCTTTTTTTTGGATTTGTTCCTTCATTAATTCCAAAACTACTTATTACTTAGAAATACAACCTATGTTTTGACTTGCCTAACTTCAATAAGCCTTGAACCTTTAATGCCTCTATGTCCCTAAACCTTTTCACGTAACTACTGATTGAAAGTATGTAAAACATGTTATTCTAAACTTGTTAGTTTAGTGTTTGATATGAATAGTTAAAGCTAAAAGTCACCACCAACTAGGGATTTTGTGGAGTTTAACTCTTCTTATTTTTACCTTTAGTAATTTGGTTAGAAGAAAGGCATTATTGGCATAATGGAAGAGGGTAAACTATGTGTCTAAAAGATTTTGTTATATGTCATGGCAATTTTGTGTTATTAAGATACACATGTTTTTTTTTACTTCTTTAAAAAAATATTTTAAAGTAGTTTTTTTAATAAAAAATAAAAATTAAAAGATTAAAAAAATTAAAATTATGAGTATATTTGTTATTTTTACTTTTAAGATTTTTTTTTTAAAAAGAGATTATGAAATGTTATTTTTTTCTCTTTTTAAGAAAATAAAAATTAAAGAAAGAAAAACTCAATTTATGAATTTTTTTTATTTTTCTTCTTAAGAAAATAAAAAAAATTGGGAGCAATTTTTTTCCCTTTTGAGAAAACACAAGGAATAATTTGGAAATAATTGATTTTTTTTCTTTTTTTCCTCATTTAAGAAAAATAGGTGAATTTAGGAAAGCTTTTTTTTTCCTTTGAAAAAATAAAAAGGGGTTTAGGAATTTTTTTTTCACCCTTTTTTTCTTCTTTTCATTTTCCATAATTTTAAATTAAGAAAAAAATTGCCACATAAACAAAAGTGATGTATAAGTTTATGATATTTGTTAAAAAGTGTCAATATAAATTATGGTAAATGTTAAGATATGCTATAATTATTGTAACAATTAGTATTTATATATATATATTTTTTTGAAAAAAAGTTGACTTTAGGAAATTTTCATTTTCTTCTCTTTGTTTGAAAAAGGAAATTTTGAGGATATTTTTTTTCTTCTTTTATGATAAAAAAGAAATTTAAGAGTAATTTTTTTTTTATTTTTTCTCTTTTAAGTAAAAAAAAAAAGAATTTAAATTGTAAATATTTTTTCTTTAAAAAAAGTAATAAAGGATAATGTTTTAAAATAAGTTAAGGAATCATTATTCATTATTATAATGTATAAGATAAATCATCACCAATTTTTTTTTGATTCTTTGTCTCTTACTCTTCCTCAATTCTAATTTACAATATACAATATATATATTTTACTCAACTATAAGAATATATAATTGTATTAATTCTTTTTATATAAGAAAAATATATATTTAAAAAATTTTGTATTTTTTTTTATCTCAGTATTACCATCAATAATATTACTCTTAATAACAAAAAAATGATAAATAGTATTTTGAATTATATATAACTTATAAACATATAATCAAAGGTCTTAAAATCTATTTTTCTCTTCTCTAGTTCAGAAAAAAAGTATTTTAATAAGACACGTCACTCTTTCAAATAATTCAAATTATAATAATACCCCTTGTATCATATGGAGTCTTATTTTTTTTCCTATATAGAATATAATTTTGTAAGTAACATATAGAAAGTATTACTTTTTCCCATAAGTTATTAAAAGTTCTAAAACTAATAAGTATAATATTCATCATTTTTTTAACAAGTTATTTTTCCTATTTGCTAGCTCATTAAACTTTAATAAATAAAGTGATGAGACTTCATGGATAATTCTCTTATTTTCACAAAAATCTAACAACAATTAGGAACTATATTTTCTTTCTCTATCTAATCTAAATCTCTTTATCTTTTTACCTAACTAGTTTTTAACTTTTTTCTTATATTTGATACATGTATCACATATTGCATCCTTATCTCTCTATAAAAAAGTTTTAGTATATCTAGAATAATCATCTATAAAAGTTATATAAAGTTATATAAAATCATTTTTCACCTCTAATTATAGTGCTACTTAAGTCTCCTAAATTAAAATGAATTAGATTTAGCAATTTGGTTTCTTATTACATTGATTTATAATTTTTTTTTTTTTGCTAATTTGACCTCTACATAAGCCTCACATTTATCCACGTCTCCATGTAAATTTTTAATTAGATTAAATTGTTTCAACTTCAAAATATAAGGATCATTCATATGTTAAACCAAGCTAATTTATCATATGGTAGTCTGTGAATGTACTCCAAGCGTTATGTAAATAGTTCCATATCTTTCGCTTTGGCCTTTGGAGACACTAATCTATTTGCCTCTGGTTGCTATTGAGTCTGGAGTTATTATTTTATGGTTGTAAAAACAGGCTCCAAAAAAGTTCAGTTCAGGAACTTGACATTGGAACAAAAGACTGGAGAGCTCTACTGCTTTAAAGAGGGATTTCCCAGGACTTCCATATGTCGTTGCCTTGGTCCAATTGAATTTTGTTCATTATTGCTAATGTGTTTAAAACCGGAAGCTCGAACCTTGATCCTGGTCAGTTGTTACCATGGATGCATTTGTCCAACTGACAACTCTCAAGAATCACCTGGGAAGCTCCATGGTCAATTCTAAATTTCTGTGAGACTCCCAAATCCAGTACAACCTAAAACCCCACGGTGGCCCGAGGCTTACTCCTTGACAAAAATGGCAGGCTAGCTCTTTCATCCTTTTCCAATGAATGGCCGTGTTAGGAAACTGTACCTTTCCCATCAGGTATCCATGGGCCCACTCAGTCCAATAGTTTTTCATTCTCTTGCCAATCCATGCATAGAACTTGACGATCCTATTAGGTGGCTCTTACATCATCTAATAACATTGCAGTGCGCCTCTAAAGTTGCTGCCTTGCTTATATGCTCGTAATTGGCAAACAACTTCAAAAAACCTGTTCATACATTTTTTCTCTATAGTCCCCTTCCCAAGCTGCACAAGTTGGATTCAGAACTGCACAATCAATTGCATAAGTTGCAAAACTGCATTCTGCCTTTACAATGATATTTTCGAAGTTCACTTCCAATTCAAGCATGCAAAGGCATGGTAACATGATTAACTAACTGCCTAGTTTCCGGGGCAACTCTTGCACTGCATGGTGCGGATCTAGCAGCTGTTAAGAAGCAATGCTCAATCTCGATCAGCAGTGTCACTGACTGGCAGTATCCTCCCAGGTTCTACCCAATGCAGCACCATTTTTCTTTATTATCTGGGCAGACTGCAGAAGAATGTCCTGCTCCGTGTCATAAAACTCATCTTTGCTCTACAATCATCAAATCATAAAGAATTAAGGCTCATTAAGATAGAAAGGAAGACAAAAGGGAAAAGAAGAAAATGTGCATGAAACACAGTCAAATCTCAGGAAGGAAAATCACATTGGGCAGTAAAACAGATGTTCAAGGGAGAATGACATCATCGAGGAATAAAATTTGCAAATCTTCATGGATTGACTATCGTCTAATGAACAAGTAGTTTATTTGGTCCTGAGATACCAAATGCAATGCACAAAAAAGAAGTGCGGAAATATGTTAGCCAAGTATAGTAAACTTTGGAAAATGTCAACAGACGAATGAACAATCATCTGGCACAGACTCTATAAGTCACAAATTATGCATAAAAGCCTGAGGTCTGCACATAAGTGTCTGCTTGATCTTATTTATGATTGTCATTGCCAAGTAGAAGATAATTGGACAGTTTGCTGACTTTCTCAGTGGAATGAGATTTACAACCATGGCAGAGACATTGTAGGTCTTGCATGATCTTTTGCATACAAGTTTATTTTTAACTGCTGCAGCTGTCAACAAAGGTCATAATTTCTTTCTGGATTCTTTTCCATGGGTCAATCCTAGCATTGCCTTGACATACAAAGATGCACCTTACTTAACTGTATAACAGACCATTTTAATATCCAAATATGCACAGAACCATTGGGAGAAGACCCATGTCATCACATCATCTACAAGTATAGCAGTCAATTGAGCAACATAAATTTTGGGGGGTGGGTGGGGGGCAAGGGCTTACCATGTATTTGAGATTGCATCCAAGAGTCAATTCTGCAAAAGAACTTTCCACTCTAGACAAGAAACAGTAAGGGGCCTCCCTTTCCAAGTAAACTTTTGGGTACAATTTCAACATGCTCTTGATATCATTCGATATTTGGGGTACCTTTCCAAGATCGTCAAGTTTCAAGGGAATTTTGGTGACCATAGTACGACATTGGGCACGTGATTTATTCACAATGACCTACAAGTTCATGGCAGACATCTAAGACTTTGGGCAACCAACATTAGTAGTATAATGCCAAAGAAAACATGGATAAAAGATGCTGTTCCAATATACCTATCCATGTGTTCATCCCACAATCATACTTTGTGCATAATCCATGCATAAACATATGTCCCTGCAGTGCATGCAGGCACAAGTGCTTCTGCCTACACCCAAGGGGAAGGGGTGATGCCAATTACAGGGAAGGAATGGAGTAACATGAAATTTTGACAGGCAAGCATGTATTTGTCAGAAGACCACAATGGATGTATCATAGTAGCACATGGATGACCAATCAAAAACTTAAGGGAAAAGCTTGCCCCAAGATTGAACCATCTGAATATGGACAATTGGACATAATGTCAAAAGCAGTGCAACATCCAATGAAATCATCAGTACTTCAAATAAAATAAACATCTATGATTTTAAGTGTCCAGCATAAAGAACAAGTGCCGCTACGCTAACATCTTTACAGAACAGTAAACTTATGAACTATGGTTCAATTAAAGAAGCTCACTTGGCTAGAAAACAATGAATTTGGAACTACAACAGGGAATTTCTCTGCATTCAGTAATGAAGTGGAGGTAAGTCCCATTTCTACAACTTGACCTTCAACAGATCCAGCCTACAATCAGAAAAGTAAATGGACTAAGGAAAACACAAAAAGAACAATAAGAGCAAATTATAGATACAGCACATCACTCAATTTCAAGCCCCTGCAAGTTCTTTTTTCCTGCCATGTGGGCCCTGGTGGTGGGCTGGCACTAATATGCATTATAAATAAGTCCCAAATGTCATTGGCCAGCTAAAATAACAGATAATCATCAAACTAGTAGAATGGTTGCCTCTGAAAAAGCTTAAAAACCCAAATCCAGGTGTCTCTGGAAACCAATTCGAACTTCAGCAGAAGCAAGACCTTAGGGTCCAGTGAATGGGCTGTATTCATCTGACTCATTACTCATGGACTATATTGTTACACAGACTGCAGCAACCTCTCCTTGAAGAAACTTTTTCACCCATTTGAATGGAAAAAAATTGATAAACCCAGAACAAACAACATTTTCAAGCTACCTTTATTGTATCTCCAAGTGAAAAGGGCTTTGAAAATTGCATTGATAACCCACTAAGCACATTTCCAAGGATCTCTCTGGCAGCAAAAGCAGTAGCCACTCCTAGACAGATTACAAATTTATAATCAGAGACTGATCTGAAGTCCTTGTAGTCCACAAATACAAATACTATAATGCACAACTGAAAATGGCAGCAGGAAGAAGTTTTCAGATAATCCGACTTTACATAGTGTCAACAAGACAGGCTACAGTATACAAAGACAACTGCCAACCAATAAAGCAACAGCCCATCTTCAAAGCCAATAGACTAATATGAGAATGTTAAGGCTTAATGAAGCAGAAAACTGATTAAGATGGTTTAGTAATTAAGATGAAGAAAGTTAGTCTGCAGAACACAGTATACAAGCATCTAGTGTGATGAACTGCATGGAGAACAGTCCTCCAGCATAGGAGATAATTGTAGTCCAAACAGGAAAACAAAAGCATAATAAAAATGCAAAAAAAAGATTATTTCACTCCCCATTATTTCCTTGTGATAGATGTTCCCCTATCAATACCATTATTCATTAACTGAAAAGATAAAACATAATCAATTGATCTAACCCTCACCTCCTATGCCTCCGACAGTCAAAATTGATTGCACAGCCACTCCACATGCCTCAGCCAAAGCCATTACCCCAATAACAAAGAGACCAACGGAAAAGACTCTGTCAAGGGTGATAATCTTTTCCCTGTCAACCCCTGCTAAACTCTGAGAAGTCAGAAGCCTGCTAAATACATTTGTCTTCCACCGATGCAGGAACCACACAAATGAAATAATAACTGCACCCCTCCATGTCTGTGCCATGTATTGTGATGCTATAGTAGTTGGAGCCACCATCATGGCACTGCAAGCCAAAGCCATCATGCATTAGTCGTGTAATGGAGCATATTGGGGAAACGATGTCAACAAAATGACTTGTAGTTAGGAACAACCAACATTTGTGCAAATGCCATGAAGGTGATTAGATATCGCAAAGGATCCTCTAATGCACCCCAAAGGCTTTTCTTGTAAGCAACTTGCTCCTCGGATGTGCTTCCAGACAGTAAAGCTGCAGGAGTTTGCACTGCATACTTGTGAAGTCTCCTTAGAATTCTAGGCATCACTACCCAAGCCAATATGGTACTGGCCAAAGTATAACTAACAGGAACAACCACGTCTTTAAGATATGGATGCGAATCAAGAAACTGCTGAATGTAAGGGGTCAGTTCCTCAGAGGCTGCTTTAGCCTTTTCCCCAGTATAAGTCACAGCATCAACTGAACTCTGCCAGGCATCTTTAACCTTGTCAACCCAATCACTTCCAACAACACCACCATCACTTCCACCAGAAGTCACTGAGACCTCAGAAGGCCCAGATTTATCAGCTTTGCTAGCTGAAGAGGATGAGTACCATTGATGCAACAACACGTGGGTCACAGAAACGAGAGGCACAACTCTTTGAAAGCTCAAATTTGACAAAGCAGGAGAAAATGCAGTGACGGGGTTCGTCGTAGCACGGTAGGTATAACCAGTAGAGTCATCAGAACTCAAAATTTTAAGATGGGCATTTAAAAAATTTCCAGCCGGTTTCAATTCTTGCCCGCGAAAGTTGTCATTTGCATAACCATACGGTGATCTTACTTTACTTCGATCAAAAGGTCTAGTAAGCCTTGTGTAGGAGGCATGAGATTGAAATGATTTCTGTTTCCAGCTGGGTCTAATGGAATTTGACAACGACCTTAGCATTGAAAACTTAAATCCAGCCATTAAACATAGCAGCAACGAACAAGTAAAGGAATTCACTAAACGCCGATGCTTCTAACTACAAAATTGCAATCACCAACTTCTCAATTTGCAGAATACAGAGCGTAAAAGTGTAATCAGAAATTAAGAAGAAGAAGGAAAAAACAAAAGAAAAAGAAAACCGAGAGTTTCTTGAGATTTAGGACAAGAAGTCCAACATAGCTACTTAGAACAGAAATTCAACTATCCTAGTGAAGCGGTAAAAAACATAGAGAAGGAAAAAAAAATAATAATAATAAGAGGAGAGGAAAATGATTTGTAATAAATTCTTTGATTATTGCAAATCGTGGAAAACCCACCTAACTTGGATCATAGAGATTCCCTCCCTTGCACCCTCATTCCGAGCAACCAAAAGGAAGAATTGCCACCGCTTCGAGAAGAAGTATACCCACAAAAAAACCAAGGGAAGGATGTTTGCTGCCTTACTTACTGAGCCGTAACCGCGAAATGGTTATATTAACTAGAGGTTTTCTTCAAGAACCCAGACCAAACCCAATTGGGCATGTCGACCGAACAGAGGCCCAACCCGCCAGTTCTCTGGAAAGAGGCGCCGCGAACCCCATAAACGCACCGTTTCACTGGAAGAAGGTCGACACCGAGCCCCCTATAAACACGCCATCGACCTGCCAGCTTGCAAAGTGAAAAACGCGTAGGGCCACAGGCCTCGGTGCTTAAGTCGCCGGGCCATTTTTTACTCCCTTTTTTTTTTATTATTATTTTTTTATTTTTTTGTGGTTTTATACGCGCAAAGCTAAACGAAACAGAGCTCTCATTTCTTTTTCAATTTTCAGCAGCTCTCTCTCTCTCTCAATGGAGGCGCCACGCCCGAGTCTTACGTTATCGTTGCTCGTCCTCTCTTGCTTTCTCTCCTGCTTGGTCTTCCCTTCCTTGGCACTCTCCAACTTCTCTCCCGTTGATAATTACCTCATCAACTGTGGCTCCGCCGTCGACTCCGCCTCGTTTAATCGTCGCTTCGTCTCCGATGGCCACTCTTTCAACCCCAACTCTCCTCGTCTCTCCTCAGCTCGGACGATTCCTCTAGCCGATCAAGACCCTTCTCCTAATTCGCCTCAAATTTACCACACGGCCAGAGTTTTCGAGAAGCCTTCCAAGTATACGTTCCAGATTAAGGATCGAGGGACCCACATGGTACGCCTCTATTTTCACCCTTTCGTTTCTTCGGATTTCGACTTGAATTACGCTCGATTTCACGTTCTGGTTAATGGGTTTGTCGTTTTGAGCAATTTTTCTTCCGAGAGTGCAGCGAAAACCCCTTTGATTAAGGAGTATCTTATTTGGGTTGATTCAGATGAGCTTGTAATCACTTTTGTTCCTTTTAAAAGGGGGAATTTTGGGTTTGTTAATGCAATTGAAGTAATATCAGCACCTAAAGACCTGATTGCCGACATGGGACAGCTTGTGAACGGTGATAAAGTCGAGAAATTCGATGGATTAACCAAGCAGGCTCTTGAAACTGTTTATAGAATCAATGTTGGGGGTCCGAAAGTGACGCCTTTTAATGATACAGTATGGAGAACTTGGTTTCCAGATGATGAGTTTTTTAAATCAAGCGAGTTTTCAAATCAAGTGTATTTTAGTGGCTCGATTAAGTACCAAAGAGGAGGTGCTAGCCGGGAAGTTGGTCCTGATTTTGTTTATGGTACTGCTCGAGTGATTACTAGCACAAATTCGTCAGTTCCTCGTGTTAACATGACGTGGGAGTTTCCAGTGGTTGGTGGTTTTAAGTACCTTGTGAGATTGCATTTCTGTGACATTGCTAGTATTGCTCTTGGCTTGTTGTATTTTAATGTCCATGTAGATGGTCATTTGGCATATGAGAATTTGGATCTGTCATCTATGACATATATGCTGTCTTCTCCATTTTACGCGGATTTTGTTGTGGATGGTGATAGTTCTGGGGTTTTGAGCATCAGTGTTGGACCTTCAAACATGAGCATGGCACATGCTGTTGATGGGATTTTGAATGGGGTGGAGATAATGAAGATGAACAACTCCATGGGTAGTCTTGATGGAAAGATCTCTGCAGGGATGGTTCTGGGAACGTGGCCCAGGAGGAATATTGGTGTTTTGGTCCCGTTGCTCGCTGTTGTCTGTTTACTTGTTATTCTATCTATGGTTATGCACAGGAGGATATTTGGAGATGCGAATTCTGTTGGATGGTCAAAATTATCAACAGACATCTCAGAAGCTAACCTAAATCATGACAATCAACATTTACCCCCCAAAGCTTAATGCATATTTTATGCCATAACCAATAATGCAATATGGAGGATGCTATCACGATGTTCTGGCATGGGGTCACAGGAAATTCCTCTTTGAAGCCTTTGAAGCGCATGGTATGCATGTGTGTTGTAATGCAAAAATGCAAGTAGTAATTTTAGTTTGTGTGGTGTATTTCGTAAATGCCTTTTTGTATTTATTGACAGTAATGTAATCAAATTAGAGTCTTTTTAATATTGGATTGCTAGAATTGGGACTCAAGACGATGCATATAGACATCTAATGCCATGCAGATGTGTATGTGTCTACCCAGTAAGTTTGCCACAACAGCAGTTATTCTCATCTGATGTTTATTTTCATTTACTTTACGCTTTGATCTGTTTTTTTTTTTGTACTTGTAAGCTCAAACCACGCAGGCTTTCGCAAGGCATGCTAAGAAGGTATTTGCAAGTGTTTTGGCATTTTGATATGGGCATGGAATGTAAGCCATGCCAAGTTCTTTCGCTCAGGTCAAGTAGTTAATGTCATAATGTAGGAACACTCTTGTACGTGATACAATTACAGGCGATTATTTTCTTGGACGGTTGGTTGTGATTGTTCTACTCTTGATCCTGAGAAAGATGTCCAAGCACAAAACATACAAGGACTGAAAATTGCATCTGAAAGTGATACTGTGTGCCAGCAGCCGGTGGACTTGTTTGTACGGGACGTGCGGTGAGATTGTTGATATGTATTACTGTTTGTGAGATTGGCTTTTGGTGGAGAGCAAAGCGCTCTGGGGAACAGTCTGGGTCTGGGTGCGAGCGATGCTCTTTCCCTGCGTAAGCACCAAAAGACGAGCTAGAAAAACATGAATCAATGGCCGACATCATTATCGAATTTATATACATGTGGTTTAGAGTTGGGGGGGGGGGGGGGGGGGGAGGGGGTTAGGATTGATATTTAAATTTAAAAATTTTAAGTATATTTACACTATTTTTAGTTTTATATATATATATATATATATATATATATCCAACTAAAAGAATTTATTATATATTTTATTTATATTTTATTTAAATAAAAATTTTAAAAGAAATTAATTATAAATATTTTTTAAAAAATAAAAATAATTTTAAGAATAATTTTATATTTTTAAAAATAAAAAAATTTAAATTATAAAAAAAATTATTTAAAAAAATAAAAGAAAAAATTTAAACTTCATTAAAATAGTAAAAAAAAGTATAAATAAGTTATTGAATAAATGTTTAATTTAAATTAAATATTTAAATTATTTTTAAAATTAAGTAAAGGTTTTTTTTAATCAATTATATATATATATATATTTGAACGAATGGATGAGTGTTGTACTAGAGGCGAACACGCGAGCCCTAGGACTGAGATGCCCCACATGCACGAGCCTAGTGGGCACCCGGCTCAGATTTTGCTACTCGTCCGCAGAACTATTATCAGCCATTAATCACAAATCATCACGATCACACAATCAACCGTAGTCTTCTGGGCGTACGATCTCTGGAAGAGAAACTCAAGGAGCATCAACTTCCGTAATGAATGTTAATATGGTCCTATGTGATTTAATTTAAGTTCAAAAGTCGTTGTTATTTTCGTCCCCTCCTCAAAACGTTTTGATTTCCCCCCCGGGGGGAGTGCCGTACGATCTCTTTCGGTTCCGCACGTAACCTCAGCGTCCCCCCCGGGGCTGCCACCCACGCCAACATGGCTTCTGAAAGCAAAACGTTGGATCTAAACAATTGTAGTCAATGGGCAAAATTCAATCAATGAGGTTAGCAGAACGTCATGGGCATGGTCAATGGTTGCATCAAGCTTGCCACCGTATTGAAGTGCACACACACCCCACGCCTGTACGGCAGTTTTGAATCGCTTGTGTAGAAGAATTAGAAGGAACAAAAATTAATAGGGTAAAAAATGCCGAAAGCCACGTTTGATTTGTTTGCTCGCAAACGACGTCAGATTGCCCCCGTAACACTTGAATTTTATTATTATTATTATTATTATTATTATTATTATTTTTCTCACGAAGGTTGTCCCTCCTGATCTTTATAGGATAACGTTACACAAGATTCAAAGCCACGTTGGTATAATTCGCATGGAAGAATACCCTCTATTAATTTTTGTTTACAATCTTTTTTTTTTTTTTTTTTTACCTATAACAAAAAGTATATAGTTATTATTATATCTATAAATAAAAAATAAGAATATTTGTTGATATTTTATTTATTTATTTTAGGAAAAAATCACTAATAAAGGCGAATTGTTAACCTAACTACTACGGTGTGATCTCTTTACTTTCTTATAAATTCCCTTTTCTTGATATGAATGATTTACACCCCCCCCCCCTCCACCCCCTTGATTGGAAGATGAATCCGACAAGGTGTTGAAACTCAATATTCTCGTTATCATTATCGCAATGGTAATTCTAAAAAGCAAAATCAACAACCTCAGAATTAAATACAAATAGGGAGCATCAAGGGACGTGAATCGCGGTAAACTCGTGAAATGTGACCTGTATAAGAATATTTTATTTTCAATTCAACTTGAAACCTAGATTGACTTTTTTCGTTCACTATCATCGCACGCCATTGCGAAATTCCTCCCAATCCACACACACACACACACTCTCTATATATATATATATATAGATTCCTGCACGCACGATTCTACTAAGTGAAGTTTCTCTGGGCGTGTGAGAAAAGAGATGGACACCAACGTAGTGAAAACATCCCTTCCTACTCCTCCTCCTCCTCCTCCTCCTCCTCCTCGGAAGGGAAGAAGCGTTATGATGCTGCAGGCAGCAATCAGGATATTGGCAATGGTAGTGTTCTTGGGGCATCTTATGATATGGATCACGATGCCCACTAATACGTATAGGAGGAAATGGTTGCCTAGCATTCGCAAGAGGTTCGTTTCCACTTATTTGGGTACACAAGGTTTGGATCCTTCCATTTTATTTTCTTCCCACTTTGCATTTTATTTTATTTTATTTTATTTATTCCCTGTTTTTCATGGTGTAAATGTGCGTACCATGTGTTACAGGTCCTGTTCTGTTGCTTTACACATTTCCCATTCTCTTTGTTGCTCTCCTGGGTTGTGTCTATCTCCATCTGAACAAAAGGCGATCAAACGAGTATGGACTGCACAAGTAAGTAAGGAAGCTGCAGCAAAACAGTAGTCCCCGACATATTTGCTGTAGCCAAGCCGTGATAGTAGTAACCCTTGTCACCCTTTGAATTCTGATAAACTGCAATAATGGCAGGGTACATGACCGTTTGGCCGCTTGGAAAAAGCCAATACTCGTTAAGGGCCCTCTGGGGATTGTCTCTGGAATAGAGCTTGCCTTCCTGATCATGTTCATAACGCTACTGGTTTGGTCTTTTGCTATTTATTTACGTAACGGCTTTGCTAGAATCAAGCCACAGTCAGCTGCAAGTGTTGGAAAGAAAGTGTAAGAACCATACATCATTAAGCTTAATATCCACCGAAAAAAGGGTTACTAATCCAGATAATTTGAATACAACTAACTTGTTGATTCTCCGATTTAATAATTCTTGTCAGGTGGGAAGTTAGACTGCATAGCGCAGCCTTAAGACTAGGACTTGTTGGGAACATATGTCTCTCATTTCTCTTCTTCCCGGTAGCTCGACGGTCATCGGTGCTGCCACTGTTCGGCCTAACATCCGAGGCCAGCATCAAGTACCATATATGGCTAGGCCACTTGGTTATGGCCCTGTTCACTGCTCATGGCGTCGCTTACATCATCTATTGGGCTGCTACCAATCAGATTTCTGAGGTATTTAACTAAAAGTACTTTCTTTCTAGATTTAATTTTCCTTTATGATATAATTGATTTTTTTTTTTTTTTTGTTTTTTCCCTACGGTACTTAATCACTAGCAGTGGACAACTCACCGCAACTTTTTCTTGGGATTTTACATTTTATGCCATAACGTCGTAGATCGAGAGGTTGTGTCTGTCGGATGAGTTGTCTCTTTGAAGATTTGGACCCACGAGTCAAATTTCAACACCTACTATAGAAATGTAAAGTAGTCTGTTAGGGAAGGTGCAGGAAATTAATTTTTTAGATTTGCGAGAAACGTTTTTTATATCTTACTTCGGCGTTGTTGTGGGACCCTTTTAGTATTTTTCTTGGACGCCTGCTTATCATGCATAAAACGCAGTCTTTTCTTTTTTTTTTTTTCCCTTTTTTCTATCTTTTTGATTTTCTGAGCACAGCACTTGTTGTGCTTCAACTAAAAGTGGGCCCTGTTTCTTTTGGGCCGTTGAGGAAGCAACACGAATGGATGGTTTGAAGAGTTGACTTCCGGGCGAGGAATGACGGGGTAGGACGCTATTGAGAGCTGACTTCTGGGCCAGGAATTACGTGCTCGGTCCAAACAGCATTGAATCCTAGTTCTCCTTGTTTTCTCTCTTTGCCCAAGTGAATTTAGGTCCCTTGAAACCCATGTCGTAGCCATCTGTAAGCCCTGCACCGAATTGAGTTGAAATCGCCAACTAACATCCAAGGGCTTTGCATGCTATCCTTGAGTTGCTGTAAATCCCTCCAGAGGCTCTTCTGTTTGGTTTTGTCTGGGGTTAGCATAAATCCCTGTAAAGTACCATAAGGGAGAATTCTGCTCTTTCGTGCACAAGTGGATGAATTGCTCGGGACTCTGAACCTTGTGCACCTGAACCCCCGCTTCATTCCATCAACACCCATGTAAAAGCCGCTCGCCTCCTCCCTCCGTCAGCATCCCAGATAGACAGATCTCCTTACACGCGTTGTCTGCCTTCTGACTACTCAACCTTGGTTTGATCAAAACTAAAATGTCCGATTTGTGCATTTGAAGAGGCATCTGCAGGGTGCATTGAAACCTCAAGCTTGCTGCACCTTACTAATTCCAAAAGATAATATCAATAAATATATTAACATAAGGCAGGTAAGTTATCCCTTAGGCCACTTAGGACCATCGCTCCTCATCATTCTCCTTGCAACTTACAGTCTCGTCGACCAACATGGGGGATTTAGAGACTTGCGACACCAGTGCCGATTCATAGCTGGTTAGGTCGACTCACTCCATGCTTCCAGTAGGATCAGGGTGCTCTGGCAAGATTATGTGTTGGTACATGCTATTCGAGTTGGTTGCCCCGCTACTACGTGGATTAGACTCCCCTCCTTGCTTTTGCATTACTGAATCTAATCCGGGGGGCTCAACAGGCTTTAGGCTTTCCTCAATACAGCCCAATTTCCCCGGCTCTCCGGCTCTCCCAGTTGTCTCCAGGGTTCACTCAACAACCATCACTTCTCTATATGTTGTCCGTGCAGACACAGAGGAGCCCACAGCACCATTACGCCGATCCCAATACATGTCAGAAGACATTCTGTGACTTGATAGTTCGGCCATGCCAGAATTGGTTGGTCGTATTCCCTTCTCCATCCATCCCATGAACGCCGCGTGTTTTCCTTTCCATTGGTGTTCTTCTCAACAGAATGCAGCCCCTGTTCCCCTCCCCTCCAAAGACCGTCAGGTGGGTTGCGATTCTGTTACCCCTTTCGAGAGCGTAAATCGAGTCCCCTCCGTTTTACTCCTGCCATCCTCAAGTTTCCTCCCACCTCCACTCTCTGGTTGACCTCTGTACGGCGCTCCGCGTCGCTGCCTCTGCATAAGCATCCCTTTTTTAGATGAAAAGGTAGACATACTCTCATCTTTGGCAGCATACTAATCTTGTTAACGTTGAATGCAATGCAGATGATTAAATGGGATGAAACAGATGTAGCAAACTTGCCAGGAGAGCTATCTTTGCTGGCTGGACTGGTCATGTGGGCAACAACTTTCCCTCGCATAAGGAAAAAATATTCGAGCTCTTCTTTTACACACATTACCTCTACATTATCTTCATGGTTTTCTTCATTTTGCATGTTGGCATCGCCTATGCATGTATTATGCTCCCTGGATTTTACCTCTTCTTGGTCGATCGTTACTTGAGATTCTTGCAATCACGACAATGGGCTCGTTTAATCTCTGCTCGTGTTTTGCCATGTCAGACTTTGGAGCTCAACTTCTCCAAAAGCCCTGGTCAGACTACCGCTATACGGGTGTTCTACTTTCTATTTGAGTTCATTTTCGCTTCAGTTTTTCCTCACAACAATAATGATATTTTTGTTTTCATGTCCAGGTTTGAGTTATAATCCGACCAGTATTCTGTTCATGAATGTACCTAGCATTTCCAAGCAGCAGTGGCATCCATTGACTATCACCTCTAATAGCAACTTAGAACCTGAGAAGCTCAGTGTTGTTGTTAGAGGTGAAGGAAGTTGGTCCAAGAAGCTGTACCAGATGGTTTCTTCGCCTACTTCAATTGATCGTCTTGCCGTCTCTGTTGAAGGACCTTATGGACCTGCGTCATCACATTTCCTAAGGTGCACTGAAAAAGAAACCAATACACAATAATTGGACATGTGCATGCATAAAACACATGTACTAACTAACTAAAGATCTCTCATATTCAGGCATGATTCTCTTGTGATGGTGAGTGGAGGAAGCGGCATTACTCCTTTCATATCAGTGATCAGAGAACTCATCTATGCAAGCACAACACACAAATGCAGAATCCCAGAAGTAGTCCTGATTTCGGCATTCAAGTACTCTTCAGAGCTCACCATGCTAGAGCTCTTACTTCCAATATCAGGCACCCCATCTTTACCTTCCAACCTGCAGCTGAGGATTCATGCTTTTGTAACAAGAGAGAAAGAACCTCCCACAGATAATGCAAAGCTCCTTCGGACCGTATGGTTCAAACCCTGGCCAAAAGACGCACCTATATCTGCCATTTTGGGCCCCAACAGTTGGCTTTGGCTCGGTGCCATCATATCGGCATCTTTTGTCATTTTTCTCATCATAATCGGCGTTATTACCCGCTACTACATTTATCCCAACGATAAGAATACTAATCGAAATTTCTCATATTCACTAAGAGCTTTTTTCAGTATGGCAACAGTGTGCATAAGCATAGCCATGACAGCAAGTGCAGTTGTTCTTTGGAACAAGAAACGTATTGCAAATGAAGAAAAGCAGAATCAGAACGCAGAAGGCTCGACACCGGCTGGGTCACCAGGGTCAGGGTTCTACAATGCTGACATGGAACTGGAAAGTGTTCCCCATCAGTCTCTTGTCCAGGCTATTAACGTGCATTATGGTCAAAGACCTAAAGAGTAAGTTATTGGATTTCTTTTTTTTTTTTTGTTTCCTTCTCTGTGGTGTAGTTCAGTTCCTCTTTTGCCATTAGATTTTCATCATATACTCTTTTTTTTTTATTTGGTCCTTACTAAGCACAGTAGATGATTTCATTTTCCTTTTTCATCTTGAGAGTAGAAATATTGCTCGAGTGCAAAGAATCAAGCGTAGGAATTCTTGTCTGCGGTCCAAAGAAGATGAGACATGATGTTGCAGCGATTTGTTCATCAGGTTTGGCAGACAATCTGCACTTCGAGTCCATCAGCTTTAGCTGGTGATTTACCATCTCAACTAGAAAGAAGCGTAATGCGCTCAGTTTTAGCACTTCCAGCGGCATCCAATCCCCGGTCCAGTCACATTTCTCATTCCTACCGCCCAGCGTGCCTGTAGCATGTAATTATAAATTGCCACCTACCATAGTTGTTAATATTTTCGGAAGGCTATATACATCCAAACATTCGCTTTCTTTGGCTTGATAAGCACACTGACAGATTCTTATGTCGTGATCATTGATATGACCAGGGTATTTTGGGTGGGTTTCCATAAAAATATTTACACGTCAACTCCTTCACAGAGGCCACACGGAGGACGCCGAACTTCTAGTCCTTGGGAACATAATGTTCATAAATCTGCTAAATGCCGAATTTGAATTCATGTACAAGAAACATAAATTTATTGGGGCAATTTGCCTTGATTGTTTATATAATACAGACAGGAAAAGAAAATGTGCACAAATGTCAAAACTGAGAAGAAGAAAAGAAAAAGGGAAAAAAAAAAAAAAAATCCCCCCGAAGAAGAACCAGACTTCTATTTACAGTTTCGATATTAGTGACTCCTGAGGTTCAAGACAAGGCATTGGCAAGCCCCAAAAGACATAGCTTCCCCGGTTACTCATCTTTTGTGCATCGAATATATTAACACTCATCCTCAGAATTGTGATTGGAATTTTTGCTCAAAAAGGTGTTGTAAGGGAGAATTGCTTTGGTACCCTAAGTCCATTGTGATGTCCAAAAATCCTGGCAGTTAAAAGATCCAAACCCACCCTCATTTCTCTTCCAAACTGGTGACCGATGAGAGTCTCACCTCCAAGGCCTCGAGTAGATCATGGTACTCCACAAACACTGGGTGCGACTAAACCCCACATCAAATAAGGCAGGGTGAGACTTGCATACAAGCACCATCACTGTTATAACCATTAATCAGTAAAAGCCAAGATGCATACCTGAAGGGTGAAACTATATGCTTTCCACAGGCGAAAATCATGCCGGAAAAGATCAAAGAGCACCTGCATCCAATACCACAATAAAACCAGAACCATCTTTTATGTGAGATAGGGCTGAAGCAAGCAAGTAAAAAGAATAAGCAATATGGAACTTCAATCATAACTGTGTCCTAATGGTCTCTTTTCCCCTTTTCTTTTTCTTTTTCCTTTTTTTGATTATTTTCCTTTTAGGGGGATGGGTGGGAGGAGAGGGGGATGATTCCATCCATTTGCAAGCAATTACTTAAAACCTTAAGAATGATTCCTGGCCAGCAGCAGCAATTCCTCATGAATGCCACCATAAGCAACACCAAGGTGTAGAGACTCGTAGTATAAACATCAATTCATGACTAGCATTACAAATTTGATATACCAAATGCTCAAGCATTTCTAACAGCAAAGATCTGTATAGAAGATCAGAATCCCAGAGCAAGACATTGATTCCTTAATTAAGAAGTATCTACATCAAACATCACAAATCTATGAACCAAAATGGACAAGGTTCAACTTTAAAAATGGGAAATAAAACCAGACAAAGCAACATTAAACACTCATAACATGGATAGGTAAATATAAAATTTTTAAGGAAGTTGTACCTCTGATCGTCTTAAGAGGGTTGCAAGAACAACAATCCACTCCTTGAACTTGACAGAACACATATGTGCCAACAGAAACTCAGCATCCAACCGGCTTTGCAATGTACCCATTTGAAGCTGAGACACATAAAAGCAAGGTAACGTCAAAAAGCAAAATAAAATCCAAGGTTATTAAAAATTCTTCTGGGAGTGTGGGAACTATTATTTCAATAACATAATTTTGTGGAAAATTTTTGAAACACCTCAAAAACCAAGGGTTAACATCTGTGTGAAGATATTAGTTCCAAATATTGGGTCTAAAGCTTCAAGGAACGTGATTAATAGCATAAAATTTAAGAATTTTCATGCCTTTTGTCCAATTAGTTCCAGCCCTGATGCAAAATTCTCCAAACGAGCACAACCATATCTTTCTCGTTGAAGAAATTCCTGCAATTATCCATAACCTTAAATAACTTTTCTGTAGAACGCAGAATCCTTTTTAAAAAAAAAAAAAAAATTGCAAGTACTTTTACCACTAAATCAAACTGAGTTCCCTTTACAAATGCCACAAGCTTGGAAAGTTCCTTTCCTGACATCAAATAGCTAGCATGGCTTTCCAAAATGTTCTTCACAGGAGCGACATGAGGACTCTGGTCCTTGAATGAGGTGCTGCTTCAAAGGAAGTGTTCATTACTATCAGTTTGAATGTCAAAGTTGCAGGGAAGACATCCAAACAAATTCAGGAAGTGTGACCAAAGATTAAAAGGCATTAGGATATTGCATGAGAACCTCTTATCCAAGGACGACTTTCTGTAACTAGAACGGAAAAGAAAATATCCTAAGAATCTGGGAGATAATCTATCTGATTCTGTTGATGTCTGCTCGTATTCCTTTCCAGATCTCAGTAAGAATCGCACCTAAGGTCCACACATGTAAAACAAAAGACAAATGGAGTCATTCCATGCTAGATTCAGGTATCAATGATGAGATAACATAATCAAGCCCAAAATAATACCAGCTCCCCAGCAAGTTCATATAAAGATTCATCAAGTGTTGCCTGCACAAGGTTGTACATCAAGATCAGACTTTAAAGACATACCTTATAAGAAGAATAAAGAAATGAAAAAGGGAAAGTGGAAGAAAAAGGTTATTGGAGATGTGCTTTGGGAGAAGGAAAAGGTGTTTGATCTGCTGGCTTTTTGAGAGAAAGAGAAAAAGGACAACTAGAATTTTCCCACCTGTAGTAACCGTAAAGCACAATACTGACTCACAGCAGGACCTTCAAGTTTAGCAATAACCTGCCAAACTCAAACAAAATGTCATCATATGGAAATTCATGGTTATCCATTGTCACAACTCACAAGCAATTGCTATCCATAAAGCATGCGACACCAGGTCTTTCACTTCATTCATAACCTCAAAAGAAAACATAACATTTATTGTAGGCAGAGAACAGAGTGACATATGGTTCAAACTTACACAGATTAGATTAGAGAAATGCAGTGTGAAATATTGCAAAGCCAGAGTTATGTTAACAGGAGATGAATGCTTCATTTCAAAGCAATAACAGCAACAATGTTTTTGTAACAACATTTTTTGTAGCAAAAATTTGAAAAGAGAAGAATACTACAGATTCCTATACCTAAAGCTACTTGATTGAACAGCCAAGATTGTGTGTCTTACAAGAATATAGCAAGCTGCAGTGCGGTACCATCTCTGTTGGAAGCAATCCTCAAACAACCTGAATCAGGTTAATAACAATCAAGCTTTCTAGAACAGTATAAAATAGCAAGTGACAATTTCTCACTTTTCAACCATTCACTTCATTCAAGGTTAGAAAGAAAAACCAAGCTTATCAAGTACAGATATGACATGACCTAAAAGCATCATCAGCATTTAAAGAAAACAAGACAGCACTTTAACAAACTACACCCTGGAAGGGCATAAAGCTAAGCTTGCAAAAGATCAACCACTCAAATTTAGAGTCTTTCCTTTTTTGGGGGGGGGGGGGGGAACTGGAGAGGGTGAGGAGAGGAGAAAGGTGCAAGATGTACTCTGTTGATCTTCCTGCAGCAGAAAATAGATCTGCCCAATGTCTGCCATCAGTTTTTCTTGCAACACTCACAACAACATCAAGATACTCTGGAAAATTTCTTATCAAATTGCATGTCTTTTCCAAAAGAGTGCACCTGCTGGGATGTTTCAGGGATGTCTGGCTTTTGTTTATATTTTGCCTGCAAGGGAGTAATTAACATATTTGAAGGTTGAATGTTCTGATTGTTTGTCTGAACCAACGCAAATATGCCAAAAGGAATTTGAATTTTGACAACAGAAATAGATAATTTTCAGTTATCCAAGGGTAAGAGACAAGGAGGCATCAGATTTGTGCACATGAACTAAATCATGCCACCAAACAAATGTGTCACTGTAAAGCTTTGGCCTAGGGCCACCAAGTTCAAATTAAAAATCTTTAATAAGCAATAATTTACTCTGCCATTACAGTGATTTAAAATAGCCTTGGGCCCAAGAAAGTTCTTCTCAACATTGATCTTTTGCTATCATATGCAAAAGATTTTAAGCTCCTTCAGATCCTTGTATACCTGGAAATTTCAGCATCAAAGACTGTAAAAAGAAGCCACTCCAGACAATGGGAAAAATGAGGCTTTTCTGCTGATAATTGTGCTAGCCGTAGAGCCTCCTCATGTTTGTCCCTCTGGCAAATGCAGCATCAGAAACATGATCCGCAAAGGATAGATTAAACTTAGTCAATAAAATAGTGAGACACAGCCAACAACCTGGACAAAGATGCCTGGTCATATCTAATTAGCAGGACTTGCAGGCAGAATAACACCTTTTTAATTGCATAGAAAACCCCAAGAAATTGCAGGACAATGTTTCTGTGCTTGTTAGGAAGGTTACTTCCTTTTTCTAACACTTGTCATAGCTTTGACCATATATTTTATCCTTTTGTCATAATCATCTTATGGTGCAGACTTTATAATAATTGCCAAGAGAATAATAATTGGAAAAAGAGGAGCTTTTAATAATTCCTTAAGTTCAGTCATTAAGGCTGCATATATCTGACACTCTCCCATACCCCACAAATATGGAAGCCTTGTGCATTGGGAATACCTTCTTTAAGTTCGACTTAATGGCATAAAGAGGCAGGACACAGAAATTTCCAATTACTCTTTTTTGAAATAATTTTCCTACAAACATATTTCAGTGATCTAGCATACTTCAACCTCAGCACAAATGAATTATGTTTAAACAGTGTGCATTCCTATTTCAATTTAAACAACCTCTCCATATCTGCACTCCTTAAAATGGCAAAACCAACTGTTCCACACCAAGAATTGCCAGATTCAAATTATTAAGCATAATGAATGTTCTAAACTATGTTCACTTTCACAGCCTGTGGAAATCATGACAATTAATTAACTGGGATTATCACAAAATACACAGGTACTCTGCATATCCATCAACAAATGGACTTGTAATCCCCAACAACTAGCAAAGTATTAGCTGAAAGAGAAACACCACAGCTAGCATCACAAAGAAGAAAATAGCAGTAACAGAGACTAAAAAGGAGCATTCAGATTGCTGTATCGTTCACACTCCCCCTTTTTTTTTTTGGCAATTTCATGAACAGATGAATAATTTGTCCCAAAAAAATCCTTCATTGTCACTGCTATCCTTAAAAATATTCAATTCAGCTATAAACTCAACAAAGCCTCAGTCCCAAGTACATACCAATAAGAGAAAAAGGGTCCAAAATTGGTCATAAGCTATCTAAATTGTCAAAGCATGTATGCTGCTTGACTATTTACAAAGCACCAGAGCACTTGGGTCAATGGCACTGACCTAACTGCCTAGTTGTGTAAAAAGATGCATGCAATTAAATGAATAAAAAAAAAAAAAAGTATCCCAGTGCACAAAGCTCCCACGCTGTGGGATCAAAGGTATGGTTAAATGTACATAAACTTACTCTTGATTTCACAAAGATGCTGTTTCTACAACTTAAACCTATGACTTCTAGGTTACAATAGATTAACCTTACTGTTACATTAAGACTCATTCTTCATGCATGAAATTAAAGTGAAGGGGGGAAATGTGTGTGTGTGTGTGTGTGTGTGTGTGTGTGTGTGTGTGTGTGTGTGTGTGTGTGTGTGTGTGTGTGTGTGTGAGAGAGAGAGAGAGAGAGAGAGAGAGAGAGAGAGAGAGAGAGGGTGGGGGGAGGAAGGGATAGGAGGAAGGAGAGAAGAAGAATAAGAAAAGGGTCAGCATGGAAGAAATTAATACCTGAAGAAGATGCCTGAGCAGGCAATGCAATATAGTTTGAGCTTGAGGAGATGGCTCAAAACATGGAAATTCTGTGCATGCTGAAAATGACATTCTCTGACAGACACCAACAACAACACCAGCATTTGGAAGAAGGCCCAGAGGATACACTTCATGATCAAATTCCAATTCTGGGTCCAACTAGAACATAAACATTGGTTAATTTGCACTCACAAAATACAAGAAACCAGGATTTAAGTGACCAGAATCAGGAAGATGAGCTTGGAAGATATACTCAAAGCAATTCCAGACTGCTAGAGTTCAAAACCCTTTATTGAATGCATTTAGCACCAATTAATTACATGCTCAGACAGGGATGTGGCTTCTTCATTGAACACATGGAGCCTACCCTTACAAATGTGAGTCAATTTGATTCCAGCATGGAGCTGAATAAAATAATTATTCATGCTAAGAGCAGACTAAGACAACAAAGATGGTAAGATAGCAGCTAGGAATACCTTGCTTTGCAACAGACTCTGTACAAGCTATATTGAATTTGGTGTGCCCTCTTTGTTTTGGCTTTCTAAATAAGGTTGTGTTTAATTTAGTTTATGGGCAATCAAAAGGCATCAACCAAAAGCCATCAGTTACTTTTACCAAACACTACTAGTTTTATCAGCTATCAAAACTATCAACTTTAAACTATCAGTCACCAGCAGTCAGTCACAAGTTATCTGTCACAAGGAAATCATTTGAAGTTCAAGCATTTCCTAGAGTTCTTCAATTGGAAGCTATTCCAGTTATTATCCAAATAAAAGCCAAATGGTTCTTGGTTGACACGATCAAGAGAATTCAGGTGCTGGTAGCAGAAGCAAAAAGTCAAAATATAGTAAGTGCATGTGGTTGAACAACACATGTTCCAATTACGAAGACTGCTTTCTATTAGGAAACCTTCCCCTTTGTGGTACTTCATCCCTTGCTAATGAAAAGGAAGTCTTAGTACACAAAGCATCCCGGGAGGCCAGGAGTCCATCAGAGCCAACCAACAGAGTTTTAAGAACTAATGAAGAGGCAAGCTACTAATGCGATTAAATTCAACTTGGAGATTTTTGAATGGGCAAGACCTGACATAGACATGTAAAACAATACCAAAAAGACACAAATACTTGAATATCTTCCATAAACAAGACCTGGCATAAACAAGTAAACTAAGACCAAGAAGCTCACAAATTCTTGAATAGCTGCCATATATTAACACAACATAACGAGCTTTAACAGGCCAGTTACATACCTGCAAAAAGTCCTCCTGCTTAAAAGAATCAACGCCTGGAGATGGATACCAAACCTGTAAAAATAAGCTTCCAACAAGGATCTACATCAGACAAGTACAAATGACAGGAACCAAGGTAATACTGTAAGAACTAAGTAATAGATGGCATTGCAAACATCAAAAGAGACTACACAGTGTAATGCTTGATTACCTGCATCCCTCGGTGGCCATAATCCAACCAAGAAACTTCCTCAATTAGATTTGTCTTCTCCTCTGACTGGCCACAAGTTACCCAAAATAATTCCACAGAGTCAGTGAGCTCTCTTTCATGCCCATCATCCAAGTCCAAAAGTGAAAGTTCCCCATTTGTTCTCAATATCAGACATCTAGCAGAAATGGGAAGACATCAGAGGGATACAGTACCACAAAAGTTCTCCTGCTATTGCACAGGCACTTACCTTGCAGGTTCTCTACTCAAAATATCTGAAGGTGAGATGTGATTCTCTAATGCAGAATCTCTTGGAATTTGATCAGGGATAAATCGCATTGCAGCATGGCTCTTTGCAGTCATGATTGAGAGTTCTCGTACTGTAGAAAGCTGTTTGTCATTTTATCACTTAAAATGTATGAAGAACAAAGTTTCATAAGAGCACTCTTCACCCAGAGCGCACACTAAGACTTCAAAAGCAGAGAGCTATTAAAAGATTCTGTTGAAACAACTACTATAAATTCTCAATAAAAGACTGGGAATACATTCATTTACCTGCAGATCTGGAGTGCTGAAAGGTGTCAATTCACCAACTAACTTCACATGGAATATGTGAACATCAAATGGATGATAAGTTACAAGTATATAATCTTGGTAGACATCCATCACCATTGGCTTGGCAAGCAAAGGTTTCCGACAAAGTAGAGAGCTCTGGTCAAGGTGATATCTTGGATAAAAAAGCAGTTCATACCTATAACAAATAGGTTTGACAAAATAAATAAACCATCCAATAGAACCAAACAGGTATAAACTGCAGATCTAAACATAACATAAATCAAGGAGCACAAGCACATAGAAGAAGCATTAACTGTCAGCATCATATGTGCGCAGGATTTTTGTTCTAGCCATGTACAATATACCAGCAGATGTTAAAAATGGTTATCACTATGGGAACCTTAGATGGAGTGTGCAGCTGTATACTAGCAGATGTTAAAAATGGTTATCACTTTGGGAACCTTAGATGGAGTGCAATGCTTATACAGCTGCACAAATTTTAATCATAGTGATTTGACAGTAATTACAAATTCCATGCTTTTTACATCTGGCCTCCTCTTGCCCACAAAAGCCATGCAGATTCAGACCATAATTAGGAATTATAATATACAAATTAAGAGCAGTTGGCTAAGTAGGGACAAATCTTTATGCTGCCACCCTTTTACTTTGGGAATTCCAATAATTAATCAAGTTTTGGATACTTTAATCAAGTTTTAGAGCTTTATGAATCTCAAAATAGCTACTAGAGTTGTAAGTTTAGACTTTTAAGCATCTATAGACTTATTATTCCTGTAAGCTAGTTAAACAAGTTCCCATCAGTCCTCCCTTCCTCACTCTACTACATATGAACAAATCTGCTCTCGAAAACATAAGCCAAACTGGAACCACTAAGTGGAGTGTGAACATGGAAACTAGCAACTCACGTGTTAGAAAAATCAACGTAGTTGCAGACAACCACAATCTTGCCCAGCCACAACAAACCTCTGCACTGGATCTTCTGTTCTTGTGTAACATCTCCAAACACCCTCCATTTTTTGAGACGCATGTCATACAAGATCAAACCGTGGGCACCAGCCACTGCCAAGTACATTCCATCCTTGCTAGATGCCACATGTTGAACTGGCCAATTTTGGGAGATATAAGAAACCTGAGCCAAAAAGGAATCATATGAGCCTTCCAAAAATTAGACGATAGTAAATGAGGGCAATAAAACAATCAATAAGTTAAATGTTTTATAGGATCACATAACTGGAAGGTTCAGGTGTAGAATTTTAAGTTCATCTGTATCTTCAGACTGTACTACTAGCAACCGATCTTCACCGTAAATCACCTGACGGACATATGTCATGCCTGAAACTCCCCTGCTAAGGCAGCATTTGCCAAAAGAAAATTCAAGGATTCTCTCCAAAGAACCTTCCTCAATTGCATAAAGCCTATATCCATGTTCATCCCACTGGATTAGTGAGGTGCCACCCATTAATGGCTCATATTTACAATCTTGGTTTGACTTGACGGTTGGAGAAGATACAGAACTTAAACCTATTTGCCGGATTGTTGACATCAAGCGACATCCAGAGACAGACCAAACTGTGAGGCCTCTTAACTTCCACCCAACAGCAAAAGCAGAATTATCAGGTGTCCATGCAATACAACTAACAGCACCAGTGTCATCCATTGTGTATCTGCCAAAAAAATAAGAAAAAGATATCAAAGGCATCAACCTCAACGAATTCAAATTCATATGTGCAAAATAATACAAGGCCTTAGGTCATAAACTACTAGAATAATCATCTAAACCAGAAAATGCTTAATAGGTAGTGAACTTTTAAGACCCATTTTTTTTTATACATTTTAATGTTCATAGGGTGGAAGAAAATGTTTTTTCAGGTGTCAAATAACTTCTCTGAGTTACTGAATTTGTTACAACACTTTCCTTTTCACCAATTCCAGCATAACTCACCCCCAGTCATACAAAGATACAGTACGAAAGAGTGATGCAGATTCCACAAGATCATACAAGTCAACAACCCCTCTTCTGGTGCCAACTGCAAGGATTTTTTGATCTGAGGCTATTGAAGCACAAACAGCATCACCAGATCCCAACATTTTTTCAGCCTTTATTAATTCAACTTGCTTCAAACCTTTCTTACTAACAGAGCATGATGTCAATTGTCCATCAGAATATAACACAAATAGCAATCTCATTTGAATGTAAAGCTCCAGCTGTGTAATAGCAGAATTCCTGGTGATATTATGATTAGATACAAAACCCCCCAGGCTCCCTCCAGGAGCAAGGCCGTTACAAGAATGTGATAATGCTGATTCTTCATTTCTATCGTGTGGACAGTGATCCAGTTGGAAGGCCCCAAAAAACTGTGGACAGCATGAAACAGCAAGGAGATTACTTACTAGTCAAGCTTTAACAGAGATGAATCTAAATTCTAAAGCAAACATGCTGGGTAATGTAATTTCATTACCTCCGCTTTCCAAGAAATGCCATATAAAGATCCATTGGAAAGTCCAACTAACATATGCTTGTTATCACTTACAATATTGCTCCTGACAAGAAAGATATTTGCAAAACTTATAAAGATTGGGCCAAGAATCAAAGCACAGAAAAAAGAACCATATCAATGGCTAATCATAAATCATGTTAAACAACTACCATATCATAAGCAAAGCTCAAGAACAATACATACACATCATACAACATAATCTGAATTCAAATTCATGTCAGCAACTAAATTTTCTAAGCTAAAGTAGGTAGGTATTCTACACCACCCTCACCCTCCCAAAATATAAAAAAGTGCAAGTAAGGCTACTTACACCCCCAATCCTTTGCCTGCAAAAGGCACCTGCTCACTGAGAAGAAGGGATATGTTAGCAAGAAACAAACCAGAGGGTTGCTTCCCGCCAATTTGTACTCTCTTATCCGAGAATTGCACCTTGAATATGTGAAGAAAGAAAGAAGAGGTCTGCAAATCGAAAAAGAAAAGGAAAATTACATAAGAAATCACACAATTATTCAAACACAGCTCTAGGACTAAATTAGATGAAACAAAATAGCAAGCACAAAAAGTTCAGGGAAAAACATCAGGAACGATAATCATAGTTCCCTAGCTTTATTATACACTGTAGTTTGTAACGTTATCATGCATATTTGGTCAAGCTAAGGCTCACTTACAATTTCCAACAAACTGATATGAAAAGAAAGGCTACACAACCTAAGATGAGACAATTCCCATAATCTTAACAGTGTCCATGATTATTGTACACCGCATTGTTCTAAGAGTCGAATTGACCAAGGCTTCAATTAATGCAAACGCACATTTATACTAATAGATGAATGCAACTGAAATCTCACGCAAGAAATACTAGAGAATTTGAAACTACTCATAACCACAATCACACGCCAGAAATAAGGCACATTGCGCAGAATAAAAAAAGAAAAAAAAAAAAACTCACAATAACGGCGATTAGCTTAGCATTTGGGCTCCACACAGCCTGTAAATTCTCGCCCTCCCTCTCCACCGACGCCGGATCCCTCTTGTACTTGCCCAGCCTCACTTTATACTGCGCAATCAGAATTTTTTTCTCATAAATCCAAACAAAACCGTAATTTTCAATAAAAAAAAAAAGCAGAAGACAAAAGGTAAAACCTGAGAGGAGCTCCAGAGCTCGAGGTGCGAGGGAGAGACGACGAGCAAGAGGCGATTGATGACTTTAAGATATATGATCCGCTGCGAGGAAGGACAATGGCCTTGCTCCAGATGGATCACCTGCGGCCATCCATATGCCATATACATCTTTCTTTCTTCTTGTTGAATTAGTTCTTGATTTCGGTTTCGCGGAGATGACCGACTGTTGCTGGCGTTGACGATATGGCTGTGGCGAAGTTAGCGCTTGCGAAGATCTGAAGCATTTCTTTGCTAATTCACGTGTGTAGATCTCGCAGATCTGGGTTCTCGTAGTTCGTTTTGTTTCTTCTCCCTTGTTCTCTTTCCCATGTCCCCCTCGGTATTGAACATGGGTGCATTCATACGACAGCGTTTCTTAGACGCTGCTGGGCCTCGGCAACTCTGATCCTTCTTATGGCATTATCAACTATGAGCCCTAAATGCGATCCACAATGAGCCATCGCCAGAGCTTCGAACCGGTCCTAATTAATTGAACGTTGATTGACAAGGAGGGCTCGCGTGGCCTAGATCCCTAATTGGTGTAACGAAAGGCCTGAAGAAAAACTATATACGACATCGTTTCTTCGTCTAGCGCTTTGGGGGTGAAAATTTTCCGGGCTTTGGGTGACGCTATTGCCTACTGCTAAATGGGCCGATTGCCTTTTTGCACATTTTGGGTCATTTCTTTTATAATATTTGAAGTCTAATCAAGGTTACAGTATCAAAAAAAGATTGATTTTTTTTTTATGTAAGAAGAGTTGATTGAGAATTTTAATAAAAAAATATATTTATAGTTGAATATTAAAATAGAGTGCATCCTACCTTTTTAATTTTATTAAAAATATAATTAAAAAATTTATAAATAAATATATCTCTACATTTTAAATATATAAATAAAATTTTAAATTCAATTTAAAATTTTGAACAACAACCTTATTTTACTAATTAAGTAATTTTTATTAATTATTTCATATGACTAATCCACATTATAAGAAATTTGCAATGAAGTTCATGTCAGTTTATATTCCATTTTTCCTAAAAATATGTTGACTTAAGACTAATTTTGGGTCATCCAACCTCTTATAAAAATTTCTAATTTTGAGTTATTCAACTTCTCATAGATTAAAATTTAGAAAACTAACTTAAGTTTACATGTCTAATTCCATCATCACCAAATACATGGGTGAATATCAATATTCAAATCTCAATTTTTCTAAATTTTCACAAAATGAGCTTTAATTTCAATGGAACAAAAAAATTATTTTTTTGCACAAAGAAAAATTGATAGTTATCCTTGAAAGCTAAGCAAATAAAAAATACCACCACAATTTGAAATAATTTTCATGGCTTACCATACAATGAGCAGTTCTTTTACCATACAAACTTACAAAGAGCATGATAAAATATTTTAAAAAAAGACCTTACCACACAAATACAAAATTCATTACTCTATAAGGATTTGTCTTACTAGGCAACTGTGTGTTGAAAAAAAAAAAAAAAAACAAAAGAGTAATTATTGTTGTCCTAGTGGAAATAGCACTAGCAATAGTCTTGTATTCCAACTTATAAATAGAGGGAGCATGCAATAAGAAATGATCAAAGTTGTTAAAAATATAATTTTACCTGAGATTGATTTGACATGTTAAAAATTGAATCATATAACCATAATATTTTATTAAAAACAAAAAAAAAATATAAAAATTAACTATGTATAACTTATAGTTAAACATTTTACATATATTAATTTAATAATAATAAATTACAATCATTCTCTTTTCATATAAAAGAAAATAATCTTTCCCTTTTTATAGTCGTAGACTTCTTGGCTTTGAGCTATTTAATTGTCTACATTTAGTATAAGTGATATATATATATCCAAAGGAATCTTTGATGTTAGGTTTTGTCAATGATTTGATCTGGAAATTTTTCTGCAAAGACAAAGTTCTAGAAAATGAAATGATAATCTCTTGACTAATATAGTGGCCAAGGAATCTTATTTTTATTTGAAAGAGATCCATCTTGGATTTTGAAATAGCTAGTCTTACTTTCTTTGTGAGATTTATGAAATGATGTAAATGCTTGATATGTTTGTCAATGTTTTCATAAGACACAAATACATCATCAATATATAAAATAATAAAATGCATGCATGATATGTAAATGTCATTCATGATGCGTTAAAATTTAGATGGTGAATTTTTAAGTCCAAATGATATGACATTCCATTCATATTGGGCAAATAGGATGGTAAAAGCAGTTTTGTAACGATCTTTTTTATGAATTTGGATTTACCAAAATCTTGATTTCATGTCAAATTTTGAAAAAATGTAAGCATGTACAAAAGGTTGAAGCAAATCTTTTTGGTTTGGAATTAGATACCTGATCCATTCAAGAACATCATTCAAAAGTTTATAATTAATTACCAGATGAAGAATTCCACATTATAGTTCAGCATTTTTGTTGACACAGAAGGTTACACAACTTCATGGTGATTGACTTGGTCTAATAATTCCTTTGTCAATTTTGAAAAGATAGAAATTGTAAAAGACTTACAATTTATTTATTAAGAGAGAATGATACAAGGATTTCTTCCTTTAGAGATTTAAGGAAGTATTTTTAGGAAGAAAAAAAAAGAAAAAAACTTGGTTTTGCTAGTTGGTTTGGCTCTCTTCTATAGTCGAAGAGAGTCCTACAATAGTTTGGTGAGTTGAATAATTAGATGAATTTGCTTTTGGTGGCATTGGCAGATAGTTGGTGGTGGAATCACGAGGAGAGTCACGACAAATTTTCTTTCGGTGGAATTGGCAAACATCTATTGTTGGTGGAGTTGCTTTTGGAAGTAAAGTAAAATTACTATAGGTGAAATTATTTTTCCCCGACATGTTACTTTACTTTTTTTTCTTTT
The DNA here is from genome assembly GCA_037832345.1 of Rhizophora mangle. Lineage (NCBI taxonomy): Eukaryota > Viridiplantae > Streptophyta > Magnoliopsida > Malpighiales > Rhizophoraceae > Rhizophora > Rhizophora mangle. The sequence goes on from JBAPLJ010000186.1 coordinate 610,174, forward strand.
TCTTTTTGTTATCAGCTTTTCCTTGTTTTGATAAGCTAGTGTCATCCCAAAGTCCATAGATTGGATCAAACGGATCATGACCAAACCTTGGACTAAGGATCTCATATGACGTGTCCAAACTATTAAATCCCAAGTCAATATCTTACCTTATTTATATCTTGTTGATTCAACCTTACCCAAAATAGTTAAAACTGATACATCCAATGTTGGATATAGGGGAATTCTCAAATAGGTAAAAGGTCAATATGAATAGTTAGTAAGATTTACCTCTAAATACTAAAATGAGTGTCAAAAGAAATACTCCACTATCAAATAAGAAATTTTAGCTATCGTTATCTGTATTTCAAAATTTCAAAATGATTTATTAAATCAATAATTTCTTTTACGCATTGATTGCCAAGTAGCAAAATTTATTTTACAAAAAAATGTTTAAAACCTTACTTTCAAATAGAGTTTTGCTAGATGACAAGTAATTTTAAGTATTTATGATTTTAATATTAAATCTATTAAAGGATCTTTTAACAGTATTCTTGATTTTCTTACAAGAGAATTCTTACAAGGAAGCTTAAATGCCCTGAAAAAAAGAAATCCACCAAAATACAAACTTGGACCAATGTGTGCAATCACCCTAATTCTGATGAAGACTCCCAACCAATAGCCCAACCAAGACAATAGCCTCCACTGATTCATTAGAATCATCCAACTCTTCTCAAGCAAGTTTTGACAAACTCAGCCCAACAGCAAAAAACAACCCTAAAAGCCTTACTTGATAAACTAAATGAAGACAAGTCTACAGCTAAATGCCAACAAAGACCAACTCCACCCTTTTCACTAGAAGAAAAATTAAAAGAAAAGGCTCTTCTTAAAGGTAAATAGGTAGTAACATTGTCATCACCCAAATAGGAGAAAAGCTTTTCAGCACAAAAAGAGGTGGTCATGGTTTCACCATCCCTTCTCCAAATTGATTTACCAAAACTAGAGGTAACAATTTCTCAAGCCACTTTAAAAGCCTTTCAAACATCTTATTTCAAAAAATTTACTTTTCAAACTTTTGAAATTGTTGAACATGAGTATTATCATGGCGATCCTCGAAGATGTGCCCAAAATATTTTCAAAACATGGTTTTATAAACCATGGAATTTACACAAAACCCATCAATTTTATACAGTCATCTTAATTGATACAAATTCTACCAAATTTTGTCATCATACCCAAAACAATGAAATTGGGTATTTAACCCTACAAATTATCTGCATACTTCACCCATTTGAATGACCAAACCATCCATTCACCCAAATAGCCTTTAGATCTTCAGTCTTTCAAAACCCCAATTTTGCCCAATATTATAACTATTAGGATTACAAACAAATGGGTCGAGCCTTGGTAGAAATTTTTCTTTCGTTGAAATCTTTGGTAAAGGGTAGGGTCACAAAATGGTTTTATCTATGCCAAAAGGTGTTTGGTAAGTCAGAACAGATTGCATGTTCAATCTAGAGATGAAGTGTTTGGATTTTCATTTAAATAGTAAGGGTCTGCAATTGGTTTTGGAGTTGTTGGAAAGATACTTCCTTTTTGAGGTAATGAAGGTGGGATTCTTTTGTTTGGACTAAGAGGTTTAATTCAGCAGCTTTTTGGATGGACATGCTTTTGAGGAGATTAATGCTTCTAATTTGTGATTTTTGGATGAATTCAAAAGTAATGGGTTGGTTAAAAATTTGGGCCTAAATGCCATGATGATGGACATTAAATGGCTTGATAAGGTTCAAAAAGGGAGCACCAAGAATAATTTTTGAGTCCTTCAATACTAAGATTTCTAACAAGAATGAAGGAAGCTTTTAGGGACACACCTTGTTGGTAAATATGTACCTTAGGAAGTTTGTAATCGATGACTAATCGATGGTTGCTAGCAGATTTGAGTCCTTCAGTAGTATTCTCAAAGTACTTTGTTGGAACGAGGCTTCTTAAATTCCATTGAGATCATCTCCTGTATCAACTAAGGTAATTGTCTTTAAAGAAAATTGGTTAGTAATAGTTAGTTGAATGTTGATCGACCATTTTTGGGTTATAATTTCTGTTAAAAGAAATAGAAATTCATTATTTTGTTTAAAAGATGTCTCTAATACAAGTGGTTTAGTTTTAGTGGATGAATTGGAAGGTTGTTTGGTCACTAGATCTAGTAAGGATGCTAATGTATTACGATCAGAATTTTGTTGTTTGATTTGAGTAATTTTTGATTTAAGATGGTTAATTTCAACTTTGAGGTCACTGATAGTAACAATTCTAGTTTGTGGTTATCATTCAAGTATATCTTACAAATCATAAGGGGTTTGGGTTTGCAATAGTAATTCATTACGTTTTGAAGGAGATGAGGCTTTCAAAAGCTTTTCAAGAAAAAGGGTTTTGGCATGATCATTACCTAACCCATCAAGGATGTTTAGTATTTGCTCCTAATCACGCATTAGTACTAAAATGTCTTTTTCTTTAGATGAAGTTGATGGACTAATGTTTTCATCTAGTTAGAGGCCTAATTCATCATCATTAGAAGAGATCTTGGATCCTTCTGAACTATTGTCTTGGAGTAATGTTTGAATCTGGGTTTGAATTTGGTCAATAAGGTTCAAAGTTTGAATTTTTGTATTTAGTTTGCAGTAACTGGTCACATGTCTAGACTTACCATAATGATAACAAATGATTGGGCTTTTAATCAGTGGGTTGGCCGGTCTAGTCTTGAATATGATATTTTTTTGAGTTTAGTAAAAACCTTTTATGATTTAGTTGTTTTATTCTTGGGTTTTTGATAAAATAGGTTACTGGATTTGGGCCTATTTGGTTTAGGCTTGGATCTTTTTTTTGGATATCTTTTTCTAATATAGATAGTCATTAAACTAGGCACAGAAAGATCCAAATTGCCTTCTGGTTTGCTACTTTTCTTTCTTGATTTTCTTTTAGAGTCAGAGATCACTGCACACCTGTAACCCTTCCTTTTAAATGAGACTTGTTAGTTCACCATAAGAACAAGTATCATAAGGGATATGTTTGTTATATTGATCGTAAAATTTGCTTTTAACTTTGTCACCCAAAAGTTTAGGAAGACCAATAAGAAATTTGTCTTTCCAAAATGGTTGGTTGGCATTTTTTCGCTCTATGACATGAGTGAAGAAAGTATCCTTGTACTAGCAAAAATTATGTAAATATTAGCCTTTTAAATTTAAAAGTAGTTTAGTGCTTTTATATTTAAGATGGGAAGGATCCCCAATGAAATGTTTTGCAATAGTAAAAACAAGAGTTGTTACCGCATCAAGTATAGGACAGTGATGTTCATTAACAATTGGTTGTTGGTCTCTATCTCTTATGATACTATTGAATATTTCTTGTTGATTTGCTGGCAAGAGTATATTATCCCACTATCCTTTGAGTTGTTTGAAAAATTCTGCCACAAGGACTTTGGCAATTGTTAGATCAAAAGTTTGACTATGAGTTTGATAAACATTTGCAACCATAGTCATTTGTTGAAAGAGGTTCAAAATTTGATATTCTGATAATCTGTCAATGTTTCATTCATATATTGAATGAGAATTGTATTTGGTTTGAACAAAAGAAGGTTTTTCTTCAAGGGCAATATTAAGGGTAGTGGGACTAGGGTAATATATACATATAGAGACCCTTATCAGTTCTACTTTTACTCTTTGGATGTTGAAAGATTCATTGGAAGAAGAGTTAGAACTGTTAGACTTTTAAAGAACATTAACTCCTTTGTTGGAAGAAGGCTTATCTTGCAGAGCTAGCCATCTCTGAATCAATGCTTAGTGAAACTCATTTGAACTCTTGTCAAAAATTTGGAAAGGTTTAAACATGGGTTCTAAAATAGGTTTAGAAATTAATTGTTTTTCTTCTTTGAAAGACAAGTTTGTTAGAGTTTCAATGTTTGAGACTTGATTTCTTATGGTTTGCAAAATTTTATTTGTATAATTATTTTATTCAATAATTTTTTTGAAAATCTTTTAAGGATGAATATTCGTGTTCTCTTTTAATTTTAAAAGGAGAAGTAGAAATAGTAGATCCCTTATATTTAAATTGGATTTCACATGATAGGAAATGAATCAATTCTATTTTAGAACCATTCATTAATTCCCACTGTTGCATAGCATTATGGACCTGTAATTTATCTTCTTCTATAAAGGAAGTCCAGGGGTAGTCAAATTCCATTTGAAAACAATATTCATCAAACCAGTCAAAAAATAAAACCATTTTATTTTCTCTAGTCATTCAGTCATAATAATCATGTTGGATGACTAACCTTTTCTTATTTTGAAATTCATTTTAAAACCATTATCATTTTTCTTTATTCTAATCAGAATAAAATTCTTTTCACAAAATATCCTTTTTTTATTTTAAAATTATTTTAAAGATCTTTTTCTAAGACATTGAGTTTAGGATTTACCTTAGGCTCATCATGAAATTTTACTTGAGATACTCATGCTTCAAAGGAATCTGGTGATCTTGGTGACGTGTCATTATAAGTTGGTCTTGGAACCTGACATTGCAAATTAATACCAAAGAGGTTAGAGGCATAACTGTTGGTCCTAGTATGACTAAGATGATGTATAGCCAAGTTACTCCTTTACATGTAACTAGCTATTCGAGATTGGAGATCATCATCCTTAAATGATGTAGATCTAGAACTTGTTGAGTGTCGTGCAAAAGATACATTGACACTACCATCATTGTGATGGATTATGCTGTTAAGACCTGAAGTAACAGGGGGTTTAGGAATGGTGGCATTGTCAATTTTCCAAGTATCAGGAAGATCAACTTCGTGTCACTTGATATATTTGGGACTTTGGAGATTAGATTTACACATGTCAATCTGCTAGAGAATCGTTTCACCTTTGTCATCAGCTCCACGTAAAGTTTTCAAATGAAATGATGATTTCATAGCTTTGTATTAAATTTTATACATCAAGCTTAAAGGTATAAATCCTTCCACAAAATAATTGTTATGAATTTTGATTTGCAAAGTCAAAACATCCAGAATATTTTTTTCATGTAAAGAGACAGTAAAATCTGGATAACAATTAAAATAAATAGGTCTAGAGTATAAACTTGATTCAATAATGCCAAAAAGAGAATCATCCAAGTTTAACAATCGACAATCTCTCAATGTAGTGAGAATAGAAGTATCAAGTTCTTCTCTAGATAGAGGTTTGATGCCAATTTATACCATACCTAAATGCAAGTAATTATAATGTTTTTGATGATGTTTGATAGAATCATGAGAAAACAGTCTAACAATTTCAATAGATTTAGAAAGACAACAATTTCTTTCTACAGTTTTAATGGTATAATCAGTTTTTCTGAGGATATTGAATTGGAGTTTTTGTAGATTTGTTTTTCAATGAGTTTAGGAATTTTTCAATTGTCAATGGATTTATTAAAATTTTCAATGAGGATTTCATCACAATTTAGGGTTTTTGAGGAAAAAGCCTCAGAGTAATGGCTAGGTGTTTGAGGTAGTAAAGTAAAAGTTGACATACTTATCACCAATCAAAATGTTACCTACAGGTGAAGTTGTTGTGAGATTCATACAATTTGGCTTTAGGCTTACCAACAATCTTACCTAAAGAGGATGATTTACTCATACTTATCTCACAGGGGCTTGCACTCGGTATACTTTGGTTGAAGATAAACAATGTTTTCCTTTCACCCTATCTCCCCCTCATAAAAAAGACACCTCTTGGATAAGCTTTTTGTTGGCGGGCTTCAGAGAACTATTGCCAGAATTTAACTTTGTAGACTTGCCTAAGTATCTGTGTGGTTGTCATAGCATTGGGTCTGAACTAATAATCCTACATATAGCACCAAGGGAGCTTGAAATAATAACATAAAAGAAAAAGTATTGGGAATGCATTCTCCTTTTTTGAGAGTGCATATTTGTCAACAAAAATTTGAAATCCTTCCTAAATAGGTTTAGGAAATATTTGGATAACTAGTCCGAACCAAGACCAACCAATGGACGAACTAAAGTGGAAATATATATATATTAAGAAAGAGAGAGAGAGAGAGAGAGAGAGAGAGAGAGAGAGAGAGAGAGAGAGAGTAATGATAATGAACATAAATTTCAAAAACTAATTCATCTTTACCACCTAATATCAAAAGAATGTATAGAATAGTAGATAATAAACAAAGCAAAAATGAAGAAAACTAAGAAAGTATTATATTATGAGATTTGCAATATATTTTAGTTTTCAAAAACTCATCACAAAGGAAATGAGAATCATATAATCAAATTGTAAATCTATTAATCTTACGATTTAGATCGACCTTATACCAAGATCTTGAAAAAGATCCTACCACAATCCAAATTATTATCTTTATATATAATCATAAAGTCATAAGTAGGATTTTAACAACCTTAGAAATGATACTAATAAAATTATTAATAGACACACTTTAATGTGATGTAATTTAGTGAAATATCTATTAAATTATTGAAAAAAAAAGCATAAAGGTTGTTAAATGTACTATGTACCCTCAATGTGCTTTATACTGCATTACTAAGTAATCAAACTTTTTCATTTAATATCTACCAATAAAGTTGAAGTAATGAACCTATAATAAATAACAAAAGCAATTAGCAACTAGCAACTACAATGTCTTATAGTATTATCATGCAATAGTTGTACAAAAAGCACAAACACTTTTAATAAGTTCATAAACATTTGCTCACATCGTAGTTTATCTCTTGTTGTTTCATCAAATTTCTCAATAAGATTGTAAATAGTTGATAAAAAGAAATAAATAGGCATTAATATAGAGACACATCTACATTAAAATCATAAGAGAAAGATTGATTAACCAAAAAGACCTAAAAAAAAGGTGTCAAAGGTAGTAATTTAAGATGGGGACTAAAGGTATAAATCATCTAAAAGAGATTATGAGAAAATCAAAATCAAAAGTCAAAGTAGTAGAAACCTAAACTAGTAGAAATCTAATAATATCACTTGAGTAGTTTGATGTTTCTTAAATTTGTAGATGAGATCATCCACCATATACTTAAGCAAAGTAATGCGAGCTAAACTGTTCTTGCCTTTCCAAGTCTTAAAGGTCTTATGCTCTTACCTTTCTTTAGTTGAGTTATCCTGCCTATGGTCAATAGTGATATGTTTAATGGCTTTTAGTAGATCATGCTCTTTAATAATATACTAAATCTTATGGTACCAAATATGATAGTTTTCACCGTTTAACTTATCATCTTTATTCAGCTGATTTACAATATTCTTTGTTGCCATGACCTCTACATTTTTGTCACTAATTAATTCTAACACTTAATAATTTATTTTGCATCAATTTGAAATAGATTAAAAATGATCTAATACTAGTCACATAATTGAAAGTTCACTGTGTTCTCAATCATCTTATACTGTATATATCATGATGTACCACTAAGCAAGAAATACAGTGGAAACAAAAAAGTTATGCTTGTCTAAACCTTAGGCTTTGAATGAAACACAGGTCTTCTAGTATATTGATTTAGAGTCACCATTAACCATTTAAGGTGTAATTGAAGCACCATAATCATCAATTTAGAAAATTACCCTATTTTCTAAATTGATGAAACTAAATTTGTTTCACCATGATTCCTTAGGATTTGCGAGAATAATTATGTCTAGTGGAAGTTACAACTAACTCATACACTTATCACAAGGGATGATACCATTGTTCACCTACCCTTTACTTCTATGCTTTTTTCTACTTTAATACTTTATTTACTTTGTCTCTCTCTCTCTCTCTCTCTCTCTCTCTCTAACATGTGGGATAATACTTGTCAAGGTTGTACATACTAGAATTATAAGGAATTTGGATATAAAGGGAATTTAAAGAAAAGAGGGAACATTTTATAAAGGTTTCATGCTCTAACATGAAAATTTATTGAAGTTAAAGGATGATTTTAGTAAAGATCCTTTACTTCAGGTTGAGGCCTAAGAAAGGGTTTTGGAATGCTTTTAACAATGATCCCTTAAATCAAACTAGAGAAGTCCAGTCCTTCACATCAATGAAGTTTTGGAAATTGAAAATTAGAAATCTTGGTTAAGATTTTTGGTTTTAAAGAATTTAAAGGTTTCTTTATGTTAGTCTATTTTAATCTATCTATATTTATTTTTGAAAAAGAGGTTCATTTAAAGTTAATGATTAAACCACTTATTTGCTCATTCAACATTTCTTAGTCAATTGGTTAATGTTTTGAAATTTTAGAACTTTAAAGAATTTGATTCTTTGAATTCAAAAGATATGTTTTGTTTTTCTCTATTTCTTTTTCTTGATAGCAAAATATGTGCATAGGCTAAATGTGTCTCCCATATGTGAAACAATTACATAAGTCATGAACTCAATGCCTATTGTCATTTTAGCCATTTTTGTTTGACCTAAAGTTGCATTATTTGTTCCAAATCTAGCTTTTACTAAATTTTTAAGTGCTAAATACTTGTTTTCATAAGGCAAGAAGATTTCTCTTCCCTTTGCACTATTAATTGATCTGCTAAGCTCTTGAGCCTAGATTAAAAGAATATATGGTTTTGTTGTGATAGTGGTGTAAAAAAATTAGCCCCATCAATTTTTTTTATGTACTCCAATGAAATTAGGTAGTAAAACTTCCCCTTAATAGCATGCAAAAGATATTATATTAGGGTCATGTTGTCATGATAGTTATCATACTAGATGTGCCTTACTCAAGATTGATAAGCAAAATAAAGTGCTTTGTAGCAAGCAAGGGAACAAAGACTTCAATTGTTATGGATTTGTTCCAATTATATCAAGATTAATGTCATTTAATGTGTTTTTATTATATTTTTTTATAGTTTTTTTAGTGACATGAGACATTTGACAAAAGATAAATGTTTTTAAATGACATTGGCAAATATTCCTTACTATTCTTTTACTTTGGGATAAATTAAAATAAAACTTATGTGAATTTTTTTTCATATTTACATATTATTCCAACTTTATTCAAAATGATGGGATAAATTTATGAACCTCACCCTTGAATATTATTTTTTTGATTATGCAATTGTGTTTACCAATAAGCAAGGGAAAAGAATAATAGTATGTACTATTTTAATAACAACATATAAAATCATAAAATGCTAAAATTGGGGATAGACAATTGGAAATTTCATTGTAGGCATTTCATGACTAATGAATAATTAAAAGGCTAATAAACCTAATAGGCAAGAGAATAACAATACCATTAAGCACATTAGGGAAACTGTTGTCTCGAATATATTTATTTAATTACCATGGCAAGCATAAATCCTCTCATCTACACATGGACAAATTACCCACCAGTGATTGGCGCTTACCCTAAATTCCTCTTATGGAATGAAATTTTAGGTTAAATGCTTTTTTTTTTAATGTGTTTCATGTAACTAAGTTTTTTAAGTAATGTATATATAAAATTAATTAGTTGTGAAATCTCTTAAAAGTTGAAATTTAGTCCCCAATTGTAAAACATTTGTCAAACAAAATTAATTACATTTTAAGGTTAAGCATTTTGTGTTGGGTTAGCATAAACTCATTAAGCTACTCTTTATTATTAAGATTATAACAACTTTTTAAAAAATCCTTGTCGACATAGATTGAGTATTGACAATTGTTCTTTATGTGAAATTAGATATGTGTTCAATTATAACAAATTTAAACTATTACATGTCATTATAAGTACAATGGTAATAAAATAGTCAAGTCAATCTTATAGACATTACCTTTTTATATTATTCTTTTAATAAGTCACTATAGAACTAGAGTTAGACCTTTTATATAGATTACTCATTTGTCATACTATTAGCAATATTTTATGTAAACATTCTAATATATAAATTCCCTAGTAGCATAATTTTTTAAGATGCAACCCAATCAATATAAAGTCTAGCCTTTGCAAAGCAACTTAATTATAACGATGGATGTACTTTTTGTTACAATTAGTGTAATACTGCATTTGCCTTCATTAGTCTTGTTTACAATTTTTTATTACTTATATTTTGTATGTTGTTAGAAAGAAAATCTCCTTTGACATAAATGTAGCCAAATATCAATAAGCCTTATAGTGAACTTGATCCTAGTTTGATATCTTGGCATGTTAAGCTCTCATACAATGTAAGGTTGTTATGACTTATTAAATGTATATTCATGGACCACAAATAACCATAACTTCCCCCTTTCCCCTATAAATTACAACCTTTAACTTAACACCACTTACAAGTTAACTTGAAACTTCTTCAAGGCTATAGGTTCATAATGGTTAGTTTTGTAGTCATTCATTATCATGAATTGGAAATTCAAAATGAGGAAACTTTGTTATACTCCTCTATTTGGCCTTAAATTTTCATAATATCATATGAACAAGCTACATATGTAGGTAGGACTTATTACTACTTTTACCATTTAGATAGACAATCAACATAAACATAACAAATGAATGGTAAGTTTTAATTGCATTTTAAGTTAAATGTCAAATTTTTTTCATATGATTACATATTTGTTTTTGGGTACAGATTAACCAAACTAGTCTATACTCTTTTGTTTCTATATCATTGCATGTACTTTGACACTAATTAAATATAATTGTTGAATGTCCATGGTTAACATGTTGGTGTAAGACAACCCTTGAGATTTTTTTTGCTAAAAGGATGAGTTAAGGGTTTGTTGTTCAGGAGCTAAATTGCATAAGGTTATAAGCAACCCTACATAGCTCAATCCAAAGTGCCATTTTTACTATTTTTAATAATGGAAAAAAAAAATTTTAAAGGCATCCTTTACTTATTTAAAAGGGATGGAATCACTTAACAACCCTTTCATTGTTTACCTTTTTATGATGCATAAAATACCAAATTATTCACACATGTTGAATAGTAGAATAATAGTCAACAATATGGTTTGCTTATATAGGTTAACAACGACTAGGCAAATTGTTCTTTGATCCTAGGGGTAAGGGGAAGGAGAACATAAAGGATGAATAAGATTTGTAAAATGTCCTAAGTATGATAACACAAGTAATGAGTGATTGTGATGTACTTATTGAACATGTTTTGCAAGATCTTGTCTCCCTTTTTGTTAATAAGCCTTAAGCCTCTAAACTAACAATATTGTAAGTCAACTTTATTCAAAGTTGCCTAAGATAATTTAAAAAGCCTAATTATGATTGTCATTGTCTAAGTTTTATTATTCTACATGTTTCAAACTAAATCCTAAAAGCCATTGTATAAAAACAAGTCTCATGTAAGTGGACCCTAATGAATGGGTTGTTTATTATGTATAAGGTACCAATCAAAGGTCTACAAAAATAATTTTGTCATATAATTTGACTGTTTTAAAATTAAGGGCTAGACTAACAAATTGTTTAGTAGGTTTATGATTAAAATTCTCATACTTTTAAATTCAAGTAATTTCACAAACTATTTTGCCTTTCTTTACATAAATTAACTTATCTACCAAATTATGTTAACAGAATTAAGTGTCCACCATAAGTGGCCTTTTTTAATATGAATGAACTTACCCACCAAATTATGTTAACGAAATTAAACACCTAACATAAGTCACCTTTTTTGAAATGAATTAACCTGCCCATCAAATTATGTTAACAAAATTAAATGTCTACCAAAAGTCATTTACCTTGAAATTATAATTATATATTAAAGTTAAACAACTTACTTGCCCAAAATTTGTTAGATCATTACAATTGATTATCTTATGAATTACCTTTTTTATACCTACTTATTCTTTTTTAATTAAAAACCATTTTACTTATTTTATAAACATAAAGGACCTATCTTACATGAAAATCTTGGTAGTTTAGTTTGATAAAGAGTAAATGAATTAAGTTGACAACTTGTTTAATCTTAATTTAAATAACTAGATCTCAAATTTCCTTTGTCTATCTTTAAACAGTCATTGATACTAAACTTTGATTATAATCTTAGTCATAAACATCATTTAGAAATGAACATGTCATAATTATATTATTGCCTCATTTGCCATCATGCCCTTTTTGTGAGCCTAAGTAGCTACAATTCCTAAATTTGCAACTATTCATTACTAGTTACTTACTCTATCGTATCAATGATTAGACTAGTCAACTTAAAAGGTCAAAACAATTTCACATGATAGGTAATGATAGGACAATGTTAACTTTTTCAAAGATATTTAGTAAGTGCAAGGCATATAATGACATCAATGCTACAAACTTAGGTTGATTAACACGAAATACAACATTTAACCTCTTTTATATAGTCATTAGTTGGAATAATGATGAGAGAGTGATTCATAAGAAAACACATCTAACAACAACCTCATCCCAAAAAAACTTAGATAAACCATAATGAGAAAGTATACAACATACTTTCTCAATTAAAGTCCTATTCATTATTCGAAAATTGTATAGTATTAGGAACTTTTAGTTTCACTAACAAATGATTTTTCAAATTTTAAAATTTACAAGCTAGACCTTAATTTCTAAATTTTCATTTATTTTAATATTTTACTCTAGTGGAGTTGGCCATGTAGGATATGGCAACCCATGGGCTCAAATCCCCAAGCCTTGTAAAGGGAATGGTTCCCTTTAATGAAATCATAGGATTATTATATTATATCTTACATTAAGAGAAGGATTTAATCTTAAAGATGAATGTTTTGGAATTTTGATGCCTTAAAAGAGCATAATTAACTTTCTCTACTTAATGCTCAGCATTTTACTCTTTGGTTTTTGTGCCGAATATGACAATAATATGTAACATGTTACACATTGTATAGGTGTAACCACTAGAAATTTAATGGGAGAATAAAAATTGGTAAAAGGTTACTATCTCTTCCTCTTAGTATGTTAAATAGGGAACTTGGGTAAGAAAACATTATCTCATGTCCAAGATATAAAGTTATTGTAACCACACTCTAAAATTCATGGTTTAAAAATAGGACCCCACTTAGAATTGTAGTAATTAGTCATTAATGAAAATTTATATGCTTGTCAATTGTTAAGAAGTGAAATTTTTAGTAACATATTGACTATAAAAAATATTAAAAAAAGTTGACACATTAGATTTGTGCTAAACAACATCGCAATTTCCAATCAAAATATCACAAAAACTAAACAATTATCTACCAATACTCCATAAATGAATTTATACTTGTTCTACAAAAAATATGATTCTTAAAAAGATTTAGGTTTTGAAAAGTGTTGTCTTAATGTAAAGGAAAGGTTTTGTTCAAAGTTATCTAGAAATAAAGGTAAATATTTTTTAGTTTAACTTTTCCTCTTTAGGTAGTGTTGGCTAGTTATTTGGAGTGCTTAGAGGTAATGACAAAGTAGTCATCTTAAGTTCCTAAAGTTTAGTGTAAAGTTAATTAATCTAAACCTACACCTCATTTTATACACATAGTTGATTTTGTGAGAAAATCTTCTCATATGACTTCAATATTAGTTAAAAACTATATTGGACACTATAATGAAAGTAGTTCCTCTTATCCACCTCAAATGAATTTAATTGCCTTTTGTCAAGAATTGACCAAACAAAATTAGGTGGCCTAACTAGTACAAATACTAAGAAGGAAATAGGATAGCAAATTAAATGCCTTCCTTTATTATTATCTCTTACTTTCAAAGAAGGATTTAAGCCTAAAGATGAGTGTTTTGGAATTTTGATGCCTTAAAATAGCATAATTTACTTTCTTTACTTAATGCTCAGCATTTTACTCTTTAACTTTTGTGCCAAATATGATAGTAATATGTAACATGTTACACATTATATAAGTGCAACCACTAGAAATTTTATGGGAGAGTAAAGACTAGTTGAGGGTTATTATATTTTCCTCTTGTTATGTTAAATAGGAAACTTGGATAAGAAAACATTGTCTCATGACCAACATATAAAGTTATTGTAAAAACACTCTAAAGTTTATGGTTTAAAAATAGGACCCTACTTAGAATTACAATAATTAGTCATTAATAAAAATGTATATGTTTGCTAATTAATAAGAAGTGAAATTTTAAATAACATATTGACCATAAAAAAATATTTAAAAGAAAATTTGACAATTGGATTTGTGTTAAACAGCATTATAATTTCAAATCAAAACATCATAAAAACTAAACAACTATTTGCCTATACTCAATAAATGAAATTATATTTATTCCACAGAAAATATGATCCTAAAAAAGATTTAGATTTTGGAAAGTGTTGTCTTAATGTAAATTATGGGTTTTGTTCCAAGTTATCTAGAAATAAGGGTAAATATTTGTTAGTTTAGCTTTTCCTCTTTGGGTAGTGTTGGCCAGTTATTTAAAGTGCTTAGAGATAAGGATAAAGTAGTCATCTTAAGTTCCTAAAGTTTAGTGCAAAGTCAATTAATCTAAACCTAAACCTCAATTTATATGCGTAGTTGATTTTGAGAGAAAATCTTCTTATGTGACTTCAATATCAGTTAAAAACTATTTTAGACATTATAATGAAAGCAATCCCTCATATCCACCTCAAATGAATCTAATTGCCTTTTGCCAAGAATTGTTCAAATAAAATTGGGTGGTCTAACTAGTACACACATACTGAGTTTAAATAACTTGTTATAAGTCATGTGATGTTTAAATAAAACTTAGCATGGGGTGGATTGTCCATTTGATTTAGGACTTGTTGACATAATCATGTATGCATGACTTGCTTATGGTCAAAATACATCAATGGTCACGTGTCCATTTTACAAGTTATTAAACACGTAAAGAGAACATGTAGCATGATTATGGAATATATGTGTGGTTCATTAGGCATGTAATGAACTTATAGTTTTCTCCAAACATATGTGGTTAAGCCATAAATATATATTATAAAATGCTAATGTGTAATACATATATGCAACTTTAGTATTTTGATGACTTACAATGCATTAATATTTTGTTTTTGTCATTAATTTGTTTAAGTAATAATTTAAAATAATTTTGTGATATAATTTAAGAGTAGCCATAATATATTAAATTATTGTGATATTAGTAACTTACAAAAAAATCATATATAGATATATTCATTAAACTATTATATATTTTAAATAAATTACTTAGCCTCATAGGGAGGTATTTATTTTGAAAAATTAATTAGAATAAGTTGTTGAATTAGATATTAAAATTAAATTTTCTTGTATCCATATGTATGGAACTTTTATATTTTAATATTTGATTCATTAATTTTATTATAAAGTATACATAAATTTAATGCATATAATAACATTTGCCCATAGAAATGTTTGAATTTATATTTTATGATGGTTTATTATACTTATGACAATAATGTATGTATGTTTCTTAGTTAATGGAGTTGTTCAAATTATTTATTATAGTGATTTTACTCATATTTCATTGTTGTCTATTGATAATTTTGTGAATAGAAAAAAAAGGGTTCTTTTAACTTTAAGGTACTTCTGCATCAATCAATCACCTATTCCCACATAATCAAATACATCAATTGAAAGAGTTACATATGATAAGCGAGAGCTATCTAATTGCGTCTCATATTAGTAAAAGCATTAAAGGTCTTATTCCTATTAAAGATAAAGCCAAGGATTTCATGCAAATCATTAAGGAACAATTTATGAAATTTGATAAGGCATTAGCTAACACCTTAAAAAGGAAAATTTCAACCTTAATAATTCTAAAGGTATATATGAGTTAGCTCAAAGGTTTCACTATTGATTAAAAGTGTCACTTGGTATGTAAGATTAAGAAATTCATATATATGCTTAAGCAAGCCTACTGACAATAGTATATAAAATTTCACAATATCATTGTTTCATATGACTTTACATAAAATGTTATAAATCTGTGTATAAACCTTAAGGTCCATGGAAACAAGTATATTACTATGATTTATATGTAGATGATATTTTATTTGCATGCAATGATTTAGGATTACTACATAAGATAAAAAAAATTTCCTTCAAAACATTGAAATGAAAGATATGGGTAAAACTTTTTAAGTCAAAAGGGACAAATTTAGTCTTACACAATGTCCTCAAAATGACTTAGCGTGAGATGAAATGTCATATGTGTCAGTAATGGGTAACCTTTTAACACATTAGTCTACACTAGACCTAACATTTCATTTGCAATAGGAATGTTAGGAAGATACCATAGTACTTCTAGATAAGATCCTTGAAATTATGTCAAAAAGGTTATAAGGTATTTAGAAGAAAATAATAACTATAGACTTACATACTAACACACTAACCATTTAAAAGTGGTCAAGTATTCAAATGTTGATTTTGTTGGTTATGTAAACAACAAAAAATCTATTATTGGATTATATCTTAAAAAGCCTTAAGTAGTTTGTTATTACTTATTTCATTATGGAAGTAAAATTGATTACGTACTATAAGACTATTATGTAGGCTTTATGGTTCAATAATTTTATCATAAAACAACAAATTATGAATTTTACTTCTAAATTACTAAAGATATACTATGATAATTTAACTATAGTATTCTTTTCAAAAAATAATAAAAGTGAAAGTCAAAACAAGTGTATTAATATAAAATATTAATTGTTACAGATCATATTAAATAGCAAATAATTATAATAAAGTGGATCAATGCTCAACTTATGGTTATTGATTTTATACTTAAAGAATTGTCAATTAAATCATATAAGAATCATATTAAGTATAAGAGACATGTTAGTTTTATTTAACTTTTATTTTAGATTATGTTTTCTTTTATGTTTTGATGTTTTAAAAATCTTGGTTATTTACAAATAAAGTTTTTATTTTTGTATATATAATATTTATTTGCATAAAATTTATTTGAGATTTAAATGGATTAACGTTTAAAGTTTTATATCCAATTAAATTCTATCTTAATAAAGTATTTGAGTAAAAATTCATTGATATTGTAATATACAAAAGGAAATGTTTCCAAAAGTGTTATATAACATTTATTAAATTTATATGGACAGTATAATAACAGTCATTAGAAATATTAATCATATAGAATAAATAAAAATTTATTTAAAATTATATTTAAAATAATATATATAATTAAAAATAAATATTAACTAATTATTTTTTAAAATAATAATTAAAGTAATAATTATATATTTATTTTATTTTTTAAAATTAATTAATTTAAGTTTAATATCAAAAAAATTAAATAAAAATCAATAACTAAGACGATCTAAAAATTAGAAGAGTTAGTAAGTATATAAAAAAAATTTTATTAATTTTTAATCCACATAATTGAATATATTTCCCCCATTAAATTCAAGTATGACTCATCAGCAAAAGTCTTTCTCCACAACGCCCACTGCATGGACGGTAACCAGCACAACATACATAACTACGACAATAAAAATTTTGATCTGTGCCGATATTCGCCTTGGTTTTGTGCGTAACTAGTCTACAGGGAAAATGACAATAATAACCTCGACATATCATTGTAAAGTGCACGTTTGCGTAGAATGTATGAGCACATGGCCCACCTCCACGTAACCAATTTAGACAGGAGGAGTGAACTCTGAAGCACACACTCACAAACAAAAACACAGAGCAAATTTTGAGATTGGATTGGAGGTTGGATTGGAAACTTACCACAGCGTTGCCAAACAGCAAACTACACAACAAGGGTTTGTGGAAGATTAAAGGAAAAAAAATAAACATAATTTAAAAAAGATAAGTAAAAATTCAAAACCAGTGACTCTCTGTTTGGTTGCTGAGAAACACAATGTGAATGAAAACTAAAAAATTATAGTCCACAAAAGATCGGAAATCTCAAAACAAAAAAAACAAGATCAGTTCTGCGATTTTATGTGGATTTCCCCTTTTTCTATATTTCACAGCAACCACACAACCAAGAAAAAGGAATAAAATAAACCAAAAAAAAAAAAAAAGAGAGAGAGAGAAAGTTCAGCAAACTCTCAGAGTCAACGGCGCACGCAAGCCAATAGGTTTCTCGCTCAATTTCATGCATTTTCTTCGAATCCAAACAGAGAAATTTTTCCTTCAATTACAAACAAACAAACAAATTATTAACAAATGAGATAGCAATAATAGTCTTTCGTCTAAATGGATCCATATTCTAGCGGTTTTAATATACTTCTCAACTCAGAGGCCAAAACGATTTCATCAGCGGCCAAACAAAGTGCAGAAAAAGTTTAAAGAATAAAGTCAACATACGAAGACAATCGGCAGTGCTACTAGTGCTAATGAGAGATCAGTGTGTCAGTGATGGTGCCTGGCCGCTGGAGTTTTTCTTGTTGGGCAATGGGTTTAAATGATCTGAACTGACCTTCTACTCTGAAACGCCCCGGTGCAAACGCTCTCCCTCAAATTAAGCATCAGCCCAATTTCGCCCACAATAATGATATTCATTGCTTCACTAATTTGTACAAATAGTTTTTTTTTTTTTTTTTCTTGACGTAGACAAATTTAGTTTAACAAAATAAAAACATTAAAAGAGATTTTTTAAATCTAATATTAAAAGAGAAACAAAATCAGGAAAAAGAAAATAGCATTTGCTATTTCATCAATACTAAGAATGTGTAGAAAAAAAAAAAAAAACAGAGTTTCGTGTGAACATTTAAAAATAATAATAATAATAAATATATTAATCATTATACTTAAAAAATTATTTTTATATTCTCATTTAATATTTTGAGACTTTATTACTTGAGTTGAATGAATTTTTTTACTTTTAAATTTAGTGTTAATGAATCTGAAATCTAATATTGTATTTTTAATATAAATTTTTATTTACTCAAAAGGATAAGAAAAAGACTCAAATCTACTTTATTAATCAGTCTATTAGCTTAAATAGTTTATATATATATATATATATTTTTGTTTTTTTAAACAATCAATGAAACACATTTGAGCTACATAGATTTTGTATTTTATCATGCAGGAGAAAATGAGGCTTACTTTCTTAGGAATATCACACATAATTGGGGATTTGTTTTAATTCAAATTAATATAATAGCAACTATGACCAAGAAAAAAAATTTAAGTGTTATCTAGTTAAAATAATAAAAAAAAATTAAATTAGTTATATCGGTCAAACTTAATAAATAAAACAAAATAAAGCATAGTCAACCTCAAAAGATTGATGCGAATTCCTAAAGTTATAACAAGTATTTGTTTCTTACTCTCAGGACCTAACTACCCTCTAAACCAAGATTTTATTTTCTTCTTAATTTTTTTAAAATTTTTTTAGAGTTTCGTTAAGAGCTCTATTCTGCATACATAACAAAACTAACTCTTCTATTTTTCGCAAATCTTCGTCCCAACATTTGAATCTCGGCCTCTCTAAAATAAGCGCAATTGTAGTATATAAGATAATCCATCGCAACCAAAGTAGCTTTCCATTGAACCTTCAGGGCATTGATATTTTTTTTTAAAAAAAAAAAAAAAATAGAAAAATTTCTTGTTTCGCTTTCTGTTATAGCATAAAGCACTAAGGCTGTTATCCTGATTCAGTCAAATCAGGTCTTGCTCTCGTTCAATCTTTATGATATAACCCGGGCGGTTGGGCGTTAGGTTAAACGGTGAAAATTCGTGGGTCCGTCAATTCTTGTGCATTCGATAGACAGACGCTGGCTATGCCAACCAATATGAGCACTGGTTTTCGGCGATACCCATGTCTTGGTGAGGTCATTGGATGTCAAAAACAGCCCAATAAAAGACTAGTCAGATGTGGCAACCGAAAATTGAAAGTATGACAGAGCACCAAATTCAGTACGACCTCCTTTGCACAGGGTTAGGTATTGGGTTAATATGATCATTTAATGATATGAAGAACCGGGCCAGGCATGACAATTTGATCCTATTTCGGATGCCTTTCTAGCTGGTTCCCATTCGATGCTTGAGCAAAGCCGGAGCGGTCCGGAGCTGTATGTGTGTGGTAAATTTTTGTTTGGCAACAGGAACGCGGGACAAAGAGAAGAAATCAGTTTCCGTGTAGACAGTACGTAGAGTCTGTACATTCTCCAGCACTCTTGTGTCATGTTAGTAGTATTACTTATGGCTGTACGTACTTTCCAAGCTCATCTACAGCAAACCCTCAATATGTGTGTGATACCCTCTTCAGTCAAAAAGGCACACAAAAGGAGCAATGCTTTGGTGCTTTTCGGTAATGGTCTTCTCCGATTCAACCTCGCGCGGTTTTGTTAATGAGCTTGTGGGCCTCATGATGACGATGGCGGCTTTGTTCCTTCTTTAGGGTTCTGGAAGTAGAGGAATGGTATGGCCCAAAACTTTGCCTTGACTAGATCATTGGTCCAATAATATCCCATAAGGCAGAACCGAATGAGTAGAATAGAGTCAATTACCATTAGCCCTAAAATAAAAAAATAAAAAAAAAGGAAACGAAAAGAAAGAAAATAGCGGATCTGATAAAGCTAGACGGAATCAGTCGGGGAAGAAAGAATTAGAAAACCAGCGGAACTACTCTGTTTGTTGTGTAATTCCCACAAAAGTCCAACTTGCGTCGAGCGCGGACTTGCATTTTTTTTTTTTTTAATGCAGATAACGTACACCGCAAAAGGCGAGGCCATGGATAAAATACTAATTGTAGCAATAATATCAGCATTGCAGTTAAATTGAAGCATCGGGCCCTTGCATATCATGACTTCTACGAGGACAAAAAAACAGAGACTAAACAAAAGGATGCTTGAAAAGACGACCATTTTAAAAGATTCTCGTGGAAAGGGAGACATCTGAAACTTTAGCATGATCTAGAGTAAAGCGACAGCTGATATTAGATACCTCAGACAATATTGTAATGCTCATTAAAAAAAATAGGTACATTTATGTAATGATTTTTCTGTTATGCCTTCAAGATCTTGAAAACGTAAATCACCTAGTGGCCATGTATATTCCTTCATCTCGATGTAGGCTTACAGAGGCGACTAGGGGGGAGGATAAAAGGACCCAAGGGTGATTATGATCACTGTGGCTTCCTTAGCTACTTACGTGGGGCTCTAGATCGTTCGTACTTTCATTCAAGCATCAGAACAAATACACGAGATAACTCGGAGCCACCGTTTCAAAGCAACTTGGAAACTTCAATAGTTATGTCATTGTTAATGATCCCAAATTCAAATTCTGCTGCAAATCACGCGCGGTGATAGAACTAAGGTTTGATCAGTCTTAACACAGAGAACCAAAAATATCGTCTGCACTTGCTAGTATTCTTTAGGTAAGCATATTATGGTAGCCACCCTGAAATCTATTTAACTTTTCTCCACTTGTCACTATTGGTGATTTGTAGGTATCTGTGATTTTCTTTCTTTGTTGTTGAGAAGACATTAGTATTTTAGGAAAGCAGTCCTTTTGTTGGAAGGATTTGCTGATCAATGCATATGAGATTCCATGAAGTATAAAAAAGGCCATTCAAGCAACATGGAAAGGAGTTCGTGATGGGATATGAAGTTTGTGAAGACAACTTGAAATTTGACCACAAGCTTTTGAAAGTCATAAAGTTAGCTCCAACTTCCCTCCAAAATTATTTTTTTAGCGACTCTGAGAAATCTGTTTGTTTGGGAAACTTCACTAGTTCTAGTTCCCTAGTTGTTCTGGTGGTAGATCTACTTAGTCCTAATTTCAGCAATTATTGTTTGAATATACATAGCGAAAAACTACAACCAATATAGGGTAGGTACTGAATAACCACAAGGGTTTGGCCACGCGGCCACGAAAATTAACAAAAATAGAAGTCTATTTTTATGCGAAGGTATGCTCCTTTTGGCGTTTGAATTTGAATGTTAATATTATAAATGCTTTTGATGTTGGAATTTGAATGCTAATATTAGAATTCTATTTTCATTTTTCTTTCTTTTTTTTGTGTCAAAAGTCAATTTTCATATTAGTATAACTAAAAGCATTGAATTCTATCTAATAAATATTTGCCCCATGATGAATATTAACTAATAAAATCTAATTTGCAATGTTATTATGGTCAGTGAATATTACAAAGTCAGAATATTATAATTCATCAAAAAAAAAAAAAGTTATAGTTGCGTCACTTTATTATAAGTAAAAATACTAACTTTACTTATTATATTAGAGAATTTTAGTAATTATGTCTACTTTGTTTGTTTGTTTGTTTTTTTTTTTTTTAAAATTTATCCACTACTTAAATTTTGATTGTTAAATTTAACTTATATTAAACATTCTTGGTGTAGTATAGTCACATAACAATTATTCACACGCCACGAAACAAATGCAACTTTCTTATTAAATTTGTTAATGTAATATATGTTATAATTTAAAAAAAAATAAAATTAATAAATAAAAAATTTTAAATATTATAAAGGGAAGAAAAAATTATTATAATATTTTTAAAATTTTTAAAATTTAAAACTTATTTCACATTAATAAATTTAATGATGCAATGGTAAAAAAAAAAAAATACATTCGTCATATGACTATATTTAATAAAAAATATTTAATATTGACCAAAATTAATTAACAAAATTAATGTAATGAATGAATTTTAAAAAATAAAATAAAATTAGTATAATTACAAAACACTATAATGTAATGTAATTAGTAGAATTAGATTTTTTGTCTTATTTTATATGTCTTGTAAATTTTGAATTCAAGCGGCACCGGGTATCAAAATTTTACAATACGGTGGTCCTCTTGTATTTGTAAATTTATACTCTTTTAGTGATTAAATGACAACATCGTTATTAATGGTAACATTTTTTTTTTCTATTAGATAATTTATCCAAACCTCAATTACACGGTAATAGGCACAGGAGCCTCCTCTTTCCATGACTTTGATATCCAACTTTGCTGCGAGTTATGCTCGAAACCTTCCATGATTTAGGCTCTAAACAGCTGAAAGTACAGTTTTAATTTTTAGTTTTCTTGATTTGAATTTACCTTTTTTTTGAACTTTGCTTCTTAATTGACATGCTTGCCTCCTTCCTGATGTGTGCATACCTCAAGCTGCCACGTATAGGGCTGGTTCTTCCACCTCCGGAAGCATTGCTTAAAAGTTTCTAAATAAATAAATAAAAACTAATCTTTGATATCGGATTCCGTGTTTTACTGTTCGATTCTCCATCCTCCATCCCACGGATCATAGCCTTCCAAATTGTGTGAAAAATGGAGCCCACAGAATACAGTCATCAACTCCACGGTGATGTGGGTCAGATATTTGTCACTTTCCATACCCCGCGCGTCGAAACGAGCTTGGCACAGCCACTATCCCTTCCTCCCCCTCCTTTATTCTGGTACATAGAAAACAGAAATGCTAGATGCGAACGGTGTTATAGATTCGCGTATTTAATTTTTTTTTTTTAAATAGACGAAATAACGAAAATATCCACTTCCCCAGCCTATAATGGAGCCACGATCCACTGTGGCGCTCACCATCACATACAACATGCGAACATCTACTATTAATCCAACAGGAGAGGAAATTCCATGGCCGACACTTGTTAAAATGCATTTATTTACTTTACTTTACTTTACGGTAAGAAACAAAGAGCTAATATGCATTTATTTACTTTTTATTTTTAAAGAAATTGTTCTATTTTATTGTTTAAATAAAAAAAAAAAAAAACCAAGATGCATGTGACTAGCTTGGGTATTGCCACATTGGATAGCGGTCTTTGTCTCGTTATTTTTAAAATAATTCCCGGACAAATATCATGACGTGTTAAAGGGGCAGATTTCTTTTCTAACAGACAACGTCAGTAAATAATAAAAAACACGAGGCTAAAAGTGTCATGAAAAATTAAATCGAAGCCAAGAAAGCAATGGAAAGTTAAGAAACCCTGATTATCGAGTTGTGTGAGATCTGCAAAAACAAAAGAGGTCAGGTCCCCCAGCCCTCGCCTCCTACTCAGCTGCAAGAGCGAGAGAGAGAGAGAGAGAGAGAGAGAGAGGGGCAAACTGTGACCAACTGTTTGGATCTCCATAGGCGTCTCTCCTTCATTTTTCAATCTGCCATACCCGATATATCTTTTAATAAGAATAATGAGGATTCGCAAGAACGCAGAAAAGTCTTCGTTGATGTTCTCGCACGCTTCGGGGGCTGAGGCGCTGCAAACGCACGTGTGCCAGCTGAACCAGTCGCCCTGGGATGTGATTTCCTTCTCTCAGGATCAAGAGGCTTGCCGGTCTTCTCTTCACCTGCAGGTAAGTTTATCTCTCCTTGTTCCTCTCTTCTTCGCTGATATTTTGACAGATCTGCTAAAACCCTCCTCGCTATTCTCTCCATTTTTGCTTTCTCCACCTACATTTTCTCTCCTTCTTTACTAGGGTTTTTCGTATATAGACTACTAGGGTTGCTTTAAAACCCCCCAAATTTTCTCGCTTCTGTCGTTTATTCATTCCCTAATAGCCGATTAGGTTAATGGGTCTACTTCATTTCTCTTGTGCGAGCTTCACTCTTCGCGTTTTTCTATATTTTCGTCAGCTCGAGGGAGACGATAGCTTCAGTGGAAATGGGAGCTTAGGCGATTCTATAGGTGCTGTGGAGAGGTAATTTAATCTCTACACCAATTTTGCGTTGTATTCTTACGCTGTCGAGCATTAGGGTTTTTGAAATAGTTGCATATTTTTGGATGTAATTGTTTGAAATTTTCAATGGGTACCAAATATTGGCGGTTAGTTTCTATCTGCCATTGTTGAATATGACATTTTATAATACCCAGCGTGGCCTCGATGATGGTGGACGCAGAAGAGCGGGCAGCTATGAAGATGAAGATCGATAATATGTTTATTGACGATAATTATGAAATGAAAGGGAATCCAGAGAAGAAGGGAATCCTGGGCGAGTATTATTCAGAGGGGAAAGTGCTCAAAAAATGCGATGGCAAGGGTTGGCATTGCAAGAGCGAACCCAAGCAAGGGTCTTCCTTTTGCGACCGTGGCTTGAACTTGTTCAAATCCTACAGCAACGCCAGTGCGAGCAACCACGTCACAGCGTGTCTTGGTCCCGCCTCCAGTCGCTCTATCAAGAAACCCGAGAAGGCTGCCACCGGAACGCGCCGAAACCGGGGCAAGTCGGCCAAGAAAGGGATACCATCGAACCCGAATCCGTATGAATTCTACTATTATTCCGGATTTGGGCCGCTGTGGGGCAAGAGAAGAGGAGATAAAGGGGAAGGGAGCAAGGGTGAGGGCAAAGAGACCGAGACAAATAGTGCTGTTGCTGCTGCTCCTCCTCCTCCTCATGATACGACGCCGTCTTGCATTTTTCCACCAGTTGGACATAATCGTAATAATAATGGGTTCGATTATGTGGATGAGGATGATGAAGACGAAGAGGAAAACAGCGGCAATGGCGATAGCAGCAAGAAGCGTATGCGTAAACCAGTGAAGGCCAGGTCCTTGAAGTCCCTCATGTAGCCAAAAAGGTTTTTGTTTTTTTTTTTTTTTTTTTTGGTTTTATGGTATGGGTCTCTATCTATTTTGATGTGCTTCTCGTGTACTGATATTTCGGGTTTTTTTTAAAAATTTTATTTTATTGTAGTTGTTTTATTATTTTTAAATTTTTTTTTTTTTTAAAAAAAGAGCGTTTGTCAGAATTTAGTTGTATGACCAGTTGTGACCCCAGAATTCCTCTGCGAATGCGACATGCCGGTTTGGAGATATCGTAGTGTGTTAGTGGAGCCGACTCTGTTTTTGTTGTGGAAGGAAATGAAAGGGTAGCTTCGTAATTTAACCATTCACGATCTTTTACTTTTTCACTCTCCAAGTGCAACGCCAAGGATTTTGCGATTTGCCAAGGTGAGATCGGATCCCTTCCATGTGGCGCATTGCGTGCCGTCAATCTTATAAAATGGAACAATGCTTATAATTTATATAAAATGAATGAATAATAAATAATAAGGGAGGCAAAAATTGGATCCTTAAAAGTGCTTTATTTTACAGGCATTGAAATGGTTGTGTTCCATATTTAAACTTAATCAGATCGCAGCTTATTTTTTTGATATAAAATTGATTTTTATTTTAAGGATAAAATTTGAAGGATACAAGATAGAAATACTAATAAAAGAATATAAAACAAAAAATTAACTATTAATTTGATATATAAATCTTATAATTTAATTATATTTTAATATTTTATTTTTATGTCTCTCCATATATTCAAATTTATTTTAAACTTATGAGAAATTTTAAATGTTTATTAACAAATATACAGTTTAATATATTTTATACATTATATATTATAAATTATATGATAAAAATAAATTTTTTATTTTAATAAATTTTATTTAAAAAAAATTGAACACAAGAATTTTAAATTAAAAAGTTAAATTCTTTATTATCTAATATTTTCTTAGTGATAATTATTTTATTTATAATATACAATTATTGTATCATGTAAATAGAAAATCAACAATGACTAAAATAATAATAATAATAATAAATACAAAAATATATCTTAGATTATTTTACTAATATAAAATATTAATTGTTGTGTTTTTTTTTTAGAGTGGTTGTATTTTTTTTTATTAGGTTATTTAATTTATCAAAAATATCGTACCAAAGAGATGTGTGTATCATTATTTTTAAATTTAAATTAGATTGATTAATTGGATAAATAAAATCAAAAATTATATGTTAGTCCAATTTAATTTATTTAAAAAAATTGGTTTTGAAAATCATTAATCAAACTAATAAATTTGTTAAATTAGATTATAAAATGATGAATTAATTATAATTTTTTAATTTAATTAATTTTAAAATTTTGTAAAAATTTTAAATATAAAAAGTATGTAAATTATAAAATTTTTTAAAAAATATATTTATATAATATATTTATTTACATTTTATTGAAAATATATAAAATTATATATAATATTTATTTTTAATTTAAATTATTTTATTTTAAGTTACTTATATTTATAAATACATTAATCACTTTATATATATATATATATATATATATATATATATATATATATGTATGTATTTAAAATTTTTAATTAATAATTAATTTACTTTTTAAAATTTTGGTGCGTAGTGGATGGACCCAGTTTCTTTTTGTGTTTTGATGGGGGACGAGGAAATATTCATATTTGTTTATTAATAAATGAGCTGGAATAGTACATAAAAGCAAAAAATAAAGCACGAGCGTCCGTAGAAGGATAATGGTTTGCGACAAGGATGTACCTTGTCTTGAGGATGACACAGTTATTCTTATCCTTGTCCCTAATTCTTACTCCTATTTTGGTCTTTGTCCTTCTTAAGGATTAGTTTTGGAATCTCTCATTCCTGTCCTCGGTCAAGATCAGAATTTTTGTCCCTATCCTGTCACCGAAATTTAATTAAAATTAAATAATTACTATATAAAAAATATTTAAATTGTCTTTCTGAAAATATTATATAATTATTATTGTAATAAATAAAATAATAAAATTTTAATCGAAACCACGACGGAAGTAAATGCTAGTTAGAATCCTCGCTTCAAAATTTGGGAATTAGAGCTAAGGTTTCCGATCTCAAATCAACTTGTGTTGAGTTGCCCTAATGCCCGGGGCATGGGGGGACAAGTCTCTATCACTATCCTTACTCGTCAGAGGATTGCGTATTTTCTTGGAAGATACCATGTATTCGCACAGCAAGAGCAGGGTTAGACTAACACCTTGTTTGGAGTGAAAGAAAAAGCTTAGAAAGAAAATGGATGAGATTCCTTTTTTTTTTTTTTGCTTGGGTAGAACTTGGGAGAGTCATGCGAAAATTTCTTGCGGTGACCGCTCTTTTTCTTTCTCACTCAAAACTGTGAGAAAGTTTGGAAAAATGGGTCCCAAATTGTGTTTGAAGCTGTAATTACCAAAATGACCAGAAAAACATGACAAAAACAAAACTGTTAAATGGTAAAAAGAACTGCAACAAAAAAATAAATAAATAAATAAATAAAAACAGCAATTGTCAGCCTCATCGGGACCGGCAAATGTCATATTGGAAGGCTTTATTTTCTTTTCTTTTCTTTTGAGGTAAATATATGAAGACATTATTAGGTATTTCTTAATTTAAAAAGAATATGAAACTCGAGCGCAAGAATGCCGTACAAAGACAATGAAACATAAAAAAATAATTGATGCGTTTAATGTATTTTAGTAATCTTCTCTCCTTTTTACTGACCAAAATTGAAATATTTTTGAAATCTAATAATAAAAAGATAATTTTTATTAATTTTTAATTATAATATAAATAAGTTATTTTTAAATATAAAAAATAAATTTGATATAACTTTTAATATTATTTAATTTTAAATTGACTAAAAATAATAAACAGGATTTAAGAATCATAAATACACATAAACGTGTATATGTTAGTTGAATTAAAAAACTAATAATTATATCTCTCAAATTATATATTAAGTTTTATATTAAGGATATAATTGTGATTTTATATACATTAATTTTTATCTCTCTATTTTCTCATTATATTCAAATAAAAAATTTAAATTTTTATTCATTTTGTTTTCCACACATTTCTAACTTATCCAAACAACTAATTAAAAAGTTTATTTTCATTATCTTTGTTTCCCACAATTTTCTTTCACAACCAAACAATCCATGAGAAATTTACTTTGGAAGGCAACCGAAATAAACGACGGGGCTTTTACTCGATTGATAATTAATAAGTGATCAGAAATTGTCAAAAACCTAATAATTTCAGATCGCGAAAATTCATTTTCAGTATATTTAAGGTTCATTCCATCCGAAGGCAAGACAGGAGGACAGGAAGATACAATTAATTAAAACTCCATAATTGTCTTGAAAACTAGAGAAATCAATCTCCAATTTTTTTCTTTTTTAAAAAAAAACAAAAAAAGAAATGAGGAAGCAATTGACTGTCTGCATGTTTGGCAGACAGCAAAAGACAGAAAAAACTTTTGGGGGACAAAATGGTACGTAAAATTTTGACTTTTTTAAAACATTCTTTAACCTAAAAATATATAATTGCACGCTCCTTCTCCACGCGTGAGTTAACCTAGTGGACATGATCTTGGAATGATGTGAAGAACCGATTGATTTTTGACCGGATTCTGTAGCAAGGGGCAGCAACAGCCAACGTCCTGCCAACTCAACTTGTGCTAATTGGAAACTGGGAAATTTCTTAAAGAACATGACTGTTTGTGCATGCTTTATGATAAACATACCGGGAAATTGGCATAACGAGCTATCAAATGGTAGATACTCTCTTCCTCATTCGTTGGTTATTCTCTGGGGGGACTGGCTTCTGGATCAACTGACCTGACCGAAGCAGCGAACGGAAAATGAAAAAGGACTAGTGGCAAGAATAACTTGTTAATTTGATGCATCCAAACGGCAGAGAATGAATAGAGAACTTACTGGACTAAAAAAGAAAGAGAAAATTTCTTAGTCATTATAGCAGCGGAAAATGCTCCCATTCAACTGGCCAAAATCAGAGACGTATAATCAAAACTTGCCGAAAAAGAGAGTTAAATGGAAAAAGGTTGGCAGCTGCAGGCTGCATTGGATGTGGAAATGGTTGGTGTTTGTTATGGGTGAGAGTGTAATGAGAACGAGGGTTGATTGAAATTTGAGTTTTGCATTGAGCTTGAATGGTCCATTTGGCTTAAAATCCGAGTAACGTCCTCGCTTGTCTCGTTGTTCATACGAGTTTTTGTTACCCGCTCAGGGTGCCTAGATTAAAAAATTTTATGATGATTATATTTCATTATCATTTTTTTAAAAAACTTATGCTAGATTCGCGAACACCTACAAAATTAATAATATACTACTATATTAAATTTTTTTTTTTTTTTCATAAAATTTACAGACGTGGTATCCATGGCATGTAATGTTATCCAATCGAGAATCGTGTTCAAAAACTGCCAATAGAAGTGCTTGCCTGATCCGGGAAACTCGTCTACCATGCAAATAAAAAGGATCCCATCATCGCAGGAAACAATTTCACACATGCTTATTGCTCTTATACGGAGGTAAACAAATATTAAAAAGAAAATCCACACACGCAAAAATCAAAGTGGAATTTCGTAGTATCACACGGATTTTCCTATACATAATAGAGACAACTTTCAACCTGGGATCTTGCAATCGGTATCTAAGGCCAAGGCCTCTGCACAATGAATTAATAGCAGTCTCACCTACAAAACAAGGGTACCATCTCTATACGTTTCCATTTGTGACATGGGGCACCTTCACGGTACGCAGCTCTGGCTTTGGATCTCGTTCCATGCTTTTGTTTATTTCACCCTCACACTGGGACTTCTGTCTGAATTGGAGGAGAGTGATCCAAAATCCAAAGCTGCTATGTCCTTATAATCCTTACGGATTCCCCAGAGAATCTCTGCACACTTCCTCATGCTTGGCCGGCTCTGTCTGCGAGGAGCCAAACAATTTACAGCCAGTTCAAGAATCTTTTCCAGGGCCAGGTGATTTGCAGCCGTTTGATCCAGCTTGGGGTCCAAGGCTGAAATTGCATCTCCAGCAATAAACTTGCTCGCTACCTGCAATCACATTAACTTGAGTCATAACAAGTGTAAATTGTTATTATTACTCTTATCATAATGGTTTTGGGAAATATAATGCCCGCTTTGCATAATTATGGAATTGTAATCTTACAGTCATCAGAAAACATTAGTTTACATAGTAATATGATATTCACTATAAATAAGGGAGGTAAATTTTACCCATTTTGGAGTTACACGCTCCTCGTATTTCCGTTTTGGTTCGATAGGGCGTCTGCCTGTTACTAGTTCAACCAGTAACACCCCAAATGAATAAACATCACTCTTCTCAGTGAGTTGATAAGATTTCAGGTATTCCGGATCCAAGTAGCCAGCAGTTCCTTTAACTTGGGTGGACACGTGGGTGGCGCCTGACTCAGAATCAGGTGCTTGCCTGGCAAAACCAAAGTCAGATACCTTAGCTCGGAAATTCTCAGTGATGAGAATGTTGGAGGACTTTATATCCCTGTGAATAATTGGGTGATCTACATGGAAAGCCAACATGTTATATCCCATTAGATCTCTCACAGGAGTTTATGAGAATGTCAAAAGGTAGGAAGGGCTGCAAATAAATAATCACCTGTATACATGTGAAGATAGGTGATTGCATGAGCCACATCAATTGCAATATCAAGGCGCACAGCAAGGTCAAGAATGTTGCCGTGTATGCCTGCATTAATTTGCTTTTCAAATCAACAAAGTTACTCCACATGTCTACACTACACATTTGCCGCACATACATAAAGGAGAAGAAAGAATGAATTCAACACAGTTAATTTGCTCTTAATTTGCTTTTCAGAGAGAATGAAGTCAAGTAAAAGGGAACTTACAGTCCAAGTGTTCTCTGAGGGTTCCATTTGGCACATATTCTAGAACTAGAATTCTTTCATCATTATGTTCCAGATACCCATAGAACCTTACTAGATTTAAATGCTCTACTTGGGCAAGCGTTTGAATCTCACTCCGAAATTCCTTGCCCAAATGTTTATCATATACACTCTGCAAAGACGGTAATAAGCAGCAATTGGTGAACTGAATAACCGATGATCAGAGAGATTATCTTCTGAAACAGAACAAAATTAACTGTCAAAGACTTTCACCAACCTTTTTTGCGCGTTTGATTGCAACGGGTGTTCCATCTTCGAGTATCCCCTTGTAGACAGTGCCAAAACCCCCTTGCCCAATTTTGTGGGAGGGGGAAAAGTTCCTTGTGGCCTGGACGATTTCCTCAATGGTAAATGTTTCATTCCCTGCCTCACGAGTTGAATTACTTCCATAAATACTTCGATTCGAACCCTGTTTCCTGTTGTTGCTGGCTTCCGAAGAACTGGATGCAGCTTATGTAACCAAAACCAAATATTTTTTAATTTAATTCCAACATCCAAAATAGATTTCACAAAAAAACAAAACGCAGAATTAACTAGACCGATCATGAAATGCACCCAATACACTTCAAGTGGGAAAAAAAAAATGCAGTTTCGAAATTTTATTTCCAAATGTCCCCGAATACTAAAATCCGATGTCTATAAAACTCAGTCAATATGGAATTTGGAATAATCGGTAAGAAAATGCAGGCAGTTTTTTTTTTTTTTTTCCCAAAAAAAGGAAGATCCATATTGCCACAACTATTATATGGTTAAAATTCAAAATTGGAGAAAATAGGTGAAGCCTCGAAAAATTTAAATTCGGCCGGTGAGATCCAAACTCGAAAAATGGAAAATCAAGACAAATCTCGACACGCAAAACCCTTCGATTGCTCATTTTCTTGCGAGTTGCGAGAAGTTGGTGATGGTTACACCACCAAGGTTCGCCCCTTCTAGCTGATGACAGTACACGAAAGAAAACAAGAGTTGACCAGAAATGGGAGCGTTGAACTCACCAGATTCACTGTAATCCTTGGAGTAGGTCGTCTCTGGCGGCGTGAAACATCCCACAAACACTCCGGCCACCGATCTCGCGGCTGCAATTAGTGAATTACGCTTCTCGAAGGTGGAGGCATCGGAGAGGGTGGAGCTCGACGCGTACGGCGACTGGTTTTGCCTCGTCCGTGGGCCACCCCAAGGGCTCCCCTGACCGTAGACCTTGTGCGGACTTTTCATCAGCAGAGAGAGAGAGAGAGAGAGAGAGAGAGAGAGAAGGAAAAAATGTAAGAGCCTAGAAATGGCGCGAGGGCAATTGTGAGTGACAGGAAGAGGGTTGAAGCTTAAAAACCAAAACTTCGATTTTTCAACGTGTCGGTCGGTGTTAACGTGCGCCGTTAAACAACCCAAAACCACCGTCACCGTCACCTTCACCTTCCCCTGTTTTTTCTTTTTTTTTTTAAGGTTTGTAGAATTGGATCATTTGTGACAAAACATATTTTTAACTCACCTAACTCCCCAAATGTGGTCGATGGATTAGAGCCTCTATTTTGTAGATTGATTCAGGAAAAATACCATAAAAGAAAAAGAATAATACTCAAAAGAATCCCCAGGCCCAAAAAGCAAAAGGTTCGAGTGCTTTTTATCCCAATAAAATGAGGATCGGACCGGCGACTGGTCTTTGTCGATGGCGACCACCTAATTATAACAAGGTGGCATTCGTGTTATGACTTTCGAAAACGATGTAAGCTTTTATTTACAATTTTATGTCTTTTACTTAAGAATCTATAACACCCATCAACGCTCTACATTTATAAAATATAACAGCATCATCATTGTATCTATATCACCATACAGAGTTTCCCGAAAAGAGTAAATAATTTTGTAGTTCTTGATAAACCAAACCGTGTCTCTCTTGTCCGTTTGTTGCCATTTTACAGCTTTTTGCCACATTACAGGAAAAAAAAAAAAAAAAAACAAAAAAGAAAAACAAAGGAATAAAATAAAGTTTAAAACGTTCAAAAAAAAAAAAAAAAGAATTGTATTAAAATTTGAAGTCTGTCATGTGATTCCTATAAGAAATCATTAGCCTTGTCGCAAGTCCCCATTGGTTCCCTAGTTCCCTGAAAAAACTATTATGAAATTAGCGGTTGGTTGAGGATCGTGCTCAGCTTTTGAAGGTGCCCCAGTGCAGCAAGAAAGAGCAAAGAGAAAGCTTAAAAACAAAAGATAATTAGTCTTCGTATTGACCCCCCATGTGAATACGATTCGAGTGTTTTCTTTTTCTTTTTACACTTTTCCTTTCAATTTCTGGTGGTCCCATTTGACGCGGTTTTTCTCTGGTCCAAACTGCTACAGCATTCCAATAATTTGGCCTAGAGAAGTCAAGCATGCAGCTTGAAGATTCGGACCTCACAAATCTTAGCTAGAGAGATTGGTCGCGGAGGCGCCTTAACATTTGACTGGCAACATATATATCGAGTTGACCAGAAAAAAATTTGTTGGTACAGTACTTGGGAGATACTTTATATTCTACAAATTAAATAATAACAACTAATAAATTAAGAATTAATTAAATAATAACAAAGTAATTAATTTTTAATCTATTAGTTGTTATCATTTAATTTGTAGAATATATATATATATATATATATATGAATTTTTTTTATTTTTTATGATTATTTATTATTTATTATTATTATTATTATTTTTTGTCAGAAAAAAATCATTGTTGATTGTTTCAAAAATATGTTTGAGGTCACTCTACTTTTTCTTTATGACAAATCAATTACACTTTTGACATAGGTTAGTATTCTGATTTCATTTCAATTTTCAGTTAGGATATACATAGTGATACATTAATTATTAATTAAAATTAAAATTTCTTTTTAAGTTAATACGACGTTAAGTGAAATTTTTTGTTCCCCATTTTTAGTCAAACCCATGTTTGACCCTCTTTTTTTTTAGTTCCTTTTGCTTTTTCGGGTTTTTAAGTAAACAAGTTATTAAAAATACATCGATTTCTAATAATATATTACAAATCAAACATACGAAGACAACGTCGTTTTGAACCCCTCTGTCGGAACACTTAAAACAGAAATGTGTTCGACACAGCATGAAAAGAATTCACCAAGTGCTTTCAAAAACAAAAACTCAGTGGGTGTCGATGAGATAGGGAACATTCATGGGATGTTTATGTAAATTAAAAAAATAAAAAAAGTGTGGGTTTCAATATAAATTAATATATCAGGATCCCTAAGCCATGATTAGAAGATACTGTAATACTGGAATGTCAAAGATTTTATTTTGGCCAATTACTTAAGATCCGCACAATTGAGCTACAATCAACTTAGGATGTCACCCGATCACTAGAAAGATAAAAATCATTATCTTATCTATACATTTGGTAAAATTGAAGAATGCACCATCAATATCTTAAAAAGAAAAAAAAAAAAGGGAAAAAAACTAATTGACTCTGAATATCGTTTTGGCCTGTGTTATAAAAATTACATAATATTATTTTATTTTTTTCACAATTTGACGATTAATGCATAAAATGATGCAGTGATCCATGCTGGCAATGGCCACGCGATTATTTCTGTGCATGATGACATTTACGAAATAATAATATGGAATTCCTTGATCAAAACTGTTTCCTGGATTGAAAAATGCGACACAGGAGCAATGCATTCCACGAGAAAATTATGGAATAAAATAATGAGAATCCCGTTAAGAATAATGAATGAACAAAGTTGAAAACAAAAAAGGGTCCAAGAAAAAGAGGGAAAAGTGAAATTGGGAGGGAAAGAGGGGCGGGTCAAAAGGGCGTCAGGTCATTCATTCACCGATCTTATTGCCTGTATTTTTAAAAATAAGCGAACTTTAGCCGTTTACTTTTGCATGATTGAA
Source organism: Rhizophora mangle (assembly GCA_037832345.1). Lineage (NCBI taxonomy): Eukaryota > Viridiplantae > Streptophyta > Magnoliopsida > Malpighiales > Rhizophoraceae > Rhizophora > Rhizophora mangle. Next base: position 645,430 of record JBAPLJ010000186.1, read on the forward strand.
CAGAAAATTATCAGAAAAGAAGAGGTTTCTTAGAATGTGACCGCAGACAACATTTTGATTAACGTTTTGTGGCTGAAACCAGTACTCTGTACATGTAATTTGCCCGGGCATTTATGCAAAAGGTTGACATCATATTTCATTTCAGTAACAATTTACAAGGCTTCCATAAAAAATGATGCCAGCAAGCTTGGACAGTAAGTTTATAGGAATAAAACAAAATTTTCTCATATTTATTTAATTTGTGAAAGTTACCACATCCAGTGACACAACATGAAAAGACTTTCAACGACAATGTGTGCATTGTCACGGAGAAAAAGGGAACACTACCCTTTGATTGCACGTCAATCAACTGGACACTGCAGTTGAGATGGAGGTTGTCAGGAGCACTGGAGTTGGAGTGGAGAACGACAGAACTCTACCCGTTTGTTGGTGATTACCGGTGTTGTGTTTTAAGAAACCTATACCTCAACGCCGGTTTTACAGCAAATGCAAAAAGTGGATAATTAACCAGATTCCAACCGATCTCAAGACCGCAAGAGACAAATCATGGTTGAGAGTCAAAAGAGCAAAAAGCCAGAGTACATGAAAGACGGCACCAGGAGACTCTCACACTGCCACCTTTACTCTTAAGACTTACCTTTTGTTATCGATTGATAAAGGATGTCAAACCAATCATGTCTCCTTTGTTGACTCACAAATATGCCATACTTTCAGACTTTGGTTACTCTTTGAAGTGTCTGGACAATATTGGACCCCAAGTTTTGATATGGTTCAGGATTGACTTAGAAGGTAAAGAATTGTCTATTCCAGAATTGGACCATCCAGCCAACCAAGCCTGCCTAATCAGGAAGCATGACAAGCAAGGTAATCTACAACAAACAGCTACTCAACAAACAACTCGAATCAGACATCATCACCCTAGTTGTCCTCTGACTTATTGGCAGGCCAGTCATCTCATTCCTGATAAACCTACATAGAGGCTAAATCAATTCGAGCAAAGTAGACAAGGCTACGGTCATCTGGAATTTAACTTCTTATTGACATCAGTTAAGCTCCAGGTTAACATCACACAGTGGAATTTGTCACGATTTGGGTTATTATAACACCATGAAGGTCTAGATCACTGCATTTTCTCAATAATTGAGACAATAGATTTACAAGTTCATCACATCTTTTAAAATGTGCACTCCACCTGGAGATCGGGTCAGAAAATAAAGTCGCATAGTTCTTGTTTTGTAGTATGACAAACAATTCGGCGTTTCCAATAACGAGCTAGAGGTGCAATGAAGCGCAGTCACAAAACCCAAATAGCTATAGGTTGAGAGCAGCTCAGAAAATGTAATTTGATCTGGCCTTACACAATTGGACAGCATCTTCTCAGAAATCTTCATACCATCTTCTGGAAGACCACGGAATGCATAGGCGGTAATAAGTGAAACCCAAGAGAAAACATCAGGCTTTTTTGTCTGAACTAAAACAGTGAAGTGCGCCAGCAATTCTACCACGCTTTAGAGTATGCACTCAATAAAGCATTCGCAGTTGATACACAGCCTCGAAACCATTTTTATTTCTGCTAGCATGAACTTAGTTTCATAAACGGCTGTATGAGTGTTGAGAATGCGAACCAGAGTTACTTCATATGGAGTAAGATCTTCTTGAACCATCCAGTCAAGAAGTTTCATAGCCTCCTTCGCATGACCATTTCATCCATAACCCACAGCCTTATTGTTCCAAGATGCAACATTTCTAGTGCCCATCCCATCAAAACACTTGCGGGCATCATCTATGAAATCACTCTTCCAAATACATAGCAACAAGCCTGCTTCCCACTAAAATATCCAGATTAAAAGGTAATTGGATAAGCTCCATTATTTGTCAAATTGCAAAGTCCAGAATGACTAGAGAAAGGTAGAAAAAGACAACTTTGCATTCCTCAACACCACACTTCTGCATATTGCTGCATCAAATGCATGTTGTGATTCCTTCACTAATCCAGATTTCCCATACAATTACAAACGAAGAAGAGCAGCACTGACAAAAACAGTTCAACCCAAAACCCAATTCCACTATCAAGCAATGTAATTGTCTTACACCATCAACATTGCTCAACTTAACACACAATAGAGCAATCTGATTAAATTTATCGGATCTGAACCTATCTTAGCGAGCAACATTCTTCTAAACCAACAAAACCCCATAAACAGAACGGATGTGTGTATTTAGCATCCCCATCGATAGGACAACAAATAACCGTATGCCAGGTCAACAGGTTTCTTGCAGGCATTTCAACAAACAAATCTGCCTGCATCACCAAATCCTTGCATTTGAAATGAATATTCAAAATCGGATTCTGCAGGGACAACACCTGAAACAATCCCAATTTTATTACACGAGCATGCCTTTGGGTGACTGGGTCAATCTCAGTTTAGTGGGTTGGCTCCATCAAGGTCGTCAAAGGCTCTGAATCGACCAGGAGGGTGGAGTGAGACAGTCCTGGACACAGGAGTGAGTGACTATTGTTTTTTTTTTTGTTGTTCCTTTGGTTTTGGAAGCATGCCTTTGGTTGGATGCTTTTCAAAATGGACGGTGGATACGTTTCAGTTAGGACTTATAATTCGACTCAATCAAAGTTCGTTAGAACTCGTAGAATGACATCATCATCTCTCTTTTGAGGTTGGCGAGTGATGTGCAGGATCGAAAGTGTCAGCGGGCAATGATTACTGCTTTGGGCTGAGCCCCAAAACGATGAGAGTGCATTCTCTGTGTGCCTGTGCGGCGGATTTTCCACTACTTGCAGCAAGCAAGTAATGAATGAATAACGATTCACAGAAGACATCGATTGAGTTTAGTAGTTCGAAGCGAAGACGACCCAAAAAAGAGAAAAAGCTTTGAAGAAAGCAGAAGTAAAGAACGCGGCATCGCATCCAATCCACATGGCTGTCCTTAGCAATAATTCCAGGCGATGAGGTTATCGTGCAATTCGTGGGTAAATACCACGTAGACGTAGTCGTGTTGTAATTCCCAAAGTTTGAGTGACATGAAACACAATAAGTTCACTGATTTTATATTTCTCACGAAGGGGTTCGGACGTTGGATTCACAAGTCAATCTAGAATTCAGGAAGCACAAGCAGCGCTTTTCCAAAGCACAAGCATATCAATGTAATATAAATCAATAATTGATTTTGGTAAATTTCCAGCTTTCTGAATTCGGAGAGGTAAGAAAAAAAAAAAAAAAGCATTTCCCAGTTGAGCTTTGCCGTATCCTTCAGTTCCATCTGATGCGTTGTTGACCACCATGCGCATAATATATATATATATATATATTATCCACTATTAACGAAAAATCAAAGATAAATGAAACAAAACTAGATGACCAATAGACTCAGTCAACTCTCCCTCTGTTTCTCTTCCTCTCATATTGCCTTTGCTGATTTCTCTCCACGGTTACCCTTGTTTATAGCTGAAATAGCATGGTAGCAACACTCATTGGGGAGACATGTGGATACTTCCTCAACAAAACGTAATAAATAAACCAACAGAAAATGAAGATTTTGTGTGTCATACCATAGTGAAACAGTCTATATATATATTTGATTCTTGAAAACAAGGAAATACAAGAAAAGGGTTGAAATCAGGAGTGCAACAAAAATTGCGAATAATAAAGAAATTGTACCTGTAAATGCAGAGGGTAGCAGTAGTTCGTCCTCTGCTGCTGGATCGTCCCCGAAGCAGAAGGAAATGGAGTCACTCAGCGTCTTGCCGTTGATTGATGGCGTCGAACGCAGTGATTTTCTTGCGGCCGAGGGCGGCTCCGCCTTGGGAACCGCCGATCTCCATCCTGCACCGACTAGATTAATTACCAACGAGGGAGGAGATTATCCTTCCGTACAAAGCATTGAGGATGCAAGATACATTTGGTATCTGGAGTCTTCAAAGCTATGGTCCATTGCAGGCCCTATAGCTTTTAACATCCTATGCAATTATGGGATTAACTCGTTTACTAACATTTTCGTTGGCCATCTTGGAGATATTGAGCTGTCCGCGGTTGCAGTAGCACTGTCCGTGGTTGCAAACTTCTCCTTCGGCTTCTTGGTTAGCTTCCCTTAATTTCTCCATTCTTTTTCGTTTTATCATTGCGCATCTCTTGGAATTTGCATGCGATATTCAATCTTCGTACGTAGAGATTAAGTGGAGATATATATATATATAATTGCAGCTTGGCATGGGAAGTGCATTGGAGACGCTGTGTGGACAGGCATTTGGAGCAGGACAAATAGATTTACTTGGAGTATACATGCAACGCTCATGGATAATCTTGTTCGGTGCTTGCTTCTTCTTATTGCCACTTTATATATATGCCACCCCAATTCTGAATCTTGTTGGACAGGAATCTGATATTGCAGAACAGGCTGGCAAATTTACCGTTCAAGTGATCCCTCAAATGTTTTCACTAGCCGTCAATTTCCCTACCCAAAAGTTCTTGCAGGCACAGAGCAAGGTTGGGGTAATGGCTTGGATTGGTTTTGCTGCTTTGATTTTACATATTGCAGAGCTTTATCTCTTTATTAGAGTATTCAAGTGGGGTGTGGCTGGTGCTGCTGCGGCTTATGACATTTCAGCCTGGGGCATTGCTATAGCACAGGTTGTTTATGTGGTTGGTTGGTGCAAAGATGGGTGGAAAGGGTTGTCTTGGTTGGCCTTCAAGGATATGTGGGGCTTTGTTAAACTCTCCATAGCTTCCGCTATAATGATTTGTCTAGAAATTTGGTATTTTATGTCAATCATTGTGCTCACTGGGCACCTTGAAGATCCTGTTATTGCGGTTGGATCCCTTTCTATCTGGTGAGAAGTCATTTTGCTGTATTAACATCTCCTTTGCATCTTCAATTTGAAAATTATCTGGAGTACTTTGAAATGTAATCATGCATCCAGAAAAGAAAGGTTGCATGATCATCTTGAGTAATTGAAGCAAAAAGCGTGAACACTGGTCTAAAACAATTTGAAGATGCTTTTACACTTGTAGAGCTATAATCTAACAATTGTGTTCCCTTTTGCTGTTTCAGCATGAACATCAATGGCTGGGAAGGCATGATATTTCTTGGAATCAATGCAGCTATAAGGTGAAAAATCCAATTTCTCTCTTTCATTGAAACATCTCTGTCTATGTATTACAACTTTCCCCTCCCTCATCCGTCGTGATCAAGCTAACTTGTCATTTACAAAATACTATTTGCTTCTTTGCAGTGTTAGAGTTTCTAATGAGCTTGGATCAGCCCATCCAAGAGCTACAAAATATTGTGTCATTGTTACATGCGTCCAGTCTCTATTCATAGGCATTTTTTGTGCAGTCACTATTCTGGTAACCAGGGACCATTTTGCCATCATCTTTACCGATAGCAAAGAGATGAGAGAAGCAGTGTCCAAGTTGGCATTCCTGCTTGGGATGACAATGCTGCTTAATAGCATTCAGCCAGTAATCTCAGGTACAGCTGCTCAGAAAATGTAGTTTTTGATTCAAATGCCTTTCAATTATTGAATCCATGAATTAACTTTGCCATGCTGTTTTCAGGTGTTGCTGTGGGAGGAGGTTGGCAAGCATTGGTCGCCTACATCAACTTGTTTTGTTATTATGTAGTTGGCCTCCCTCTTGGATTTCTTCTTGGTTACAAAACGAGCCTGCATGTGCAGGTAAATTAATCATCATTCCTCATTGCCACTGCTAGTATTCCATACAAAGTAGACTTTATTGCTGCAATTTGATGAAGTAATCCTACTTGAACAAAGGGCAGAGAAGTTATAGGAACGTACTATTTAAGCCTGAATTACAGGAACCCCATTTAGCCATTATGATATCAGAAGCTTGCCTTTAACATATTCTATCTGTTATTATTTAATTTCGAACTGTTTTAAATAGCTATTGTTGGTGTTCTTACAGGGAATTTGGCTGGGTATGATATTTGGGACTTTCCTGCAGACATTGATCCTCATCTTTTGCATCTATAAAACTAATTGGAACAAGGAGGTCAGTGCTGCTGATAGGCTTTAGCCAATAACATTGATATTTTATTTTTTGGAACTCTGTGATTTACACAAAGATAAAGTATATACCCTCAGTTTTGAAATCCATATTTTTACCTTTTTTTCAGTTTACGGCGACGTCAAATGAACGAATGTTCTGATTTCAGTTTTTTGAAATCTCTTCTTTTTTTGTTAAAATTAATTCATCCCTTCTAATTCAGGTTGAAGAAGCATCTGAACGAATGCGAAAGTGGGGTGCAGGAGATGATCCATTGCCCACTAGTACCGCTGACACAAATACCTATTCAACTTGAACTTCTCATTTTCTTTTCTTTTCTCTTTCTTTTGTGGAAAATACCAAGTTTTTATACGCCAATTTTGTAATTTTTGGTATGTCATGTCAAGATGACATCCACAAATTTTAGAAAGTAGATTAACCAAAATTATTGATCTAAATTACATGTGACAGTATCCTTTTATTTTTTGGTGTCGTTCTTACTCCGTGTTAACCAACCCTGAACCTTTAATTTGACTGAAGTCGAGCCAGGTATTAAGCCAACGAGAGAACATGTTAGTTAATAACAAAAATTGATAGTACCCTCTAATCCATGTGATGGTATTGAAACCCACGATTGATATTTGAGGATTGGGCTACCAAGAGGCATTGGTTCCATGGGAGATAACGAGATTCAAGCCTTCGTATTTTTACCTGTAATTTATAGAATTTTCCACAAATATGAGCTAAGGTGCAAGGTGTTCATGACTGACTAATATATATATATATATATATATATATATATATATATATATATATATATATCTAGAGGATTGGGCTAAAGTTCATGTATTTTGGGCTTATAACAAGATAAAAACCACGGTCCTTCCCCTATTCTACGCCTATAAGAGAATTGGCGCAACAATGAATTTTCTCCCCTTAAACGGATTCCATGTTGAAGAAAATCATTAAGGTTTTATTTGTTTGCAGGAAACATAAGATTACGTAGAATATATATTATAAAAATTTCTTTTTTATTTTTTATTGATTATTTGTGATTTTAAAATTTGTTAAAATATATATATATATTTTTTACTTGATAAATGAAAACTAAATGTTTATAAAATTATAATAAATTATTTTCAACAAATAATAATTGTCTCTTTATTCCTCATTTTCTCTCTCTTTCTTTTTATCATTTTCACTCTTTCTCTCTTTCTCCCTCCCTTTCTCATTTTTTTTTTTTATTAATGATTCTATCTCATTTTGTCTCTTTTCATCATTTTCGCTTTACTCTTCATTTTAAAAAAAAAAATTTCTTTTTACTTTCTTTCAATTAATTTCTCCCCTTATCACATTTATCTCATTCTTTCTCTCTTATATCTCAATCTCATTCTTCAATTTCATTCTCTCTCATTTGCTTTTTTTAATTCTTCTTTTAATTTCTATCATTCTTTTTATGTTTTTTATTTTTCATTCTCTCTCTCATTAATTTCTCTACTTTTATCTTTATCTCTCTTTCTTTCATCTTTCTACCTCTCTCTCTCTCTCTCTCCCTCTCTCTTTCCCTCGGTTATCTTTATATTTTAATTCTTTCTCTCCCTCTCTCCCTCTCTCCTCCTTATTAGGACATTATTAATATTAATTATTTTATTTTAAATCTATATATTTGTAATATTTTATAATTTTTTATTCAAAAAATCAATATATTATTATAATATTTAACTTATTGGAGGTCAATCCCATTACTGGAGGTTAATTCCGTCAAAGAGATCAATCTTAATCTTTTTATTTTTGCAAAATTCTTATTTTTAATCTTAAATCTCAATTTCTACTTTCAATCCCTAATCCCTAAACCTAGGTTCTCAAAATCTGTTATTAGAGTGACAATTTTAGGGATTTCGTTTTTGTTCCATCCTCTACCACCACATAAAAAAAAAAAAAAATCTGGGTCTCACTAGTTTGCAGTCTTATAACATGTTTTCACACAGCTTATCTAATTCTAATATTAAAATATCTTAAATTGAATAATCATTGTCTCATATGCAAGAGTCTTTTAAGGGGATTTAATAGATGATTCTTTTTATAGTATAAAATCAGTCAAGAGACAATGTTGATGGAGAGCACACAACAATTCATCAGACATCCACTATCCTAGAAGATCAGAGTCGATTTAAGCAACTAATCAACTAATTTAAAGATTGGTTAAAAAAGCAATTAGTGGAAAACTTCATTGAAGGACTTATTCTTGATATTTGACGTGAAGTCAAAACTTGTTACTCACAGACAATGGTAACTGCTATCTTCTTTGCTCACCTATAAGAAGAGAGGCTAAGCACTAAAATTCATTGCTTAATTGCTAAAGAAGTCAACAAGCCTACTGAGAGTAATACCAACTCATCCTCTTCTTCTTCTATTTGTCCTTTCAACCTTGGATACAAAGAATTAGGGAAGCTTTTACTGATTAAGCCAATTATGGAAGACAAAGATTCTGGTGATGACATGGATTGAAAGCAAAAAGCTATGAAAGGCCAAGATTTTAGTAATGACATTGATTTAAAACAAGAAGCTATAAAAGACCAAGATTTTGGTGATGACATCGACTCAGATCATGAAATTGTGGATGACAAAAATTCTAATAAACTTATTATACCTTTAACTAAATATTCTAATCTATCATCCATAAAAATTGATGAATCTTTTAAAGAATCTATGGAGATTGAATTTTTCAAAGAAGAGTAAGTTATATTGGTTGAATTAAATTGAACTAATGTGTTCATGATTGAAAAGCTAACCAAACAACTTACTTCTTCAAAGATGTGTAACAAGCTCAAGGTGCAAGTCATAATTAATATTTTATGATATCTTTTAAAGAAAAATTGTGATGTTAAAGTTCATGCAACACTCAATTATTATATGAAAAAAGTTACGTGGAAAAAGGTTAAACTAAAGAAGATAGTTGATTGAGACAAGCCTTAAGGACAATGCTAATTTGAAGAATAAGAGAATGATAAGATCCTCTTAGTTATGAAATTATTATTATTAATTATTTTATTTAATATTTATCTTTTATTATTTTTGAATTAATAAGTGTAATTATATCCTAGTAATAGGTAGTCAAGTTTATGTATTTGTAATGATCCACCACTTTTTATTCAAGCAAGTTTATGTATTATCAGAGTGTTTAACTTATTGGAGGCCAATCCCCTTAAAGTGATCATTAGAGGCTAATCCTCTTGAATAGATCAATCTTATTCCTTTTATTTCTATAAAATCCTTACTTTTAATTACCAAATCTCAATCTTTATTTCGAATTCCTAATCCCCAAACCCTAGGTTCTCAACATTATCTCTCTTATTTTTATTTTTAATCTTTCTCTCTCATCTCACTTTTCACTTTTGTTAGTTTCTTTAATCTCTCTATCTCTCTTTTATCACTTATTATTTCTTCATATCTCATATTCCCTCCCTTCCATTTCTCCCTTCATCTCGTTTTCTCTCCTTCTCTTTCATTCATTTATCTTTCTCTTTTTGGAAGAATATTTTCATTTATCCAGTGTGGACTTTGTTAAGTGTTGAAACTAAAGAGAGGAGAAGAGATAAAGGGATGTAAAGTTGTAAGAAAAATAGATATAGGAAGAAGATAAAAGAGAGAGAAAGAGGACAAAATAAATGAATAAAAATAAAAAAAGTGAAAGATGGAAGAGAAAGAAACAAAAAAAATAAAAGAGAGAAAAAGGTGGAAGGAAGAGAGAGAAAGAGAGAAAGTTAAAGAGAGAAATAGACATAAATGAAAGAGAGATGAAAAGAAAAGAGAAAAGGAGAGAGAAGGAAGAGAGAAAAAGAGATAGAGAAAAGAGTGAAAGATTGATGGTAAATAGATAAAATTGGAGAGATACAGAAGAAGAAGTGATGGAAGAGAAAGATAGAAATATAAAAGAGGGAGAGAGATAAATGAGACTAAAAGAGTGAGAGGGATGAGAGGGAGGAAGTGGTGGTGGCAATGGCTATAAAGGTGGCGATCATGGTAGCTACGATGGATTAACTCTTTTTCCAATGACCAGTTTGACAAGAGTTTATTATTTTTTTTTTTTTTTTTTTTGGTTCTTTATTGCACTTTAAGCTATGGATAATAACTTTCATTTTCAAGAGGTAATCATTTTTTTTTTCATAAAAAATGACTTAATTTTCCTTTTGTTCAAATTTTGTTTTCTATTGACTATAGGTTTTCAATATATCAAATATTGAAAAATGTGGAAAATATTTTTTTGAAAATATTTTATATGAACCAATGAACCCTAAATCTTTGATTAAGAGCCTCCACCTATGAAAAATTATGGGGGTGGATTAATTTTATATCAATTAAATTAGTTAAAATTGAAATGTAATATTAAAGCCTTATGAAACATTCAACTTGAAATAAATGAGATATTAGGATGCAAAGAGGTAATGTGGGCTTAGATATCATGATAAGAGTGGCTAAAAGTGGGTGACCAAAATACAATGTTTTTCCATGCTAAGGCCTTACAACGACAAAAAGCTAATTAGATTAAGAAAATTATTACTAATGATGGGCAAATACTATTTTCATAGGACCATATAATGTTAGAATTTTTATTTTTAAGCACTATTTCAGTCTCAAGGGAGATAATGTCATAACTAGTCCTTACGACCATAACATCATAAGTTATAGTCTTAATGAACCTACAACTTCTCTTACCTTATATTGGTTAAGAAGTGATACCTTAAGCCATATGTACCCATTTAAAGTCCCAAGGTTGAATGGGATGCTTGCACTGTTTTACCAATATTTCTAGGCACATTATTGGTGATGAGATGGTGTTTAATGCTTTACACATCCTTAACAATGGTGGTGATCCTTCAACTTTTAATTATACACTTGTATCCTTGGTTTCTAAAGTGACATTTTTAATCTCTTACACAATTTTTAGACTTATTAGTCTTTGCAATGTGGCCTTTAAGGTCATAACAAAGACCATTGCTAATAGGTTGAAGTTAATTCTTCCATAGGTTATTTTTAAATCCTAAAATGCCTTTGTTCCTCATCATCCATTATTGACAATGCCTTATTAGCTTGTATGATTTTTCACATTATAAGACATAAATACCTGGGCAAGAAAGCTTCTATGGCTTTGAAACTTGACATGAGTAAGACCTATGATAGGTTAAATGAAGCTTCTTGGAATAAGCTATGTTAAGATTGGGTTTTGCTACTTCATGTGTGCATTTAATTATGAGATATGTACAAACTATCTCCTATTTTATAATGGTTAATTTGTTGTTGGAACACTTTTAAACCAACAAAAAAATTATGTCAGAGGGACCCTTTTTCACCATTTTTTTTTTTTTGCTTTATGTTAAGGGATTGTTTGCCCTGCTAAAGCATACAACCTGAAAAGGCTAAATATATGGTGTGAAGGTTTGCTATAGAGCCCCAATTGAAACCATCTTTTTATTTTTTTGGCTATTGATAGTCTTATGTTCATGGCTGCCACAATATTAAAATGCTAACAATTAAGATTTATCCTTTCTAAATATGAGCAAGCCTTTAGGTAGAAAATTAATTTGGGGAAGATAAAACTCTTATTTAGTCATAATATGTGAATTGAGGCAAAACATGGGATTTAAGAATTCTTGGGAGTAATGACTATAAAATGCTTTTAAAAATACCTTAGTCTTCTTATGGCTATGGATAGCTTTAAAAAAAGAATTTTCAACACAATGCTTGATGGAATTAGGAAGAAATTTAGTGGATGGAATGCAAAACATCCATCAAAAGTTGGTAAAGAAGTTTTTATGAAGGTAATGGTACAAGTGATCCTCATATATATCATGAGCTATTCTCAACTTTTTAAATGTTTTTGTGTTGAGGTGGCTTGCTTAGTTGACTAATTCTAGTGAGGAAGCTTAGACACAACATAAAAAATTTATTGGACATCTTGGGTAAGGCTAACTCTTTGGAAAAGGGATGGTAGACTTAGATTCCTTGTCCTCTTATTCAACCAGGCCTTTATTGGCTAGTAGGAAAGGGGAAAAAATTGATATATCATAATGCCTTTAAGATTTTGTCTTTATACTCTCTCCTTATATTAAATAAGGTGTTTGCTTTGATTGATAATGACTTGAGATGGTAGTGGGAAAGCTTGATTAAACATATATTCATGTCAAGCAAAAAAAAAATAGATCCTATCTATTCCATTTAGCCTTAGAGATATAAAGGATAGATTAATTTAACATTATAATTGTATTGGCAACTATATTGTCAAAAGTTCATATAAGTTGGCTTAAGCTCATTTTAGAAGGAATTCAGATACCTTATATTCCTCTTTAAGTGACATAAGTATATGGAAAAAACTATGGAAACTAATTATGCCCGATAAAATTAAGCACTTCTTAGGGTGAACTTCACAAGACTTCCTCCCTACAGTAATGAATTTGGTCATTAAAGGGATCCCAATTGACCTATTTTATGCTCAGTGTGGAAAGGCTAATGAAACTATACTACATGCCCTTCTCTAATGCTTGTGCATGACTAATATATGGCTCATAAACCCTTTTGGTCTTCACATGCAAGAAATGGTCCCTTCAAGCTTTATGGATTGGTTTAGTACATTTACTCAAGATGTAGAGGATGGGGTTGTTAAGATAATAGTAATGGTGGTGTGGCTAATTGGGCACTTTATGAACAAACAAGTCATGGAAGGAGAAACCATCAACTTAGGTAGTTAATTGAAATGGCCTTGAACCTCTAAGGGCATTTTATAAGAACTCAAGAAAAACAAGGATGCTATTATCACAAAGATTGAGTACTGCATGGGGTGCCATTTACAAATGGAATTGTTAAAATTAATATTGATGTCATTATACAACCAGACAAGATAAGGCTAAGAATGGTGTTTTGAAACTATACAAGGCAAGCCCTCTTGGTTACTAGCATAACCTTAACTAGATCATTTACACTAAAAATTGGAGAAATTCTTGTTATTATGTGTGTCATTTGACAAGCAAAGCTCATGGCATTACCTCAAGCAATTGTAGATACGAATAATTTTTTTTGCCATAAAAGTAATCTCATCACCTACATGTGGTGAGACTTCAAACCTAGGATAACTAATAATGGATATAAGAACCATCGTGTCCATTTTTTCTAGTTTATCCATCCATCATATAAGTAGACAAGCCAAGTTGATGGCAAATTAGTTAGCTAAAAAATCTCTACATGTTGGAAATTTTATTTGGTGTAAAGCCAATTGCATGCTTATTTTTGACCTTATTAATGTTAATGCACAAAATCTTCCTAATTGAATAAAAATAACTTATTGCCTTTAAAAAAATTATTGAATTTAAGAAAAAAAAATCAGTATAATGTTTATATAGTAGCTTTTACTTCATTTTAAAAACATTTAAATATATTTGATACAAAGTTTTAATTTTATAACTAGACTCTCACATTTACAATATTGACATTAACTTAATAATATGTTTATAGTTTTTTTTAATATTTTAATAAAATTAGAATTTTAAAATGCATTAACATGTATTAAAATTTACCTAATTTATATTAAAAAATTTATACACATATCTAAAATCTATAAAACGCAAATACTTGTAATTAAAAAAATAAAAATAAAAATTTCTTAAAATAATAATTATAATTTTTTTTTTCTTGCTTATTTAGGAGGAAAATATTTCTAAGTTTAATTTTTTTCATTAAAAGAAAAAAATGTTGATAATTTAAATCTTTTTTTATTCTTTTCTTTTTTTTTTTTCAAAAGAAAAAAATTCTCTCTAATTTATTTTTTGAATAAATACAAATAAAAATACATTTTTGAATAAATATGATAAACAATGCATTTCAGAGGTTTAATTCTAATGTATATTAAAAGTACTAAACCTAAGATAAAATTGGTGAAACACTTATCTAATGATATTTGCTTAATTTTAAAAAAATCCAAATATTTAATTGAAATTTTAAGTCTTTTTTGATAAATTTTCATTATTTATATTACTTAATATTAACTTAATAGTTAGTTCATATTTTTTTTTAATATTTTAATATAATTAGAATTTTAATATGTATTTGATTTATTCAATTACAATCAAACATTTATTATAATTTACCAAATTAATAAAAATAATATTTTATATATATTTAAAATTTGTGCAATCTCAATACTCAAAATTAAGGAAAATAAAAGAAAAATAAAAATAATTTCTAAAAAACAAAGAGAAAAAGTAATCATAAATTTATCTTTTAGTTTTTTTAGAGTGAAAATATTTTTAAATGTACCTTTTCATTTTAAAAAAGAAAAGAGTAATTATAATTTAATCTTTTTTTTTTTCCTTTTGTTTTCTTATAAAATACTTTTTTAATTTTTTTTTGTTTTTATAGAAAGAGAAAATATTAGTAATTTAATTTTTTTATTTAATTTGAATAAAACACAAAAATGAAATTGATTTATTCTCCTTTAGTCTGTGACAAGTTTTCTTAAATTCTAAGTAATAAAAGAAAATAAAAGGGAAAAAATAAAAGAGAAAAACTCTTATGTATAATTTCCTTAAATTAAATTCTACTTATTTTTTTTTTAGTTCTCTTAAAATTCAATTTGTTTTTTGGTAAGAAATTTTTTTTTAAAAAATTTCTAAAATGACATAATTGATTGAATATAATCCATAGAATTACATTTATTACCTTTTACACTAAGATCTTAATTATGAAAAAAAAAAAAAATGGAAATAACTTAATTATTTTTTTTTTTTACCAAAAAAGAAATCGTAGGAGTTGACTTTTTTCCTTTTTAATAAAAATATGAGGTAGAAATAGACATTTTCTTCTTTTTTTTTTAAAAAAAAAAACATAATAGGTGAATTTGAGAGAATTTTTTAATTCTTAAAAATGCATTAAAAAGTTTTTCAAAAATACTTACAATATCATAATCAATTGAAAATAATCCACAAAATTTCATGTATTAGCTTTTGGAATAAGGTCCCTTTTACGAAGAAAAAGGGAAAGAATTTGGAAATATCTTTAATAACTCTTTTTAAGAAAAAAAAAATTTAGAAGTCAATTTTTTAAAAATAAAAATAACATATAAAAGTGGACTTTGTTTTTCTTTTAAAAAAATACTAGGAAAATTTTTTAATCATTAAAATCTCATTTTTGTTTTGTTTAATAAAAAAATAAAAAACACATTATCATTGTAAGTATAAGTTTTCAATTTCAATTCTTGCTTTTGTTCTTTTTGTAAAAGTTAAAAATTAAGCAAGAAAAGTCATTATATTATTTCTACAATATTTATTAAAAAAATGAAAGTTATAAAAAAATAAAAAAAAATTTTACAATAGTGAGTATAAAACTAACTAAATACTTTATTAATCTTTAAACAATCAACAAAAACGAGTAATAAAAACAATATTGAATGAATAAATCAAATCGGCTTAAAGTTCAAATGATTGTTAAGACACCAATTTTTGTATCTTCTTAAACTGTTACCCTTTATGTTGATTATTATTAATTTTCTCTAGTTACATCATTTATTTCACTAATTAGAGTTAATTATTTACTTATACTCCTATTATTCAAAAACTTATTTGTTTATACTCTTAATTTTTTTTTTATATCCTAATTACTATTTGAACTATATTATTTTGAATTTTCAATTCCTATTTATTTGTGTACATAAATTACAAAAAATAAATTGTTAAATAAAAGTTCAAATTTTAACAACGTAGATAAAGGTAAGGTTGTTGAAAATCAATTTGACAATATAGACAATTATGATTCACCAACCTACAACAAAGATAAGTTATGATTAATGGAAAAGCCAACATGTAAATTAAAATAATTAGGCATGATCATGGTTTCAATCAAATTGGAATCGAAAGACTTGGATTTGTAAATAAGTTGGAATTGGTTTTGAATAATTCGCTTGAATTAAAACAAAAGCCTAAACTCTAAGTTGAATAAAAACTTGCATCATAACTATTGGTTCAAAATGAACCAAAATTGAACCACTACCTTGCAATGCAATTCCAATTTTCCAAAACCTTAGAGCTAAAACTGCTGGTTCAAAATTAAAATCGGATGTAAACTAGATCAATGTCATGCATAGGACAATGTTATCCAAAGTAAAGCTTAGAAAATTAAATAGATATGTTCTTCCCTACACATTATTGGAGACCTTATGAATTAAACTCTAATATAAAGGTATTAAAGTCCATTTTTTTTCTTAGGGATGGAATGATTATGATATGTAGGTATACTTTTAATATTAGAATTAAAGAAGAATATATTAATATAATATAAAGATATCATAATGGTTGTATACCTTACAAGCAAAGAACTTGTGGTAGAAAAAATATTGCACTAATAGGTTAAATTATTATAAAAGTATTTGGAAATTATAGATAAATTGTGCTAATTATAATATATCTCAAAATAAAAAAGAAAAAAAAAACTTGTCAGTCTCTTAAAATAAATTATAAATAAAATGATGATTGGAAGATTTAGAATTCAATTTACTTTATGACTAAAATAATTTAGATATAGTTTATTATAATTATTTTAGGTTTAAGTTAGTAGCATTAGCTAGCTAGAAAAGTGTTGGACAACCAAACTAAAAAGACAAAAAAAAAATTGTAGTCCTAATACTAGTGAAAAGTCTAAAACATAATCAGTAAATAATGTCTAGATTAATCAAGTCTTCAAGTAAAATGATCTTCATATCTATTAGATTTCTTTAATAAATCTATCATTATAAAAACATTAATCATTTGGATCTTGAAATTACATATTTCATGTAAATAATATCATAAATAATATATCTAAGTTTATAGAAATTGAAACTGTCAATGTGTTTGAAGAACTCACCTTAGCTTAATAACTAATTTTTCTCTTTTGATCTTTTATCATGATCACACACTTCTAGATAGAATTTTTGTATGTATTAAGAAATAAGATAACTGATTATATATAAATATAGATATATAATATCAATGTCCAAATCATGCTTGAAATTATATCCCTCAATTAGCACAACAATATACAAATATTTTCTTCATTAATTAAACCACATTATGATTGAATTTTTAATAAAAATTTTGGTTGGGAATATCTAACATCTTAGTTTGCTAAAATCTATTACATTAATTATTATACACAAATGATAATAATAATAATCTTTTGTGATTCCATTATAATGTTATAATATGATAAATTATTTAATACAACTTATATTTATTATGCTTTATTTATTCATAACACTTATTTCCATAAACTATAACACTTGAAATTCATCATACAAGGCTTATAAGGTATATATATATGAAATATAATTACATAATGGTCCATAATAATCTCTTATAAAGACATTTCTATTAACTTAATAGAAAAAAAAATGTGTATGCAATAATAAGATAACAAAAAATACATCATGTATGTCAGAAATACATCAGTAAGCTTAAAAGTGTCATTACATCATATATCAATTTTCATTAGTAAAATCAAAGCTTATTTTGAAAATATATTTATTATATAATGTTGATTGTAAATTTTCATATTGATTTATTATCATGAGATCAATTAGTATTTTATAGACACTCTTTGTTTATAAACATTCTTCTTAATGACAAAATATTTTAATTCTCATTATGTTTGATACGTTTGAGTATTTGTCACTCTTGGAGAAGAAGATTGCTATGAAATTATGATATAAATATTTTAGTGGGTTGGTAATAGCATTGATAACACCAAATCTTGAAATAATGTTTCACAACTGTAATGCATGAATTATAATTTTAATTAAAGCTACAAACTCTGTTTTCATAATAAATAGAGTAAGTTTTTTTTATTATTCCACAATACTGCTTCTTCTCTTAATAAGAATGGATAACCAAAAGTGAACTTTATGTTATTCATGCATCTAGTAAAGTTTGAATCCAAATATCTAATCACTTCTAAATGATCAAAATTTCCATGCACGAGTATATAATTCTTTATTCTTATTGGTAGCTCATTACTTTTGTTGTATCTTTCTAGTAATCCATTAGAGAATTAATTTGGTACCTACCTAGCATTTTAATTGTAAAATTGATATTTGGTCTAATATAGGCTAGCAGATACATTAAACTACCATCAATAGTGACATGTATAATTGACTCCATTTCTTACATTTGATGTCATCTTTGGAACATTACATAAGACTAAATTTTTCATCTTCCTATATAGGAAAAACCCTAGGTGAATACCTATTGATATTAAATTTCTCTAGAATTTTTTCGATGTAGTCTTCTTAAGGCAATCTTAACAATCAATCCTTGTGATCTATCATGGAAAATTTATACTCCTCTCACATAAAATGTCAATATCATATTTTATTATAAAACTTTATAAGAGAAATTTTTTTTTTCATGCAATATATATAAAACATTAATAATAAGTAATATACAAAATAAAAAACAAATTTACTCTCATTGATCTTTTGACATATACACCAATTAACAATATTATTTTTGAATCTAAAAGATGCAATAATATCATTAAATTGAATATTTTGTTGAAAAATTTTTTTAGAGAAATTTTTAACCTCATACTATATATATATAACATTAATAACAAATAATATACAATACTAGAAAACAAACTTATTTTCACTAATCTTTTTGATATATACATCAACCAAGAGTGTTTTTACTTGAATCCAAAAGAAGTCATGATATCATTAAACTTAATATACCAGTGGAGGGAAAATTGTTACAATACATATATTTACTTCTTTAATTTACACATTATTTAATCTTTACCTTTTATGACAAAACTTTTAGGTCAATCCATTTAAATTTCCTCTTTAAGATATTTATTAGGAAAGATAGTTTTTACATCCATTTGGTAAAACTCTAAATCATACTGAGTCACCAATGTCATAATTATACTTTTTTTGACCTTTGAAAACAAAACTGGATCCTTACTGATTCTAATATCAAAATTGTGACTTTTGCAAATAAACCACTTAATTATTCAAAATATATAATTTCCTTTATGTTTGAGATCTTCTTAACATTATCCCTTGTGGTTTGCTTACATTAGGTAGTTGTAAGTTAGTTTATTTAATGAGTGTCTCTTTATGTAAATATCCTTTAATTTTTGAAACAACACTTAGTATTGTAATGGACGAATAAATTATCATGGCTAAAGAAATATTTACCCTAATTTCTTTTATGTATGCATTTTAACATTTATTACTTTTATAATTATCAAGCTATATTTATACAACCTTTAGACTTCTATACGTAACTAATAAAGTAACCACTAATTGTTTGAAATATTAATTGCTTTTTGTGTGGAATTTTGCTTCCTTTAAGCAATCCTAAACATTCAGGAACCCTTAATTAAGTTTCCTTCCTATCCATAATTCAATAGGAATACTTTAAACTACCTTACTAAGAATTTTATTTAACAAATAGTTTGTAGTTTTGAGTGCATACGTGCATAAAGATTTGGGTAGGGATGAGTTATTTATCATACTTCTAACCATATTGATTAATGTTTGATTATGTCTTTTTGTCACACCTTTTGCTAAGTTGTACTAGACATATTTTACCGTGCATTTATGTCATAATTTGTGAGGAATTTCACAAATGGACTTTGACATTGTCTCAATTCATTATTTTTATATAATATTCATTACCACAATAAGATCTTACTCTAATTGTTTCTAACCCACTTTATGCATATCTCAAGGGTATCCAATGATTAAAATTTTCATGAATCAAATAGATATAATTATAATGTAAAAAAATCATCAATAAAGAAGATATACAAAAAATTGGCCCTAAATTTTTATAAATTTCTACGATTGAATTTTTAACCTTTTTTGTTTGCATCTAAGTCATGCACCTTTTAAATTCATTCCAAATTGGTCCTTTTTGGATGAAAAGTGATTAAGTTGTTAATGATTTTCATTTAGTTAATGTATAATTTCTAATGATTTTGATTACTTTTAGTCATAAAAAGAAAAAAAACAATTTGGAATGAAACTTAAAGGGACTTAAATGAAAAAGTAGAAAAGGTTTAAAACCTAATTGTAAAAATTTAGGACCAATTTTTTGTATCTCTTATTAGCGAAAGACTTATAGTATTAATGTATATAATTTCAAGAAACTAGATACTTCTTATGGCTCCTTTCTTATTATGTTTAGTTTGCTTACCCTTAATATAATCAACATATGTTCTAAGATTAGTAAAATTTAGATTCAAAAGAATCTCATTAGTCACCTATCTCAATAATCTTTCTTTGGATATATGACCAAAACTTTTATGTTACAAGTAAGCAAAATTTTCATTAATCATGCTACGCCTAATTCAAATATTATGATGCAAGAATCTCATTAGTCACCTATCTCAATAATCTTTCTTTGGATATATGACCAAAACTTTTATGCTACAAGTAAGCAAAATTTTCATCAATCATGCTACGCCTAATTCAAATATTATGATGCATAGTAAGTACAAATTCTTTTAAACTTTATTGTATTTCAGTTGTCATACAACATCAATAAGAATACATTAGCCAAAAAATATTTGTATTCTTATATAAATTGAAACTATCATATCATAATGAATTCTTATATCATTATAGATACATGAATAGTAACATTAGAACCAAGCCACCAATCATTTTAAGAATCTTTATTAAAGATTGGTTCAAAACATAGTAAGGCATTAATTTATCCTTCATTTTAAAACCAACTTGACATTTCAAGTAATCTTTTTTATAGTGCCTTACATTCTTTATAAGAGTGACACTTTTCGCTTTTTTGTTTCCTTTTTTCAACCTAAGGAGCATAAGTAGGTTCATTCCTTTCTTGAATTGGTTAACTTTCACTTTGATTTCTTTCCTAGCTTACTTGCTCATGAAATTAATAAAGTAAATCGCTTGATTTTTCAATCTTGTTTCCTTCTAAACAAGCATATTGTCTAATTCATTAACATTTTACTTATCCTTTATAATGTATTCAATCTAACATGGTTTATACTCAAAAGGTCATGAGTTCAACTGAAACATCACATTAAAAAGAGTCTTTTACCATTAATCCCAATATTTTAAGCCTTGCAATAATATTAGTCATTTCAATAATGTACTTTTGCAATGTTTACGATGCATTAAACCTTATGATCATGAGTTCTATTATAAGAACACCTATAAATAACTTGTTTGCAAAACAAAATTGCCTTTTCACTAAATGCAAATATTTTTTTACACTTTATTTTTGAAGTATTTTTCTTAATGTTGTTGGTAATAGTTATTTTCAAAAACATAAAATTCAATTTGTTATTTTATTTCCAAATTTACTAATATAACTTTCCTCCTTACTGCTTGAACCTATAATACTAATGAGTTTAACAACTAATATTACAAATTCAAGATTCATAACATTTGGGTGAAAATTAACTTGTCACATTATTATAAGAAATTCATCCTATTGAACAAAATAACATTTAAAACATGCAAGCAAATTGTAGCAATATATTATTGTAAATGCTCATAATTGATTATAAATCAAACTTACTTATAAAACAATTAGAGTGCATAGTAATTCTTCTTTGAGAAATCTTATAATACATTATCATAAGTGATATCATTAACTTTAGTAAGTAATTAAATATTTTTAATCAAATATATTTGATATCTTTAAATAAATATATATATTTAACTAAAAATATTAATGTACCTCAATTATATTTCTAATTATAGAATAATAATTTATTTTTGGATAAATTCTAAAGTTTCAATGATTAATAGCATCAATTTATTCAATCCTTTTTTATTCTTAAGTATTTTATCAAAATCATGAATAAATGACTTATTTATATGTGTCATTAAATATACTACTTTGACCATATTAATGACTAATAAATTGTAATAATGATGGATATAGATAAGTTTGAGCATTCTAATTTAGTCACTTTGATGACAATTAAATTATAATCATAATAATATATGCATGACATTTAAACATTAATTTGGTCACTTTGGTGACTAACATACTATAATAATAATATATGTATCTTTAAACAACTCATTATTCAATATCATATAATTCAATCCATGATATCATAGCTTTGTTAATTAATAAACAACACACGAATAAAGGTTGCATTACCAAAAACATGTTGTAAATTCATTAATTAGGTTTTGTGTTCAAAACTTTACAAACAAAATTAACCAAAAATATTACTTCTTTTGACCTTAATTAATTACCTTTTTCTAAATTCCTTTCCTTAAGGCTCAACCACTTTATACAAGTAATTCAATGATTCTTTTATATGACTTTTATGACTAAAATGACTACCTTAAGTCTTTTTTTTTTTTTATAATCATTGATTAGGTGCCTCTATTAAATAATTCCATGTCCCCTCTTAATTTCCTTGTTTTTATTGTATGGTGGAATTTATCAAAGGCCTCTTTTTTTATTTAAAAAATATATTATTTATATTATAAACCTTATAAAGGCATTAGCTCCTTAACCATCATGTGCCATTTTTCATGTTGATGGAATTAATAATTCCATAAAGCTCCATTATTGATGAATTGTCTTTAATAATTACATATAGAGTTAAATTTAAAATCTTATTATTTTCTTTTGATTAAAAACCAATCACAAATTCTATATATAATTCTTAATCATACACAAAAATATTTAAATTTTAAAATCATAAGTTTTGATACCACTTAGTAGAATTTTTTTTAATAAATCTATCATCATAAAATCATTAATCTTTTGGATCTTGAAATTAAATATTTGATGTAAATATTATTATATATAACATACCTAATTTTTTAGAAACCAAAATCATTAATATGTTTAAAGAATTTGTCTTAAATTGATCACTAATTTCTCTTTTATGATTTTTTATCATAATCATATGGTTCTAGTGGAGATTTTGTGTGCTAGGAAGAGAAAATACCAATTATACACACACACACACACACACACATGCACACACAACTTTAAAATTTAAATTAAGCATATCTATTAATTCCTAAATAATGTTTGAGAATATAGTCTTTAATAAGTGTAATGATGTATAAATTTTTTCCTCATTAATAAGATTATTGTTTGGAAATATTTTAATATTATTAATTGGGAAACTCTAACAACATCTTCTAGTCAAATTGAAGACTTAGGTATAGTATATTACAATAGACAAATCTTACAAATAGTAAAAATAGAACAAGAGTTACAAAATTAGAATGTATCTAAAGAATCTAAAGGGAATATTCACCTATAAAATTTACAAACATAACATTAATAATCAATTTGATCAAAAGTAAAATCAATCACAAATTTTTTGCAAAAAAAAATAATAATAAAGCACTTATTATTAAAGTTACTAGACAACCAAGCAAAACAAGTCTCCTTAGGTGATGCATTGCTAGGATCTTTAAATAAGTAATATAAGTTAGACAAGCAATTTTAAACAACAATATAGCATATTTTATTGCCATCCAAAAATTTTTTAAAAAAAAGAGAAGGAAAAAGCTATAAAATTATAAATATTGATTGTAGCAACAATAAATGTCTTATCACCAATCTTTGATAGGATAGTCATTACAAAGGATTTTGAGAAACCTTAAAAATTATTGGATAGTAATCACAAAGAATTAAAAAATGTAAAATGTTATTAATTTAGATTAAAATGATGTAAATGTTGTTGAATTACGGATGATTAATGTTATTTACCATATAAACCTAAAATTGATCTATTTATTAGAGAAAAAAAATGATGTTAAGTTGGTGGCTAAAACCCCATGTTGAGAGATTGAGTAAAGTTGATTGATTTTTTTCCTTATAAATAAAAAGTAATATAATTTGTTTTATAATTAAGGGAGAAAAACTCTATGAGTCTTTAGTCCATTATTTGGGTAATTGGGCTCAAAAAAGATTTTTTTTGTTTTTTGTATTCTTTATTTTAGTAATATTTACTTCCACTTTTATCTGTTGACATACGTCAAATTGACTAAACTACATAAATTTGGTGTCCCTTATTCTTAGTTATTTTTTCTTGTGTTTTATTTAATTTATTATTATTATTTTTAAGGGGTATAACCTAGAGTTTATTTCTTAACAAATTGGTATTAGAGCCTAGTTTACCAAGAAAATAGCAATCATGATAATTACTAAGTATTATTTTGAGAAGTTTGATTGAAGTATCTACTTCAAAATGTGGTAGCTGAAGATGAAGGTCATATTAGTTCAAGATGTCATTGATATAATACTATTATGTAAGGAAAAAAAACTACAAAAGATGTTAGATAAGGAATATGTTGGTCTTAATAGGAAGGTTAGAGTAAGTATCATCTTAAGTCTTTCTAAGGAGGTTTCAAGAAAAGTTGTTACTAGGGTAATTGCTAAGGGTTTATGGGAGAAATTAAAGACTTTATATATCAAGAAAACAATGAAGAATATAATTTATTTAAAGTAAAGTTTGTATATGCTTTGTATACCTAAAGGATCATTTATATTATTACATTTTGATAAATTTGATTCTTTACTTATGAATTTGAATAATATAGATATTCATATTAAGGATAAGGATCAAGCCCTATTATTAGTAAGTTCTCTTCCCTAATCATTTAAGTATTTCAGAAAAATAATACTTTATGCTAAAGAGATTATTTCTTATAAAAAATTATTTATATTTTGAAGTTGAAAAACCAAATTGACAGGGATATAATTAAGAAGAGTAATAGTAGTTAAACTAATAATTTGATGGTTTAGGCATATCAAATAAGTGGGATGTAGATAGTTAGTGATTCAAATTTAGATCTAAATCCAATCATAAGAATTTAGTGTACAATTATTGTAAAAAAAGGCACATCAAAACTAATTACTTTAAGCTAAAAGTTAAGGACAAGGATGATAAAAAAAAGTAATGGGTCCATTCATACTAGTATTATAAAAGATAAGAGTAAATGAATTATTTTCTTTACTAATGATCTATTAAAGTATGCTAATGAATGGATCTTAGATTCTAGTTGCATATATCATATGTGTTCCAATAAGGATTAGTTTTCCACCTATGAATCTGTTGAAAGTGGAGTTGTTATAATGAATAATAATGTAGTTTGAAAAATTACTGGGATTGGTATAGTTAGAATTAAGGCTCATGATAGTGTTGCAAGAACACTTACACAAGTCAAATATGTTCCAAAATTGAAAAAAAAAATCTCATCTCTTTGAGAAGACTTGAGGCTCTTAGTTATAAGTATATTGGTAAAGGTGGAGTTTTGAAAGTCAATAGAGGTGCTCTTATTGTCATGAAAGCTTGTAGGTATGGAAATTTGTACATTTTATAGGGATATACAGTTATGGGTACTACTATAATATTTACATCATTTAATTCAAAGGCAAATATTACGAAACTATGACATATGCGATTGGTGCATATGAGTGAGAAGGGTCTGTCTATGTTAAGAGAAAGAGGCCTTCTATGTAAACAACATATTGGAAAGTTAGACTTCTATGAATATTGCATCTTTAGGAAATAAAAGCATGTTAGTTTCAGGTCTCCAACATTTCATAAATCAAAAGGCACTTTGGATTATATTCATTTAGATCTTTGAGGGACATCTCGCATTCTATCAAAAGGTGGTGTTAGGTACATGTTGACTTCCATTGATGATTATTCAAGAAAAGTTTGGGTTTTTTTTTTTAAGAACAAAAATGATGTTTTTCAAATATTCAAGAAGTGGAAAACCTTAATTAAGAAGTAAACAGGGAAGCAAATTAAGTGGCTTAGGATAGATAATGACTTGTAATTTTGTGAAGGTAAATTTAATGAATTTTGTGGAAATGAAGGCATTGTTTGTCACCACACAATCAAAATGACTTAGTAGAATGATGTTACTAAACATATGAACAAAACACTTTTAGAGAGAGCTCACTGTATGATTTTCAATACTAGTTTGTGAAAAGACTTTTGGGTAGAAGTAGTCTTTACAATTTGTTATATCATTAATTATGCACCTTTAATATCTATAAAGTTTAATACTCTAGAGGAAGTCTAGTAAAGTGCTATTACTAATTACTCTAATTTAAAAATATTTAGATATCTTACATATATGCATATTGATTATGGGAAATTAGGACCTAAAACTAAAAATGCATTCTACTTAGGCATGCATTTGAAGTGAAGGGTTATCGTTTATGGCGTCTTAATTCACCAAAATTTGTAATTAATAAAGATGTTACATTTGATAAATCCTCTGTGTTACATACAAAAAGAGAATCTTCTTATTCTTCTGATTTAAGTAAAGGTGATAATACATACAAGTATGTAAAGTTTAAAGTTATGAATCGAGATGTCACACAACAAAATTCACAATTTTTTTTTTAAAAAACTTAATGGAGGACCAAAAATACAAACTTATACTTTGAGACTAACAAAGTCAAAATGTAAGCAATTAAGGTATGAAATTGAGTAAAGAATACAGGAGCATGACAAAAAATGAAGAGGAGCAGTAAGGGTTTCAAATCATTTATGGTTTCAAACTTAGTAGAGAGGAGCTACTCAAGATATCATTTAGGGCTAGAGAGATCATCTCAAATTGTTTATTAGCTCTTTGATAAGACTTAGGATTTTAGAATATGAAAGTCAATTAGGAAGGGATTAAACAACATAATTTAGTAGTTTTAAAAATCATTGCATTATCCATTTAAAATCATTACAAAATATTGGTTCACAAACCATTAATAAAACCTTTCAATATTGTTACATCTAAACACATAAAGTGGTGATTTGGTATCATTGCAATAAAATTTTTACCTCAAATTAGTGTGAAGTATAAATTATTGCTTAACTTATTCCAAATTACTTAAAATAGAAAAACATCAATTTTATTTTGCTCCATATAAGTAACCATTGTCTTTGATATTTATTAAATTGATTTGTAATCGTTA
Source organism: Rhizophora mangle (assembly GCA_037832345.1). Classification (NCBI taxonomy): domain Eukaryota; kingdom Viridiplantae; phylum Streptophyta; class Magnoliopsida; order Malpighiales; family Rhizophoraceae; genus Rhizophora; species Rhizophora mangle. The sequence continues at coordinate 672,425 of JBAPLJ010000186.1, forward strand.
CTAAGAAATTGTTGTACAAAATTTATTACTATCACATATTATAAAAATAAATTTATACCATAATTATAATTATTATCTTATATTATTTTAATATTAAATTTAAATTATTATAAAATAACTATTATTTTAAGTGTCTTATAGTGTAATATGTATTTTGTATATATATAAAATTTTTTTATAATTTTATATTATATAATAAAATAAAATATAATTAAAATAATAAAATAAATTTATATAATATAAATTTATAAATAAATTATATTAATATAAAAATAATAAATATAAAAAATATTATTACACACCATAAAACTATTATAACTTTACAAATATGTCATATTATTTGATTGAAGGGAAGGAGCGGCTTAAAATGGCGGAGTCCTCTTGTCTCTTTTTACCGACGTTAAAATAAAAAAAAAAAAACATTTCCGTGGCAACAAGATTTATGGTGGCCCGGTGGGGTCTACACTCCGACGGTGTCTTTTTCGCCTTTGTTTTTTACCTTTTTTTTTTGGTTTTCCAAAGGACTCGTGATGTTACGTCATGATTACTGGAAAGAGACGGATGAATCGGTTGGGCCCACGTGGCCACTTGCGGGGTTTTCTACCAGGGCGGGAGATATTGGCCTCAACGTGCCTGGGTTGAGCTCAACAATAATCTATGTGCTGTGGCTTGAGGCAAAAGCAACGCGACACATCTGCGGAGAGAACAGGTTTCTCGTGATTTCAAGAAGAACGACATCGTTTTAATGAGTAGATTTTTATGCTGCCGACAAGTTTAGAATGGCATGGAAAATAGCGATTTTACAAAAATGCTATCCGACCTGCCGGTTTCTAACCCGCAAGCTAAAAAAACACGGTATTTAGAGTAAGGCCACGGCACATCCGCCGAGCTTCGATTATTAGAATAAGGCCACACGTGGCCCTAATTTTACACGATTCAAAATGGAAACAAACAGTAGGGACATTATTGATGAAAGAGACAGGTTCCACTCAGTCAACAGAAACTGGCTGCATGTTTTCAGCCTCTTTCCTCAGCTCTTCGAACAACACTGATGACAAATATCGCTCCCCAAAGCTAGGATGAACCGTCTGAAATTCAAATCAACCACCAGTCTTATTGAGATTCCATCCAATGGATAAAATGATTACCGATAGAAATTTAAAAACTGGGATGAAAAAAGAGACAAACTTTCTTATTTGGTGGCTTTTGAATCACCAACTTTGGAAATCATATCAGAAACATGTAGATCACTTTGCAGGAGCGAAGGACCAATATGCAATGCAAATTTTTCTTCGGAAACAATGGAAACCAACAAACGTTTTTGAAGCATCTGAAGGGTAAATTCCTATTTTCAAACTCTGAGAAGATAGGGCTTCTTACCACAATAAGTTTGCCTTTGTTCTCTGGCATTCTGGCAAGCCTAAGGGCAGCAACCGTGTTGGCTCCAGAGGATATACCAACCTACAATGAAATGATAATATTATATCAGTAACTTAAAATTAAGGTAAGTAGAAAATGCATTTGAAAAATAAGCAAAACCATTAACCACCGTGCACTACAATAATAACAGCATACATACTAACAAAGAGGACTGTCAATGAAATGGAACGATAATGGTGTGTTTATAATCAATAAGATCCAAAAACAATAGCATCCTAGGCGACCCCTCTCTCCTCTTTAACCATCACATAAAAAGAGATAGAACAAATTGAGGGCAATTAATGGAAGTTTTGATAATAACAAAGTTAGAGTTGTCCTTTCAGTTTTTACCATGAGGCCCTCCTCCACTGCCAACCTTCTAGCCATCTTCACTGCATCTTCACTGCTAACCTGCCATTTCAGGATTCAACTGTCAGCGTGGCACAATAAAATTTCAGCAGGATACCTATTCACTGCTACCTTCCCTTTAACAGTCAAAACACAATGCATACCTCTAGAACCTTCTCCATTACATCCATGTCCAATATATCTGGTTTGAACCCGACGCCATTACCCGTAATATGATGAGGACCTATTTCAATGGACAAGGCATTCAATACTGTTAACACCGCTGACCACAGGAAGTCATGTATAATGATCACTGAAGCCAAGCTTTCAACAAATGTCCAATTAATAAAAAATATTGAGCCAAATTTTGACATTTCAGAACCATCATCGCATTTCTAGGTGGGGAAGGAGTCCTGACATTACACTTTATGACAGAGAATTGAGAATGTCCAAAAAGGAAAAGATTCTTACCTGGTTTGCCACCATTCAGTATGTTGCTTTCAGCAGGTTCCACTCCATATATCTATGATGTTTGAAACAAACAAAACATTAAAGGGTAATAGCATCAAATCTAGGACAATCCCCAGTAGTGAAGTAGTTAAATCAGCCATACCTTAACGGCAGGATTTTGGGATTTTAGATATTGTCCGACACCAGAGACAGTCCCTCCGCTGCCTATTCCCATTACAAATATGTCAACTTTTCCAAGTGTGTCCTCCCATATTTCAGGGCCTGTAGTTTCAAAATGGATCTGTTTCCATATTTCACTGTCAGACATCAATCTTAACATTACAAAACAAGTGATTGTTGTTTAACAAGTGTGATCATATTCAAATCCATATAGGATTGCGCAATTTGTGGTATGAAAAATGACATGAATTCACGCACCTGAGTGTTGGCAGGATTTGAGAATTGTTGCAGCATAAAGGCATTTGGTGTGTTCTCCAAAAGTTCATAAGCCTTCTTAACTGTACCCCCCATTCCCTTGGCGGGATCAGTGAGCACCAGCTCAGCTCCAAATGCCCTCATAGTCACCCTTCTCTCCAAACTTGTGTAGGAGGGCATAGTAAGAATCATCTTGTATCCTTTCATGGTTGCCATGAATGCCATACTTATCCCCATATTACCAGATGTTGGCTCAATCAATGTTGTCTGGTAAACCATATCCAATCCAGAGCTTAGAGCAACTACTGTCTAGTTGATTATTGTGCTAATAAAATATAAAGCAACTCTATTTTCTGATTGATGAATAAACCTTCAAATGATTGTTAGGCTAACCTTCCCAGGGGCAATTAAGTTCTTCTTTTCTGCATCTGTGATCATTGCAAATGCTGGTCTGCAGGTAAGCCAGAACAAATGGAGTTCTTATCTGATTTCAATTTACGGTCTACACATCAAGAAGTTCAATTGCAGCAAAAGCAAAGTAACCATGTATGCATGCATGCATATATACACTTACCTGTCTTTGATGCTAGATGTAGGTTGCATCATCTCTTGCTTGACAGCTATGTAGGCTCCACATCCTTCAGTAACTTTGTTAAGGAACACAAGGGGAGTTTTCCCAATGAGCTGAAATTTTGGGAAGGGCAAGGTGGATACAAGGAAAAATTGGTGAGAAACTAAGAATAGCATTTGAGGCGATTCTAAAGGTTATCTTTTAAACAAAAAGTCCAAAAATGACTATAATTGCAGTCAAAATGCTTCAGCAAGATTCAAGAAAAAGGGTTCAAATAATTTTTTTTTCTGTGCCATGAAATAATTAATAATGAAAGGGTAAGACTTAAGTTTTAAGTTCAACTCGAATGAAAACAAGATCATGTACTAAATTTCAGTAAACCTTTGGGCACAAATAATTAATAATGAAAGGGTAAGACTTAAGTTTTAAGTTCAACTCGAATGAAAACAAGATCATGTACTAAATTTCAGTAAACCTTTTGGCGCAAGTCTAGACAAAGTGCATACATGTCCTTATTCTTACCTTGTATGGGAGTACATAATTTAATTATAAGAATAAAAGCATGCTAAATTTGATGTTGAGAAGGCAACCAACTCAAAATAAATAAATAAATAAATTGTTAGATGATATTTAAAAATGTATTATATATTAATCTTCTAAACTCTTTTTTTTTATCTTTTTTTATCAAAATTAATTTTGTCTTACTGCCATAGCCAACACCAAGACAGAAGTAGCAGCTTCCCCATGAATCTATTTTGATTCTTGTTTGTACCTCGGTGCAGCAGGAAAAATACTAACCGTCCGATACCATTAGAGATACCATAAGTGGTGTACGGTATTTCAAACGCTTTTTGACTTTCCTAATAAATTTTAAACGTGACTTGGTCGAAACCGATTAAAGCCCATGTTGGCGATAACCGTTTTAGACGGCCCAAAGAGCCCACATCGGTGCTCTATCAGATTAAAGTGGGCCACCAAACCATTTTTTATTTTGATATTTCGCATTTTAGTCCTCATCTTTACATTGATTTTAATTACAATACGAGGTTTTAAGAAGAATCAATGATTAAATTAAAAAGATAAAAATTTTAAATTTTAATTATTTTAATTAAAATTAAATTTAAAAAATTAATATTAAATATTAAATATATAAAAAATTTTAATAATTTAATTTTTATTTTTAAAAATTTAAAAGATAAAAAAAATATTTTTAAAATTTTTAAAATTAAATTATTTTAAAAAAATTTACTTTTAAATATTAATTTTTAAAATTAATAATTTTTAAAATAAATTATTAGACTTTTAATTTTAATAATCTATCTTCTTAAAAAAAAAGTAAGAGATTTTAAATTATTATTTAGACGATAACAAATATCAAACAGCATAATGCATATAAACAGTTCGCTATTATGCAAATTTTGTGGCAAATATAAGAACAAAAAATTGTGGAAAATCCAAGAAATAAATACATTATGAAAAATGCACTTCTTTCCCTCCCCTCTCTCCTCACCTTTTTTGTTTTGTTTTGTTTTTTTTTTTTAAGGAACTGAGCTAATTAAGTAAACCACTGAATCAATAAAAGTAACTGCTTTGATGGTTAAGAAATTAGAAGAAAATTTTCATTCTAAATAACTCAGTCTGGAAAGGAAATCAACAAAGTGAAGTCAAGAGTTAGGGGTTCATGAAATTTGGAGTTAATGAATAAAGCAGGAAAGAACTGCAGTTAGTAAAGCATGTCACAAGAAAGAGTATCCAGAAAATGAATTGAACTAAGCTTCTGGCTTGATTTTAGTGCGCGCGCGCGCGTGTGTGTGTGTGTGGGGTGAGACACAGAGAGAGAGAGTTACTTGGGAAGCTTCTGGCTTGATTTTAGTGGCAGGAATATCCCTGGGCAGATCTCGGAGTCTTTGAGCAAAAGAAGGCACATCAGCAGCGCCGCTGGTGGAGAACAATCTTCTTTTCTTGAAGAGATTGCTTCTTAAAGCTGCCATGGACGGAGATTGCAGAGTCTCAGGCAGCCTCGCCGCTGCTACAAGAGCCACCCGCAGCGGATAACGGAAAAGGGCGGCCATCAGCTTAGAAGCCGTGCTAGTCAAAGATGGTGCCACTTTTGCAGGATTTCGGGCCCGTTTTGAGTTCAATTTGTACGTCGGCCACCGACCATGGTTCAATGAACTCTTTTGTCTTCGGTGGTTCCCTTGCTCCAACCAACTTTAATATCTTCATAGGAAATAAAGATAGTGTATTGGCACGTTGTACAGGTACTGGCAAATGTGTTTTCTAGACGCCGTTAGGTACCATGAGACAAGTGAATTGCCAAACCAAGTGACCCACAATTAAAATATAAATTAAATAATCAAAATCTGACTTAAAGATTTTTTTATTTTAAAATTGGAATTCAATTTTGGAAAATGTAAGTAGCAATAATTCAGGACATAACTGCCCAAATTGCTCTCCAAAGAACCGAAAAAAACTAACAAAGCTCCTCTCAAAATTGATTTAGAGTTTGAAATGTAATAAGTGGATGGTAGACAATTCAGTGTCACTTAATATATGTAATGGATGGTAAAAGTTTGTTAGTGAAAAGTTAAAATTAATTCTAAATTCACTAATCAATAATTATTAGTTGATTTTATTATTATTGTAATAAATATTTTTTATTTTAATTTTTTTAATTTTTGTTTATTTAAAAAATAATATTTAGTTTTTGTTTATGATTTTGAAACACTAACTTCAGAATTTCAAGATAAAGTAAACCGTAGTTGCTATACTCATATACTATGAATTGTAGCTTTTTGTTATTATTTTTATTTTTATTATCTCTCTTAAATTTTTGCATCTAGAGGTCTTTGCTTTGAATATTAAATTTTAAGGTAAAAAAAGTGTTTGTGAAATTTGGGTCTCAATTAACTTAAGAAATTATATCAAAATTTAGAACAAATTTTGCTTCAATTTAACATCTAATTTGACTAAAGATGACACTTTGAACATAATAATTTAGAAGAATATATGCTATCTATTTTAAGCCCCTTTTTAGATATTAAATTTTAAGGTAAAGAAGTGTTTGTGTGATTTGGGTCCTAATAAACTCAAGGAATTATATCAAAATTTAAAATAAATTTTGCTTCAATTTAAAGCATAATAATTTAGAAAAATATCTACTATCTATTTCACACCCCTTTTCAACTTATTAGATTGTTCTTTTAGTTTGAAAGCAATAAATTCTGTGATTTCCACAATTCAATATCATTAATGGAACTTGATTTCCTCTCATAAGTGACACATGTAGTGAAAGAAAGGTCATTTATGCATGGTAGACAACATATTCAATGTAGGAGTAATGGTGTATTAATAAAGTTGGAAATCAAGTAATAAGGATTTTGCATTATATGTTTTTAATATTAAGTCATTGATAATTTGATAACTTGATATGAAATAATTTTAAATCTTTTATTTTCTTTTAAAATATTAACTCATTTCCTTGTGATATATTTGTAGATTATTTTATTCAAGAATGGCATGGTTATTGTTAATGAGTTTGCCGACAAAAAAGCCATTAGAGAAAGTTATGAATATATTTTCTTTATTTCATCACAAGCTTTTCAATTATTTCTCAAATTAATAGTAACTTTGTATATGACTAATTTTTGATATAGGATTCTCATATTAGTTGAGATTTGCATATGAAATGAACACCCTTGATTATGATAAGTAAAAGATACAAGAGAAATTTGCAACACTTTTTAATGGTGTTGTAGTCTTAAAGGTTAGTTTCTCTTTCTGGGTGTTTTTATGTAATATTTTATTATTTTTTTAGGACTTAAGTTGTTATGGTTGCTTTTTTATTTTTTCATCATATATAAAACCAATGAAAGTCTATATCTCTTAACATCAAATTGCTATGTCACATATTAATATCAAACTAACCTCTTGCCCTAATTTTAATAAATAGGTTTACGATTAATGTATACAATTATCATGCTTGTTACCTTAAAATTGCTTAGAAAAGGTTACATTAAGGGGCACAAGTCCTACTTTTGGCATTTTAAATAATTTTAAGAACTAAGGAAAATAGTTCATATTGTTGCTAAAGTTCTTTAAAACACCATCCAGTAGTATCATTAAGGTTTTGTTTTTTTATAGTATTATTGATATATTTTTGCCATTTTCATTGTTAGTAAATAAAGACATTGCTACAATTTCTAGATTTTGGCATTATTATTAGTGTGCTCTTCTGGATAAAGTGGAGTTTCTTGATAGTGGCAAAATGGTGTTGTTTAACATTATTTTTAATCTACATAAGTTGTATTAGATACTAAACTGAAGCCTTAGAATGTGAAGGAGTTGTTGCTATTTTGTGCAAGATTGTTTTGCTAACATGCATTGCTTCTAGCTTTTAAATGACTATTTCACATTTAAGTTTTTTAATAATGTTACTGGGGTGTTTTGTTGGTTTACAATAATAAAGTTTATTAAATTATGGTAACTTAGGAGTGGTGTATGGCTTTATTTTTTTCTATTACAAAAAACAATTTTGTAAAATTGGATATTTGGTAGAACAAGTATGTTAATTGTATATCACTAATTTGCATAAAGACTGCTCTTTTTGATCTAGTTACATGATTTGTATGTCTTGATATGATTAGTTTTTTGAATCAGTAAACTTAGAAATTATGTTGGTTTAGGCTAATCAACTCTAATCTCTAACTTTTTGAATCTTTTAGCATTCTTTGGATGTTTTGTTTTGATACCTATATTATCTATATGAGCTATTTTATGCTTCTTTTCAAATATTTTTTGACGGTCTATACTAATTTATTTGTTATAGTGCTATACATGTAAGTTAAGAAGGTTTGAAATATGGCTTAGCTTGGTAAGGTGATATTGTTGCAAACCAACAAAAATTTTGATCATATGCTATTAGTTGGAACTACATTTTTTATTTCTTGCTAGTCTAGAAATTGCAATATTAATTTTTAATAGTTATTCAATTTTGTAAGTTCTTATATATTGTTTTTTACCTTTTTTTTCTCGGGAAATGTCTAAGGCATGAGTATAGCTACAAAGCACAAACCCCGTCTAATCTAAGATGCCTATTCAAGAAAATAATAAATGGTTAATTGTGAGAAATATATATCATAAAGCAAGTAAAAAGGTTAAGTTCAATAAAATGGTTATGAAAATTTCATAATAAAAGCACAATATGAGAAATACTTGACAATGGTTCTTTATAGGGAGAACATTAATATAAATTTCAACATTTGACATTTAGGCCCTTAAATGAAAGCACCAATAGACATAAAGTGCAATTAGTTTCTTAGTTGCTAAAATTTTGTAGGTTCTTCAAATTATTGCGAGTGTTGATTTCTATACACAAAAAGAATAAGACAACCAATAACATAAATTAAACCAATCTATGTTGAAAAATATTTGAATTAAAAGAGACAAAAGATACATAAAGTTTTTATTTTTGTATATAAAAGTCTATAAGTCGTTATAATAGTAAATACTATTGAACTACTTGTATCTATTCACCTTCTAGATATTTAAAGAAATTGATCAAAAATTACTTTTTCATATTACAATAATTTTTCATCTTTTCAAAATTAGTCCCTATGTTGCAAAACTTTTCAATTTATGAATCTTTTTTTTTAAATTATTATCTCATGTTATTACTATTAGTAAAACATGTCCCTTACTTTTCCGTTAAATTCACTATATAACTTTTAGTCGGGTAGTGTATTTATACTAGTTAACATTTTGTGTCTCATGTGGCTTATAATTGAAAGTTAGGTAGTGGATTTAATGAAAAAAAGAATGGTATATTTAACTAATAATGTTAACATCAGTGAGTAATTTTGAAAAAGAAATAATAAAATGTCCCTAAATTGAAATGTTTTGTAACATATGAGAACAATTATTGATTTAATCCTATTAGTAGCTCTTAACTATCATCAAAATTACATAAAACTCATTAAACATATAAACAAATGGAAACTTTTGTATTATGAGAAAGATGAAGGAATATATACCATAAATGCAAATTTTGGTAAAGGTTAGAAAGATTTAAGTTGTTTCAAAAGATTTAAGATGCTTATTGAATTTAGGATTTCTACCATTTGAAAAAATTAATGGGATTTCCAAATTGTAGCCTTTAGCATGATTAGTGTAGCAACTCATTTAACTACTTTCAAGCTTGTTGTCATGCATAGAACTTAAATTTTGAAGTAGTTCGAACACCAAACAAGTAAAACTAAAACATCACTACAAATTGATCACATATGAGCCTTTTTAATTTCACAAAGAGAGAAAAATACAAAAATACAAAAATACAATTAACCGATCAAAGTTTACTTGCTAGTTATAACATGATAAGAAATGAAAGTAAAGGACTAACATTTAATAATAATATTAAGCTTAAACAGCTAAGAGTCTTGTTAAGGAACTAAGCCTTTATGCTATAAGGGGCCAAATTCTCATAATTAGAGCTATATATATATATATATATATATATAGGTTTTTGAATAAAAGTTGAGAGCTATGGTATTCTTACCTCTTGTCCCCAATTTTTACCTAAAAGCTAAAAATTGCATATACTCAACAACAGTATGACTCTTTTAAGAAAAGTATAAATAAATAATGCATTTAGATAATCTTAAATTGTATCATTCGCTTCACCTAGTTCTTTTACTCTAATATAACTCAATTGTGTTAACTCACCCATGAGATGAAAATGAAAGTGATTACTTTTGGAAGCCTAATTTCAACACATTTTGTCAACTACATAGATAGGTGAAGAGAGCAATTAGTTTCTTATTTCTTTTTGTTTGGTTCATTCAACATCCAAACCAGATGTTATTAACTCTTATATTAAGGTAGACATTATAAAATGTACATAATATAAAAGTATAAAGGTTAGAAAAAATTGCATAATGATTTAGAGTTATTAACCATGGGAAAGCCAAGATAATATAGCTTAAGTCCAATACAAGATACATAGGTAAGAACAAAATAAGGGCTAAGAAATCTGTTAAGATATTATGAACAATAAATGTTGACTTGGGTAGTGAGTCTAAGATTATAAATAACCATCCATAAATCTTTCCTCACTACATTTCTCCAAAGATCCAAAAACCCTATAACCATTTAAAAATAGCCAACAATTATCAAAGCACATTGTATAACCTCTGAGCATTTAGAAGGTGTCTAATGAAGTGATTATGGAACAATTAAATTAAGCGATTATGGAACACTAAGGGATCCCTTGCCATTTTGGATTGAATAATTGTAGAATATGTATAGATATCATAATTATTAATAATTATCTTAAGGGAAGGTGTCTCTAATGATAAAAAATAATTATTGAAAAATATATCTTTTCACTTTATTTGTCATTTATATGTTTTACTTAATAAATTAATTATAACTAATAAAAAAACTCAACAATTAAATATTGAGTACAATAATTATTAATCACTTTTGTTCTTAAGATGCCTTAAAAGAATTGTCTCTTTATTTCCTATAATTACAATGAATTGTTAAGTCATCGACTAAGAAGGATCATTTAGTCATAATAAACATTTGAAAAGTAACTAATAAAAAATAGTTGAAAGTTACATTTAAAGGACTTAAATTACCTAAAAAAAAATCATAATTATTGAAAATAATATATATATCTTTATCGTATAAATAGAATATAAAGTAATATAATTTAATTTTATATTAATTTATTTTATATATTATTAAAAAAATATTTATATTATTTTATTAATTAGACCTAAATGACTTTTACGACAAGTGTCTTTCCTTCGGGCGGCTAATTCAATGCACATGGCCATCCGCAAAAGACCCTGAATCTAGACAAGGTAAAAGACAACCCAGAATTCAAACCCAGAATCCAATGTTTGAATTACCAAATCACCGAGCACGTGACTAATTATGTAATGGAAAACGCGAGATTTAGATTTTCTTCTTGTTTTTTTGTTTTTTTATAAGGCATGCACGAAAAAAAGAAGAAGAAGAAGCAGCTAGGTCCTAAGCCTAATCCAAGATTAAAAAATTCCAACCTAGGTCGAGCAACCTCTTAATTATTAAAAAGATTAAATTTATTTTTCAAAAATTAATAAATTTTATGTTAACGTATTGTGTGCTTTTAAATATTTAAATAATAATTACATGTTTATAAATAAAAAGGAAACGTACGGAATACAGGCAATTTTTGGGTCGGTCCAAGCCCACCCTAGGCCCTTTAAAAAAAATAATAATAATAATTCCTATAAAGTTGACAGCTCGCTCGCACTACCCCACAAGGATATTAAGCTTTGGGACAATCAAACATGTAGTATTAGGTAATTAAGATGACTACATGAGGAGCCACGAGCATATCATAATGAAATGCAGAGGTAAAATATCTTGGACTGGATCGACGATTCCTGTTTGCGGTGATGTCTTTGGGTCAATTTACATCGTTGAAACGGAAACTAGCAAAGGTTTGAATGCTCTTCAACCCTCAAGTGCTATCAACAAATTGCTTCGGAAAGACGGAACAAATTTAAAAATAAATTAGGGCGTCATCTATGGATAACTATGGTAACAGTTTTTAGTTGGTGGTCAATTTTTATCCCGATCAGCCAGCCGGACATTCCACTTTGGTGGTGCATCGTAAGACATCAAGTCAACAAGGACGTTGTAGGGATCAAAACACCGCCAGTGTCCAAAAGCCTGTTCAATGTTTGCTAATCTCCGCTCTCACAACGCATGTGTCTTTATCACAATAAGGTAACCACGTATCTAGACCAAAGGTTAAAAAGAGAAAAAAACAAAAATGTTGACTTTTGCCCCTTGCGATGGGAATGCCATAAAAAGCTTAATGGACAGGTGAATCGGAATAGAGTGAGACTTACCTCATTTTGTGTGTCTGCAAATGACTTTTTGTGTGTGTGTAAATAGTAGGTAGAAGAGAAAGGCGGGAGGTTTGGTTGTTTTCTTTCATTAGATTGATAAAGATATTAATATGGATTAACAGTTTATTATAATAAAAATTAATTAAATTAAATTAAATTAAAATTTAGTTATTAAAATAAATGTATATATTTATAATTATATAAAAATATATTATTTATATTGTTATATGTATAATATTTTTATTATATTAATAAAATTATAATATTTTTATCATTTCCTACCCGTTTACACCTTACCTTGTGAGCTTGCTGTGGAGAAATTTTCTCTTCCTCCCTTGTTGTCAGAATATCCCAAAAAAAAAAAAATCTCAATGTATATTTGATGCTTTTTTTTTTTTTTTTTAATTCAAGAACAAGGGGGTTTTTTTTTTCAAAAAGAAAAAATATTGAACCGTAGTCTCTAACATCAGGCGATGGAATCTTTTCCGGCCTATAGAATTAAAATTTTCTAAATTCATAAAAGTGTTCAAAAAAGAAGGCACGCTCTCTTTTCGCTGATCTATAGTCAAGAATATGCTATTGGTTAAATTTTTACAATTTTTGGGAATTTCTTGTAAAAATTGTGGAGTTTTAAGTTCTTATGTGAAGAGACAGAAAGATAAAATAAGATATTTTTCATAAAACAAGGACTAGAGAGTAAAATAAAAAGGGATTATTAGAGTTTTGTATGATTGCCAATTCTCATCAACTTAATGGATATATATTCTATCGAAGAACAGTAATATCTTATGTGGTAGGTTTTGCAAATTCTCGTTACTTTAAAATATAAAATTCTACATGGCTATAAGTATGCAAGTTTCATCCCAACGTCAACAGCAGGGTTAGATTTTGCGGAATTACTTAAATAGAAAACAGGCGTACACCACAGTTCTTCAAACCCAAGCAAAAATGGGCTCACTGTCACGAAAACAGTTTGACGACGTCATGTCGAGTGATTAAAGCCCAACTCAATGGCTTTACTTGCAGTCTTGCAGGCTGCCTGGTAACTAGTCTTGATGTCTGCCTCTCCATTTATTAGAAAACGAAATTTAAGGATTTAAATAATTAATTTAAAATTTTAAAAATTTAAAATTAAATTAATATTAAATATTTAATAAATAATATATATATTTATATATTATATAAAAATATTTATATATAAAAATTAAAATATAATAAAATTAATTTTTTAATATTATTATAAAATATTTAAAAAATATATATTATAATTAAAATAAATAAAATATAAATATTTCATAAAATTTATATATTTTAAAATTTAAAAATAATAATATAATTATAATTAAATTTTATTAATATCATTTTTTATTTCAAGTATAAACTTATTTTTACTTTTAATAATATTTGTAACATTAAAATAAAAATAATATCAAATAAATTCATATCAATTATATATGAATTAATAAATTCATTATTTTTACTCTTTTCATGATTAAAAGTATTAGAACTGAAAATGAACTTTCTATTTTTCATAAAGAGTTTTCTCTTATTCTTCATAATTAAGTTATAAAGGTGATTTCTCTTCTTTAATTCAAAAGTCATTCTTATCAATGCATTTATAATTAATGAAATCATAAGTTTTTCTATTAGAATAAAACTTGTAAAAGTGTACATAAAATATGAATTAATCAAATATTATAAGTTACAAAAAATAACTAAATATATTTATACAACTACTAGTTATTTATTCTTTAATTTAAAATTGTAAATAATATAAATGAGATCATTGAGTCTTTAATGCTTTAATATATCTCTTTTTTTAGTAAGAATACATTCAAATACAATCTAATTCATTTCACATTTTGGAGAAGAAGAAGTTTGATTAATAATGTGAATGACAATATTTTGCAAATTGGGATCATTATGCCCAAATGATCTCTAGTATTCATATACATTCAAAAAAACATACAATTTTTTGATTATTGTAACAGAAAAATGTATTATACAAATAGATGCAAAAACAACAACTTACTAGGCTAAAGGGCTTTAGTTGAATTACAAGCAGTTTATCTACCAAAATTTTCTTCATGATCTCAATATATCTTGATTTCTTTCATGGCAACAACATCATCACTGTAATTATTTTTAATTTCAAGCAAATTAAAAAGGTCACTTATGACTTTAGCTTTCTCATAAATTTCTTCCTCATAAACAAAAATAAGGTTGAAGAAATAAGTTATCCCATATTTGTCTTTTATTAAATGTTTATCCTAATGTTGCTTAATTACACTTATAAAAGGCATATATAGTCTTGTTGTATGCTTGAAAATATGTTTAATTTCCTATATAACTCTATACATGCCTTTATAAATATAACCAAAAAAGGCTTTTCATCTAAATCAAGAATGCACAATAACTTTATAAGTGGATTAACAACCTTCACAATCACTAAGCAATCATCCTAAAATTTACAGTCTCATATAATAACATATATCACCTTTCCATTTGTACTCTTTGCAAATTTATAACTTATAAAAAAAATCACTTATTGCAAAATTTTGTAAGATTTATTTGTGATCATAAGTGCTCTTTAAAGTAAATATGTTTGTAAAATGAGTTGGTCCTAAGCACACAATTTCTTAACTTAGCTAGAATATATGAATGATTATAGACAAATCTTATAATGGCAACAACACATGATGCAAGATCAATTATATGAACCATTTTACTAATATCATTTAAGATGAAGTTAAAGTAATAAAGAACATAAGAAAACTAGTGTATGTGCTCATAGCTTTCACAAAACAATCTTCTATATGCTATATAATTAGATATATTATTTGTAACAACATGAACAACATTTTGAGGTCCAACATATTCTATAATTTTTAGATGCAAATTGCATAAACTTTTGATATCTTTTACAATATTTGAGGCATGTACACATTTGACATATGAAATTTCAATAAAATAATAAACCAACAAATTGATTAAGGTTCTATCTCTATGATCCCTTCAACCATTAGCTATAATCATGCATATATTTGTAGTTCACTTTATCCTATATGCCTTAATAAGTAATTGACATTTTTTTTTTTGCAATCTGTTAACAAATTGATATGTATATTATTATAAGAAGGACCTTTGTACCTTGGACCATTTATAAGACTAGCATTTAAACCAAGTTGAAAGTAGGGTAAATGCAGAACATTGAATGGAATGCAAGTATCAAAAACTACTTAGTCTAATTCATGTCAACCCTTTTCATAGTTTCTTTACCAATCAAGACATTCTTTCAACTAAGTTGAGCTCCAAGAGTTGTCCTCGAAGTAAAATATGTATCATCAATTCCATGACTAGCTTTTCATTTTTGCCTTATCTTGCATTATTTTTTTTTTCCCTTTTGACATATTTATTTCCACCACTTCATTCACTTTCCCCTTTAACTCAATATCACAATAATTATCATCAATGTTATAGTCCTTAGCCCTTTTAGCTTGTTTTTTCTCCTTAGATGCTTGTTTAAGAATGTCAAGCATCCTTGCTCAAACATCATATGAAACTTTTTTGCATAAAGTTATTTAACCTTTAATTCTAACAAGATAATGTTTCATTATATGAGTTCTTTAACCTTTGAAAGTACTATTGTAATAAAGACAAATATAAATAGATTTAATTTTACCACTAGATTCAAGGTCAACCCTTTTAGAAAAATGCACCCATACTAGATCATTCCTTTAATAAAGGGATTGAATATTAAGTGTCAAATTTATAGATTGCTTTTCAAATGATTGAGATAAGGTATTGCAACTATCCATTATCTGCTTAAAGCACCAAAATAAATGTAAATAAGAAATCAAATAAAACCACCACCAAAATGAATGTGAATACTAACTACTCTACTGTTGGTTACAACTAATTTCCTAAAATATTATCAACTAGGATTGGACTAGATTTATCCATAGTTTTAATTTAAACCAAAATCATAGATTGCAAACTAAACCATGGTCTGATTTTTAGCCAAACTAGCCTAAGAAGGAATCGAGGTAAGTATCAATCAACATGATCATAAACACCAACTACTCGTTAAGTCAAGTTAGGCAATTTATGGAATTATAGATGAAATGCTCTTTTGTCAAGATAATTCACATTTAGTATATTGCAATTTAAGTTATAAAAAAAAATTCCCCATAATTTAGTGTAAGAAACAATTAGAAAAATGCCAAAAAAAAAAAATAATATCAAACATTCAATATTATTTTTTTAATGTTTTTTTTCCTTCTTTTTATCCACAACAATGATTCATAGTAGCAAGAGAATGCAAACAAATCAACTTTTGGTAATCAATCTAAAGTATTGCTCAAAATATTAATAATGAACTGTAAACATTAATTAACTTAATTAATCATTGTTAATAGAAAATTACCAAGGTAGCCTAAGAAAAAACTTTGAAATTGCTATTTACAAAATTGACTTCAAGTTTGATCAAGTATGATTCAATTGGAAAAGAATAAATATGTGAGAAGCTAATGAGTTAATTGCTTCTATGTGAAGGATACCAAATGACAAAGCATTTAATTTTGTACTCAACATAAAATCCATAAGGTCTGGATTTAACTACTTTTATGTTTATGAAGAGGGACTCTCCAAATGTTATAACCCATTGCCAAACAAAAGTAAGAAAAAGAAAACATAATATATTCAAATTGCCTAATGTCATAATCCAAAAATAATCCAATAGTTGTAACGAAACCCATATTCAATATTAGCCAAAACAAAAAAAAAAAAAAATTTATTTTTTGGTTAAATACTACTATCGAAAATGAAATTGTGTCAGAATTGATCTTTTTTTTGAGTGCACTCACCTTTGAAAGGTTTAGATGTTGGATGAAAGACTAATCACTAAATTTTCGAATGTTAGAGGTCTATCAAATGCTTAAGTCTCGACAACTTTACTTTCTTATTATTGAAAATCTCAATTGCTTAATTTTTAGAGGGTCATAAAGAAGTGAATTGTTAATAAAAGCAATTTTATTCATTTCATAAGAAAACAATGTCATTTTATTTTTAAAAATATTTTTTATTATTTTTTGGGAAATAATGTCATTTCACCTAAGAAAATTGAGTTTAATTTACTAATTTTATGCTAGTTGTTAGTTTGATTGATATTTTTTTTAAAAAAATAAAGACCAAACCATGAATCAATTTTTAGCTTTTTTTAGTTGAATTGATTGGTTTGATCTAGTCTGGTTCTTAAAACATTGAGCTATTGTAACCTTGGTGGATTGCTCTAGCTTTGTGTCAAGTATTAGATATTTAATACTATTGCAATTTTTCATGAGGTATTTCACTTTTTTCGTGGTTTTTTTAAAAAAGGGGTGACATTGTGCTTAAGCTTGATCATGAGAAAGCATACAACTATTTGAGATAGAGCTTTATTTATAACACTTTTTTGGCATTGTGATTACCTTGCAACTTAGTGAGTTTGATCATGGAATGTGTAGCCTCTTCAATGATGAGAATGTTATGGAATGGTTGTCTAATATAGGAGTTTGACATTTTCTTAGGGCTCTAGGACTCCATATCTATTTATTCTCTGCATAGAGCATCTATCTTATTTAATTAAGTATTTAATGAGGGGGGAATATGAAAGTCTGTCTCACTTACAAGGAATGGACTAAACTTATCACTTTTTTTTTTTTGCATAAAATGTAATACTATTCACAGAGGCTTATCTAGATCAAGTAAGTGTTATCTATAATGGTTTGGACACATTGTACGCGAGCATTGGCCAACATGTCAACTTGATAAAATTGAAAATTTACACATCCATGAACATCAATAGATCCATTACCTGAAGATTAAGCCTTGTTCTTAACTTACAAATAACCTTATAAAGTACTTAAGCATGCTAGTTTTGCATAATAAGGTCACCCTATCCACTTATAAAGCCATAATAGATAAGGTGCAATCCAATCTTATGGGATAGAAAGCCCAACAACTTTTTTTTGTAGGGCACTTAAAACTCCTTAAATTAGTTGCATTTGTTATTCCTATGTATGCTATGCAAACAATTATGCTCCTTGCAAGGGTGTGTGATACCATTGATAAGCACTAGTGTGGCTTTCTTTGGGGTGATTCGTAAACAAGGAGGAAGTCATATCTTGTTCAATGGAGTAAAGTATGTCGACCAAAGGTTCCTGAAGGTTTTAGAGTGAGAGATATGAGAAGTGCAAATTTGGTTATGATTACAAAGTTGGGTTAGAGATTTATATAGGAGCCACAAAGTCTTTGGGTCCATGTGATAAAGAATAAATATAACCATTTATTTCATGGTGGTGCCTCCTTCTAATAAAGGCATGTTGCTTCCTAAACTT
Source organism: Rhizophora mangle (assembly GCA_037832345.1). Lineage (NCBI taxonomy): Eukaryota > Viridiplantae > Streptophyta > Magnoliopsida > Malpighiales > Rhizophoraceae > Rhizophora > Rhizophora mangle. The sequence continues at coordinate 690,928 of JBAPLJ010000186.1, forward strand.
AGAGATGACTTGTTTATGTTAATTCATGTTTAAGCCTAGGGTTGAAACATAAAGTAAGAAATAGGTAGTCCACATGTTTTTAGACTCAACAGTGGCTAATGAATGAGGAATTGTTGAGTTATGCTCTAAAATCCATGGATGCAAAGGAAATTGGAAGGATTATGGTGAAATATTAAATTCCTAATTATGTTAGAAATGGAATGGTCTTAATGGAGAACTCCCTTCTTGGTTGCTTACTCAATTAGTAGCATATCAATTACAATAGAAGGAGTTGGCAAAGGATTACAGGTTTTGGGAATTCACCTTAGATGGGCAATACACTATCAAATTTGCAAACAATGAGCTAACTAAAGTCATGCTAGAGAATGTACATTTGATGTTCAAGCCACTATGGAAACTCGAAGTGGTAGAGAGAATTTGTTGTTTTATGTGGTAATTGTGTCATTAAAGATTAAAAACCAAGTTAAAACTTTGGTGTCATAATATTAGGCCTTCTAATTGATGTCCTCTTTGTGAGCTCTAGGTAAAAAATATTGTGCATCTTTTAAAAGATTGTCGAGATGCCATGATTATTTAAAGCCAACTAGTTAACTCTATTAAATGTGTTGCCTTCTTCAAATTATTAGTAGATGAATGGGTTGAAAATAATCTCTTCCATAATTTTGAGGGTTACCTAGTTGAGGAGTGAAGCCCAATTTTTGCAACTTTATGTTGGCAATTTGGAAGTGGTGTAATGCATATGCCCTAAAGGGTGCTAGATTATGTGTTATTTAATTTTAATATGCCAATATAATTGAGTGATTACATAATTATCAAAAAAATTTTAAAAAAATCTTATCTTAGGAAGACCCTTGAGATTTCATTGCTAGAATTATTTTTTGGGTACACAAAGCTGGAGTATCTTGATTTGAAAAATTAATTTACTAACTTATACAAATAGACCTTCATTAATCTACTATAGTTACCTGATAGATAAGTTATTTATTGATTTGAAAGATCTTTGTCAATCTACTATAACTGTCAAACAAACAAAATTTTTAACATGGTAATTTTCAAGGGAACTCCCTTTTTTATGGACCAAAAAAAATATTTTTGGATATAGAAATATTTCAAAGGCAATTATCTTTTTGATGGACTAATAGACATAATTTTAAATTTCCAACATCTCTTTTGGCCTATGTAAACCCATTTGCAACAAAAGAAAAATAAAAAAACCAATTAGTTTATCTTAAGTTGTTTTGCAAGGGTATGTAAAAGAAAAACAATTGTTAAAAGCAAGTAAAATTTTAAAGAAAAATTTCTAAATATTTTGAGGTTATAAAATTGAGAAATTAAGAGTTTGAGAAAAATATTTGTGTGAATGTGTTGTAAAAAGGTTGTAGATTCTTTAGTAGATGTAATTGAATATCACATTATTATTGTAATTAGTCTTCTCCTTGATAGGGAACTTGATAGTGAATTTGAAATCCTTACAATAGTGACCTTAGAGAGACAATGTTGAAATAAGAGTTCCAACTTTATATAAATTATTGTGTCATATTCTCGTTACTTTTATTTTTTTTTTATTATACAAGCACACATTCAATAATTCTTTTTACTAAAATATTTTTTTAATTATTTTTTATACAATTTAATTATGAATCTCACCAATTAAATTTATTTAATTTATTTTTTTACTAGTTAATATTAATATAATTATAATTACATTATTTCATTTACATATCATATTAAATATTTTATTATAAATATTTTATTTTTTATGTCATAGGTATTATAGGAAAATATTTTTTGCCAACATAATTCATCCTCTTGGGATATTTTGAGACCAACAAAGGTTCTCTCTATGTGTTATTCCAAAAAAGAAAAAAAAAAAGCATAAAAATTTCAATTAGCCCAGGCTCTACAAGTAGGTATATCTTTAAGACCTCCTCCAAAATAAATGTTTATAGCATGAGATCCTCGTTTGTTGGGGTAAATTGAAGTTAATATTGATGGCATTGTTAAAGGCAATCAAGGGCCTACTTGTGTCAGAGGAGTTTTGTGGGATCATTATGGAACTTAACTTAAAGGTTTTATGCATAATGTTGATTGGTGTACTATGTTTATAGCTAAACTTTAGGCCATTTTTCAAGGTTTGACATTTATATGGCAGATGAACATACATGAGGTTGTGTTGTAGGTTGATTTAGTCATATTGTTGGAAGCAATTATGAAAGGAATCTCATATTCACATCCTCAAGCCAATCTAATGGGTTCCTACCATGAACTCATTACTTGGAACTAGTCTATACAACTATAACATGTATACCAAGAAGACAATTAGGTTGCTAATTGGCTAGCCTCTTGTGTACTTACTAAAGTTCTTAGTTTGACAGTGCTTTTCAACCTCTTCATGACCTATTATGGATTTAAAGGATGATATTGTAAGGGTTTCTCTTTCAAGGCCTACAACATTTTAGATTAGGTCTTGGCCCTCCTTCTAATTTGAAAAAAAAAAAAAAAAACCCTTTATGATATATGGCAAAGCCCTTCTACTTGGTGACTTATCTAGCACAATGAATAATTTTATCAATCAGATGCATATTATGACCATGCATTTGATTGATAAAAATGTACTACTATTTAATAAAATTTTTTGATTGGCCAAACATGAGGATCTAATATGCTTATTGTCTTTTACTTTTTTTCCTCTTCAGATACTTTCATTATTGTGCTCATTTTCAAGAGGTATGGTAGTAAAAACCATATTAACTATAATAGCCCATCCTATATATTTGATGTATAGATGTACACAATGTTTCCAATTCATTAATTTTTAAAAAACAAGCATTAAGTCAAATATTGAACATCCTTTTATGATTTTATAGCAATAAAATGGAAATGTAAAGATTCTTGAGAATTATTTTTTTTTTTCATGGGAAGATTCTTGAGGATTTAAATTATTATAAATTGATAGAAGCAATTTTTAGGTTCACTCTAAGTGGCCTAACTTCTAACATAAATAAAAAAAAATGAAATAACAAATTGTTTATAAGACTATATTAAGTGGATGGATTTATTCAGAAAAATAAAAATATATTAAGTGGATGGACCAATTTGTAACTTAGATAAGGAAAGCCTATAATTATAGTCAGCAAATTGGAGAAGGTGAATCCTAAGAATGCTAGTAACCAAAAGAATATTTATGTGTGTGTTCATTTATGTACATTGGTGTTAGGAGATAAACTCAAGATTATAACCCTTAAAGACAACAATGAAAATAAAAAAAATAACTGAAGATAAGGGAAAACAAATTTATATGGTTTGATCAATTTAACTTACATCTATAAGTAAAAGTGGGAGTAAATATTAGTAAAATAAAGAATATAAAAAAAATTTTAAAGCCTAATTAACAAAAATTTAAATAATGGATTAAAAGCTCTTAGTGTTTTGACTCCTTTAGTAATAATTAATACAATAAGCTACATCATTCTTTATTTATAAGGAACAAAATTAGTCAACTTTATCCAATTTCTCAATGTAGGACTTTAGTTACCAACTTAACAAATCTCAATCTTAACTTATGTCTCACATTCAGACATATTAACAATGCTTCACCTTCTTCACAAGCTCCAAAATCATCATACCACACTAATTAAGTCTAAGTATTACTTAAACTTAACAACAAGAAGAGCCTTCATAAACATATTTGCTAAATTGTTTTTGCAACTAATTTTCTGAATTGAAACCTTCCTCTGAGTAATTGTCTCCTAAATAAAGTGATACCTCACATCAATATGCTTTATCCTCTCATGATATATCTAATCTTTAGTTAAGTGTATTGCACCTTGATTGCCATAATAATTGGTAACAACATCTTGACATAAACTAAGCCCACTATACAAACCTTTCAACCATAAAGCTTCTTTGATTGCTTTAGTCACTACCATGTATTATGCTTTTGTAGTACACAAAGTAACAATATGTTGCAAAATAGCTTTCAAACTAACAATAGAATCATAAACACAAAATTCATAGCTTGTAAGAGATCTTCTTCTATTAAAATTAATAGTGTAGTTAGAATCAACAAAACTAACCAATGTGTATAAAGTTCTAACAAACTCCAAATATGTGTTTAAAGTACCTTACAAGTATTTGAGAATCCATTTCATAGCTTACCAATGTAATTTTTCTAGAAAAGACATATACTTATTAACCATACTAATTGCTTGTGAAATATCTGGACATGTCCAACCCATTATACACATAAAACTACTAACTACACTTGAATATAAAACTCTTTCCATATATCGCTTCTCTTCAATTGATTTAAGCAACTGAGCACTTGATAATTTAAAATGACTAGCAATGAGAGTACTTATAGGTTTGACATTTTTCGTACTACATTGTTCTAAAACCTTCTTAACATAATCCTTTTAGGTCAAACATAACTTTCCACCTTCATTATTCTTTATGATTTCCATGCCAAGAATCTTCTTTACTACTTTTAAGTCTTTTACCTCAAATTTATCATTCAAAAGTGCTTTCAAAGTGTGAATTTTTTATGAATTCTTAGTAGCAATGATCATGCTGCCAACATAAAGTAATAGATAAATGAACAAGGCATCATCTAACTTCTAAAAGTTAACACAATTGTCATATATACTCCTGGAATAACCATGACCCATTATAATGGAATTAAACCTTTTATATCATTGTCTCAAAGATTACTTTAACCTATATAAGGATTTTTTTCAATAAACAAACATGATTTTCCTTACCTTCAATTTCAAAACCATGGGGTTACCTTTTAACAAAACATAAAATGACCCCACAAGATTTGAGTGAATAATATAAAGTGCCTTTTGATATGTGAATTGGTAGAGACTTGAAACTGACATAACTCTGCTTCTCAAAGATGCAATGCTAATAGAAGTCCAGCTTCTTAGTACACTGTCCACACAAAAGGCTTCTTTTGCTTAACATAGATAGACCTTTCTTGCTCATATGCCCCAACGCATATGCCATAACTTTGTAATATCTACCTTTGAATTAGATGATGTAGAGATTGCATTAATACCCATAACTATAAATCCCTACATAATGTATAAATTTTCAAACTTACAAGCTTTCATGACAATGAGAGCACCTTTACTAACTTTCAGAACTTCATCTTAATTAGTGTACTTATAGCAAAGAGTCTCAAGTGTTCCCAAAGTGATGAGATTCTTTTTCAAATTTATAATGTGTTTGACTTGTGTAAGTGTTTTTACAACACCATCATAAGTCTTGATTCTAATCGTACCAATTCCAGTAATTTTGGAAACTGTATTGTTGCCCATTATAATAACTCCACCTTCAATAAATTCATAAGTGAAAAATTAGTCCTTATTGAGATACATATAATACATATAATCAGAATTCAAAATTCATTTATTAATAGGCCTTAATTTATTATTAGTAAAAAAGATAATTCCTTTACTCTCATCTTTTATAGTGTTAGCTTGAATTGACTTATTACTTTTGTGCTTATCCTTATCCTTAACTTTCAACTTTAAGCAATCAACTTTAATATGCCTTTTTCTTCTACAATAATTGCACACTAAATTTTCTATGTTTGGATTTAAATTTAGATTTAGATTTCTGACTTTCTGCATCCTTCTTATTTGATCTACCTTAAACCACCAAGATGTTAGCTTGACCATTACTACTCTCCTTAATTATATCCCTACCGATTAGGTCTTTTGACGTCAAAATAAGCTTAATTTTTTTATAAGAAATAGTCTCTTTACCATAAAACATTATTTTTATGAAATGCTTAAATGATTTGAGAAGAGAATACAATAATAATAAGACTTTATCCTCATCCTCAATAGAAATATCTATATTACTCAAATCTATAAGCAAAGAATCAAATTTATCAAGATATGACAATATAAATAATCCTTTAAGCATATGAAGTATATACAAATTCTACTTTAAGTAAAGCCTACTCTCCACTATTTTTTGTATATATAAAACCTTTAATTTTTCCCATAAATTTTAAACAATTACCTCAATAGCTAATTCTCTTAAAACTTTTTCAAAAAGAGCAAATATAATACATGATTTGACCTTGTTAAGACCATTAAATTCCTCATTTGACATCTTCTTTAGTATTTTTTACATCCTTAGTAACATTATGTCAACACCATCTTGAACCAACATAGCCTTTATCTTCAGTCGCCACATTTTGAAGTTGACACTTAGATCAAACTTCTTAAAATAATACTTAGTTATTATCATAATTGTTATAATGGTTATCTTCCTAATGAATTTGGCTCTGTTACCAATTTGTTAAGAGATAAACTCTAGGTTATAGTTCTTAAAGATAATAACAAAAATAAAGAAAAATAACTAAAGACAATGGATACCAAATTTATGTGATTCAATCACTTTGATTTACGTTCATAGGCAAAAGTGAGAGCAAATATTACTAAAATGGAGAATACAAAAAAAAACTCTTCTAAAGCATAATTAACAAAAATCCAAATAATAGACTAAGAGTTTTTAGAGTTTTAACTCCTTTAATAATTATTGATAACACAAACTACATTACTTCTTATTTATAAGGAATAAAATCAGTCAACTCTACTTAATTTTTCAATGTAAAACTTTAACCACCAACTTAATAGTTAGAAAATAAAAAAAAGTAAAAGGGTGTGGCAAAGAAATGTCATAACTCAGAAAGTAAGTAACGAGTGCCTAAGTACAAATTCCATTCATCTAACTTAAGATTTTTAATAGCATTCTTTAAAGTTGCACGTAGGTCTTCCATAAAGCTTGTCAAGATTTAGGACAATCAATTTTAGTGTAAGTTTAATAGAGGACAATACTGACATAAAGTAATTAAATCTTCAAGTCACTAGTATGACTAATGATTAAGCAACTCAATTAGTAAGCATCAAAGTATCTTATTGTAGTTTCAACCCTTTATATTCTAGTTTCCTCTTTAGTTACTTTAGCACTTCCACCTTGGGACTAAAAGTGATAAAAGATGTTTAGAGTAGAGCATATGAAAGAAAAAGATTCACAATGATAAATGATAAAGCGAAGAATCCAACATGATGAATTTGCTTTACAGCATGATTCTAATGACATGTACTAACTTAGTTTCCAAATTATTCATTCTTTTGGGTGGAATTGTTAAACCCTTATACTTTTTTGATAAGGCATCAATAAACTGACTCTAAAATTGAATGTAGACTGAAGGACTATTGATTAGCTTTAAATTTCTCATTTTTGCTTCTCTTTCCTTGAATAGCTTGACAAAGATGGCATTAAAATGCTAGAGGGAAAATGACAACTTAAAACAAAATAGACTTATTTTTTATAATTATATATATACCTAAGCTTACAAATTAGAAAGTATCAAGAACACCAAAATAAACCTTATAGAAGAATGCTAGTATTTGGTGAACAAGATAATAGAAACACAATAAACATCAAATATGGGATAAAATGTTTCTAGGAATCAAAGGAAAATTTCAATGCAATACTTATAGATAGTATTATGCATAGAGATGTTAATCACTTGGTTCTATTTAGAGAGATTGAATGTTCAATGGTATCCATAAATGGTGCATTTATATTGTATCAATAAACACTTTAGTATCTATTTATTCAAGAGCATGGTACATTACATACTCTTAATATAATCAAAATCTAAAAGTTTCATAGCAATTAACTTCTAGGGTCATCAAAAAATATTTGGCTATGTTTTTGTCAATTAAAAATAATGAAAAAGAATCTTTTTTTACATTATGGTATGTAGTTTTATTCTAGATTTAATTTTTTGAGCTTAAAAGAATTGGTGCTAAATGTTTGCTCAAATCTCTACAAACTGAGCTAGAAACTTGTTTGCTTTAATCCATGTTGTTAATTCTTTATCCATCCATTCATCTTTGACCTTTCCAAACTGATCTATTAGAACATTTATTTTCTTCCCCCTATTCCTCTATTATAATAGTTTTATCTTTGACTAGCTTTCCAATATCCTTTCAATTATGAGTCCTTTTACAACCTTGCAAATTGAACCATAATTTTCAATGTCATGTTGAACAAATAAAATGTATATTTTAAAAGACTTGTGTCCCATATTGAAAAACTAGTCATTTTTATCCATTAGAAAACTAGTCATTATAATAATAAAACCTTTATAACCACTAGTTATTATCTTTATATTAATACTTATTTTTATGAGAAATTAAACAAAAAAATAGTATAAAAAGGTGTTATCTCTTCTTTTCAATATACGAAAATCACATATCTTATACTCTATTTTATTACTCTCTGAAAATTGTTAGGTTAAATAGATTAATATTGTTTATATTGTTTCATTATTTGAAGTGTACATTAATGGGAAGGTCTGTTGTATCCTAGGAGAATAGTTATTATAACTTTTTACATTGAGACATTATCTATAGGGGTAGAAATTATCCTTAATGACAGTGCTAAACATGCCTCAAACATCAAATTTTTCTATTTAACTTGATTTCTATTACATTATATTTTATATATTCTCTTCTATTGCTAACAATCTTAAAGATAATTTTGTTACATTTGTTAACATGGATGTAAACACTAGTTAATTTGTTCATACTTATACTACTAATAATTTTACTTTTATTCTTTTGCAAAATTAGTCAATTCTATATGCTTTCAAGTTCTTGCCAGACACCTTTCAGATTGAAACTTTTATTAGTTCCCAATTTAACCACTGACAAGAATGTGTTTTTTCAACTTCAAATGTATTAGGTTTGACCTTTGCCCTTTTAAAACCCAAACTAATGTTTGGCTTTGAAAATTAGGATAAAATCTTTTTGATATCTATTATTCTTCAAAAGAAGAAAAAGAAATATGGAAAAAAATGAACAAAAAATATATCGTGGAGGATGTTGATACACAAAAGTTTGTTGTAGCTATCCATTTACATTTTTAGATGTCCAATGAAAGAAGTGTTCAAGATCAAATCAATGAATATCATAAGCTACTAAATGACTTGAAGAATGAGAACATCAAGCTACTAAAGGAATATGTAGCAAGTTACCTCATTGAAAAGCTTTTACAACCTTGGAATAATTATAAGCAGCAACTTAAATACAAGAGGAAGCATATGTTATTGGAGAATGTCATTGTGCATATCTTAATTGATTGAAGGTAAGAACAAAATCAGATTCCATTTAAGAAAAACAGTTAAAACTCCATATGAATTGTGTAAGGGGTATTCTCTTAATATAAGTTATTTAAAAATATGAGGGTGTCTTGCTAAAATACTTTTGCCTAAACCAAAGAAAAGGAAAATAGGTTCTAAAACCTCTGATTGCATGTTTATAGGTTATGCAAATCAAAATGTTGCTTATCATTTTCTTATAATTAAGAGTGATGTACTTAATGTTAATATTATCATTGAGAAAAAAATTGTAGAATTTTTTGAGCACATATTTCTTATGAAAAAGGAATTAGTATAGTCATTTACCCTTATAGTTGAGTCTGAAAGAGAGTCTTTTATCACACATTATGAACTAGAGTTAAGGAGGAGTAAGAGACAAAAAATTGAAAAAACTTTTGGTAATGGCTTCTACACTATAGTAGTGAACAATGATCCTTTGACTTATTTTGAAGTAGTATTCTTTAGTAATTCCAATATGTGGATAGAACTCATACAAAGTGAGATAAATTCTTTAAATCATAATGGTACATGGGAACTAGTGGATTTACTTATAGGAGCTAAATCCATAAGTTATAAATGGATCTTTAAGATAAACTAGATGGATCTATTGACAAATACAAGGTGAGACTTGTTGCATAAGGATATACCCAAAAGAGGAATATTTATTACTTTGATACTTTTGCTCCTGTTACTAGAATTGCATCCATTAGAGGTTTGATTGCATTAGCATTTGTTATAATCTCTTTATTCATCAAATGGATGTTAAAACTAAATTTTTATATGGTGATCTTAATGAAGAGCTTTATATGTCACAACTTGAAAGTTGTGTAACTTCATATTAAGAGAAAAAGGTTTGTAAACTTGTTAAATCTCTATATGGGTTGAAACAAGCATCTAAATAATGGCATGAGAAGTTTGATAATGTTATAATTTCTAATGGTTTTTCAATTCTTAGTGTTGATAAATGTGTTTATACAAAAACTAGAAATGATACTTATGTGATTATATGTTTGTATGTTGATGACATACTCATAATTAGTTCTAGTTTGGAATTGATAATTAATACAAAGTTGTTACTTGCATTACATTTTGACATGAAAGATTTGGGAGAAGCAAATGTTGTTTAAGAGTTCAGATTTGTAGAACTCCTAATGGTTTATTTTTGTCATAAGAGTATTACGTAGATAAACTTTTTAAAAAATATGACTACTTTGATGTGAAACCAATTTTGACTCCTTTTGACACAAATGTACATTTGGTAAGACACAATGTTGTTTTTGTATTTCAATATAGATATACTTAAATCATTAGTAGTTTGATGCATTTAATGAATTTTACACATCTTGATATTGTATATGTTGTATGTAGACCAAGTAGATATACTCATAATCCAAATTATAATCATTGGAATGTTTTAACAAAAGTTTTGAGATATTTAAGAGGTACCATAAATTATGATATGCTTTATAGTGGATTTCCTGTTGTACTAGAAGGGTATAGCGATGCTAACTGAAATTTTGATTTAAGTGAGATAAAATCCACTAATGGTTATATTTTTACCCATGGAAGCAGAGTAGTGGCTTGGAAATCTATTAAGCACACAATTATTGTTTGATCCACCATGGAATTCAAGTTTATAGCCTTGGAGATGGCTAGTGTGGAGTCAAAATGGCTAAGAAATTTCCTAATAGATTTTCCATTATGGGTGAAATTGACACCATCAGTGGTGATGCATCATAATAGACCTTCACTTGTGCAAAAAGCAAATCATATAATGGGAGAAATAGACATATTTGTCTAAGACATGAATTAGTTAAACAGTTATTGAATAATGGAGTAAAATTAATTAATTTTGTAAAATTAGAGATGAATTTGAAAGTTCCTCTGACTAAGCCACTAAGCAGAAAGCTAGTGGAAATTACATTAAGGGGAATGAGACTATTACATATGAAGCATAGTCAAGAGTGATGGAAACTTAACATATGTGATAGGAGACCCCTTAAAGTAGTTTCATATAGGTAATAACAAGTTATTGATTGACTTTGTGTGCACTATTAAGATTATAAAATCTCTTTTTATGGTGTAAATAATGCAATAATTCTAATGTTGAAGGTTAAGTTATACTTTTAATCAATTCTATAGCCCTTATAGGTGGTGTGTAACAGGAATGCATACTTGATAGATTCAACTATATAAGAGTGAAGTGAGGTCACTCCTATGAGATCCTAGGCAAAATTTTTAGAACTCTCATGAAAATAAATCAACCAAGCGCAAGGCCTTATAGCATTAAATTATGTCAAATAGTATAATTTTAGAGAATATAACATGAAAACAAGTTCATTGTTATTTATAAAGAAATCATTGTTCATAGAAATTTTTAATTTTACCATCTTTTTAAATATTAAAACTTATACTTTCTAGTCTTTAGTTCATAGTCTGAAAGGCACTAAAGATAATATGTTATATACTAATTGGTTAACTCAATAAAGTTTAGCCTTTTAAAATATGTAAGGGAATGTTAAAAAGAAAAAAAATATATATTTCAAAAAACTTATATCCCATAATGAAAAATTAGTTATTTTTTTCATTAGAAAATTAGTTGTTTTTTGTTTTTTAAAAATTAGTCATTTTTGTTCATTGAAAAATGAACTAGTTCTGTCCATTGAAAAATTAGCTGTTATAATAATAAAACATCCATAATCATCAACCATTATCTTGTTGTTATCAACATAATGAAGTAATATCTGATCACTGCTGAAAGACAAACTAAACAGGGGAACATTAACTGTGTGTCTTTTCCTCTTCATTATCTCAGATACTTTTTTAATGATAGTTGTTAAGGCAGTTTCCCCACATTCATGATTCTTCTAACTCCAATTTCACCAACATTTACTTCCCAGAAAAATGGCAAGATGCTGAGTCCACTTTCTCGCCTCAGGGATGTTATTGTTGGTGGCCATTGACGTGGTTCGTTTATCAGGGGAAGTTCCTTAGAGATGGAGAAAAAACACGAGGAAGAAATAGTGGAGAGACAATGTCAGGGTTACTACGTTGTGTCTTGATTTGGCAAATTTACCTTTATGCTCTGCATGCGATTCATCTCCCGTGAAGGTTGCTAGGTTATGTGAATTCAACATGTTACGTATTGATGAAGAATTATGCTGGGCAAGTGGGATCGTTTCTTTGTGATTCCAGGGGTGAACATTAAGTATAAAACGTTCGATGTAATATTTGAGGTACACGCCAACCCCAGTTGCCAAAAGGATCTTCCATGTTACGTTGCGTGGGCTGCCGGGTGTACAAGCAGCTGCCAACGTAGGAAGCAATTGAACCAAAGACCGAATTTTGCCATCTTTAGGGTCTTAATCCGTGGCATAAGCAATCCTGAGGGGGTGAAAAATTCTTAATCATCTGAAATTAGGCATTGTTATAGCCAGCATCGAGTCGGCAATCAAAATTTCTCAGATTTAACAGGAAAAAAAAAAAAAAAAAGAGGAGAAGAAATATGCCTGTTTGAGAATTTTCCTCTGTTGATGCCTTGGCGGGAAAATTCAAGCTTGGTTTGAATTAACAAAATGTGAGCGCGAAATTGCATTTTTCCCAAAACTTTGAAGGTAATTTAGGACTTTTGTTTATGGTGGTGAAAACAATTTTGGGATTCTGATTGCTTGTGACAGTTTTATTCTTTTACATTAAATTTAGTAAACTTTAATTTATTTGTTAGATCTTTTACCAAAAATTAAATAATTTTTTCTAAAAGGATTTTCTTCGTTATGGATGATTAATTTTTCTTTTATTCTAATATAGTCTTTTTTTTTTTTTTGCGGAAAATAGTCTGGTTTTTCTTCATATTCTCATATCTCTGTCAACTATTATTTTGGATAAAAAAAATAAATTTAATGTTAGATTATCATAAGGGGAAAAAGAAAAATAAAAGAAAATTGTTATGTAATGTGATAGGTTCTCAGTACGGGCCAGGCAATGATCTCCGTGCACTCTCTCGCACGATATAATTACTTAGTTGGCGGGAAACTTCACTTGCATTTTGCCTATCTCTTACTTTAAACCGGAAACCCTATCCTCATTTGCCTCCCTCAAGGATCGCCTGCCCTCTCTATTTCTGTCTCTCTCTCTCTCTCTCCCCACCGCCTCCGTGTTCCCCTGTTCATCCGGCTACCGTGACATCTTTTCTCCGTCCAAATCTCGACCGTATGTTAGTATCCGTGCCATACAATTTTGCAATCGGTTCAGACATTGAGATCCAGTAGGCCCCCCGATTGAACATTTTCTGTGCCCTGAGGTAATTTTAACGGATTTTTCTGCCGTTCAAATGCTTAATGCTGTTACCTGAAAGACGGGAGCGAGCTTCCATATTGAACCATCGGTAGCCACTTATTTCTAGAGAATGACGAATTTATAGATATATGAATTTTGCGTGTACTTCAGTTGGATGAGAATTAAATTAAAAATAGAGAAACTAGCTTGGAGCATTTTATCATGTCAAAATAAGTGTAATTTTGAGAAATAATTGCATCAATTTCTTTATTTTTGGATTTGAGGTAATATATTTGCTGCTGCCCTCCATTTTTTTTGAGGTTTCTTGCTAAATTGGCGCCTTACATATTGCCGCCCACCACACAGGCAACATGATTATTGCGCAATTTTGAAGAAATGGGTAAAGAGGAAAGCCCACAAGTTACAAGAAGATCAACTCGGTCCTCTTCTTTAGCTGCTGTTACAAGCAACGAGATCGAAACAGCAAAGACTAGTCAGCCTTATACCCCCAGAATCGATGATCTTTCGTTCAAGGGGGAAAGCCTTAGTTTGGATAATCTGCTGTCTAGTTTTCCGGGTCGACGCAACCAGATTCTTGAGCTAACACGTCTTTTGGGTCCCCTGAATTGTCCCATGCTTCCTCTATTTATTTATGGAGGTGGCTCTACTGGAAAAACCAGTGTTGTTCTCCAGATCTTCAGGCACCTTGATCGCCCTTTTGTCTATGCTAGCTGCCGTACCTGTTATAGTCCTCGGATTTTGTTTGAGTGCATTTTAAATCAATTGTTACTTCACAGAAAGTGTTCAGCGAATGGTTATTTGAGTGCAAAACGCTGTGAAAAGCCTTCTGATTTTGTCAATTTTCTGCGTGAAGCTTTGTTGAGTGTCATTCATGCTCTCAAGGGTAATTCTGGAAAATTAAGCGAAAAGAAGTTGGCTGGGCAGTCTAATGGAAGTATGATCTATTTAGTATTTGATAGCTTGGAGCTCGTTCGTGAGTGGGACAAAAGTTCCAGCATGCTGCCCTTGATATTTAACCTTCATAACATCTTGAACATGCCAGAGGTGGGGTTCATATTGATTAGCAACACTTCCCCTGATACGTACTATTCAGTTATGGGTTATATTGAGCCTATTCCCGTATATTTTCCTGAATACACAGAGGAAGATCTTCGTCAAATTTTCTTAAGAAATCAAGCAAATAGAAAGCTTTATTCCTCCTTTCTTGAGTAAGACCATACATTAAATTTCTTTTGCTTCTTGCCCTGCTTTAGCTTTTGTGTCATCCAACCAATGATTGCTTTTCTTTTCTTGCCAACAGCATTGTACTGAGACCTTTCTGCAGAATTACAAGACGAGTGGATGACTTGTCTACTGCTTTTTCATCACTATTTAGTAAATATTGCAAGCCCTTAGTTGATTTGGAATCCGTTCCTAATGAAGAGTTGAAGAGAAAGTTGTTTAGTCATTTTAAGCCTCATGTTGCCCCTGCTTTGAATGAGACATTCTGGGTTCAGTCTCAGGCGGCCTTTGAAGTTGAATTCAATGGGGGGATACGTCAGAAAGATAGCGTAAGAAAGTCAGAAGGTCCTGATGAAATTGCTGAGATAGATTTCCATATGTCAACTTCAGCAAAGTATCTTCTTATTTCGGCATTCCTGGCTTCAAGAAACCCAGCCACTCTTGACGCATCCTTGTTTGATTCTACTGGGGCTTCTTCTAGCCACAAAAGAAAGAGGAAGTAAGTCATTTGACAATTTGACCAAATTCTTGGCATATCACTGTCCGTCTTTTCTTATGGAATGATTTCCTCACTAGAACTTGAGTATCCTATACTTTAGTTTGTGGGATCTTTCTAGTTTAGTGATGCTACTAATATTTCTATGCAAAATTCCCCTGAGATGAGACAACCAAGCCTCAACTAATCTGTGTCTTCTTTTGACAAACATTTGTATGCTCTTTTTATTATCATCTTAACAAAAGTTCCTCATAGGGCCTCTGAAAAATCTATGGAGCAAAAAGAAACCGCAGAACAGGAATTTCTATTAAAGGGGCCCGGGACTTTCCCCCTGGAGAGGTTATTAGCCATATTTCAATGTATCACATCTGTAGCAGAAGGTTCTTTTGTTGAAGAGGAAAATGGGAATGATACAAGTAGAGTTGGAGAGGATAATCCACTCATGTCTGATGTGCTATTGCAGCTATCCAGTCTTTGTAACGCTAATTTTATTGTTAAAGGAGGAATCTGCCCTCTAGAGGGTTCAACGCGATATCGGACCACGCTATCTGAAGATTTGGCTCTGAAGGTAACATTTGGTGCCTTCCTTTCTGTTTATTGCATTTCATACTGGGTGAAACATTATGGAGGTTCTGTTTTCTGTTGAGTGCTTCTAGTCTCCACTAATGTTGTTTGAAATGGAGTGCAGGTAGCAAGGAGTCTGAAGTTCCCTCTAGCAAACTACCTGTACAGACAGTAACATGTAACGTGGCTATCAAATAATTCTGAAAGAGCTAGCAAATGGAAAGGTTAGGCATTAACAGAACCCTATTTGGCGCAAATGTTCCCTGAGGTTACATCATTCTTATTAAAGGATAGATCTCAATTATATCACTGTTAACAGTGAAGGAATTTATCGAGGAAAACTAATTTAGCATCTAACATCTGTTGAAGGACACTTAACCCCTATGCTATTGTTAATCTTTTTTTCGTTTTACCTGTTAACACCTGATTATTGTTTCCTCTACCATCATTAACATGCTTTTGTGTAAGAAATTGGATCGATAGAATTAAAACATTCTCTTACACTTTCTTTGGTTTAAACAACTTTCCTTCTGATTTTTCTGGCTCCTTTATTTTCTATTCTTGAGAGGATTAACTGAGAAAGTACAAAATCAACATAGGAAAGGCCTTCTCTCTGGCTTATCAATGGGGGGACCAGGGATGCAAAGGCAACATATAATCTGCAAAAGAATGTGCACAATCTTCTGTTTTCGTAGGCCACACTTGATTACCAGGAAACGTTTATTGTTTTGTTTGACGAGCATGTGGTTTGGATTTGTTGGATGACGGCTGTATGATCTTGAAGGCGAAAGTCCAATGATAAATAAGGAGTTGAAGGCTAATCAGCGAGGGACCCTTTTTGGCTCCTGAAATAAGACAAGGGAATTGATCTATAACCATAATGAATGACTAATATGCTTCTCCAGCCTCCACTTGCTGGAAGCTCTTGTGCAGTTTGAGTGTTCCACAAACAAGCAGTGCAGAGCGTCTATCCATGTGCCTAGAGAGGCTTTATATGTTAAGTACTTGAACGCATACTTGCAAAATATGACTAAATGATGAGTGAGTGAAGACGTTGGTTCTGCAGTTACTTATGGGTTTGTTCATTGTGGTTGAGGGTTTTTGTTTATTATTATTATATTTTCAAAAAATATAAAAATCTTGTTTGAGTGTTTTTATTTTTATTTTTTGTTAAAAAGTTGAAAGTATATTTAAAAAAAAAAATAAAAAAAACAAGAAGTTGAAAAAAATCTAAAAATGAGGTTTTCTTAATTTGTTATTTATTTTTTATTATTTTCCAAGATTATTCAGTATCTTTTTCTTCTACTTTTTCAATTCTCACTTTTTATATTCTCTCTGATTTTTCTCTTTTTCTATTTACTCTCTAATCATGTTTACTCTCTTTATTATTTCTTTCCCTATTCTTCCTATTCTTTCTTTGCTTTTTTTCTGTCAATTTATTTATTTTAACTCTTTCTTTCTTTCTTTATGTCTTTTCTTTCTTTATCCTACTATTCACTATTTCTCTGTTTATAATTTCTTTTTCTATCATTTCACCCTCTACCTTTTTTTTATCTTTTCTTTCTTAATAAAGATTTTATTAAGAAGAAAAAGAACCGTTGTTTAAAAAAAAATAATAAATAGTAACAATAAACATTAAATAATAAAATTAGAATATCAAAAAAAAACAAAAAGAATTAACAACATTACTTGAGAGTAGCGACCTGATAATGACACCACGTTAAACCTTGAATGAAATGCCATATATGCCCCGCATGTGCATGTAAGAAGTACATGTTCGTTCTGGCCTTCAGGCTGATCGTGCCGATCTTTCTAGATAAAACAGAGGAAATTCTGTTCTTCCCTAAAGTTGATTTGTGGGATCCACAAAATGAACGGTCATGATGAATTTGGTGATTTTGTGCATCGGGAATGAGGACAGGATTCCCTCTGTTTTCTGTCCTTTGGGGACAATGGGAGACAAGGAAAGGCGAAGAACAGAAATTGTAGGCTGTTCCAAATGCCACAAATCCTATCAGTTTGAATTACCTAGCCGTACTAAGTTATTTGGCAATGCTTAAGCTTCCTCGCGTGCCTCTGAAACGTTTGCCTTAATTTCAATTTACCTTTAATCTAAGTAACGAAAAAGGACAATAATAATAATAATAATAATAATAATAATAATAATATCAACCTCATGTTTTATAACAATTTTGGCACGAACTCAAAATTAACCCTATGCAAATCATAGGATGTTTTTGTCACAATTATGGCACGACGTCAACTACATCGGAGGGAAACCGTCAAAATCAAATAACATGGCGCTCGGATGTATCGAAAGGGCAACATGCACAAATGACAAATCGCTAACTAAGATTCATACAGGTGGACTAAACCAAACTCGAGCGTTCCGGGCCTTGTTATTTAATCACACCCAAATCCAAACAATCAAAATGAGTCTTAAAATTTTAGAACTCAAATAATCTAATTTTAAGGAAATTTGCAAAATCCCGAATAATTATCTTACATCAATAGTATATTGGAAAACTGCAAGACATTTTTTTTTTCTTATTCTTATCCTAGCAACCTCTTTAATATTATTTTTCAAAAATTTCCATTTGAGAATATTATTTATCCTATTTCATACAACTCATATATGCCAATATATCATTTATATCACTCCTTCAAGGCGTATATATAATCATGTGATTGGAGATGCATATGGCAACTAAACATTTAATTAAAAATTTATTTCATGCCTCCAGTATAACTAGCATGTTATATATATAATCTTGTCTATGTTAGTGGTAACCTTAAAATTAATATCATTGTTTAATTTACACTTTAAAAAAAAATAAAAATTAATTTTAAAAAATTAGATATGAATTTTTTAAAATAAAAAAATATAAATTAATTTTTAAAAGTAAAAAAAAAAATATCAAAAATAGAGATTAATTTTGAAAAATCTTTAGTAAGTTTTAAAAAAAATTATATAATTTGTTGAAAAATAAAAATTAGTTTTGATTATGATATTCAAAAACAATGGCAGTACTTCCCCCATGGTCAATAGCGTGCATTGATGCAACGAATCTAAAGCGATGCCAAATGTACCTTTCAACTTATCTTTAATAGATCATGGCGGCGAAATAGGTTTATTGATTATGTCAATAAAGGAATAGACAATATTTCACTTGGATCCAGTGATTAAGAGGCAGAAATCAACTATCAACAAGCTTTGAAGCATGGTGGCAACAGACTGCACGGTGGAGGGGAGGTGGAGGTGGCGTGGAGGCGGAGGGCGTGGGACACCACCTCAAGGAGGCTGCAGATGGACTTGAGGGAGTTGCAGGAAGAGATGGAGAGTACGTGGCGACACTGTTATCCTAGGCATTATGAAAGGAGTAGAGAGTGTTGGCCAATTGGTTATTGCCATGGAGAAGGTGATAATAGGGCGGACTTCAGAATTTTTCAAAATTACTTTCCATTCGTTAAATTTTTTAAATTAATTTTAATTTTTAATAATTTTTTCATAATCTTTTTAAAATTTTATTCTGAATTTTTAAAAATTATTTTCTATTTTAAGAATTTTTTTTAAAATTTTCAAATCTTAAATTAGAATTTTTTATTATTCAAAATTAATTTCTATTTATTAAATATTTTTATTTTTTAGTATTTTTTATCAAAATTAATTTATAATTTTCATAATTTTTTTAAATTTTTTATTTTTAAAATTAATTTTGAATCTTAAGAATTTATCAAAAAAAAATATATTATCACATCATCATTAATTGTTCACATAGCCTCTAGTTCCACAAATTTTGCATACAATGTAATCTAAAAAGAAAATCGTGAGTGCAATTGTATAAACATAAAAATTTTGTTAGGAAGATTTTTTTCTTCCAATTTTCTATGGCTGTGCATTCATTTCCTCATTCTTATGAACAAAAACAACCTTTGAATTACTCTTAATTTCAATTACATTCACTTTATTAAACTCTTTCTCTAAAATCAAAATGACATAAAATATTTTTAAAAATTTTAAATTGTCTTTAAATGCATGATGGTATTTGTTATGTTTATTTATATATTTTCATTAATATAACTTTCTCATTATTTTATACCATGTAAATTTATTTTTTTATTTTTTTATTTCAATTAAACTCCACTTCATTATGTGATGTAAGATTATGAAAGAGCTATACTCACAAAAGAAAAAAAAACAAAAGAAAAAAATGAAGTCACATTACACCATAAAGTACCTATAGTAGTAATTACATAATAGCGACTTAAATCTATTATTAAAATAATATAAGACAACAATTATAATTATTGCATAAATTTATTTTTATAATGTATGACATTAATAAGGTTTATGCGACAGTTTCTTAGCAACAATTACAAATTAATTCAATAAATGTTAAGGATAGCAATTTGTAATGGTGGTTTCCAACGTCCACTACTTATATACAACAAAATAAAATTGATGCCTTATTTTTTTTTTCCACATAGAGATTTTAAATGAGTTAATTAGTGGCTTATACTCCATAGTGATTTAAGGAATAAGTTTTAATATAATAGTATCAAACTATTACTGTATGTGTTTAAACACAGTGATACTAAAGGGCTATACCAATAGTTTATGAACCATTATTTTGTAATGGTTTTAAATGAATAATGTAATGGTTTTAAAACCATTAAATTATGTTGTTTAATCCTTTCCTAATTAACCTTCATATTTTGAAACCTTAGGTCTTATCAATGAGCTAGCAAACAATTTGAAACAATCTCTTTAACCTTAAATGATTGCTTCTCTTGATTTTAGATTCATGTGAAATGATCTTTCTAGCCTTAAATGATTTGCTCCTCTTTACTCAATTTGAAACCATAAATGATCTGTAACCCTAACTATTTCTCTTCATTCTCTGTCATACTCTTGCATTCTTCACTCAATTTCAAACCTTAACAAGTTGCATTTTTACTTTATCAGTTTTAAATTTTAAGTTTGTATTTTTTTTCTCCTCTATTAAGTTATTTTTTAAAAAAAATTATGAATTTTTTTATTAATTCAGTTTCCATATATCTTTCAATACTTCCTTGTTTATTTTGGCTCATTAATTTTAGAATCCAACTCTAGTTCAAAGTACTTTTTTATTTTATTATTTTTTTTTCAATTTTCTTCCTATTCTCCTTTTTCTTATTTATTAGTAAACAAATAAATTTTAGGTTTAGATGTCAAACAACATTAATTGTCCATCATTTGATAGTGTTTGCATCATTTAAATTTAGATTAATAACATCTTACATTTTTTTAAAACACTTTTTGTGATTGTTGTCCAGTAATTTTTAAGATTTCTTGAAGCCCCTTCTCATGGTGTAGTGAGACATTTAATATGAAAACATGTAAGGGGTTAATGCCTAGATGGTGGCATAAAGATTGTAAGTGCTCACTCACATATGGCTGGTTGAAAGCTATCATGTATGCCATCTAAACCTAAAATCAATATATTTACTAAAATCCATTTGAACTAGCTAAGAAATTGTCAATCTTCAACAGATGCCTATAATTCACTGAACTAAGTATGCTTAGAAATGTATGTCATTTATTTACTTGAGTTGTGAATCCTACTTACTCAATTTTAATTGGTTAGTTATATTTAATTTTTAAAACTCATATCAATCTTTAATAAGTGCACATGGTTAATATACTCAATCATTTTTTTTTGTAAGATGATGACAATAATGATGATAATAATGCTCATTAAGCAGATGTTATGAACTAAGCCTTTTATTTGACCATATGTTGAGGGAATTCACTATCTACTAGATTATATTAAAAATGTGCACATTACAATATTATTTTTATAAATATTATTCTTATAGAGCTTTTATAATTGTTTGGATGATTGGTGGATGGACTATATATTTATTATTTCAAAAATTGTATGCCAATTAATGTGCTTATTACTTAAAAACCACTATTATTATGTTTAAAAATGTTGTTTTTAGATCTCAAAATTGCTACATTTATTACTAAAAATTGTTACTTTTATTACTCATAATCATTGATTTTATGTCTTATAATTGTTGCTTTTGAGTATCATAACCACTAACTTTCCATATTAAAACTATTGCTTTTAAATCTAAAAAATAATACTATTTAATTTCAAAAACACTACTTTTTGGTATTAGCATTATTGCTTTTATGACCTAAAAATGTTGCATTAACAATTTTAAATTTTCCTTGTTGGCTAACTAACTGCTACCTATACATTTATGAAGTGTTATGTAAAATTCTCAAAACTCACTACCTTAAACATTTAATGTAGTTTTTTTTTTTTTTGGGTGGAAATAGCCTTTAAAACCATTGCATATAGGCTATTGCTTTAAGGATATTACAAGGCCTATCAAAATTCATGCTTAAAAAATCACTACCTTAGATATTAGATAATAGTTTAACACATTTAAGCAACAATTTTTTATTGTTGCTTTAAATGTTTTATAATGTAGTGTCAAAATAAAAATCTCCATGCATCATATTGATTTTCATGTGTTCCTTATTCAAAGGAATAAAGTGAATGATAACATGAACATAGTGCTTATCCAAGAGGGTATGACTAGTTACTTTGATTTATTTGATCGTATTAGACATCACCTTCATGTGTTGCCTAATGTTATGATATGATTTCTTCATAGAAACATTAAAAATGATCGTTAACTCTCTTAGCCTAGTGGTTAAAGTACTCCTAAACTTATAAGCCAACCACATTATCTAGGTAGTCTTATACTCTTTAAATTCATAAATGAGTTCATCCTCCATATGCCTAAGTAAAGCAATGTAAGCTATACAATTCTTTCTTTTCCAAGTTTTAAAGGCCTCTTAGTCTCACCTTTGTTGAGTTAAGAAACCCTCTACAAGGTCCACCATGACATAGTTGATGACTTCTAAAATTTCATGCTTATGAAAGATATACCAAACCTTGTAGTACCAAATGTCATAGTTTTCATTATGCAACTTATCCTCCTTGTTAAGCTCACTTACAATATTCTTTTGTAGCTATGGTTACAACAACTTTGAAACATTTATAAGTGATTAGTACTAGGTACTTTAACCATTTAAATAGATTAACAATGATATAAAAAAAAATTAGATAATCAAAAGCTTATAATGTTTTCAACCATCTTCTTTTACATTAATACTTTCAAATTGTGCAAAATTTAAATTTTTAAATAAGGATTTTTATAATCTTACCAATTTAAAAACTTTAACTTGAAAAACAAACCCTTTAGCTAATTTATTATGCATGCAAAGTATATGTGTTGATTATTACAAATAATAATTGAACATATATAATAGCATAATAGGCATTGGCAATAAAGTTTTATATGTATGACTTCAAACATGAAATAATATGTACAATAACATCATTCATCGTAATTAAGATTTAAACATTTTTTTTATATGTAGTTTAGAAAAAGTATTGTCCTCAAACTTAAGAGTTGATTATTGGTGAAGTCTTATCCTTATTAGCATCTCAAATTACCTTAGGTCCAACTCTCAAAAGCCATGAATCAATCTTCATTTTACTAAAACAAATATGCCTTGCAACTTAGAGATCCTGACTCATCAACAATATAACAAAGCATCTTGTAGGATGCCCTATATGATGTTTCCATTCTTTGTTAAGGGCATCCTCTACATTATACCACTTAATGATGCACCTTATGTGTTTCAACTCATGACTTACCTTAGCCTTTTAAAGTTTGTCAACAACTTAAGTATAACGTCAATCTTTACTTCTTTTTTAAGCCTATTAGACGATGAGCTTTCAATAAGATCAATTAAAAATCTTATATATTTGATTGTTTGTAACTTTTTCATCATTTTCCATTTCATATTTTTTAAAAGGGTGAAAAACATTTTGTTAGCTTTGTAGATTTCTTAATTTTTTAAGGAATTTAAAATTTATTCTTCTGAGACACTCTTTAATGATTCTTTTACATTGAGTGTGTATCAAATTAATCATATTTTACTCTTAAACATAATTAAAAAGATATTAATAATTATTATCATTAAAAATATTAATTTTATAATTTGAAAATTTTAACAAAATTATATCAAAATCTTGTAGGAAATAAAATTAGAAAACTTTGGGGTAAATTTCATATTTTTCTTGACAGTCTTATTATATATAATGAGTTTTTTCTTTTAAAAAAAATCATTTTTAGAATAATCAAAAAACAATAAAAATATCATATTCTTATTAAATTTTTCTAAGGTATGCTCTAATGACTCTTTTAATTAAATTTTTCATCAATTAAATCATATTTCACTCTTAAATATAACTAAAAAAAATATTAGTGATTAATAGTATTAAAAATATTATTAATATAATTTATTATCTTTGAAAATAATATTAAAATCTTACAAAATACAAAATTAGAAAATTTTCAATGCAAATTTCATATATATATATATATATATATATATATATATATATATACTCTAACACATTATTATGAATTTTTTTAAAAAATAATTTATTTTTAAAATAATTAAAAAATAATAAAAATAACAAATTTTTTGCTAGTTAATATGCAACACTTGGCACTCGTTAATTAGTCTAGTAGAACAAAAGTTCAAATAGACTAAATTGACTCTAGTCAACATTTACCACACGGTAAAGACTTATTGGTAGTTATAACAAGTCCATGTTAGATATATCACGTCATATCAACTAAGGAGACACTCAGTTTTACTCGCTTGTTTAGAGAGTATAGTGCACTTTCTTGTTGTTTGAATATTCAATGTCCACGAACATTTGAGGATGATCATAATTTGGCCTTTGCAATTCATTGTTATGACTTATTTTTGTAAAATAATATATGTAAATGTGTGTTTTGAAAAACCCTTTAAATATATGGAATTAAAATTCATCGTATGTACCACTTTTTTTCTTAAAATTTGAGATTCAATTTAAAATTTTAAAACCCAATTACTTTTAATTAGTACATTCAAAATTGACCAATAATATATGTCAGAAAGTATACGATGAATACTTTCTATGCAGGTATATCGTGTGCCTTGAAATTGCTATTTTCAATGTTAATTTTGGAAAAATAATTAACAAATTTTTTTTTTTTTCACAAAATGCACAACCGAAAATTATGATATTTTTATAGACTATTAGATTTATTGCAAAAATTTCATACAAGGATAGCAACATATGTAAGAGGGAAAAAAAAAAAAAGAATGTATTAATAAAAAAAATACACAAAAATTACAAAAAAAAATGATTAAAAAAAATTAAACAGCAATTTTCATGAATTTTCACATCAAAATAAATCTAAGAAAGTTTTGATACCAATGTTAATTTAAAAGTTGACTTATAGATACTCTTGAAATTCTCTAAAATAAGTAGTAGACTCATTTTTGGAAAATTAAATTTTCTTGTAATCAAAGTAGTATTACTTAGACGGATAATATCTATTCTTGTATCTAAATTTTCTTGTCAAGCTGGTAGCTGACCCATTTGACACTAGGGTGAACCCACAATTGGTCTTCTCCTCCGTTATTTATGTGCTTTATCACAAACTTGGTGTGCAACAGGTGAATCGGCAGTGGATGGGTCAACGGTTCTTGGAAATCTACATACTGATTCTTATCAGTTAATTCGATTGCTTCTTATTCGTAAACCAAATATTGAAAAAAGAAAAAAAAAAAAAGGGCTGCTGCTTTTTTCTTGTCCTTAGTTGTAACCATGGGAATTCTTTTACATCTGAATGGTGAATATCTTAGAAAAAAAATCAAATTTGAGAGTGGAACATCCCTTTCACGTACCGCAGAAGGAATAATTAAGAGAAAGATGGGGTGACATAGAAAGAATTTTAGGATTGAAAAAAGGAAAAAAATTGGAGTTCCAATGTGCAGATTGGAATGCCACCTGCCCTCAGGTGGGCAACTGGGTAGATTTGACCTTTGTATCTTTACAGGTATATCCATCACCAAGCCCCGTAATCAGAGTCACTGGGCACAACCTTTTTTCTTTTTTTTTTTTTCGTTTTTTTTAATCGTAAGAAGCATAAGTGGACAAGGTCAAAACTGTGTGACGATGAATCAGAGAATTTTTTTTTTTACCGATATATGTATATATTTCAAAAGGGAATGCGTATTGAAAAGAAAAGAAAATGAATTAATGAATCCAATAAGCACAGGCCTTGTAATCAAATTGTTGGTGGGTTGCTCACCGAACACTAACCAAAAAAGCCCACACAACAAACCCGTTTCCATTTAAGACTCCTCAACATCGACAAAACAAAAATGACATATCTTAACCATGCCGGTGCATGTTGTTCATTCTAAAAACAGACATGCTAAGTTACTTGAAGACTGAAAGTCACATTGTGTGAGCCCCTGTTTTGTGTTCCTTTTTCAACTCTTCTCTTGCTGTCTGTCTTTCTCCTGTCTAAGTTCCTCAACTAAGCTCATTAAGTTCTCTTCATTCAATGCTTGAATTTATGACTTCCCTACATTCCTGCAAAATTAGGTGTGCTTAGAGAGAGAGAGAGAGAGAGAGAGAGAGAGAGAGAGAGGGGTGGTTCTTGAGGATTTGCTAGCCAGAGTGGTTTCCTGTGGCACCAAAAGGAAAACTAAAAGGGGGATAGTTTTTAGTCTCAATGGCGTCTCAGGGCATTTATAGTGTTGCATGTCAATCTCATTGTTAGAGAAAGAGGGAGAGATGTACCAATTTCTAGAGAACAGTCTCACCTTAATAATTGCTTTCATGCATCCCTTCTTTCCTCTCTCTTTGCCTCTCTCACTTCATTTCATTTCTTTGCCTCTTTCTATATCACACGCATAAGCTTCCTCCCCCCAATTTTCTCTCTTCATGAAAGAATATAATGCTGCCTGTACATAAGAAACCCGAAACCATTTTTCAAGAAACGATCCACCATTTATGTCTCTATTGAAAACATTATCTGGGTTTTCATTCCGACTCCATTTTTTCATATTTCAGTTATAGAGGTGCGTTTTCTATACAGTACCAAACAGCTCTTTTGGTTACCTTTTCTCACTTGCTTCCCCCCCCCTCCCTCCCAATTGGCAGGCAGCCTTTCCCAATCTTTCTTAGTTCAACAATGGACATCTCAACGGCTTTGTTGCTTTTATCGGCGGTAACTGCATATCTATGGTGGTTCACTCTCATCTCAAGGTCTCTGAATGGTCCACGTGTATGGCCCTTAGTGGGCAGTCTTCCTGGTTTGATGGGGAACTGTGATCGTTTGCACGACTGGATCTGCGACAATCTACGCGCGTGCGGGGGCACTTACCAGACTTGCATCTGCGCCATCCCATTTCTAGCCAGGAAGCAGGGCCTCGTGACTGTCACGTGCGATCCGAGAAATCTAGAGTACATCTTGAAGACCCGGTTTGAGAATTACCCCAAGGGACCCACATGGCAAGCCGTCTTCCACGATTTGCTCGGCGAAGGGATATTCAATTGCGATGGAGACACGTGGCTCTTGCAGCGTAAGACTGCCGCACTGGAATTCACCACCAGGACTCTGCGCCAGGCCATGGCCAGATGGGTTAGCCGAGCCATCAGGCTGCGATTCTGTCCAATCCTGGAAGCGGCTCAGATGAGTGCCGAGCCGGTCGATCTCCAAGATTTGTTACTTCGGCTCACATTTGACAACATATGCGGATTGGCTTTTGGCAGGGACCCGCAGACGTGCGCGCAGGGGCTCCCCGATAACGGCTTCTCCTCAGCCTTTGATCGAGCCACGGAAGCGTCGCTCCAGCGGTTTATCTTGCCGCAGGGCTTGTGGAAGCTGAAGAAATGGCTAAGGCTGGGCATGGAAGTCAGCTTGAGCCGAAGCCTGACGCAACTCGACGAATACTTAACGGAGGTGATCAGGGCGCGAAAACGGGAGTTGTCATTAAACCCACGAAAAGGTGGAAATCCACGCGACGATTTGATCTCGAGATTCATGAAAAAGGAGTCCTACTCGGACACTTTCCTCCAACAAGTGGCACTCAATTTCATCCTCGCCGGACGCGACACCTCATCGGTAGCCCTCAGCTGGTTCTTCTGGTTGATCAACCAATACCCATCGGTGGAAGACAACATCTTGCACGAAATATGCACGGTCCTGACGGAGACGCGTGGCCGTGACGCCTCCAAATGGCTCGACGAGCCGTTGGCATTCGACGAAATCGACCGTCTGATTTACCTCAAAGCAGCCTTGTCAGAGACCCTCAGGCTTTACCCTTCGGTGCCGGAGGACTCCAAGCACGTGGTGGCCGACGACGTGTTGCCGGACGGAACATTCGTGCCGGCGGGATCTTCGGTTACGTATTCGATATACGCGACCGGGAGGATGAGTTCGAACTGGGGCGACGATTGCTTGGAGTTCCGCCCGGAGCGGTGGCTGTCCTTCGACGGAAAGAAATTTGTGGCGCATGACTCCTACAGGTTCGTTGCATTTAATGCGGGGCCAAGGATATGTTTAGGGAAAGATTTGGCGTATCTGCAGATGAAGTCTGTGGTGGCGGCGGTGCTGCTGCGCCACCGGCTGACGGTGGTGCCGGGGCACAAGGTGGAGCAGAAGATGTCACTGACATTGTTCATGAAATACGGGCTGAAGGTTAATGTCCAGAAGAGAGATTTGGAGGGAACATTAGCAACAGTAATAAAAAAGAACATTGTCGATGCCAAAGATGGTGAACGGAAACGCAATGGCATGGGAATAATGGGGATGCCGCCGTTAGATGTAACGGCGTCAGAGAGAAGTTGTGGTTGTTGAGCTCGTTATTCATGTTTTGTTTGGGTGCGCGTGGCTCTCTCTTTACGGCGTTAACTGTTGTGAAGCCTGAAGCTAGAGCACGTCTGGACCGAGGGATTATCTGTGGAAGGGTACAGAGGGTTGGCGGGGGGGGGGGGGGGGGTGCTGTGGGCCATTGTTGATTTTATTTTGCAGGGGCTAGAAGGGCCCACAAAGAATTTTCCCGTATAAAATTACCGACGGTGAAACCGATAGATTTTTAGCCCCCTTTTTTGTTTTTTATTTTATTTTATTTTATTTTTTTGGGTTGTCGTGCATAAGAGAGACAGAGTGGGATAGACAGAAATAGGGCGTGAGTCTTTTGGACTTTTACCTTTTTGCTCGCTGGTGAGCCTTTGATAAATTTTTATAAAGTCTTTTTTGTTTTTGTTCTTGTTCTTGTTTTTTATAATATGTTTCATCATGATTATTTACTTCTCTTGATTGTAATTTGTAATTACTAAGGCTGTGGAAAATAATGCTCAATAATAGAATTCGTACCCAAACTGCATCTTTTACATATTTTGTACCCACCCTTTTTGGACCTTTGTGCTTTTCTCAGGTGATTATGTCATCTAGATAAACGGTGCTTTGTGAAATTGCCTCCAAAACGTCAGCCCAAAAACCCAAAAGTATTGGGGCTGGCCTCTAAGGAATGTTCTCCGACTTTCCCTCCCTAATCTATTATATAATTAGCTTGGCATATGGATCCAATAATAAGCTGTCTCATCTTTACGTTACAATGGAGCCGAACATTTCGCCTGAAAAGGCCGGGGCCGTTTCAAAAATTGCTCTCAAAGGTCTATAGCCACATTCTAAACTCTCAATTCTCAAAGCTGGAAAGATGGGTTGGAATTTTCTTTGAAATGGGAAGACCAGAGATGAAATGTATACCGTGGACTCTAATGAACCCATTCAATTTGCAAAGGGAAAAACCATCCGGCACATTGCAGTATGTAGCATACAGCGGTGGACTACTTGCAAAAAAGTTTCAAAGCTAAAATAAAGCACGGAGGAGCAATGTCTTTAACAAGAATTCGATCCCAGGCCTGCATTTTTCTCCCCAGCCAGCTGCATTCATTGCTTTGTCACATCAACTATGGTACACAAAATTATTCACCTACTGAAAATGCAGACATACACAGGATTCTTTTAAAATTGTCTGCAACTCTGCTGTAGTTTTTGAGATTCTTTTACTATGATATCTTATTATGTGCCGTAAATATAAAAAGTCGTGCATTCAGTACCTTGTCACATCAATTAAGGTACACAAAAAATTATTGACACGCCGAAAATGTATGAAATTTTTTTATAAAATTAACTCATTAAAATATTATGATATTTTAATATATATTAATAAAATAAATTAATATATTATTATATATTTATAATATATAAATATATTTATTTAATTATAAAAATATTATATAATTAATTATAAAATTTAATTTTTTTTAAAAATAATTAATATATATATTATAAATAATTAATTAATTAAAATTTTTTTATATATAATAAAATAAATTTTAATTTAAATTATATTATTATTATATTTAATTATAAATTAATTATACTTTTATTATTTATTTATATTTTAATTTAATGTTAATTTATCTTATTATATTTTTTAGTATAAATGATTTAATTTAAATTTAAATAATTTGTATTATATTAAATTATATATATATAATTAATATTTTAAATTTTAATTAATAATTTAAATTTTTATATAAATTATTTTTTATTACTTAATTTATTATTTAATTTAATATCTATTAATAAAATTATTTTAATTTTAAACTTTTATATCTCAGTTTTTTCAATTATTGTATCTTCTTAAGTCTTAAAATAGAGAAAATTATTGATAGAATATATGAGTTTAAATGTTTATATGTTTAGAAAACAATGTTAATTGTGTCAAAACTCATTACTCATACAAGTGTTTTCACCACTCTTGAGCTTTACTATGGTTGTAGCACTCATCTATGTTTTGAAAAATTTATTTCCTAATCTACAAAATTTTTCATCTTTTGATTATGAATCATGTTAGTTTGTTAAACATCATCTTGTATCTTATTTGCTTAGGATTAATGAATGAGTTACATCTCTTTTGGGTTGGTACATTTTGTTATTTGGGGTCTATGTTCAATTGTCTCTAAATTTGATTTTGATACTTTGTTATTTTAATTAATGATTATTTTTATATTATTTGATTATATGTAATGAAAAATTATTAAGAATTATTTTTCATATTTTGTACTTTTTGTGCTATGATCAAAACACAATTTAACAAATATATTTGTATTTGTGTAGAATGATAATGTCAAAAAATACTTTTTTGAACTTCTTAATTCTTGCATATCCTAAAATAGGGTACTTCATTAGTCTATGTATGTTGACATTATGGCTTAAAGATGGTGTTGCAAAAAGAAAAAAAATAGACATTTACTAGAAATTATCATGGCACTTTTTTTTAAAATGATGGTCCTTAAATAATTTTGAGTTAATGATATTTTTGTAACTTATTTCTTAATTAGTTATATTTTCTCATCAATTTTTTATAATGATATTCCTCACTTTGTTTTATTTCTTTCTTTTTATTATTTTTCATTAAATTACATATTTTTAGGTGTACTCATTTTGTTTATGATGTTTATCCTTATATATCTAAATTAGATCCCAAATCTCATAAATGTGTCTTTTTGGAGTATTCTTATCTTCTAAAAGGGTATAAGTGTTATTGTCCTAAATTAGATTGTTATTTGATCTTTGCTAATATTACATTTTTTTAGACCACATTTTTTTTTAAATCTCATATCTGTGGTAATAAGAAGGAGAAAAATGATTTTTTCATCTACAATATAACCATTACTATTGATTCTACTAAGCCAACTAAACCACCTATTACTCAATTATATTCTCATTGTGTTTTATATCATAATTTATGTCCTTCACTAGTTTCTTCTTCTATAAATTTTAGTCTTGATCTTTTTATTATTCTCTAAAAAAGTACATGAACATACACTCAACCCATTTCTTCTTTTGTATCTTATAGACATTTATCGTTTCTTTTGTATTACTTTATGTCTCCTTATAATTTAATTTCTATAATAATTGAGACTTTATCTCATTTTAGTTAACGAGTTATAATAAGGGAAGAGATGATGATTTTATATTATAATAGTACTTGAGAATTAACACACATATCATAATGTAAACAAGCTATTGTTGCAAACAAATATTTGGTATGAAAGTTAATCATGATCGGTCTATGGATCATCTCAATGGTAGAGTTATTGCTAAAAAGGTATGCTTAAACATATGGAGTGAATTATTCAGAAACTTTTTCTTTGGTGACTAAATTTGCTCTTATAAGATTGTTTATTTCTCTTAATGTTATTACTGTTTAGCTTTTATACCAATAAATGTTAAAAAAATCTTTCTTTATGGTAATTTACAAGAAGTACATATAAAGTAACCACTTGAGTTTCTTGTTTAGGGAGAGTTTAGTAAGATTTGTCAACTTTAGAAAATTTTATATGGGACAAAACAAAATTTTTATTTAATAGATTTAGTGATGTAGTTTAAGATTTAGTATGAAAAAGAATAATTGAGTTCACTCTATATTTTATTAACAAACTAAACTTGGTTTTATTTTATTAGTTGTTTATATTGATGAAATTAACTTTGAAGTCTTTCCTTTTAATATGTTTCCATATAAAAAACTTAAATGTATTGAAATATTTTTTAGGCATTAAATTGTATGAAGAATGAATGATATCTTTCTATTTATAATTTTTTTGCAAAAAACTAGAAAGTTAGGGTCAAACCTAGTAATCCTATGGTTATCAACATGAAGCTCATAGTAGACAATGTAGAATTGTTTGTAAACTCTTATAAGCATTAAAGATTGATTAGAAAATTGAATTATTTTACAATAACTCATCTTGACATTATATATCTTTATTAGTGTTATAGATTTTATATTATTTTGAAAAAACTTTGAGATATAATATATTATATAATATTATGATTATATTCATATTGAGTGTTTCTTCAATGTAAATTAAACAAATTTTAAAATTAATAAAATATTTATTATAAATTATTATATTTATATTAAAATTTTTTTAATATTTTTAAAAAATAAAAATTAAGATGTGATGTCTTTATTTAGTACACAAAGACACAATATAAAACAATAACACAATGCATTTCTACATTAACGTAAATATATTAATTAATGTGTAAAATTAAAATTAAAAATTTAACACTTATAAAATAATAGTATAATAATTAAACTACTTTTTATATTACATTAAATTTAATTTATTATAAAAAAATTAAATATATTAATATTAATTATCTATTTCTTTTTCATAAAAAAATTTAATAAAATATTATTTTTACTATTCACATCTCAATTTTAAAAAAACAATTGAGTGATGTTTTCATAAAAATTTTTAATAATTTTAAAATCAATTATATTTATAACAAGTTAAATATAATTAACGTTTACATAGAGATAATGTTGTACATATAATAAATCAATATATTGTTGTGTATATATAATAAGTGAATATAATTATTTTATTAAAAAAAAATTTTAAGAATAATTATAAGACTTAATTATAACATAAATTAATTCTTTGCTTGTATTATGAATCAATAGAGCGCCACGGATGACACGTATGTGGAGCACTGTAGAGGCATTAATTGCCCGCTCTTTACATCAGAAAAATTGCAAAAGAGATTAAATGGCGCCTTTTCGCTTGATTAATAAAAGAGAGACATTAACGGATTAGAAGGTCTCATGAGCCTAAGCAAAACATGTTGGCCAGGGAGTGTCTAAATGGTGGCAAGAAAACTTCAACAACCCATCTTAGCATTCGCACCGGTTCCTGATATTTTACCTTGCGCGTGCATCTCTCGTCCTTTGATGTTTCTCCGTCTACTTCAGTTGTGTGTGTATGCCGTCTTTAACATGCATGTTGCATTGTCCCCTAACTCATGCATGGTTTTTAGTCGAGAACTTTCTCCCCAGTTGAGAAGAAGTTCCATACCAATGTGCCTATTATGTATAATACAACAGCCACCTTAAACACATCGTCCCAAGAACCTGCAAGGACAGAGTTTGACATGATGTAGCAACCATAAGACAAGCAAATAAAATGAAAATCTCCAGAACAGGATAAAAAACAATTGCTGCTAATGTTCTTACCCTTTTGGAGTATGTATCCGGTTGCTGCGGTACCAAAGACCCCGGCGAGCACTCCTGCAGTATTTGATAGCCCTAACAAAACTCCCTGCCATTTGGAATTAATTAATTTTACATTTTAAAGTAAGTGTACAATGACTAAGAGCTTCTTTATAAATTGCTTCTTGGCCACGGGTGAAATCAAATGTATGGTACCCTAGAGTTGGTTTTTCATGATCAGACATCAATTACATCATTTTCGTCTAGGCAAAAGCATAGGCCAACGACATTTCCATATTGGCACAGGTGTGAGGCTAGTCTAGTTAGCTTGAAAGTCTGTTGCACATCAGAGAACTTACAGCATAACGTGGGCCAATGTCTTGGTGATTAGAATAGAGACCAGACTGAGAAAATGCATCAGAGCCCTGCAATCAACAAATCATATCAACATTGAGACAAAAAGAAAGTTATTCCATCTAATTTCTTCATGTCATTTACAACCGGTTTCATGCACAGACAGCCTCACAAAGTGTATTATTAACCCAACAGTACAAAAACAGTATTTACATTGCATATCAAAAACAAAGAAATTATTTTATTTATTTCACCATAAGCCCAGACACTGTCAACTTGCTTAATTTTCTTAAAAGCAGAAATGTTCTGGATCATTGTTGGATTTCGAGATTTTCTCATTCTCAAATTTTATCCACCTCTATTTCTGAAGTTTTGCTCTGCATCATCTCATAGGAAAATTGGACTTCGTTTGAAACGGTTGTATGTCAGAAATTTTCAAGCACATCGGAATGAAGTGCATTTTGATTTTTGTTCTCCAATTCAGATACCCCTTTTATATAACAGATTTAAAGGATACCAATGCTTTGTCCACCCAGAAAAATCGAAAAGGGTAGAGATTAAGAATCACAATTTTCCATAATCAATACATTTGGTTTTCAACTTTTTTTAATGAATTTATTTAGTGTCCAATTGACCAAATACACAATCAAGATTTATATTTGTTTTTCTAAGTTTATAACTGGAAACAACATGGTTGAAGATAAATGAAAGAGGAAAAATAATTGAAAGAAATATACCAGCTTTAGAATTTATGTTTGGAATACAACAAATATTCAAAATAAGTGACAAGAAGTTTAAGCTTTGAAAAATGGACATCAAACTATAACAAACCTGACTGCATGCCATGCATAGTACTGCCATAGCAGGAGTATTAACACGGCTCAGCTGCGTAAGAAAGAAGGCTGGACCTAAGAACCCAATTGATTGCATGATCTGCAACAAAGAATGTTTGAAAAGGAAAACTAATCTGACTTAAAGATATGACAAAAAAAATACAGGTAGCAATGATTATAGCCACAAAAAAGTAGGGTTCATCAACCAAAACCTTCCTTTTTGTATAGAACATATTTAAGCTAACTACTACATCATTTACTTCAAAGAAAAGTAGAAGGAACTGAATCTAGAAATGTATAGTTTAACCACATCTGTTTGTGTGAACACTCATAGGCATATGATAATATTATGTAGGGATTAGCAGAATTCTTTGAGAACTAGCATAAGATTAGGCCACATTACCATATACTGATAAACCATTACCTTTCTAACTTTCGTTATGGAAAGACCTTTGCTCACAAGTGTGTCAGCAATCCAGCCTCCTATGTTTGCAAAAACAGCCATGGTCAACCATGGCAAGACACAGAATAGCCCAGATTCAGTGAGGTTAAACTTTAAAACCTGAGAAAAAAAAAATCATGAAAGTGAACGGAAAGAAAACATCAATTAGTTTAGTCCTGACATTTTGCACCAAGCCTGGCATGCAAATTCTATTAACTTGCAAAGGAAAAACTAGTGGAAGTCCGTAAAAGTCAAATTCAAGGTAAGTAACACAGCACCACTAGACAGGGACTATGGAATTCAGATGCAATCAGAAGCAAGCATAAGTAACCAAATAAAATGCACAAACTAGAAGACAGAAGATGCTGATAGAAGTGCAATTTATCCTGTCAGAATGCAATTGAAAGAATTGTTGTCACAATAGCTTTTGAATCCTGCTATAATACATTGACTGAAACAAAAAACAACAAATTAGAAATCTTTATTGGCTCATACCTGATTGTAGTAGGTGGGCATCCACGTTAAAAGAATAAAGGTTCCCCAATTATGACAGAAGTGAGATATAATAAGAGCCCAAACAGGTGCTTTTGATAAAATTAACTTCCATGGAATGACTGAAACAGGCTCCTTTGCCAGGTTGCCATCCAAGATAAGCCTTTTTTCATGTGCACTAAGTTCTGGATCTTCCTTTGGTGAGCTATGAGCCTGGGAAAAGCCAATGAAAGAGATAAAGAAATTTTCAGAGTTGAGTTTTATTAAGTGTCATCTGAAGTCACAGATACATCTATCTATTTATAATTCAAAATGCAGTATGCCTTATATCATGCTTCCTGATAGGGTTTCTGGTTCTCTGAGAAGCAAGTATTGCCAGCAGTCACTTTGATAAAAAATTTTGGAGATGCGGAACCTGCTAATTTCCCAGCATCTTTTGCCACAGATCCTCAAAATTGCATTAAAATGCTAGTTTTAGCTTGATGTTACTCAGTAAATTGAGACAAAGTTATCCTTTCAAATCTTGTAGCATAAAATGATAATCTTTTGACTGCAATTTAGCACCATAAATTTCCTCATTCTTTCTTGAACTAGTTTCTCCAAAGTTAAGACAAAATATATCCACTAGAGAACAACTGAGAGGAGCAAACCAATTACCTTTCTTAACCATAGTGCAAACCAAATGCTTCCAAGGGACCCAAATGAGTAGAAGACTGATGGCCACCCATATTTATGGATTAGAATGGGTGAGACAGCCAATCCAGTGACAGAACCAAGATACATCCCACTATAAACAAGGGCAAGTGATCTGCTTCTTTCTGACACAGGAATCCACTTGGAAAGAATGTTATTCATAGCAGGCATGGCAACTCCCTGGATACAAAGGGGATCACCCTTAATAACAAGAATCCTCTGTCTACTCACCAAGAATAACATCACCTATTTAGCATGCAGGAATCTTGTGCTCAAAGCAAATTCATTTTAGAATCTTACGTAATTCACTACATAATATAAGTTAGAGGATATTCAGGTTTCCGGTTAACCTCTTTTTGCTTAACCTCAGAACTTCTGGCTCCATTATATTCTGTTACAAAATTTTTATGTACTCAATCCAGCCATTTTCATGTTAAGAAAGAATTTTTTAACAACAGAAACAATTGTTTAACAGTAAAGTTATTTCATTGTGACTTAGATGTTATAGATTTGAGTGGAGGAAACAATCTCCTTGGGAAAACAAGTATGGAAGCCTCGTGCATTGGGATACCCCTTTTAGAAATAAAGAGAGATGTAGAGCATAATGAAAACAGAAAAGCATGGTTACAAGAGAAACACCTCTCCAATCCCCATAAAAGCCCGCATCATAAGCAAAAGAGGAAGTCCAACTCTAGCAGCAATAGGAGTCAAAACTGTGGCAATTGACCACCAGACCACTCCACATCCCAGCACTAGCTTGCCACCAAATTTATCTGCCCAAATACCCCCAACAATCTGCAGGCCAGTAAAATAATGTATGTTTAGACACAAAAAAGAAGAAAAATTCCCAAACTTTCTTAAGTTGGTAAAATGGAAGTGCTTTCATTGGAACTAGATCAGCAAACAAGGGAGATTTTGATCACAAGAGCATGCTGAGAAACTGACTATTGCAATCATTAACCATACCTGAGTTAGTAGATAGCCCCAGAAAAATGAAGATTGAATTAATCCAACTGTTGCACTGTTCCAGTTGAACTCTTTAGACATTGGGAGTATAGCTATGCTCATGTTCACCTACGCCAAGCAATTGAAAGCTATCATAGCAAGATAATGCAGATAGAAAGAACATTTTAGGCATAGCAATTCTAAAGTTCAAGTAATTGAAAATAGTTGGATTTCTGGAAGAAAGTGATGATAACCAATTTAACATTTTTAAGCTTGAGGCATCAAGCAAGTATTCTATGACAATTATTAACCATGAAAATAACACTGTGGCTTTCAGGAGGAAGGAAAGATATGTGAGATGAAAAAGACAAAAGATTGCTACAGGGACCAAAAACTTTACAATGCTAGGATATTTGGGATGAAGCAACAAAAATCAATAAAGCTACCTACACGATCCATATTGCATAACAAGAATGATGCGAAACAAAGCAGTACAATCACCCATCGCTTTGGAAACTCTTCCCACCAAGAAGATGTTTTCTGCAAAGCCATCTCCCTCAACTGTTCTTCAGGAGTCAGTGCATCCGCACTGGCTTCTGTTATATCATACTCCTCAGACTTATAGAA
The DNA here is from genome assembly GCA_037832345.1 of Rhizophora mangle. Classification (NCBI taxonomy): domain Eukaryota; kingdom Viridiplantae; phylum Streptophyta; class Magnoliopsida; order Malpighiales; family Rhizophoraceae; genus Rhizophora; species Rhizophora mangle. The sequence continues at coordinate 729,079 of JBAPLJ010000186.1, forward strand.
AGCTCGAGTTCTATTGACCTTGCCACTGTCAAAAAATTGGCACTTCCCTTTCTTAGATTGAAAACAGTTATCATGTGGAGTCCTTGGAGGAGGAAGAGAGCACTCATATCTTCCTCTATGTCGTTGTATGGGATAAGCTGCCAAGGATTTCAAGCTTTTTTTATCTGAATGAAGGATTGGGGAAAGAGAGAATCCAGAAACAAAGCCATTAGCCATCTGCTTATGTAACTTTTGGTAGAAGATGCTGCCCTGTGCATATCGTGCAGCAACAATGTCTGACCTTCCTCCTTTAACATGTAAAATAGCTTGGTCCATTTGCCAAGCATTGCCTGCCAATATAAGAATTGTAAAATTAAACTCCCATATAGGTGTGTCACAACATCCCAACAATTTTTGATTAGTTAACCGTATAAGAATCTAACCACTAGGTATTGTCTAATAGCCACCAAGCATAAAATTTTAGGGTGAGATCTACTTTCAAACATCAAACCTCATTCATAATTACATTCCCTTTTCAATTCAATTAGACCCCCCCCAAAAAAAACAAAAAAGTTAAAATACATTGTTGAAAAGACGGGCTTAACTTGGAACGACTAAAAAAGGTTGAAATACACCCCTCCCCAAAATACAAAAAAAAAACAAAAAAACTAAAATGACCAAGAAAGTTAAAGAAGCTTCAAGATAGGAAAACCCAAATTTGTTCGGCCTCGAGGAAATTGTTAATTGCCCCCCTTTTTGTTTTTTTTTTTTTAGTTGTGCTTCTTATTTAATTATAATAGACGAAATAGAATCGCTTTCTGACACAATATTATGCTGGTGGTAACGGATCTCACCATCCATGCATCCTGTTGAAATTGAAGAGTAAACTAATGGCGCTAGAAGATTCATAGTCGCAAAATGCAACTCAAAAATATAAAGAAAATTTCCACTGGTCAAAAATTCTTGGCAGCAGATAAAATCTACAAACAATTGCATGCAACTCCAACGAAATGCAGCTACGTATCTTCCTCAAAACAATACATATATATAGAGAAAAAAAAAAAAGAAAGAATAAAGAAAATAAAAGACACTTTAGAAGAGGATTCATAGAAAACAAAAGTGAAGCATACAGAAATTCACACTCAAAATTGTAGTTAGCAATTTGTACCCGAGGCGATGAAAAAACCGAAGTTCTGGCTTGAAAGCAAGCTACCGATAGCCATTACTTTGCTGCAAAGCTGAAGCTGAGAACTACTTACGCCATTTGAGGATTAATTCATCAACAGCTTCAATTTGTAGCCTCTCTCTCTCTCTCTCTCTCTCTCTATGAACCTCTGCTATCCAAATCCAGGGATGATAAACAGGTAAATTTTTCTTTTTGTTTTTTTTTTTTTTTTTGTCTCCAAGCTAATTTTCTGAAGCAGGTACCTAGTGGTGTTCACAAACCCAGAGAAGCTGGGTCTATCGCTTGACACGTACATTGCCATCCTCGTCCACCAAAAAGGAAAGCAAAATTGGGGGCGGCTTGGGCTTTGTAAATAAAACGTAAAGAATGGGTATTTTTGAAAAGGAAAATCATATATAAAATAATATAATATATATAATATTTTATATAATATAAAAATATTATATATATAATTTAGATATATTTATATGTTCAGTATTTATGTTGCCATTTTTTTATTAAAAATTCTTAAATTATTACATTTTATTGTAAAAATTGTACTTAGATGAGTGACAATTATTTTGAAAATTATTATATAATTAGATCATGTTAAAATTATAATCTAAATTACTAAATTACATAATTATATAATTTTAAATTTTTTAAATAATATGATTCACATAATTTTTTTAATAAGATTATAAATTTATATACTTAAATTTATTTTTAAAAAAATAATTTAAAATAATTTATTAATAAAAATATATCATTTATTATTATTTGATATCATTAAAATAATAAAATTATTTATATTTTTTTTATTTATGATAATTATACTAAAAGAATAGCAAATATAATTAATAATATTATATTAAAAATTTTTTGATTAACATAAAAAAATATTAAAATCAAAAACTTTGTATATAGTTATATACTAACAAATAGTTTGACATATTTTGTAAGCTTTTTATTTTATTTATTAAAAGTTAAATGTTAATTTTATTATACTTTTAAATTAATATTAAAAAATGTTATTAAATAATTAATAATAATAATAATAATAATAATATATAATACTAAATTATTTAATAGTTTATATTTTTTATTTCATTATATTATATAAATTTTTATAATGATTAATTAGATAAATAATATTTTTTTTTGATTAATTTTTTTAGCTAGATATTATTATTTCAAAGTTAACATATTTGAATTAAAGTGATTAAAAAGTGGTGGATTGATATTAAATTTTTTAATGATAATTGTTATTATTATACTTTTATTTTTTTTTTATTTTATAAATTTTTTAATAATAATTAATGAAATAAATATAATTATACTCCACTAAGTTATTTTTTTTAATTGTATGATTTAAAATATTTGTATTTCAAAGTTATAATATAAAAAGATAATTAAATATATGATAAAATTTTAATTATATTAAAATATTAAAAAAATTTATAATTAACTATTAAGTTATTTTCAAAAATTATAAATTATAGGAATCTAATGCAAAAAAAAAAAAAATTAAAATTAAGTAAAAGTAAAAGTCATTATATAAGTTTTTTTTATTTAAAAAATTATTCATAATCATCATTTTTCTTTTAATTTTGATAATACTATACACATAAAATATAAATATATAAACATATTATATCATTTAACTACATATGATGAAATATAATAATAAAAAAATGACAATTTCGATTGAAATTTTTAACTATATAGTCTATTATTTTTAAATTTTTTATTAATCAAAACTTGAAAATATCATATTTTCATTTTATTGATTCTTAACTTGATGCATTGACTAAAATTATATTATTGAGTTATATACTATTTTGTTAACTTATAATTACTTTTTCTATCATTTTAAGTAGAATCTTATAAGTTTACAATTTGATTTTACGATTCAATCTTGAATACTATAAATATTTAAAATAGAATTTTAATTTTAATAAACCAGAGTTAGATAAAATTCTTTTCTCCTAAATTTTCTTTTCATAAAAATAAATAAAATAAAAATATCAACAAATAATTTGATAAATATTAAAATATCATTATAAATGATTAATCAAAGACAATGAACTTGTTCCAAGTATCTTTTTTTTTTTTCTTATTTTTCATTTAGGTACAAATAAGTAGCATAAGCACTAATAATACCTATTAGATAGACTTGCTCCATTACAATCATTGCACAAAATAAAGAACATTTTCTTTAAAGTTGCCATCACTCCTAAATATGAGCCTAAACACTAGGCCTTTGGCAATCTTGACTTAGTGCAGCATTGGATAATCCAAAAGAAGCCCTGAACCCCATAATTAAAGCTTAAAATCAAGCCTTTTTGGATGATTATTTATATTTAAGACAGACATTGTTTGAACCTCAGCTAATGTAATTCAAACCCTTTTAACACTACATTTAATTCACATACATATTACCTTTAATCTTGAAAATGACTATAATATTAATGAATTATAACTCATCCTTATTGATAATAGTGCTTTAATTTTATGTTATATATTTGCACATTACAAGGTTAAGATTAAAAGAATTTGGTGTCAATGTATAATATCATGTTCCCCTCCAAGTCCACAACCCACATTTATCATTTAATCCTTATGGCAAATCTCTAAATTAGCAATTAAAAATAATCTATTTGGGAAGCTTAGGCTTTTGTAAGACATATCTGTTCACTTAAATAAGATTATAAACATGAGTACTTCTAACTCCGATCTCTGTTTTTAGTTTCAAAATAGGAGAGGCAGGATCCTTGGACAAAATTAAATTCCCTTTGATATTTATTTTGCTATACTCTTATACACAAGTGTCCATCACATTTCACAATATCTCCATGCCTCTCCCATTAATTTAACCCATTTAAACTAAATAGTTTGATATATTACGTCCAAGCACTAACTTCCATATAAATTAAAAGTAAAGAAGTTTTTTGGAACCTCGAGTTTTATAAACAAAATATACTCTTAGTAATTTTTTTATATGATAATCAAGGTATTTAAAACTTGAGGTTTGATTATTTTTCTAAGGGATGCTAACCACCTTGCCTTTATGTACTTAAACCACGACCAAAGATTACACTCTTTAAATTTTATAATAAAAAATATTACACTTATGATCCCCTTAAATTGCAAAAGGTTAATTTACCATTCTTTGTAAGGTGAATAAAAGCCTAAAAGCCTTACATTCCTTTGACAAGAAGTTATACAAATTTGAACCCTTATGATGACTTAATTATAATACAAGTCTAATATTCCATATCTTACTTAAGTAGAGGAAACAATCACTTGCTATAGGAAGCATCTTTGTCAAAACCATCATATATCCTTTTTACACCATAAACCAAACTTGCCAAACCATCATTGTATAGCCAAACTTGTTGGTGAGAGAAAGATTGTTGCTATTTTGTTCTATCAAATTCAAACACTAATGTTGATAAAATCTCTCACAAGATTGACCAAGTAGATGTAGCTACATATTAGTGTCTAGGCACGTATCTAGGCATTATAATTGATAGATCTTAAAATCTTAAGATATGAAGACATTCCTAAACTATTATAAAAAGATCAATTTAAGAACCCTTATCCTTTTTTGCACATCTAGGCAAAGAGATAATACCAACAGACAAAATTTTGTATTAGTATAAAAAAGAAATTCATTATGTTACCTAACTTAACAATCAAGACATCCATCAATCTACTTAACAAGCAAACATTACCACTTTAAAGATGTAGTGATATGTATTTTATGGAAAATGAGAGATGTAAGGAGGCATATGTGGCATGATGTCATGTTCATGTGTGATACAAATTTTATTAGGAATAAGTTGGTTGTAGTAAGTTGCAAAAACTATGTCACTAATTCAAGGTTATCCAATGGTCATAACCTAAACATTCTTTGCTTCATGATTAACCAGAACAAACAAATATTTTTAGTCCTATAGTAATTATAAATGTTGCTAATTTTGTATAATATTACTATTAAATCAAATCCATAAAAGGCAACCATAGCCCCTCCCATTGAATGCCTTAACACCATTATGTCAGGATCTGTATAATATTTTTTGCTCTTTGGATAACATTTGGAGCCTAGGGGTAGATTGTTGTATTTTGGTAAGTAGAATAAAATTTATGGTTCACTTATGATAATTCAAAAGTTAAGTGAATAGTTAAACAAAAGGGGAAAATAAATTCAAATCATCCACTTTAGATAAAAAAATTCACAGGGTCATAGTGACTTTTCTAAAATGCAAACCATTACATTAAGCATGCCAAAATAATTTAGGTCAAGTTGTTTCCTATGTAAGTGTTTAATCCAATTCTGAATGTTATAAAAAAGTTATTAATCAATTAAAAAAAAAGTGATTAAAGTATCTTAGAAACAAATATCAAGTAGAGAAAAAGCAAGTTTTGTGTAGGTGGAATTATATCCTCATTTGACTTTTCTTATACTTTATCTGCATCCAACTATAACCTTAATAAAAGGTCATGTTGTCATAAGAACTAGATAAGAATTAACCAATAAAGATGCATTACACATAAGCAAAAGGCATCATAAAGTTTGTAGATCATAAATACAATAGTGAACACTTGTTGAAAGGTTGTTCTTAGGTGGTGCCAACAAGAATAGCTTAGTTGAGAATGATAATAGATTTTTGTGGGTATGTTGAACCATAAGGTTTTAAGAAGAAACATTAGTCAAATCCCTTTTTTTTTTTAATGACAAAGTTCAAACTTTTTTTTCTCTATTGTTTAGGATATAATATGAAATTAAGAAAAAAAACCATGTATATTACATTAAGGTATGCAATTAAACAATATACCTATATTCTTGAGTTCTACAAAAGGCAATGATAATAACATTGAGATCTTTTGTCACTCTAACAAATCCTTACCAATAGATTAGCCATATTAAGTTATAGGAAGTATAGTGCCAATAAATTATTTATTTCATTATGTAATGTAAGCTTAATAAAAAAGAAAAAATTAAGAATTCAATTTTTTTAAATAAGATTACAATAGTACTTATAAAATGCACCAATAAGCAGTGCTAAACATTAATAATGAGATATATAATCTTAAATCCTTGTTTTGATTTAGAAAATTGTCAAACTAATAATAATAAAAACAAAGATAATTCAAAAAAATGTGAAGTTAAGATTCCAACATTAATCAAGTTCACATATTAGAAAGCAAGTTCACAAGGGTTCTTTTTAAAACAATGATGTTAATACTTTAAGTATCCAAAATTAATCATTTAGGAAGTTGAGTATTCAGAAAATCAACCTTAAGCTTAATCAATTAAATGGTGAAGGAATAAAATAGAAGGAAGAAGAGAAAAGAAGTTGTTACATAGAGATGGGGAATGGGAGGCTATTTTAAGTGATTGAAATTGTATCACAAATTACACACATATCATTCATGCTTCACCTCCTATCTATATATATTGATTAGATATTAATTACAAAGATAGTTTTAAGAGCTAGATAAGGCTAAAATTGAAAAATAGTATGAAAATGAAATAAAATTGCTTCTGACAATGAAAGTCCATTTTCCCTCCTTGCATCCTCTATAACAGTAACATGATCAATTGTCAATTATTATCTGCATCATAAGCTACCACATGTCCTCTTCCTTGGCCTTTATTTTCTCTACAACAAACCTTTCCTTAGGTTAAGTACTTCTTATGGAGATCATAGTAATATTCCCAAGGTAGAGTAACATCGTATACCACTAGATTAGAACTTGGGTGACAATTTTGTTAGCACATTTAACAATTTGGTGATCCAAGATTGCTAAAGGAATAACTTTTGTTAGGAGGTTTAAAATCTCTGGTAACAACTTCAAAGTGTAGTTAGCATGGCTAAACTTTGCCTTAAGCTAGAATATATAGAAAACAAGATGAATCTTAGACTAAGATAGTATTATTAGTTAGTATATCACCCTACCTACCTTAGCAAGAATTTGATAAGAGCCAAAGAATTTGCCAACAAGTTTCTAAGAAAGGCGTTGCATCAAGGAGTGTTGTCAATAAATTTGAAGTTTAAGGAAAACATAGTCCCTTACCTGAAACTACTTAATTGAATAATATTTGTTGACCTATTGTTTCAAGTAGTTTTATGCTTTAGTGAGATAGTATTGTAACAAATGAACAATGATCTCCTTAAGATAAAGCTACTTATTAATCAAAGTAATTGTAGAATCTCCTAAAATGTAGGGAAGATGTTAAATGGAGGAGGGGTAACCATATAAAGCCTTAAATGGTGTCATATGAATGTTGAAATGGAAATACCACCATTATACTAATGACAACCATAAGCTCTAATGATGAGGATAGGCACTGATAGCAAAGCTCAAACATGTTTTGAGACATTGATTGATGACTTTGGTATAACAATAACTCTCATGATGATAGGTGGTGGAGAAATTAATACGAACACCTTAAAGGTGAAAGAGATTTTGCTAGAAATTGCTTAAAAAGATTGAGTCCATATCCCTACTGTTTTGTTCTCATAGGTTATGAAGTTTGCAAACATTGTCTAAGAAAGCTTTAGCAACAATATTGGTCATGAATGGGAGGGTCAAATTAACAAAGCGCTTGTATTTGTTTGGACAATCAATAATTACTAGGATGTCCCTTCCTACACTTTACAACATCCCATCAATAAAGTCCATGGTAATACTTTACCACATGTTGTTTGGAGTGAGAAGTGGTTGTAGTAGCCCCAGAGAGCAATGTGATCAAATTTACAATGTTGACACACATTGCATTCCTTGATATAATTTTGGACATCTTTATTGAAACACCTTTAAAAAAACAAGTAACTCATCTTCTTGATAGCATCATAAATTCCTACATGCCTATCATTGACTCCTTCATGCCAAGTATTAATGATTGAATGGTGTGGCTTAGAATTAGCTCCAACAATTAGCTAACCCTTCCATTTTAGTAGTCCATTTTACTTAATTCATAAAGAGATTTGGTTAATTGCTCTTGCTACAATTTAGTTAAGAGGAATGCCAAGTTTGTATCCTACTTTTATATTTTTTTAATGTTCTCCAAAAGTGGTGTAACTACGACAGAAACAACCATTGATAGGAGCTTATTACAACTTATATGAGAGAGAGCATTGACAATCACATTTTCTTTCCCCTAATGATGACTAATCTCGTAGTCAAAGCTAAGTAGTTTAGGCAACCACTTGAATTGCTTTGATGTGGAAAGCTTCTAACCCAAAAAGTATTTTAAACTATGATGGTTTGTCCAAATTTTAAAATGTTAGTCTCAAAGTTAATGTTTCCATTTGGTCACATCATGAACAATAACAAGCATTTCTCACTTATAAACAAAGAGTTATTGGTGGTAGGGAGTGAATACCTCACTAATATATATGATGGGGTGGTTGTCTTGAGAAAGAAGAAAGAACGACTCCCATACTTGTGCTAAAGGTATCTCTTTCAATAATGAATTCTCACAAAAATCTGGCATGGTTAGAATAAGGGTAATGATTATACTTATCTTTAATTGCAAAAAAGCATCATTAGTTAATCTCATATAAATGCAAACAAATGGTCAATAGTAACTAATAAGGCCAAAGAACCCATGTAGCTGCTTAGGATTAATAGGTTGAGGCCAATGTAAGATTGCTTTAATATTTTTGGAATCTATTGCCACTCTACCCATCAAAATAACATGTCCAAGATATTCTACCTCTTTTTTAGCCAAAAAAACATTTTTTTTTATGTTTAACATAAAGCTTGCTTTGTTATGGTAATTATAAGGTTTTGTTGTAGGTGATAAAGGTATCATTCCAAGTTTTACTATAAACAAGAATATTATTGAAGAAGACTAGTATAAAATTTCAAAGGAATGACTTAAGGACATCACTCATTAGACTTTAAAAGGTTAATGGTGTGTTGGTTAACATGGATGGCAGTAATAAGAATTCATAATATCCCTTATGGGTCCTAAATGTCATTTTGGGCACATCAGCCAGGTGTTTCCAAATTTGGTGGTATCTTGGTTGAAGATTCATTTTGGAAAGTGAAATTGCCCTTCCCAATACACTAAGTAACTCATCAATATGTGGAATTGAGAATTTATCATTAATTGTGATGTTGTTCAGTACTTTGTAATCCATACAAAACCACCATGAATCATCTTTCTTCTTTACCAAAAGGACAAGGGAAGAAAATGAGCCAGTGCTACTATGGACGAGGTCAGCGTCCTTCATCTCCTTTACCATGGTTTCAATGATGATCTTGTAGAAGGTTGTGTATCGATAGGGTCAGATATTAATGGGTTGGGCTCCTTTCTTTAAGGATGATCCTATCACCATGTAAATGTGTGTACGAAAGATTATTGGGCTCAGTAAAGTTATCAAAAAATTCCTTTGAGAGAGCTTATAGGGATGAGTCATTGGGCCTGACTATTGGATCATCCAAAACAATGGCATGGCTCATCATCTTAAGGTTCCACTCCAAATCTAAGCTACAAAGTTGCATAAAGGCCAATTGGGATGAATGGACCAAGGCATTTGATAGACCATTGTCCCTTACCCGTTTGTTCATTAGCACGCCCACATCACATAAGACATGCTTCCTATTGTTAGTGGTGAACTCTATATGTGAATGCTTGAAACTCAAGCAAATATCTCCTATCTCAGAATTTAAGAAATTCTGTGTACTTTTGGATCAATGAGTTTGTAAAGAGTTTGAGAGTGAATGTAGATCATAATACACAAGGCATGACAAGAGTTTATGTTGATTCTAGTGATCACATGCATAGAAATATGCAATTGCTCCTTCACACTCTATTCTATTTTTGGAAATTCTTGAGTCTTACGTTTACCTTCCTTAGTGTCATCCCTCATTTCGATTAGAAATAGGTTTCTCTAATAGTATTTATTTTCAAGTAAAGCATAAGTTTGGCTACGTTTCTATTTTTTTTAGTTAATTTGAGAATTTTAAAATTTAAATTTGTCTTAAAATAATTAAATGAAATTAAAATTGATTGATTAACCAAATTTAAATTTTTAACTATTATATTACTTAATTTAAATGGAATGATAACAAATATTTATGTTGTCAGTTATAGTTAAATTTAGAATTAAGGTTTTGTTATTTTTGTATTCTACTTAATTTAGAATTTTTAAACAAAATAAAATTTAATAAATTTCTAAAATAAATAAAATTTATTAATATTATGAGAATTAAAAATTTTTTTGCCAAATAGTAAAATAATAACTAAAACTTAAATTGTATTTATTTTTTTTTCCTTAATGAATAAAAAGACACCACATAAGTAAAATTGTAAATAAAAAAAATTATTTAATTGAGAAAATTAATATTTGAAATTAAGAAAATTGATATTTGAAATTAAGAAATATAATTAAGAAAAAAAAATGAATAATAATGTAAGTTAAACATTCATACTTTTATAATGTTAAAAAAAAGATAGTTAGATATATATTAAAATTTTAATTTGATTTATATATTAAGAAAATCTACAAATTAACTACTAATTAATATTAAATACTAAAAATTATAAGGATTTATTAAAAAACTCTTAAATTAAGTAAACATCATTATATAAGTAAAATTGACAATATAATGAAAAATAATTAAATTTTCTTTTTTTAATTTTAATATATATTAAAATCTTAATTCTATTTATATATTAAGAAAATTTACAAATTAACTACTAATTAATATTAAATACTAAAAATTATAGGGACTTATTAAGAAAATCTCAAATTAAGTAAATATCATTATATAAGTAAAATTGATAACGTAATAAAAAATAATTAATTTTTTTAGTTTTTTAATAATATATATTTACATTAATATTATACTAATATAATATGTCAATTTAATTATATTCATTAATAAATTTATTTGTATTTATATTTTATTTAAAAATAAAAAGAAAAAAAATACTATAATTATTAAACTATATTAACTTTTATAATTAATTGAATTAAAAAAATATTTAGTTAAATTAAATTAATTTTAAAGTTTCTTTAAATTTTTTTTTAAAAAGGAGAAATTTGAAGTTTTTTTTTTAATTTTCTTCCATTAAAAAAAATTAAGAGTAATTTTTTTATTGATAAAATAGGTCAATTTGATTTTTTTTAAGAAAAAAAGAAAATTTTAGAATAATTTTTTTAAATTTTTTTGTTAAAAAATTTTGTAATTATAAAAAGTTAATTACAATATATATATATATATATATATATATATTGTTTATTATATCTCTCTAATAATTTGTTTATTTATATATCTTAATATATTCGCATATTCCTCATTCCTTTTTGACTCCTTTTAAGATTGCAATTTTCTTTTTCGGCTGATGAACAAATTTGTAAATTTGCTCTTGAACGATCATTTGGCTCGTAGAGGCCCACCAAGACCTACTCAAGACTTCGACGAATGAATTCGGGACACGAAAGATGCGCCCAACGACCCAGAAACAATATGTGTTTGATATTTAAGGCATATTAATTATAAACTTTACGGCTCAAATTTAGATTTTTTTTTTTTAATTTGATATTTTGATTCAATGTATTCACCCCCAGATTGCTATGTATCAAATCAGTAACATGTCAATGTGCTTGTTTATAAATTTTCATTTATTTTAGAAAAGGTATTACTTTTGAAATTTAAATTTAGATTAATAAGAAGAAAGGTCGAATGAAAATCCGGTGTGACGAGATAAACAATCGAAACAATGAATTTTCCTACACAATCAATTCATTGGGGAAGCTCTATGAGGTACAAAAGGGCGCTCATCCGAGAGTGCAGGGGGTCATTGGCCCATCATACAAAAGAGTAGGACAGTATCCAACCAAACTCAATCCCAGGTACCAGACCTTATGATTGAATGATTTCAGGGCGGAACGAAGCGGTTGTCTTATTACATCCTGATGGAGATTTGAATGGAGACGATTTATCAACTACAACTTCTGAAATTTAGCATTCATCATACATACATTCAGACACATACATGTATATATATAATATACATATATCACGTGATCAACAACATCCATGACGTTATGCAGTTTTACATTAAAAAAAAAATCCAGGTCTGAAGCAAGTCTACATACGGAGACATACCCTCCAAACATTTTTCAGAATAAACACCCAACTTCCTGACTGTGTTCCTCTTATGGTAAATCAGAAACAATTACCTTTTATTATCATATTCCAGAATTGCAAGTCCACCCCAATCTATTTTTTAGCATTGTATAACGACTCCACCTTTCCATCGTTCCCTCCAAGCAGCAGGTACTTGTCCTTCCTAGTCAGTGAAGTGCACTCAAATCCCAGTACATCGCCCAACGCCTTCTGCACATAATTGGCCACCTCGATTGCCGATTTCCCTCCCGCCTTAACTGTCATATGTTCCGGCAAACGATCAAGGAACGTTAGCTCATACGTTGGCAGTGGGTTCATGAAAAAATAATAAGGGTCCCAGAATTTGACTCCCCGCACGGTCGTGCCATAAAACATGTTTTGCTTGCAATTCATGGCCACGGGCACTATCCTATCACTCATCTCTGCGAAAAGTGCACTGAATCGCAGCAAGAATTCCTCGCGGCACGTAGTTCCCTCCGGGCACACCACAAGATCACCATTTTGGAGTAAGGCTGAGATTTGAGCCGCATCAGCCGCACGATCACGCGTCAGAGCGATGGCTGGGATTGGTGACAGGAATCTGGAGAGGCGACTTACACTGTATGTCACACACGAGACTTTGCGTCCGAGTGCTATTGCGACCACGATAGGATCCAGGGCGGTGCGGTGATTGCACACGTACAGGTTTCCAGGGGTCCCAGGTGAAGGGGCAGGAGGTGGGGTCCCCCGGATCACCAGGTGGATGCCAAGCATCTCGTATGTGTAGCGTACGAGGCGTTCAGGCAGCGGGAGATTGAAGTATACGCGAATCAGAGAGAGGATGAATCCAAATGGCAGCCAAAGATAAGTGACGATGGCGTTCAGGGGGTCCGGGCGCTGCACCAAGCGGCCATCGTGGAAGATTATGCGACTTTTCAGACGATCCAGCGGTGCTCTGGCCGCTGACTTGCTACGATGCACCATGTAGCCCTCCTGTTCATCATAGTTCATGAAGATTTCAACAACAAACTTCAAGCGATAATGTAATTCCGATTCAATTAGCCGAAAAGCTGCTGACCAATTAAATTTACATTTTTGCTAAATAAATAAACAAACAAATAAATAAATTTTATAACTTTGGAGGGGCATAAAAATAACAGGACACCATAAAGGAAACAGTTGGATGGATTTTAGAAGCCAATGAGTTAGTAAAATGCCAGGTGACCATTTAATGGTTATCATTCAATAAATTGTCGGCTGTGTTGAAAGCGAGTGGGCTTTCATCCCCTCGTTTAATTGTTGTCGTTGCAAAACATGGCTGTATCTTTCGTACTTTCAATGGACCACCAAATTTCCAACTAATTGCGAGGCGTGTAATGAGATGCTGTTGTAAATAGTTAAGACTGTGGGTCCCGTAGAATTAAAAAAATCAACCACCCGTCGACTTCCTTGCTTCTAGCTCTTTCACAGTCTCCTCCCATTTGGATCGCGTTGTCAATTTACGGAAATGAAGAACACGCATCCAATTTAACATTATAATACGTTTCTCCAAAATAATACGTCAAGATTGGCATGTTTTTCTTGGTGCGATTGACGCAATAGCCAAGGGTAGCGACTGATTGGCACGAATGATATCAACGAAGAGTCACCCTTAAGAAAAGAATATTTATGAAAAGACCGAGCTTGCAAATGACATGAAATCATGCGATTCAGTGATTGATTGGAACGGTGAAAGCAGTTTTAAGTGACCCCTAAAGATTTTTATGGAAAGACAAACCTTGCATATGGACATGAAATCATGATCCGTCTCGCGGTCTCCAATTCCAAGATCCGGAGCTTCCTCTCCGAACTCTTTTTGAATCGCCAACTTCTTCCATTTGCCGACCAAAACGCCGGGGCTCTTCACAAATCCGGTGGCCCTCTTAGACTTTGGGTTGACTTCGATCTCCGTGCCCAGAACCTTGTCTCCCCCGAGAAAGTCCGTCACAAATGGCTCGACCATGATCGTCGGATTTGCCGTCACCACCACCTTTCTCTTGCACCGGTCGAACACATCGAAGCTCTCCGATCTCACATCCGCCGCATAAAACCTAACACCGCCACAGCGAATTGGCATATTGACAAAGCTAAATTTTAGTAATTAACGACCATAAAGAAAACAGCTGGATTAAAACAGGTAGTTGGAAACCACTAGAAGAGCGGTCCCCATTCACATGAACCTCCCGCCACTCGAAACGAGCAGCCTCCCTTCAGGACTGCCGTTTCGAGCCCGCTATACATGTGGGATCAACAAGCTTTTACGTTATTTTCAAAAAAGACTTCGGATTTTTCATAAATTACTGTCTCTGAGACCTAAATGTCACAAGATTTAACTTATGGTATTGCGGCTTTTGCCTCGTTGCAAGAACTGTCACTCTAGTTGCAAACTCTCAGTCAACACATTGACAACAAACGTAACAAGTTGAGTTTTATGCTTGTTGAACATCCCTTTCTTTAAGCAAATGAAAATCAAGAAAGCTAAGTAGATTAATCTTCCCCAATTCAGTGGAAAAAAGAAATGGAAGTTTTGGCTCATTACCTTGGAAGAACTGCGCGTGAAGCGAGTTCGATGTCGCGGACCTTTAGTCCAGCGAAGGAGATGAAGATGAGGATTTGGATCCCCATGGCTTCAGATATAAAGAAATAGGAGACTATCACGAGAGGCAACGAGAGAAGCAACACCAGTCCCCGCAAGAGGCTACCGGCTTCGATCGCCACCAGCATGAAGTACGGGAAGGAACTGCTGGACACGAGGAGCGTGCCGTCAAGGTCGGCCGCTATCGACCGATACGTCGAGCCACTGCACGACGTTATCGGTGGGAATTTTGGAGACTGTTTCGGTGACTTCATGTTTTCCGCTGCTGCCCTTTGCTGGGATGCAGAGACTGAGAGACCAATAATCAATTAGTGGGAGGGAGTAGGAGAGGGAACGGCCGGGTTTTAAATGAGGGCGTTGGGCAGAAAATTGCCCCAACTGGTACGCTTCCCCCTCCTTTGACAGACAGCTGGAGATGCCCCTCGCTCCCCCACTTCTTCATTATTTATTTTTTTTTTTTTGGGCAAATTGGCGAATTTGCCCTCGTCATTTTTCCATTAATCGGTACGGTAATTAATATCGCGAATTAGGATTATACTATACTAGAAAATCTCATGACTACATCCCACAAAAATACATAAAATCTGCATTTCCATGATTAATTTGATAGTGATAATAGTAAAAATAAAGTTATTCAAAGAATCAAACATGAACATTTTCTTGATTTTTTTCAGTCGTTCTAAATTTTCACCTCCAATCTTTCCCTTTATAACCAACCGTAGAATAAAGCTGTGTGATAGTTGTTTCATAAGGCGAAAGGTTCAAATTAATAATAATATTAACTGCTGAAGTTCTAGAAATGTTTTGAGGAAAACATGGCACGAGGGCTCTATTTATTGCTAATCTTCTCGCTTTGTTTGACAGTGTTACGGCAGTGCACCTAACACGGCTTATCAATTAATTGCCTTCGCCTGGAAAGATGTAACGGGACCATAATTTCTGAACCAATTCATTCAACTATTTGGTTGGATGGTAGCTGAACTACTCGGAGCTGCAATCCTAGAGTGGTTCCCAAGGCCTAGGCTTTTCGGGCACAACCCCTTTTGATATAATGTTTATGCTTAAATTATTAATAATCACTTTACTTACGCCATCAAACTTTTATTAATATTTTAATTTTGTTGTTAATTACATTTTAACGTTATTTACCATATTTTAAAATTATTTAAAATTATTTTTATTTTTTATCAATAATAATTATTTTTTATTATATATATATAAATTATTATTAATATGTTAATTTATTAATAATAAATTTAAAATAAATTATATTTTAATTTAAAATATAAATTAAAATATTATGTTATTATATAAAAATTTATAACTTTTAGTGAAAATGCATCTAATAATAATGTTAATATTAACATTAACATTGATATTCACATATCAATTATTGGTATAAAAAAAATTCTTCTCTTTTTTTTCTTTTTTCTAATTTGTGTCATCCAAAATTGAGAACCATTTTTTTTCTCTCCTTATTTCTTTCATTTTTTTATAGGTTTGTCAATCTCTCCCTCCCTTCCTTTCTCTACCTTGACGTCTCTCCTTTTCTTTATTCAATCTTTAACTCTCTCTTCATGTTTATCTCTCTTTTTGTTGTCTCTCTCTCACTTTTTTTATTTTATAATTTTGTAAATCAATTTAACTCTAGGGTTCTTGAACTCATATACCTAGAGATCAAGAACCCTAGAGAGAGACAACAAAAAGAGAGATAACCAGTTTGCACTCAAAACACATTTCATAAACAACCTATACAACCATATGCTTGCAATCATTCTAAATTTTCACCACTTAATATAGGTGTAATACAAAAATCAAAAGAACTTTCACAGGTTGTAACGGGACCATAGGTTGTAATGCATTGGATAGGTAAAAATGAGGGATGAACAAACTGCAATGTCATTCCAAGGTAAGGAAAAGAGAGGAGAGGGATAAAAGATTATTGAAGGAAGTGCTCTTAACCTAAAGGTGAAGGTTTTCCACAATGCAAACAATATCAAACAAAACATTCTTCTCGCTGTTTTACCTTTCTTCTAACACCCACTCAACTCTTTCAATCATTTTGATTCTCTTTTTCCTTTCCTATTGAAAACATATCAAAATGATGATTCTTAGTTGGGTTCTCATAATTTTTTTTTCCTTTTTCAGAATGCTTTTGTTTGTTTGTTTGTTTATGTTTTTTTTTTTTTTACATTTTGCATACCCCACACAATTGCAATCCCTCCACCACACTTAAATCTTAATTGTCCTCAAGCATATGAAAGGGACTCCCCCACATTTAAATCAAAAGCTCTTTTTACAGTGTCTAAGGGTGTTAATTATGAACGTATAATGGTTAAGAACAAACAAGCTTAAGGCTCAATAAGGCTAACAATGGTCATAATCTATAAGGGGTGGCTTATTTAACCTAAACTTAGGAAGAAAAAGATGTCTTTATCATTTTCATGCATACAAATGTCATATGAATTTGATAAAGAATGAGAGCAAGTTTTAGTGTGCAAAGTTCCTAAGAGTAGACACTCATGAAAGAATGATGAGAATGACATGTGATGTAATCCATTCAATTAGGCTCAAATATCCTCACCCAATTTCCATCTACCAATGTGTCCAAGCAACCTAATATCTAGCTCCTAGCATGCTCATTCCATGATGGGACTCACTCAAACCAATAAATGTCATGAGATATAAGTATGCCATTTGCTGTTTAATAGTTTTTCATTAGCCTAAGTCATCAACTATCATGGCAACTATCTGAAAAATTTTATTCATGAACATTAATGAAATTACCATGTAGCTATCCTTATTTAATGCAAGCAAACACCTACAACTAAAAGAAAATGATAAGATTAAAAAGCTTATCAAGGTGTTGGGTAGTGTACATCTAGCAAGCACAATTCCTCTCCTGGTGGTTCTTCATGGTTGAGTGCTTAATGGAAGTGCTTGAGCCTATGGCCATTCACTGTGAACCTTCTCTTTAATGTTGGTTCTTCCACTTGTACAGTACCATAAGGATACACATAAGTAACCAAAAAAAGTCCTTCCCAATGAGAATGTAACTTACTTGACATGAACTTAAGCCTTGAATTGTAGAGAAGAACTCATTGCCTAGGCTTAAATATCCTATAGTGAATCACTTGGTCATGCAGCCGCTTTATCCTCTCCTTGTAAATTCAAGCATTTTTATAAGCCTCCATTCATATCTCCTCAAGCTCTTGAAGTTATAACTTCCTTTTAGCTCCCATTCGGACTAGATCTAAGTTGCAATGCTTAACTGCCTAATATGCTTTATGTTCAATTTCCACCGACAAGTAACATGCCTCTCCATAGACTATTTAGTAAGAGGACATATCGATTAGGGTTTTGTAAGCAATGTGGTATGCCTATAATGCTTCCTCTAGCCATGCACTCCAATCCTTCCGGTTCGGTTAAACCATTTTTTTTGAGTATTCTTTAGATTTCTAGATTGGAGACCTCGGCTTGACCATTTGTCTGTGGGTGATAAGGGTGGAGATCTTGTGGAATAAGCCATATTTTTTCAACCAAGCTTTTACTTGTCAATTACAAAAATGGGATCCTTGATATTAGATGATAACTTGTGGAACTCTTAATTTACAAATAATCTATAAATGGACAAAACTTGCCACTACTTTGGCATCATCAATTTAGGTAGCTTTAGCCTCTACCCACTTAGAAACATAATCAACCATTGAAAGAATGTAAATATAATTGAATGAAATTAGGAATGGTCCCATAAAGTCTATACCCCAAACATCAAAAACTTCATAAAACAACAATGGTTCTTGGGTCATCTCTTGCCTACATGATAAATTCATAGTTCGTTGACATTGGTCACATGTTTTACAAAAAACATGGGCATCACAAAATAAAGTCGACTAATAAAGACCTGAATCTAGCACTTTCATAGAGATTTTAAAAGAACCAAAATGGTCGCCACATGCTCTAGAATGAGAGAACTTAAAGATAGACTTATGTTCATGCTTAGGCACATATCTCCTAATGATGCTATCACTACAAAATTTCCAAAGGTAAGGATCATCCCAAACATAATATTTGGACTCACTTCAAAGCTTGTCTGCTTGATGCTTAGAAAAATCATAAGGGATTACCCTAGCAACTAGGAAGTTAGCAAAGTCAGCATACTATGGAGTGTGTTAATGTCGGGACATACCATGGATTTGTAACAGATGATTATTCGAGAAGTCATCTTGAATGGGAAGGGGTTTTGAACTCCCTTCAATCCAACTGAGATGATCAGCCACCAAATTCTTAGCTCTGCTTTTATCCTTAGCCTTAACATTGAACTCTTGGAGTAATAACATCTATGGGATTAGTTGTGGCTTCATGTTGAGTTTTTTCAAGAGATATTTAAGCGCTGCATGATTAGAAAAAACTACAACTTTAAAATCAAGTAAATAAGATTTAAACTTGTCGAGAAAAAAAAACAATAGCCAATAGCTCCTTTTATATTTTCATATAGTTGGATTGAGTAGCATTGAGTGTGTAGGATGTGTAATGGATGACTCATGGCTATCCATTAAATATTTATGCCAAAATAGCTCCCACTGCATTGTTAGATGCATCACACATTAGCTCAAATCATTGAGATCAATCCAAGGCTTGCACAAATGACGTGGTGGTCAAGGCAAGCTTGAGTTGTTCAAAAGCTTCATGGCAATCCTTGTCAAACTTACACTCCACAGGAAGGCTATCTTGCTAAAATTCCTTAAAAATCTCTGATAAAACCCTACATGACTAAGAAAAGATTGAACTTCCCACACACATGTGGGGTAAGATAAACGAGAAATAACTTTAACTTTTGTTAGATCAACTTTAATACCATCCTTGGAAACTACATGTTCTAACACAATTCCTTGCTGAACCATGAAGTGACATTTTTCATAATTAAGGACCAAGTTAGTTTCTATGCACCTCTTAAGAACTTGAGATAATCTTTCTAAACATTCATCAAAAGAGAAGCCATAGATGGTGAAATCAATCATAAAACTTCGATGCCATCCTCCAAGAAATCAGAGAAAATACTTACCATACAACGTTGAAAAGTGTTTAAAGCATTGAACAACCTGAATGGCATCCTCCCGTAGGCATAAGTGCTAAAAGGACATGTGAAAGTAATCTTCTCTTAATCCTTAGGGGCGATGTAAATCTAAAAATATTCTATAAAACCATCCAAAAAATAAAAATTGAGATTTCCCAAACAATCTTTCAAGAAATTGATCAATAAAAGGTAAAAGATAGTGATCCTTTTGCATTACTTGGTTAAGTCACCAGTAATCTATACACACTTGCCAAGAATTTTACACATGAGTTGGCAATAATTCATTACTCTTAGTCTTGACTACTGTAACTTTAGATTTCTTCAGCACCACTTAGACTGAACTCACCTAATCATTGTCCGAGATTGGATAAGTAATTCCAGCTTAAAGCAATTTGGACACTTCATTCTTTACAACATCAAGAATAAGTGGGTTAAGTCTTCGTTGTGGTTACCTCACAGGTTTGGCTCCTTCTTCAAGGAAAATTTTATGCATGCAAATTGTCAGACTAATCCTTGTGATATCCCTAAGTGTCTAGCTAATAGCCTTCTTGTGCTACTATAAAACTTTAAGCAACCGAGCTTCCTACAACTCATCAAGGCTCCTAGTAATAATCATTGGAAGTTTGTTATTCTCAACTAGGAATGCATACCTTAGATGCTATGGAAGAGGCTTTAAATTAAGCTTAAGAGGTTGTATAATGGATGGAAGAAGTTTGATTAACTTGCTCTCAATTGTTTCTAATTAAGTCTTCTTTGTTATTCTTAGTTTTGATTTATCCATTCCCTATTGTTATACCAATCATGCCACTTGTTCTATCCTCTCAAGGACTCTTAAGTGTGCATGAATTAGAGATGTTGCATACATCATTTCTAAGTTGTGCATTATGACAAGGAGCTAAAGTATAAGGAGAGAGTGCATTTTCCAAGTTATTTTGTTCAACTGAGTTTCTACCACCTCTTTCAAGTTGTTTTGAGCTAAGTGGCACTTTTTTTCTTTTGTTCAAATTTAGCACCTTCTTGGACTCCTTTTCCTCCCAAAAAGGGTTGTGTCATAAGTTAAAGAGTCATCAAAATGAGTTATCTTTGAGAATTCCTTCTTAAACTTGAGTTGCACTTCCTCTACCAAATCTTCAATGAGCTCGATATGGAATAAAAAATGATCCTTTGATGGGTGTTTTATGGCTTTAAGAATGTTAAATTGAACAATCAAGTTGCCAAATTCCATTAATAACACCCCAAAGTGCACATTAATTTTAGTTTGTGTCGTTTTAAGGCATGGTCGACCAAAAATAAGAGGTGAACAACTACTTTGTGTCTCACCCTCCATTTCCAAAATATAAAAGTCAATGAGGAAGATCAACTTACTGACTTGCACTAAAACTTCCTCGACTATTATGAATGGATAGATGTTACTTCTGTTGGCCAATTGGATAACCAATTCAATTCCCTTTAATGGTCTAAGATCTAACTAGATAAACACTAAAATAGGCATAACATTGATCAAAGCTCTAAGATCCAATAAGGCCCTGTCAAACTTTTGATTACTAATAATACAAGGAATTGTGAAAGTATTAAGATCCTCGCATTTTTATGGTAGATGCTATATAGATGCCAATACATTTTGTCCTATGCTAATCTTCTCCCTTCCTTGGAGCCTCCACTTATTTGTGCATAGATCTTTCAAAAACTTAGCATACCTCAGCACTTGTTTGATTGCATTGAGAAGTAGAATGTTGGCTTCCACATTTTGGAACATCTCCAGAACTTCCTTATCCTTGTCTGGTATGTTATCCTTTTTCTTAGACTTCGTCCTTTGAGGAAATGGGAGTGTTCTTAACTATCTCTTTTCCCTTGGTGGCTTGATCTTCCTAGCTCATATGGGTCTTGGTCGGGTTCGAAGCAAATGATTGTTTTTCGTCCTTTACCTTCATTGGTCTTGGCTGCTTATCTAGCACCTTTCTAAACCTTAATTCGATGGCATTTACACCCTCCTTTGGATTGGGGATGGATTGGCTTGACAATTGCTTAGAGACTTGCTATTAAAGGCATTCATCGAAGTGGTTAGTTGAGTCTTCTATATCCACAGATCTTGGATGCTTGAGTCATTTTTCTGCTAGAATTAAATATTATGATTAACTAGCTATGTGGTGTGAGTCGTTAGTTGCTTCATCATATCCTCTAAAGATGACTCAAACCTAGGTACAGGTGGTTGATGTGTTTGGCCATATGGTTGTTGTTGGTGTTAACCTTGGCCAAATCTCTAAGGTGGCTGTCTTGGTTGCTCTTACAATGTTAATCCTAAGCTCCCATACCAATGGTTAGGATGATCATGCCACCCTGGGTTGTATGTGATGAAATATAGGTTATACTGAGATTGATCTTCCTGTTGATATGACCTTCCTTGATATCCTCTGGTTACAAAGACTTGATCTTGCAACTCCTCTACCAATGTTAGGTATGAGGTAGTAAAATGCCTTAGACTTGCACAAATACTACAAACTTGGCTCCTGGGGGCAAGTCAAGAACCCCATTAGCCTGGTTGTTGTCAATCTATATCCAATCTCCTTACAAATGAGGTAAGTTCATCAAGACGATGCTCTACTCTTTAATGATCTTAACATGTGGCTGATACTTTGTGTGCTCCTCGAGATGGAACTGTGGTCCTCGTGCTAAATTGTTGGGAATTCATTACCATGTTTTCAATTAATGTTTGAGTGGCCTGAAGTGTCTTATCCATTAGTGTGCCACCACTTGCTACATCAATCATGCTACGATCCATTGAGAATAGACCTTCATAAAAGTATTAGATCAAAAGTTGTTCTAATATCTAATGAAATGGATAGCTTACACACAACTTATTAAATTGATCTCAGTATTCATAGAGGGGTCTCGCCATTAAGTTGTTGAATCACATAAATCTCTTTTTGGATGGTAGCAGTATGCGAGGTAGGAAAGAACTTTTCAATGAAGGCCTTTTTCATGTCATTCCAACTCCAGATGACCTTAGGATGGAGATAATAAGGCCAATCTTTTGCAGCTCTCTCCAAAGAAAATGGAAATGCTTAGATCTTAACATGGTCCTTAAAGATTCCTTGTAATCTCATGGTCGAATAGATAATATGAAATTCCTTGAGATGTTTATGGGGATCTTCACCTACAAGGCCATGATATTTAGGCAACAAATGAATGAGTCTAGATTTAAGTTCAAAATTAGCTTCAACACTTGGATATTGAATACATAAAGGTTAGTAATTGATATTAGGTGCTACTAGCTCTTTCAAAGTTTGATTGTTATTTCCATTAATCCCAGCCATGTTGTTATCCTTGGCTAACTCCAGTTCTTGACATTTTCTTAATAAATCTAGACAAAAATAAAATGGGTGGAATTGATGATGATCTACAGTCTTACAACGTCTACTCAACGTTTGTTCTATTTTTGAGTCAAAATCAAATAATAAATTACTAGATAACCTAGTCATACACTATGCAAACCATGTAAAATAAAGCTAAAACAAGGATCAAACAAAGCTGAACAAAACAAGAGCAAACAATTAAGAAATGCAACTGACTAGAATAACCTTAAATAGTAAAGAGCAACCAAGCCAATTTGAAAATGGAATAGACAACAACTCAAAAAAAAAAGAAGCAAGGCAAAGCTAAAAGGAATGACAACAAAACTAGCAAAATATAACCAACACTAATCAGACACTTAAATAAATAGACAAATTAAAGTTAAATCAATAGAATAACCAAAGAATAAACTAAATCAAACATGAATCAAATAATATTAATGAGTAGAAAGTGAAAAGGAGAGTCAAAAGAAAACTTATGCTGGTCGAACATTGGTAAAAGGCCATATGAGGTAGCTAAGGAAGAAAAAGAACCAACTGAGATAAATTATCCTGTCTTGAAATTGATGTTCTTCCCTCCTTCTTTAGTCATGACCAACAATAAGAAACCTATAATAGTGGTTAATTATTTACAAATAAACAAGAAAGGGTCATAAACATACCTTAGATCCCCAACAACGATGCCAAAATTTGACAAATTCAACTATCACATCGGTCAAATTAATTCTTAGGGTGGCCTGAAGGCTTACAGTTAGTGGCATGACCCTAGTCATCTGCCAATAAACCAATGTATTTTTTAGGCTAAATGATATGAGACTAACTCCAGTAATTCTTGAACCTTGATGACTTATCCTTGATTCATAAGGATATAGGAATGTATGTCTAGTTGGTTTGCCTTAGTCCTAGCCAAAATCTTGCACTAGATGACTCTACACTCGCTAAAATCTTTAGATGATCACCTAGATTGGACTAACTATGACTCACGAAAAAACCGTTACCACACGATTATCATGCATTCTAACTAGTGTAAGCACCAGAGTTTACTAACCTAAGTAGCAAATCTACCCCCTCAATCGCATCCTAAGCATAACTTAAGTTATTGATTAGTAGCTCTCAAGACACTTCTTAACTCACCTAATACCAATTAGTATTATCACCTAAGGTATCCTATTAAGTGTTCAAATGAGAATAAGGCTAGAATGAGAAAACTAGAATACATTCATTCAATGATAGAACATGATCTCTAGGTACATGAGTTCAAGAACCCCAGAGTTAAAATGATTTACATAATCATGGAACAAAGGAAAAGAGAAATGCAAAATGAGAAGAATGAGGTTGTTTTTGTTTGTCCTCTCTCCCTCTTTTCAGCTTGTGACCATCCATTTTCTATGTTTGTTCACCACTTCTTTATCTTCCATGCACATAATGCTCCTTTGGCTGTTCATGATCCCAAGGTTGCAGCATGTTACAAGGTTGTTCTCTCCTTCCCAATGCAGTCCATGCTTGCCTCTTCATCTTCCTTGCACTTATTGCTCCTTTGGCCGTTCATGCTTGCCTTGAAACTCTTCCCACCTTCTAAAATGGATTAATCCTTAAGTTGGACATTAATGCCAAGTGGTTTGGACATGATTCCAGGCCTTGAATTCGGATGGTGGAGTATTATGGCCCAAAATATACAAATCAGCCCAGTTTTTAGCTCCATGGAGGCTTACTGAACTTCACCTATGCATAACTCCATTAAGATGGCCTTGTCTTTTTCTGTTTCCTTCACAAGAGTTTTAGCTCATCGAGTTATCCTTCCAATGACTCAAATTTGGCAGCTAAAGTCCTTCCCATTTATGAGATATGGCCAAAAAACTAAGCAGTGCGTGGCTGATCTGCTCTGTCCAGTGCTCCTCTCATGATTAGAGTTCAATATTTTGCCTTATCCAATTGGTTCAGAATTTGCACATGATTTCTTTATAGAAATCATAGCTCAGTCTCTTAACTATCCATAGAAATTGATTCTGTTAAAAGAAACCTCCTGCAATCTAAGAAATAGTCAAAATATGTAAATTGCGCAAAAACCAAAATTTACTGAATTTTTCTAATAGTTAGGCATATGGACAACTAAGTGAGAAGTCAATCAAATTACATCATTTAGACCATCAAACATGCATAAAATATTAACTATGAGGCAAAATATTATGAAAAAATTGGTTATTATCAACCACAAAATCTTCATAACTTTCTTAGTTTTTGCACTTTCAACTCTTCAGTCCTATTATTTAACCACAGACATAACTTAGTCAATTAACTTGAATTCTCTACAACTTTTGTACTTAGCAACTTGAACTCATTCAGTTACCTCTAATCAACCATAGACACAGTTAAGTTAATCAATTTGAAATTTCTTTTTCTTTTTGCACTTCATTACTTGAAGTCATCTTTTAGATTTTGGTCAACCACAAACACTAATCTGATTGATCAACCCAAATTTTTTGTTTCTCTTTTCCTTGAGTTGTATGGTCAATGACATAGGTTGACCAGCCAAAACTTTTTGTCAACTTTTCTTTCTATCTTTCTTTGAAATCATGCAAAATCTCTTGTAATATTTCTCTAAGAATAGAGATTAGACAAAAAAATAAGATTTTTGCAAGATTGTTAGAGCTCAATTTAAATTTGAAATTCAAAGATTATACTAAAAATATCATGAATTAAATAATTAATAACCACATAAAACTCAATCAATCAAACAAACATATAAAAATGATAATTCAAATAAATTGACACCAACGACATTAATCAATCATAGAGGATACATCAAAATATAGAAACACATCATCATACTAAATGCAACAATCTCCCCTTGTTAATGCTAACAACCATGATCAATTGATGAGACCAGAAAAATAAAAAAAATGCAATATCTTCCCCTAAATGTATACTTTGTCTCCCTTAATAATGCAATCAAATCAATTGAACAATCATATTGAATAATAAACTAAAACAAGTGTTATAACAATAAAACATTGATTAATCAATAAGTAAATATTAAAGCAAACATTCAATCATAAACAAGAAAAGCTTAATGATAAGTATCAAAGCATAAAGAGTTTAAAAGTAGAATAATATGAATAATTATCTGATAAAGTAGCATGAAATATTCAAAATATAAATGTGTTAAAAATCATCAAAAATCCATGTCTCTAAAGCATCCAAAAGTCATTACTAAATAAAGGGGTTACGACAATGGTTCTTACACAATGGTTATAAATTGTTGCGTAACAACTTTAAGACAGCACCAATAACCGTTGTATAAATATATTGTGGCAATAGATGACTTTAGGCAGTAGTTATAGGACAATGGCTTAAAATCGTTGTGTTATCTTAAAAAAAGATAATAGTTCAAAAGTACTGCATTATTTTAAGAAAAGATAGTAGTTCAAAACTAGTGCATTATTTTAAAATAAGGTAGTGGTTATATATATTTAAATATTAGTCTTGAACCAATACCTATTTTTTTCCTAAAAAGGAAACAAGGCAGTGGTCTAAAACCACCACCTAAGCCTTTTTTAAAAAAGACAAGGGGCTAAGGTAATGGTTTTAAACCACTACCTATTCCTTTTGAAAATAAAGGGATAAGATAATGGTCTTGAACTACTATTTATTTGTTTTTTGAAAAAGAGGACCAATATTTAGGTGATACTTATAAAATGAGCATATAATCATTAGCAAATTTATGTTTAAATAAAGAAAATGTTGTAGAAAAGGCCCTTAGTTTTAAAAAACCATTACTTTCCTAAGGTATATTAGCTCCTAAGACTGGTTTTGCATTTGAAATGGTGGTCAATTTGGTCAAATTTTGGTGACACTCATAAAAAAGGTATAAAATTGCTAGCAATTTTATGTGTTAAGAATGGTCCTTATTTTCAAAAAGACCTATTTCCAAAAGCAAACTTGTTCAAAAACCAATTCTGTGGCCAACATCACTTAAGTGCTTATTCCAAAATTGGACATACCCAAAGACTTGTATTTAAGTGATACTAATAAAATGAGCATATAATAACTAGCAATTATATGTGTAAATAAAGACTATGTTTAAGAGAACGAAATAAAGGTGAAAAAATTTGACTCAATTTGTATAACTCATCCAAAACTTGACTTGGCATAATCTCCATTAATTGAAAAAGTCAAATAACCCAAACTTGTAAAAACAAGAAACTTGATTAAATTGAAACCTTATTAACTCAAAACATTAATAATTAAAATTTAAAATTTAAAATTTAAATAGCCTAAACCCAAATTCTAAAAGATTTGAAAGTTAATGTAATTTAAAATTTATGAATTTAAAACATGATATGCTCAAGACTTGATGCCCAAAGCTTGATATAGCTTAAACCTAGTAATCTTTCTTTTTTTTGAAAAAAAAAAAAAAAAAGTAAGGGGTTATGATAGCAATTCTAAACAACTGCCTATTCTTTTTGAAAATAAAAGGGTAAAGTAATGGTTTGGAATTTTTGCCTATTTTTTTTCTAGAAAAAAAAGAATAAGGCAGCAGTTTGAAACCATTACCAGATCTTTTTTTTTTTTAAAAAAAAATATAGGGCCAACGCAACAATTATAAACCCACTACCTATTCCTTTTGAACATGAAGAGCTAAGGTTTAGAAATTATTACCTATTCCTTTTGAAAATAAAGGTATAAAGCAGCAGTTTATAATCGTTGCATATTCTTTTTCTAAAAAAGGAATAAGGTAATGGTTTTAATTTGTTGCCTAATTTTTTTCCTTAAAATGGATTTAGGCAACAATTTGGAACCACTACCTAATCTTTGTGTTAAAAAAAAAAAAAAGGAAAGGGCATTATAGCCTAAGTGGTGCTAAAGCACACTAAAAGTGTGGGCACATGTCGTATGCCATAAATGGGGGTTTTAGACCATAAAGCCACCAATTACACACCACATCAAGTCACTCTCCTAATAGCAATGATTCAATCCATGCTTTTCTAATCCTTAGCTTATGGTCTTTCAACAATTCTCATCTATCTCTTTGTCTCTTTCTCTCTCTCTCTCTCTCTCTCTCTCTCTTTCTCTCCCTTTAAACACTTGGCCAACACACTAATTAATACCAGTTGAAAAGCCTATCTCTCTTTCTTCTTTCAACTTTCTCTCTAGTTGATCAATCCAGGCAAACAATTTTGCTTTTCTTTATTTTCACTTTTGGGCTTTTTGATTAACAATGTGGCTCATCCACATGGGTTTAGAATGTGGCAAAAAGGAGTGTTCTTTTTTGAAAGAATTTTTTTTAATGATTTATTATTTGTTGGGTTTCTTTATTATTATTATTATTATTATTATTATTATTATTATTATTAGTTTTTTGTTTCCACCTTACTTTTGATTTAGTTTTATTATGTGCTCATAGAGAACATGTTTGAATTTTGGGGTTTTTTTTTTATTATATGTTATTTGATATTCGTTCATCATTTTCTCCTTTTTCTTTTTTCTTTTTTTCTTTTTTTGTATTCATCAATCGATGGGTCACAATTTGTTTCAATGAAATTAGGTTTGTCTTCAACATTGTTAAACTTTATTGTTGAATAAATGAGAATGTTTTGTTTTTTATTCTTATTAGCATTTTTCAAGCATTTTGTTTTAAGTTATTTCATTCCTAATAGTGATGAGGGGATTGGGTTTGGTGGTGTAGGTAGGAGTGCAATGGAGAAATCTTTGAGGTAACCCTTTTGCTATTCTTTTTCTCACCCTTAGGGATTGTTCTTAGAATTCCAAGAGCAAAGATCTTTCTAGCATTCTTTTGGTTGTTTTCTTTTTAGTGGATCTTCTTTTGAATGGACCATGGAATGTAAAATGGTCCCTTGATCAGCATAATTTTTTTAAGATGAAGTCAATTTTTATTTTTTCAAAAAGAAATGCATGGATCATTTCTGCAAGGTTTTGTTTTTTTTTTGGTTTTTTTTTTCATATGTGCTATAGATGATTGTAATTTCTATAAAAATAATACAGGTATTGCTACACCTTGATAGCACTTTGCAATTTGGGTATTCTATTTATTGTCTTACTTCTTTCTAGTGATCATACTTGGTTGCAAACTCTTGAGATCTCAAAAAGCTATAAAATTATAATTCAGGCAAGTGAAATTATGAAAAATAAAAAAGGAAAAAAAATAATTCAAAAATTAGTCCACATATTATGCAATTTCAATAAAAGAAATTTGGGTATTTGTAGGATGATTTAACTGGTTTATATCATATAAACCTTTTTTATCATCACATATCAATAGAAGGCTTTAAAAGCATAGAAATTGTTGAACAAGTCATCAATACTGTTTAGTTTAGATACCCATTATGACTTAATTAATATAACCATCATAAGTAGCATCACGAGATGTATCTAAAGCATAAATGAGAGCTAGGTAGAAGATGATTGACATTTAGAGTGAAAAACATTGATCTTCGATCATTTGTACCATATAAAACATGATAGCTTATTGTTGTAAAAGATCTTCACCTAAATTCATTATTGTTTGTTGGCCATATTAACTTTTTGTTTCATTACTGGTGTGTAATTTACTTTTCCTTTTTACTTATTTTTAGTTTGTTAGTTTTTTTAAAATATTTATAAGTTTAGATCAAAAGGTATATTTATCTTTAGTAAGATGATACTCTCCTTTAAAATTGAGGTGTTCATAACCAAATGGTAAATATTAAAACTTTAAATTCCATGTTTCCTATTTTCTTATTTTAGATCAATTTTTTTTTTTGTACATTTGCATCTTTCATATTCAAAATGTTATATATTTCATACTTAAAATCAATTTAGGATGTATTAACTATTGAAATGTCTTTCATTTATGCTTTTTAAACTAAAAGGCTTTGTATTTTAGTTAGGTGAGATTCTGGTATGAAAATCTTTCTGTGGATGGTAGACTAGCTGTGTAATTTGGTAAATTGCTAATACTTTACATCACTATATTTGGTTTTGGATGCATTTGATGTTTGTTTTTTTTCTTCTCTCTCTCTCTCTCTTTTGTCTTATGAGGAAAAGTATGTGGATTATTGCTAGTTTCCTTATAAAGGTAAGAGACCATTACCTCGCATAAGGTAAGAAGCAAATTGAGGATGTGGAGAAGAAGATAATGCCATTACAATCTATTCTCTCAAATTTAAAGGTCTTATAGATAACATATGAATTTTTTCATTTCTTATGGATTGAGTCAAGTTTAGAAAATTAACATAAATTTTTCCTACTTTCTCCTCCTAGTTGTTACATATTATGCTTAATCGAGCCTCATATTTACATTTTAAATGCTTATTATGCCTAAGTGAGAGGACTCGTTTCTCCTATGTTGATCTTTGTTTGATGCTTTTATTTATGCAACATTTGGTTCAGATGCTTTTTAAATTCATTGTCAACAAAATGTGTTCTTTAGGGACAACATCATGTGTAATCAATCTTTTTAGTTCTATTCAAATTATTGTCATAAATGTCATTGTTCTAAAACTTTAAAACAGTTATAGAACCATTTGAAAAATCATTACCTATTTGGTTAAAAAATAGTTGCTTATTCTCTCTTAAAAAATTGTTAACTATTTCTTAATAATCACTACCTATTCTTTTAGAAAAATGCTGCTTATTTTCTAAAAAAATTATTATCTATTTTTTTAAAAAAAACTATTGTATATTATTTAAAGAAATCATAACATATTGTTTTAAAAAACCATTATTTATATTCTCTAAAAAATTATTGCCTATTCTTTTAAAAAATTGCTGCATATTCTCTAAAAATTTACTACATATTGTCTTAAGAATCACTACCTATTATTTTAAAAATTGCTGCTTATTCTCTAAAAAATAACTACTTATTCTCTTTAAAAAACTATTATATATTCCCTAAAAATTGCTACCTAAAGCACCTCTAGGTAGCAGTATCATATGTGTTGTTATATGTAAAGAAAATCATTGTGTTAGATTTATTGTAGTACTTACAAATGTAACGGTCTAAAAACTACTACATTAGACTTTACACAATGATTTTTGGCTCAAAGTTTGAACTACTGCCTTAATCCATTTATTTAGTAGTGAGTCATCAATTATCTTTCTTCTCTTTAGCTTCATCAAAAAATAAAAACAAGACTTCATTGCATCCTTCTCTTAGAAGTAGGATTAAATGGGTCTTCCTTCTTCAATATGTTAAGAATAGACACAAAGTTTTCTCCTAATTCCTTTTTGAAATCTTAAAGCTCCACTTTAATTTCATCAACATCATCTCTAAATCCATACAAGTTCTCCTTAAGCTCTTTAACTTCTTTAGCTAATGTTGACACATCAACATTCGTGGAGGCTTAAAGAGGTGCTAAAGGACTTGTTGTTAAATAATATCCACTTCTAGGATTAATGTTACAAGCTTTGAAAGGCTTATTAATATTAATATTTTCTTGTTTAAGATCTATTTGGCCTTTAAATATTGTCTCCATTTGTTCTTAATTAGAAAACTTTCCCACATTCCAAGAATCTTTTTAATCAATGCTACAACCTTCTGATGGTAAATCCTAATGATTTGTAACACATTAGGAGTAATTTTCTTTTCCTTCTTATATACATAAGAAGTGATCATAGTGTAATTCTTATTTACTTCCATGTTAGTAAAGAAATACTTCAACATCTCAATATAAAAATAATGTGATAAATTTTATTCATTTTTGAAAAGCAAACTTATCCAAAATTTCATTCTTTTCTAACTTAGCAACAAAATTTAGGTTCAAAGGTCTACTAGCATACATAGTCCTCTTCTTAAATTTATAAAATTCATCTTTAACCTTTAAGTTTCTAAAGTAAAAATTGTAGTATCTTAATAAATCAAAGAGTTGAGTTGATGATGGACTACTATAGTTGTTGTTTGAGGAGGTGAAGGTAGAGTCATTGTGTGTGGTGTTGTCAATGATGATGGAGGTGCCAAAAATGTCTCCAATGAAGATGGAGTGGGTGGTTAAGCACTTTTTAATTTTTCACCCATCTTTCTCTTCAAAATAAATTGAACCTTTTTATGTGCAAGTTAATTTGGATTTATCCTTAGTGGCCCTATTAATGGTAAAGGGGAGACATGTGAAATCAATGCTGATGACGAACTAGTTAGCTTAGGCAACAATGAGAACTTAAGAGTCACAATGGGCTTTGATGTTGCGGTCATTAGTGGTATAGACAAGGACAATGGTGTATTAATGGTGCTTTATGTTCTTAAAGAAATCAAATTAGATTTCCTTTCTCCAAGCTTGTCCTTTTTCAATCTATACCCAAATTTTTGTGCCATTTGAGTTAGGTTTGAGAGACTGATGCCTTTAGGTATGTAAATTTCAATGGATTTAATTAAAATTGATAGATCTAACGTTTAAATTTGAAAAAGGGATAGAAATTTTTCAAGAAAGAGGGATTTTTGTATTTTAGAAAAGGGAAAGTGGAAAAGGGGCATTTTAAAATATTATTGGCTAATCAAAGTAAGATATTGGTCTATCGCTCACATTAATCAACCTGTCCTTTTAATTTAATTGACCAATCCTTCTTAGATAGAAAAATAAACTTTCATTTTTCAAGTTTAAAACATTCAAATCAACATATAACACATATATCAAACATGTAAACACATATAATTAAGTCTTAAAATATGTATAAACATGTTAAATCATAATAATGACAAAGGCAAGAGATTAATCCATCTCCTCTATGCCCAGTCTTTTTCTAATGGTAAAAAACTTATCCTAACTCAAGGGTTTGGTATAGATATTGACCAACTAATCTATAACGTTCATAAACTCTAAAGAAATATCTCTCTTGAACACTTAATCCCTAATAAAATGTGTTTTAAGTTAATGTATTTGGTCTAAGCAAGATGTATTAGGTTATTAGTCATATTGATTACACTTATGTTATCACACTTGATAGGCATATAGGAGTAATGCAATCTAAAGTCTTTTAAGGTCAATTTTATCCAAAATAATTGAGTGTAGCAACCATCAACTACCATGTACTTTACTTTAACTGTAGAAAGAGTAATTGAACCTTGTTGTTTACTATACTATAAGACTAAGACTTAGCCAAAGAATTGACATGTACTTATAATACCTATTCCTTTAAATTCTATCTCCTTAAAACTTTGGGTTTAGGTAACCTATTAAGTCAAAGGTCAATTCCTTAAGATACTAGACTCCTAAACTTCTCTTTACATACCTAAACAATCTTTTAAGGGCAACTAGGTGGAATGGATTGAAATCTTACACATAAACAAACAACAAACATTAAATTTGGTTTACTAGTGGTAAGATGGAGAACATTATCAATCATATCTCTATGCTATTTTTTTATCCACAACCTTACCATTCATATCATTGTCTACTTTATAAGAATGTCATAAGGTTTGTAATCATCTATCCTTAACTTCTTTAACAACTTTTTTGCATACTTGGCTTGGTTGATGAATATTTTATAGTTTGTTAGCTTAATTTAAAGTCTAAGGAAGAAATTGAATTTTCCCATTATGCTCATCTTAAACTCCATCTTCATACTGTTAGCCAACTCTTTGTGCAATGACTTATTAGTAGCACCAAATATGATATTATCAACATACATTTGAAAATTTAATAAGTCCTTACCTTTTGACTAAGTTAGAAAGTAGTATCAACTTCACCTTTCATAAAGCCTTTGTTAATTAAAAAAAATTTTAACCTTTCATACCAAGTTCTTAACACTTGCCTCAACCTATACAATGCTTTTTGAAAGCTTGTAAACATGACATGGAAACTTGGTTAATCAACATTGATTTCATCTATGATGTATTCATTAAGGAATATACTCTTCACATCCATTTGGTATAACCTAAAACTCTTATGTGACGCAAATGCAACCAATATTCTAATGTTTTTAACCTAGCAATTAGGGCAAAAGTCTCATCATAATTGATACCTTTTTTTAATCTTTCATATCAAGTTTTTAGTGGTTGTTTTAACCGATAAAAGACTTTTGAGAGTTTATAATCATGATTCAAAAACATTTTTACTTTTAAAGTTAGAGGGTTAATCAACAAAACTTCCTACATGATGCAACCATTAAAGAATGTGCTCTTCATATCTATTTATTAACTTGAAACTCTTAAGTGATGCAAATACAACCAACATTCTAATGGCACCATGCAACTGGGGCAAAGGTCTCATCATAATCAATACCCTCTTCTTGATTATAGCTTTTAACAACTAACCTTTCCTCTTTTTCTTTTCTCACATTTTGGCCATTCTCATCAAACTTGTTCCTAAAACCATTTAGTTCCAATAATAAAATGATTACTTGGTCTTAGTACCAAAGTCTAGATCATGTTTTTCTCAAATTGGTTGAGCTCATTCTTCATTGCTGGCACCCAAGATTGGTCAATTAATGCATCATTTATATGCATTGGTTCTATTGCAAAATCCAGTGTTCTTAGATGTAGATTGAGTTCTCCAAAGGTTACCAATAATTTGATCATAAAATGTCTTTTCAACATACTTCCACTCTCTTAAAACTCATTAAACATCATATCAAGGTTTCCATCCTTTAGCAAGTTGGATTCATTCACTTAAGATTATTCATTATACTCCTTTTAAACATTATTAAAACATTATTGCCACCTTTATGATTTATTTGCTTTTTCCAAACTTTTTTTATATCTACAAATTCATCTAACTCTTCCTTTCTAAGATAGAAAGGATTAGTTTAATCAAATCCAACATGCATGAGCTTCTCTACAATAAGAAGCATCTTATTGAACACCTTATGCATTGTTGCTAGAAAAGTATCTAAAGAAAATACTTTTATTCTCTTATAAATCAAACTTGCCTAAGTTATCTTTTATGTTTGAATATAACACTTACAACCAAAGACTTGTAGGAATTTTATTTTGGACTTCCTCCTATTCCATACCTAATAAGGGGTTTTAGCAAGAGTTAGTTAAATGAAAACTCTATTAAGTACATAGTAAACAATATAAACTTCTTATAGACAAAAATATTAAAGAAGGTTATACTTATTTACATGGTTTTATCTATCACTTGCAAAGTTATATTCTTCCTTTTAGTTACTCCATTTTGTTGTGGAGTTCTTAAAGCTGAAAGTTATAAGAGATACCTTAAGAATTGTAAAAATTCTCAAAGTCTTTATTCTCAAACTCATCATTATGATCACTTTTAATTAAAGTGACATGGTACTTATTTCCATTTTAAACTTACTTACAAAACCCCATAAAGGTCCTTAAGCACTTGTCCTTATGAGCTATGAATGTGATACATGCAAATCAACTATAATCATCTAAAATGACATATACATTTGACTTAACACTTAAAAGTGAAATACAAATATGACCAAACAAGTTCATATGCAACAACTACAAGAGTTTAAGTAGTAGATATTACTTTTTTTTTTTTTCTCTTAAAAGAGCTCTTGCTTTACTTACTCATTTGGCAAGATTCACACTCCTTATCCTTTTCAAATTTCAACTTTGGAAGTTCTTTTACAATGTTAAGTTGGTTAAGCTTTGATAATTGCTTCATAGTTGCATATCCTAACTTTCAATAACACATCCATGATTTTTCATTAGTTAAGGCAAAGCACTTAACATCATAGTTAGCTAAAGTGTGTAAATCAATAATATGTAAATTGTATGACTACTTAGCAATAAATAAAAGATATTTGTTTGAGAATAAGTAACATGACAAACATTTTATTCAAATGATACTTTATAGTGTTAAGACACTTTAAAGTATCATTTAAGTAAAATGTTTGTTGTGTTGCTTATTCCAAAACAAATGATCCCTTTTTTTGTTGCTAAGCAGTTAGATAATGTATTACATAATTAACTAATACTTAATAAATTAAACTTGAGTCCTATGATAAGTGAAACATTATTAATAGTTGGGGACTTTCCCCCACTTATCTTCCCATTACCAATAATATTATCTTTGGCATTATCTCTAAGTGTTATCATTTTATTATTTATTAATTAAGAAAAAAAAAGTTTTCAAGATTCCTTATCATCTGTATAAAGTGACCACTTTCTAGATATTATTCATCATTTTTCATGTTACTCTTTAGACATACCTACAAATAATTCATTTAGATTGAAGTACCAAAATTTTCTTAGGTCTTTATGGGTTAGCTTTGGTGCTTTTAACATTTACTTGAGAATAACAATTTAAACTTTATCTCAAGTTACAAGAATATTACATGTGACCATAGTCACCATAAAAATAACATCTAATATAATCTTTACCATGGTATTTATATGCATGAGTATTATATCTATCATGATCATGCCATCTATCATGATAATGTACATGCTTATGGAATGCTATAGGCTTTGTGTAAATCTTGTGTACATATATGTATACTTATAATATGATGTATAAACATTCTTATATAATGTGTTACTAGATGTTTATGCTCGTGTGTATACATAAGTTGTCTTCCTCAAAGAAATTTTGGGTTGATATGCATGAGAAACATAACTTAGACCACTTTTCTCTCTTTAAGGCTTTTGAATGTTTAGTAAAATGTCTAGTTTCTCTTTGTTTTAAACAAACTTAGAGAGACTTTTAAAGTTTAGATCCTTTTTACATAAGATGAATATTTTCATTTAAGAGTTAGACGATTCTTTCTTCATTGTAGACATCATTAAACTCACTATTTTTCTTAGTGAGTGACATAATCTTTTCTTTTAAAAGCAACTTTTTGCTTCAAGGAAACATTCTTTGCATGGAGGTTTTTTTTTTTTTTTTATAATTATGTCTTTAAGTTTCTTATCCATGTAATTTAAAACATTATATGATTCATCAAACAAAGGCTCATCATCATCAATGGTATTATAGTCAAAATTTACTTTATCCTTTATAGTAGTGAAAACCAAGTTAACTTAATCATTTTCATAATCATCTTCTAAGACATTTAGCTCATCTTAAGTAGCCTTAAGGGTTTTCTTTTGCTAATTTCTCATCATTCTTCATGTTTGTAGGACAATTATGAGCTATGTGATTAGGTTTCTTACAATTGTAATAAATGATCTTATTCTTTTCATAATTGCTCTTAAAAGATTTTTTATAACTTTGCTTCTTCTTTCTGCAAAAATGTGTGACCTGGTTGGTTAACATGTCAAGTTCTTCTCTAACTTCTTAAGTTGATTGATCACTTTCATCATCGTCATCATCTTTTTCTTTGGGGAAAGAAGCTCTAAAAGTAATTGCTTTCTTCTTCTTAACAATTTTCTTGGTGAAAGTCATCTTATGGGTTAGCAAAGATCCAATCAACTCATCCAAGCCTAATGATATTGATGATGTTAATGAATCTTTTGTACATCTCTAAAATCCTTTCATCATTTGTCATCTAAAAAAGCTCATATTTATGTATGAGCAAGTTGATCTTTATATCTTTCACTTGTGTAACACCCTTTTGAACAACTCTGAACTCGTCCCAAATCTCATTTTTTTGTCTTACATGAAGATACCTAGTAATATTCATTAACCATAATAAAGCATGTAAGTAGTTTCAAAGTTGAGAGTTTTGAATTTCTTTTTCTTGGTGCTAAACACACTATCTTTCCCATTAGTGCTCACATCAAAAGATTTTTTAAGGTTGTTTTTAATTATTTCCCAAAGTTTATAGTTATAAGATTGGATATACATAATCATCATATCTCTTTAATAGTTTGTAGTTGGTACCATAAAAAATGAGGGGCTTGAGGATGTTTCCATTTTCAACATGACACTTGAGTATAAGAAAATTAATGAATTAGCTTTAGGAGGTTAAGCTTGAGGAATAGAGATTGCACTTTAATATCACTTATTGGTCTTAAGGTAATCTAAGAGGGATGGTAAATTAGGCCTAATTGACTTGGTTGATCAACTTATACTAAATTCTAACTCCAAATAGAGGTAATAAGATAAACAATAACATATAGTAAAATAAACAATATAATTAATTTAAATTAAAGAGAGATAAGAAATGAAAGAGCATGTATAGAGATACATTCACTCCTTAAGGTTACTCCCTTAAGAATTCAATTTCTTTATCACTTCCTTCATTTACAAGGTGAAGACAATTTTTTACACTTGGTCACCTTAATCTTAATCAAAACAAAGCTTTCATGAAACTTGTACAAGAACCAATGGTTCCTCACAACACTTAAAGACTTACGCCTTAACAACTTTCACTAAAACACTCTTGTTTTTTCACAAACTCAACTATTCACTCTTAGAGCCCTTTTCTCTTTAATCTTTCTTTTTTTCTTTTTTTCTAACTTTCTTTTTGATCTATTATTTAACTCAATATAATATCTCAAGGTCTTACACAAAAGAGGAAACATTATCTTATGAAGTATTAGTTAACCACAACACTTAAATTGGTTGATCATATCAAAATCTTGTAATTCTCTCAACTTTTACACTTTTAGCTTGTCAATCCCACTGGTTAACCATAGACATTATTGAATCAACTAACTTAAATTCTCTATAACTTTTAAACTTAGCAACTTGAACTCTTATAGTTACCTCTGGTTAACTAATTTGAAATTTTTGTTTCTTTTTGCACTTCACTATTTTATGTTTTCTTTGGTATCTAATTGACTACAAGTATTGGTTCAGTCAACCAACTCAAATTTTTTACTTTCTTATGCTTTTCTTTTGTTTTCTTTTCTTTAAGTTATCTAGTCAACTACCATAAACCTTTTGCCAACTTTGAATCTTTTCCTTTTTCTTAGAGATCACTCAAGATCTCTTTTAATACTTTTTTAAAAATATAATTTTGATAAACCACAAGATTTTCACAAATTGTTAATTAATTTAACTTTAAATTTAGATCTTACTAAAAATAATATTAATTAAAAGATTAATAACTATATAAAATTCACATGTTATCAATCAATTATACAAAAAAATATAGAAATAATAATTTAAATAAATTGATACTAATAGTATAAAATATAATAAAATATACAACATAATCTCACTAAACTCAATATATTCAAAGATATCATCTTAATAATAGTTTAATTTTAATTTCTTATATACTAAAATAGTAAAAAAAAAAATTATTATACAGTTACTTTTTTTTTTTCGAAAAGAGTCATCATAAATAAAGTCTTCTCATCAAAACAAGAATTTTTAATTAGAGCACATTACCTATATGTAGGATTTTTTTACACAAGAATGATACAAATGATATATTAATATGCAATCAATAATAATTATCATGTATTTAATAAATATAAATATGCAACAAAATATACTAGAAACTTTTTTGTAATATTAAATTCTCAATATTTATTTAAATGTGTGGCTAATTTGATCTTTAAGATAACTATGTACTTTAGAAATTTATACATATGTGCATATTAATTCTACATAAAAGAGAAAACAATTTAATATAAAATGTACAACTATCAAATATATAAATGCATGTGATTGAAAAAATATGTACTAATTTAATGGATATTGTCTTACATATGTTAAAAATGTCTAGATTTCTATATCCATACAATGAATTTTTTTTTTCCTTTTTTTATTGTCCTAAAACCCATAGTAGCACATAATTGTTGAAAGGAAAATAAAGGTATATTTTAGAAGTTTTGCATCTTATATTGAAAAACTAGTCATTTTTTTGTCCATTAAAAAATTAACCTTTTTTTTTGTTATAACTAGTCATTTTTTAAATATTAGAAAACTATACATTATAGCAATAAAATCATTATAATTGGTAATCATTATCTTCATGCTTAATACTCATTTTTATGAGAAATTAAACCAAAAGTAGTATAAAAAAATTAATACTTCTTTTTCAAAATTTAGAAATCACAACTTTCATACTCCATTATACTACTCTCTAAACATTGTTGGACTAAGCATATTAATATTGTTTCTATTGCTTCATTATTTGAAGTGTACATTAATGGGAAGGTCTATTGTATCTTGTGAGGATAATCATTGTAACTTGTTGCACTGTGACATTATCTACAAAGGTGAAAATTATCCTTAAAGATAATACCATACACACCTCAAACATCAAATGTTTTCTATTTAGCTTGATTTTTTTTTGAATTTATATTTTCCATATTTTATTCCTTTTTTAACAATCTTAAGGATAATTTCTTTTTGTTTGTTATCATTGATGCAAACACTAGTCAATTTACTCATACTTCTACTGTTAATAATTATACATCTATTCCTTTGCAAAATCAGTCAATTTCATATGTTTCCAAACTCTTACTAAACACCTTTAAGATTAAACTTTTATTATTTCCCACTATAAACATTAACAAGAACATATTTTTTCAACTTTAGATGTATTAGGTTTTATCTTTTCCTTTTTATAACCCAAACCAATGTTTGGTTTTAAGAATTATGATAAAATGTTTCTTATCTAAGAATAAGTCAATAAAGTTTATCATCACACCATTTTTGGTACATTATCCAATGATTTTTTTGTATTTATTATTCTTTAAAAGAAACAAAAACAATATGGGAAAGAATGAACAAAAAATATATGGTAAAAGATGCTAGTACACAAAAGTTTACTGTAACTAACCATTTGCATTTTTAGATGTATGATGAAAGGAGTGTTTAGGACCAAATTAATGAATATCATAAGTTGTTGGATGATTTGAAGAATGAGAGCATCACACTACTAGAGGAATATGTAGCAAATTATCTCATTAAAAAAGCTTTCATAATCTTAAAATGACTATAAGTAGCAACTCAAACACAAGAGAAAGTCTATATATCATTAAAGGATATCATCATGCATATCTTGATTGAAGAAAAGAACAAAATATGATCAATGGAAATATAGGCAAAAAAAATCACATCAAAGGCAAATGTGGTGGAACAAAGGAAAGGAGATAAACTCACCATAATCATCATCACCAACACAACATAAAAAAGTATGATAATCAGTCTCAAAAGTATGATAAGCCTAAGACTAATAATCTAACCTTTAAAAGGAAAGGTATTTGTTATATGTGTGGGAAACCAAGGCATCATGCCCCTCAATGTAGGCATAGGAAAGGGAGTAATATACCTGTAAAACCAAATGCTAATTTGGTAAAAACGGATGTTATTGTTACTATCATCTCTTAAGTCAACATGGTCACTAGCTTAAAAGAGTAGGCAATAGATTTTGGTGTTACAAGGCACATTTGTAGGGATAGAAGTGCATTTACCTTCTACACAATAGTAAGAATGGAGAAGAAAATGTCTTTATAAGAGATTCAAAAATAGCACTTGTTTTAGGTAAGGGCAAGGGCCTTATCAAACTCACTTCAAGGAAGGTGTTTTCTTGGAATGATATGCTTTACATTCTTGAAATTTGCATCAATTTGGTTTCTATGTCCCTATTGGGGAAGGTTGGAGTAAAGGTCTCTTTTGAGTTTGACAAAGTTGTCATGACTAAAAATGATGTATTTATGGGAAAACACTACTGTAATCAAGGACTTTTCATTCTAAATGTACTTGATATTATTAATAATAATACATCTACTTCTTCTACTTATATTATTGATTCTTATGATTTATGACATGCTAGATAAGGGCATGTGAGTAATCATAATTTTTAAAAGTTGAAACAACTTGGTTTGATTGAAAATTTATATGGTGATATGAGTAAGTGTGAGTTTGTCTAAAGTCCAAATTAACCAAGAAAAATTGCAAATTGGTGCAACAAGAAACTAAAGTAATGAACTTGATCTGTTATGATTTGGAAAACTTAAAGAGTACTATGACTAAAGGTGGCAAATGATTTTATGTGACTTTTATAAATGACTATTCTAGATATACTAAAGTTTTCTTACTAAGAGATAAGGATAAAGTATGTGATATAT
Organism: Rhizophora mangle; assembly: GCA_037832345.1. Lineage (NCBI taxonomy): Eukaryota > Viridiplantae > Streptophyta > Magnoliopsida > Malpighiales > Rhizophoraceae > Rhizophora > Rhizophora mangle. Next base: position 771,301 of record JBAPLJ010000186.1, read on the forward strand.
TTATCAAATATAATGTGAAAGTAGAAAACTAGTTAAGTAAAAAGATAAAGAAATTTAGATTAGATAGAAAAGGGAAATATAATTCTCAATTTTTGTCAGATTTTTGTGAAAGAAAGAGAATTATCTATGAGGTCTCACCTTTTTATTCATCGGAGTCAAATGGGATAGTAAAAAGAAAATAAGTTATTAAAAGAAATGATGAATGTCATACTTGTTAGTTCTTGGGCCCCTAATAACTTATGGAAAAATGTGATACTTTTTGCATGTTACTTATAAAATCAGATTCCATATAAGAAAATAACTAAGACTCCATATGAATTGTGGAAGCAGTATTCTTTAAAAATAAATTATTTAAAAGTGTGGGGGTGTTTTACTAAGGTACTTTTGCTTAAACTAAAGAAAAGGTAAATAGGTTTTAAAACTTCTGATTGTATGTTTATAGATTATGTAAATCAAAGTGATGCTTATCATTTTCTCGTAATTTAGAGTGATGTATTTAATGCTAATATTATCATTGAGATAAAAGCATGTAGAATTCTTTAAACATATATTTCCTATAAAAAAGGAATTAGCACAATCATCTACCCTTATAGTTAAGTTAGAAAGGGAGTCCTCTATCACACATTGTGAACCAAAGTTAAGGAGGAGTAAGAGACAAAGAATTGAAAAGACTTTTGGTAATGATCTTTTGACTTGTTATGAAGTAGTATCCTCTAGTGCTTCAATATATGGATATAAGTCATATAAAGTGAGATAAATTTTTTCAATCATAATGGTGTATAAAAATTAATGGATTCACTCACAGGAGTTAAAACCACAGGCTATAAATGGATCTTTAAGAAAAAATATAAGACAGATAAGTCCATCGACAAATACAAGGCAAGACTTCTTGCAAAAAGATATACTCAAAAGAAGAATATTGATTATTTTGATACTTTTGCTTTTATTGTTAGAATTGCATCTATTAGAGTCTTGATTGTATTAACATCTGTTTATAATATCTTTGTTCATCAAATGAATGTTAAAATTACATTTTATATGGTGATCTTAATGAAAAGATTTATATATCACAACCTAAAGGTTATGTAGCTCTAAATGAAGAGAAAAATGTTTGTAAACTTGTTAAATGTCTATATAGGTTGAAGTAAGCATCTAAACAATTTCATAATGTCTTAATTTCTAATGGTTTTAAAATTGTTGATGTTAATAAATGTGTTTATACAAAAATTAGAAATGTTATTTATATGATCATATGTTTGTATGTTGATAACATACTCATATTTAATTATAGTACAAAATTAATAGTCAACATAAAGTCATTGCTTATATCTCATTTTGACATGAAAGATTTAGGAAAAACAAATGTTGTTTTATGAGTAAAGATTTGTCAAACTCATAATGGTATATCTTTATCACAAGAGCACTACGTAGACAAACTTCTTAAGAAATATGAATGTTTTAATGTGAAATTAGTTTCGACTCCTTTTGGTGCAAATGTATATTTGCTAAAACATAATGGTGCTTTTGTATTTCAGTCTAAATATGTTCAAATCATTGGTAATTTAACACATTTAATGAATTTACACATTCTGATATTGTATATGTTATGTGTAGTTGAGTATATATACACATAATCCAAATCATAATCATTAAAATGCTTTAACAAGACTTTTAAGGTATTTAAGAGGTACCATGAATTATGGTATCTTCTATAGTGGATTTCTTGTTGTACTAAAAGGTATAGCAATGTTAACTAGATTTCTGATTCAAATAAGATAAAATCCACACGTGGTTATGTTTTCATCCTTGAAAGGTGGAACAATGGCTTGGAAGTCTACTAAGCAAACAATTATTGCTCAGTCTACCATGAAATCTAAGTTTATAGCCTTTGAGAGGGCTAGTATGGAGGCAGAGTGGTTGAGGAATCTCTTGATGGATATTTGATTATAGATGAAATTGACACCATTTGTGTTGATACATTGTGATAGTCAAGCCATTATTGCTTGTGCAAAAAACAATTCATAAAATGGGAACAACAAGCATATTCATTTTAAATATGAATTAGTTAAGTAGTTATTAAACAATGAATTAATATCAATTGATTTTGTAAACTTAGAAATAAATTTAGCAAATCCTCTAACAAAGCCACTAGGTAGAAAGCTAGTGGAAATTACATCAAAGGGAATGAGACTAATGCCTATAAAGCATGGTTAAGAATATGGCAATCCAACTTATATGATAAGAGATTCATTGAAGTAAGTTCATATAAATAATAACAAACTACTAATTGACCTTATGTGCACTATTAAAATTATAAAATCCCTTTTTATTGTATAAATAGTGTAATAGTTCTAATATTGAATGTTGAGTTATACTCTTAATGAATTTTGTAGCCTTTATGAGTGGTGTGTAACTAAAATGCATACTTAATAGATTCAACTATATGAGAGTGGAGAAGGGTCACTCTTATGAGATCCTAAGCAAAATCTCTAAAGTTTTCATAAAATTAAATTAGGCAAGCACAAAGCCTTACAATGCTAAACTATGTTAAATAATAAAATCTTAGAAAATATAATATAGATGTAAGATTACTATTATTCATAAAGAAGTCATAACTTATAAAATTTTTTTAAATTTAATGTCCTTTTAAATATTAAAATTTGTACATTATAGTCTTTAGTTCATAGTTTAAAAGATATTAAAGATGATATATTATATACTCATTGATTAACCCAACAAAATTCAGTCTTTTAAAATATGTGAGAATGTTAAAGGAAAAAAAATATATATATTTTAAAAAGTTTGTATCTCATAATAAAAAATTAACATTTTTTTTGTTTGTTAAAAAACTAGTTATTTTTTATTCATAAAAAAAAAACTAATTGTTTTTGTTTGTTAAAAATATAGCTGTTATAACAATAAAATCATTATAATTTATTATTATTATTATTATTATTTTTTTTTTTATTATTTTATTTATTTTTATAAAAATTTAAATTAGAAATAGTATAAAAGGAGTTTTTTCTTTTTTTTTTTTTCAAAATATAGAAATCATATATTTCATATTTCATTCTATTACTTTTTGAAAAATATTAAGTAAATTAATATCATTTTTGTTATCTCATTATTTGAAGTGCACCTTATTAGAAAAGTTTGTTATATTATGAGAGAATAGACCGTTGTAACCAAAGATATTATCTATAGGGAAAAAATTATCCTTAAAGGATAATATTAAACATATCCCAAATATTAAATTTTTTCTATTTATCATACTTTTGGTTACATTTATATTTTGTATTTTTTCTACTTTTACTAACAATAATTATGTATTCAATGTAACTATTCAAATATTATTATATAAAAAATATTTTTTTTATATAAAATTAAAAGTAATAAAAAAAATTATAATAATAATAATAAATATATATATTAATAATTATTTATTTTTTTTTTTAATTATTATTAAATAATTATAAACATATAAAAATAATAATTAATAATACAATATAAATTTTTTTTTGATTTTTATTTTAATTTTTTGTTAAAATAATTTTATAAAAATAAATACACATAAAATATTTTTATATTATATAAAAATAAATTTATATTATATTAATTATATTTTATATAAAAAAAAAAAAAATAATATAATAATATAAAATTATAAATATTTATTATATATTATATAAAAATTTTTAAAATAATATAAAAATTTTATATAGTAAAATAAATTATTTTATATTAATAAATTTGTATAGTACTATAATTATTTTATAACAATATTTTTGTAATTAAATTATATATTTTTTATCAATGTTGATTGAGTGTATAATTTTTTTTAATTAAAAAGTAAATAAAATAAAAATAATTTGTTATAATTTTATAAAAAAATTTATACTAAATTTAAATTAAAATTAGAGTACAATCACACCAAAAACCTAACAAGAACTACTGACGGAGTCTAAAATTTGAGTTGGACAGAGACAGCGAGGCTCTCCACACGGAATCGGGGATAGAGTTTCGCAGTCGCATCAATTTTTTTGTTTTTTTTGTTTTTGGCTCATCATTTCATCTAAAAAAAATTATTTAAAATAAAACAGATTCATATATATTATTCCTTTTTGAAATCTCGTTTTCAATTCCTTTCCTGCTCTTTCCAACCAAAACTTACATAAAAGTCTCTCTTACGCTTATTTATTTTTGGTATCGCCGACAACCACCCAATCTCCGTGCGATTACAGTCTTGCCATGTCTGCAACTCCGACGATACATCGCTGGTACATACATGGATATGACATTCATCTTTGCATACTTACATGTATGTAGACATATTATTATTCAAACGCACATCATACATCCACATATTATAAACATACATAGACATGATTGTATGTATGTATGTATGTATGTATGTATGTATGTTCTTCATAACCATCATCTTGTATGCGATACATGAGCTCGGCATTTGATTATTGTTCGGTAAAGATGGCTCGATAGAAATGTTTGCTGTTAACGCTGTTTAGGCTTATTCTGGAGCGTGTTCTTGCATTCGTTTGTCCTATTTTTTGGTTTTCAATTAAAAGCTAGGGTTTACGCGAAATGAACATTCTCGTGGCTTTTTGCTGCTTCTAATTTTGGTCTTGGCTTTCTTTTCCCTCTCTTGTTTCCTTGCTTGAAGTTTTATTATGTTGAACTTATTGAATTTTACCAGTTCGATTTGTTGTTCTAACAAAGATTTGTTTGATCAATAGCAGCTGGAATTCTGAATGATAGAGAGTAGATTTTTCTGGCGTGGAAGGAATTTAATTATTTTTTTATAATCGGGCTGCTTTTTTTTTTTTTTTTTTTGTGTGTTTTTTTTTCCCAATCTTGGGGGTGGTTGGGGTGGGGGAGGTGGTTATCAAATTCAAGACCATTTGGATCCCCTTGCCCTGATTGGCCACAGTGCCAAAAATATCAAGGGTCATAGATTCCAGACAAGCAGAAATTGTGAGGAGTTGGTTGCTAGTTGATAACTATATAGAGGGTAAAAGGAATCTTAGGTGTTAATGTAAACGCACCCGATGGCTATGCACGTATACCTTACTACTTAACTGAATGACCTAAGCTGACCCCCTTCCTCCACAAAAGAAAAATCTTTGCCCTCTTTATCATTACTGCATAAGAGAACAAGATTAAAATGGATAAAGATGGCACTTAAAGTTGAAATTTCAAGCAGGTTAGAAGCTAATAGTAGACTGCATATTGGATTATGAGATAGAGATTTAGTGGAGTATGTCCCTGGGTGAAATCAGAGTCTAGAAGTCAATTTAAAAAGCAAAGGTAAGATCCACAACAACTTTTGCACAAGTTAGAGCCCCTGCTAATGAATCAGTTTCCTCTTAACCCAACTTACCTGCAGTCTAGGGAAGTTTTGTAGGTTTTCTTTCGACGAAGCATGTCACTTTCTATACATCTAGTATTCAATTCTTTGAGTATGGTTACACTAAAGATGAATTAGAAAATATCCCTTTGATGGGAAAGGATTTTGTGTTTATTTGTTTGACTGCATTATTATGATAGTTAATTATCCACCACTTGCATGCTTGTCAAGTTCTCTGCTCTACGTTGTCAGTCTATCCCTCGATCCCCATGTTTACAAATGTACTTAGAGATTATTATCTGGCCAAACTGAAATTTGAATGACGTAGCTTCTCATTTGCCTCTTTCACAATGCTTATGTATTTATGTGCACATGCATGTAGACTGATTTTTTGCTTCAAATTGTTATTATACTTGTTGAAGGAGCTTAATGTTTAGATTTTAGATACTTTTGGTTCCTGTATATTTATCAAATTCTCTTTTCATTCAAGATGCTGTCCAAGGTGCATATATAGGTTGAATAGGTAAATATGTAAATATGTACTGTAGAGAACCTTACCGTGTCCATTTATTGCCCATTTCCCTGTTGATTTTGAACCTTTTTTCTCTTTCAAAAGATAGTCACTGAGATTATAACTGATTTACTTATATTCAGTTGGAAAACATTAATTTGGCAGGTTTTATTTCATCATAGGTACACCACTTTAACACTGCAAGTTGGAGACAGCTTAACTAGAACCATTGTGGATTTGGGATTGAAGCCTCTCTATTTTGGATTACTATAGATCGATGATCTCAAATTTGCCTGTCACTTGCTTTTCTGGGATCCAGCTTTTGAACAACAAACCTGGCTTCAGGAATCTGTACCACAAAGGAGATTTGAAATTGTAATCAAATGTCAGAAACTGATATGGCAGTCATAAAACCTGAGGTTTTCTTCTTTTTTATTCTTTTAGTGTTTAATTCATTGATTGGTGATTGAGACTTCCATATTGTTTTTAATGACATTCTGGTTATGCACCAAAATGTTTGATTTAATTTGATTGTTGGACCTTTGACTCATTTATGTGCATCTTCATTCCTGTTGTCTCCTCTCTATTTGCAACAACCAATTTGTGGATTATTTTTCTTATATTTGATGTTTTGCATTTGTGAATATTGGGGCATGTGCTTAGATAATTTAAACAAAAGCAGCCAGTTTGATAATGTCTACAGCATTAAGTAGGATTTTCTTAATTTGGTGCAAAGGATGATTGTAGGCTGGGGATAGTCTTCAAATTTTTCTCTGGCCAGCTAGAGTTGAGTGTAGCATATCCTGCTTTAAGAGCCAGACATCCCGCTAGGATCAGAGAAATGTTGATTGTAATACTGCTTGTTTGGAGGTTGTGGCAGAAGGGAGGCAAACAAAGATTGCAAGAGCAGTGCAAGAAACCTCATATTTTGAGAAAAAATTTATGTTATTTAATTTGCAATGGAATGCTGCTTATTTGGTTTATTTAAGCCTGTTGTCGCTCATGCTTTTACTCACTATTTAATTCTTGTGGTTTTACTCCCATGTCTTTACATTGTGATTTTAAATACTAATCTCCAAGTTATGTCATACATTTCTAGATGATGAAATCCTATATCTGGCTCCAGATAGCTGATGGTTCAATTCAGCAAGTGGAACAAGAGGTTGCCGTGTTTTGTCCTTTCATTTGTCATGAAATTTTACAAAAAGGGATGGGGTCTTCCAAAAACTGTGCTATATCTCTTCCTCAACGAGTCAACCCTACCATGCTGAGCCTTATTCTTGACTACTGCAGGTTTCATCAACTGCCAGGTCGCTCTAACAAGGTTCATGAAATTCTGAGATGTTACTTCATTGTTTCTTGCCTATATGGTCTTTCACCTTTGTAAGTTGATGTTTTAATTATTTGCAGCTGGTGGAGGCCAAACCAGTGGTTTGCCGCCTTCTGCCAACTCAACACTTTTTTCTTAAATTTTCACCAAAAAAAAAAAAAAAAAAAAAGGAAGAAGAAGAAGAAGAATTTAGACTTGGAAAAAATGAACTTGTACGATGGAATTCAGCTTGTTAAATGTCCTTTATTCCATTCATTCAATGCAAATTATATCCAGTTATGTAACTATTATATGATGTCTGTCACTCTAAGCCTGATTTGTTTCTTGGGTTATTTGCTGCATTAATAAATGCTTTTTGTTTTAGCAAGAATCGACCTTGTAATAAAATAAAATAAATGACCAATTTTGTGCTAAAAAGATTTAACTGTTGTATTGTATAGGAACGTAAATCCTTTGATGAGAAGTTTATTCGGATAGATACTAAGAGGCTCTGTGAGTTGACATCTGCTGCTGACAGCCTCCAGCTAAAGCCTTTGGTTGACCTTACTAGCCGTGCACTTGCACGGATTATTGAAGGGAAAACCCCCGAGGAGATACGTGAGATATTTCATTTGCCTGATGATCTTACAGAGGTGTCTGGTGCTTATGTGGACTGTTTTTCACCTGTTTTTCAGCCATTTTGTTATTTTAACTTAGATCATACTGATTTAGGAAGAGAAGTTGGAGCCTCTGAAGAACACAACTGATGATCCACGGATTCGACTTTTGAACCGATTATATGCAAAGAAGAGGAAAGAACTAAAGAGAGGGAGAAACTAAAGGTAGAATATGGCTTCAGTTGTTGCTAGAAGTTCTGCTGTTTGATGTGAAGTTATCCTACAGATGCACTGTTCATGTTAATGGACAATCATTGCTAGTTTACACTTCCAGATTGTTGATGAGTGTAACTGGTCTTTTATGTGTTTCAGAATGTTGAGGCTGAAGGAGAACGTGTAGATGATCGCTCAGTTGATGAACTACTGTCATTTATTAATGGAGGAGATGCAGGTATATTTAAGCTTTTTGCTCATCTCTACCTCATATTCCTTGTTTTTGATGTTTTCCCTTGTTGGAAAGTAGTGCTTCAATGAAATTTTGGGCAAGTAATTGCGCAATTATAGTCATGTTGCTTTTGTTGGGTGAATTTGGAGAGGCTTTTATAATGTTTGGCTATATAATGTAGTTGAATATGAAAGCTAACCTCGCCTTGGGCCTTGGGCCTTGGGGTAAGCTTTTGGTATTTAGGTCTGAAGCCAAAGATTGGAACTCTTTGACTAAAGTGTCAGCCTGGTGGTCCCATAGGGTGAGTTTATGAATAAGAAATTAAATATGGTACAAGAACCCATAAATATTATTTTTTTTCTCTACTTTCAGAACTGGTTGAACATGGATTGTTACTTGTTGGTGATGCAGAACTAGTTGGACAGGAATCCGTGTGGTATCCATTCTATGAATAACTTGGTTAATTTAACTCATAAAGAAGAGAAATCAAAGACCAAAGCTTTGAGACTAAACTTTAAATTGCTTCACTAGTTTCTTTCCATGTGGGTTGAAGGCACACTTTCAAGCTGTATTTTGTTTTCACTTTATCAGAGGTCCTATTTTGGCATTTTACAGATCCAAAAGGCATAAAATCTTCCAATAGAAAAAAGAAACATCGAAGAAGAAAAGATCAGCAAAAGGGCAATTCTTCCAATGAATTCAATGATTCACATAAAAAGGTTGGACCTTATTGTTTCATTAACATTTTAGGTCTATGTTTCATGAAAGTAAGCCTTCTGTTCCATCATTATTCCTTTTGCTAGGAGCCAAATCTTCATGCTCAATGCAGTGGTAGTGCCATTGATGATGAATCTCAGCCCAGTCCTAGCGAGGCATCAAAGCTTCAAGATGGGGAAGACGACATTTTTGCACCTAAGGTTGAGTTTGATGATGTGGATGATGAAATTGATCCTGCATTAAAAGAAAAAATTGATAGGTGAGATGATATCCCGGCATTATCAAATATACTCATTGATCATATGCATCTGTTGCCTCAACTTCGCACCTCCTGCTGGACTCTTTTCAAAACAAGGAAACCTAATATATTTCACTCAGGGAGGTGGAAGATTTTGCTCGGAGGCTAAATTCAGTCTGGCCTGAAAGGATACAGGAGCTTTTGTCTTTGGGTCAAGAGAGGAGGCCAGTCCCTTTCTCTGCTACTGAAAATGGTACCTCATGAAGATATGAAGTCTGAGCTACTCATCTTGTGGTTTTAATGTAGCTTTTGTTTGTGATTATTTTCATGTCTGAAAAATTGCATTTTCTTGTGTGTTAGTGGTTGCCTGCTTTGTTGGAGATAATAAGGAGGTTCCTCATGGTTTGAGTTTTGGGGTTCAGAGGTTGAGATTTACTGATGAATTGTTTGAAAAGAACCCATTTTATGCTTTGTTGGAGATAATAAGGTGGTTCCTCATGGTTTGAGTTTTGAGGTTCAGAGGCTGAGATTTACTGATGAATTGTTTGAAAAGAACCCATTTTATGGCATGAGTGGTTTTGCCTTGTAGTAAATTTGTTAGTGATATCCCCTGTTTACAATTTGTGTTCCGTGTACAACATGCATTAAGTTAGTGTGTCCAATCATTTTAGACTCTCTATGGTCTTAGATGTCCCATCCAATGACTTAATTTGGTATTATAATTTATTATAATATCTAACACGTGCATTAAGAAACTATATATAATATCTAATGTGTTATGTGATGAAATCATGATTCAGTTGATTTGGTCTTCTTTTTACAGCTGAATGTATAGAATCACACTAAATTCTACATCTATACTTATTTGACTCAATCTTAGAAACTCATAATAGGACTTTTTCTTCTTGGTTCATGATCAGCAACACTCTCCTAACACTGGCTCAGCCTTTTCAGATTGAATCTCTTCTTAGTGTCTCTTCCTGGCTGTTTTCCATATTTGAAGTTGGATAGAGAATATATTGAAGAATCTGATAAAGAAATTGCATGATTTTATATCTCCCATTGTATCAAACGGCAACTACTATATTTAAGCCTTGATTATCGTAAGTAACTAATAAAATGAATTGTTTGGATGGGGAGGAACAGATGCAGAGCAGAAATGAGTATTGGGATTGTCCCTCAAAGAGCGAAGGGATGGAACAGTTTTGACCACAGATGATAGCACAGTTCTTTTATGGATGTCATCGAGGTGTTAGGTATGGTCATTGACAGTCAACTTGTAACTTGTAAGCTATATTTTTTTGATTTTTTTTTTTTTTTTTGGTTCTTTTCAGGAAAGGGGAAAAACAATAGAAAGAAGCATTGCATTGCTTGCTCATATTTTTGGGGGCAATTTGGATCCTAAGCAACCTTTTGTACTTCAAGGGAAAGAATAAAAATGGAAATGTGATTTCATGAGATGATTCTTTGCTTGATGTCATAAGCGTGTATGAGGCTGCATTTTGTTCTAGAAAAAGAAGAAAAAAACGGGGGTCAGAAAAAGAGCCAGAGACATTTTCCACCTTCTGGCTTTTTCTTGGGAGTAGTTGCTCGCAGATCGGAATGGTCATTTCTTTGGGAGTAGTTGCTCATAGGATTAGAGTGTTGCTGGTTTTAGTTGATTGTAGCGTAAACTTGGTTCTTCTCAATTATACCATGTCATTTTTCTGCTTGAGGGCCTTCCACAGAATGGTGGTAGGCGAGAGAATTTGACGACGGACTATAAAGCAGAGTGATTTAAATTGCGGGTTGGCGTCAGATGTTGGGGGCAAATACTGTATGTATATCATGTTCTCAGCGAACTGATGGCCTTTAGTTAGTCAACATATTCTTATCGTGCGGACTGAGGAATCAAGCTGACAGTTCACAACTTATATAGTAGAAACGCCATAGACTTTTGCAGTGGAGCTACGAACACCGATGAATTAGTTATAGTGTGCGTGGAATAACTCGAGAAAATTTGTGTCTTTTTGTGACCAATGTTTGATTGGATTAGAAAAGCCAATAATTAAATTTTAATTTGATTTAATTTATAAAAATTATTAATTAAATTAATAAATAAATTAATTAAATTATAAGTTATTAAATTAATTATAATTTTTTTAATATGGTTATTTTTAAATATATGTAAAAAATAAAGAAAATAAAAAATATTGATTTTAAATTGTGAGCAATATAAATATTAATTTTGTTATTAGTGCAAAAGTAGTGATATTAATTTTTATATTTTTTAAAATTTAAATTATTTTTAAATATTTTATTAAAAATAAAATAAAAATATATAAATTATAGTATATATTAAATTTATTTAATGTTTTTTTAATTTAATTATATATAATATATATAATTAAATTATTTAAATATTATTATTATTATTATTATTATTATTATTATTATATTTTTTATATTCAATATTAAATATTAATGTTATAAATTTAATTTTAATTAAATTTTAAATTTTCTAACATCTAACTTAAACACAAATTCCACTCCCGCTTCGCACCTTGAAAAAGGAAATAAAATTATTATAACATAGATAGAATTGACTTGCAATGCTTTCTCGACGTCATATCTGCCGCCGAAAAATTTTGCAGCTTCTTGCAGGTCCAAGTTTTCAAACCATTTTTCAGCACATTGATTTCTCCGGCAGAAGGGGTAGCAACCCCATCTGTCGGTGATTTTGTACGAGTCTGGGCAATTCAAGAGCCTAGAGGCATGAACGCCAATCTTCAAAATGTCATTTGTGCAGTTTTCCAGAGTAACTGTACATTTCCATTAAAATCCTTATGTTAATGCATTTCTCACCGACCTTTGTTAGATAGCTAAAAACATGAGGTCCCATCTTCCAGTATTATTGGACTGAAATTGAAAATGGGAGCAGGGCCTCTCAGGTTCGCCTTTAGTCCAGAGAGTTTAGAGGTCAAAAACGGACCTGCATCGATGAACAACAATGTAGATAAGGAGTTTTTTGTAAGGAATTTTATTATCCACATCAACGTTTCACACGTCGTTTATAATGTCGTATAAGGCAAAGCGTGGTTCAATTGAGGTGCAAAAATTAGTATCTGCTACCACCGTTCAAAAATAAATAAAGAGATAAAAGAAATAAAATAAAGAGCGATGGGCAGGTAAACACCAAGAAGTTTACCGTCTGTTCCATTCCATTCTGCTAAAATATGACGCAGTTGTAACAAACAATAACGTAAGCTAATGAAGTAGTTACTGTGGGTTTTACGGCTTTTTCTTAGATTTTTAAAGAAAAAAGATAATGATAGAACAAAAGACTAGTCTGACCCATCAATTAGACTAACGTAAAGTCGAAATGCTATGATATCTTATCGCGGATGCAACCTGCGGCAGCATTGGTAGTTGGCGGGAGGGTCATCCACCACCAGGACTCTCAGCAACACCAACCTTCCCAACCAACAACACCCAGCAACTCCATCTCACTTCATTTTTCGCCTCGCCACACAAGTAGACTACTCAGAATTTGATCCTCTATTTTGCACAACTAATCTAGCTAGACAAAATATAATAAAATTTAGCACATTAACAGGTCCCCCCTTCATTGACAACCATAATTAAATCGTGTAAGAGCAAAGGGTGAATACGCCTCTCAAAAGTTATTGCCACTTACCTAGTGTGAACAGAACAATGTAAAGCAATGCAGGTTGGCCATGCCCATCCATCACGTTCAAAGCCGCATGTGATCGAGAGACCTGCAAGTAGAATACAAAGTGATTGTTATCAGTTAGTATCAGTACAAATGACATGCACGGAAGTATCCAATGCTTCAAATGGATGGGCAGTCCAAATCAAACTTATCACCAACAAATGATCGATGGTGATTGGCTTTGAGACATTGGGAAATGTCTGATACTCCTTCCATGTGCTTCAGGGACATTTGCAGTTTGCACTATTTCATAATCTACTCTTATAAGCAGTCGTCTGCCAGTAATCTAACCCCTGACACCTTTTTATACATGCAAGAAACCACATGGGCCACGAAGCTGGTTATATGATATTTACATTTCTTAATGTTCTTTTTTGCTCATCACATAGCGGTACATGAGATTAATGTCTCTCATCGGTTGCTTTTTCTCTATTATCTTTCCTTTAATGTGCACGGTTATACCAAAGCCAAGCCAAATTAGCCCCATTTTAAAAGCTTTTCAGAGAGCACCAATTTAAATTCGTCTTTTAAGTTTTTAAAAATTGAAATTAAAAAATTAAAAAAATTAAAAATTTAATTAATTTTATTGTTTTAATTAAAATTAAATTGATAAAATTAATATTTAATATTAAATATATAAAAAATTTTAATAATATAATTTTTATTTTTAAAAAAATAAAATATAATAAAAATTATTTTAAAATTTTTTTATAAATTTTTAAAAATAATTTAATTTAAAAAATTATAATTAATTTATTAATATATAATTCAACTAATCAAACAATTTTTAAAATAAATCTAACCCAATTGGGGTTTTATTTTTACAGGTCCAACGAGTTTGATCAGATCTGAAGTTTCGAACCTTCGTCAATCCAATTGGTTTTTTTATTTTTTACCCTTCCTGACCTAAACCATAAGCGCTCATTGCCCACAGGAAATATCCTGTTTGAAGATTCTTTTTTGCCAGCCAACCATACGTGCAAAATTTGACAAACGCAAGAGTTGACTTATAACTTTCCAAATTTCATAACCTCCCACTCATCCAGTAGTTTTATGAAACTCTTCAATGAAAAGCACCTCAGATCCATACTGATGAGACAAGCAGAGCCAGAAGTTCAAGGGCCAAGTAGTCGTGGTTTTGCTTGTTGCATTTGATCCAAAATAGGGTGATGCAAAACCCACTAGGGCTGGAAAACTCCTGAAGAAACACATTAGGAAGAAACTTGGGAATTAATTTTGAAATGTATTTTGGGATTATCAACGCCTTGATTAATAGCCTTTATATTTTTATTGCCTTTATGCCTTTAAGGCTTATGTATGTCATCAGGCTAAGGACACAGGCTGTGATATTGACATTGGCAATCGAAATGAGAATTGTGTTTTCCCTATTCTCTGTCTCTTCCCCTTATTTTCCTCCTCTTCCTTCCTCTATAAGATGGTTTATGTGGCATTTGCAGACCATGCGACTTCGAAAATACTTGAAGCCTTGAAGAGAAAGAATAGGACAAGCAATGTTTGAGTCAGAGATATCAATGACCAAAACTCTAAATTGCTGTGAAGTACAAAACTCCAGGGCATCCTTACTTGTGGCCATGTTGCTTCTAAGTCTAAACAAACGTACAGTCTTAGGCTACACAAATTAATAGAAAAGGAAAGAGCTTCAGATAACAGAGAAAATAAATTGGAGAACTATGGGGGGAAAGGGAGGGTTGGGGGGGGATCAAAGTTGGGCGGTTGAGGAAGAGTTGTTAAAACCTTAAGCAACTTTTGGGTGTCATTAACAAAGTCAGTCACAAGTCTTGAGATTAAGACCTATAGGAAAAGCTACAAGCAAGCCTGGTAAAACGATGTCACCAAACCCAGTTATAGCCACCCTAAGGATCAAACATCCGTGAGATTTTCAATAGCATTGGTATGCCATCCTCTCCACTCTTATCACCACCAACTACCCGTGGAGAAAAAGAGAATTTACGTTTCACTTTTGGTTAACATCTCTGAACACAAATTCCAGTGGCACTAATATCTCTTCCATAAAAGCTAAAACCTAAGTCCAATCTGAATAACACAAAAAAAAAGTCTAACCTAGGCAATCTTTAAGAATGAAAAAGGCAATGATTACAAGATGAGAACTATGCAAACGTAAAACATACTTTGCAACAAATGATCGCAATCAGTTTGCTTAACTACCTCGAGATTTGATACGTGAAAAATTTGGAGAACTGTAATTATCAGTGCAATTCCCTGGTTGATAGAACAAAAAGAAAGTAAAAATCAAGAGAGAGAAATGACACCTTCTATCCCATGTGGCAACATTACAAATAAAGCACATCCAAGTTAAAAGATCGGGAAACAAACCAGGCTAGTTACTTCCATCACATTACACATCTTAACTAAAGACTACCAATGGCTTTAGTTACAGAGAAATTAGGTAGCAGCATTAAAGCAGAGGAGAACAGGGATGTTTCTCTAATGATGGTCTGTCAAATGGAACAATTTACATGTTCCATTAGGACTTGTCCTCATAATTTTCTTCTTAATGGAGTCAACTTGTTGTCATCCATAGTCTCAAATCACGAGGATGTAGAGACCTTCCATTTTGGGGAAAAGCACAGCAAAATATCATCCCACAGAAAACGAAATCACAAACACTAAAAGTTTTGCTCTCTATGTTCCACTGACTGGGACAAAATGAAAATGTCATGGTGCAAATTGCATCTTACCAGGATATATTGGCCTATCCAAGCATAGGACATATGATAGTGAACTGGCTAAAAAACAGCAAATGCTATGCAGAAGGGAGAGACAGGCAATGTCAGATATGAGACAGCTCCACAAAAAGGGAACTTCTAACATATGATTCTCCAGTATGTTGAAACCATCTCAAAATATATTGTTAATCGTCAGTTCAATGTTCTCGGTAAGCTGATAACAAACTATAGCAGAAAGAAAAGTAAGGGATATGGTCCACACAAAAGTTGTTCTGCAGAAGAGAGAAGGAGACACTCCATGAGACATGTTTGATGAGTGAAGAAAGAGCCTAATGCATTGTTATCAATGTTTATGAAGTTCTACTAATTCAAAATACAAAGTTGCGCCAATCAAAAATTAAAAAGAATAAAAGGCATTTACTTATTTGTTCATTTATTTTGTCCCTCCCTTGGATGAATTGGATGATTTTGCATTACTGTTTTGTACCCAAACATTAATGATTTGGTCCATTGATTATCTTCCTTTGACAATGTCAAAACTGCATTCATTTTCACCTGACTCTTTCAAGCCAGCTTTTCAGTTTTCATTTTCAAGGATTGTAGTGATAAAGCCGTGATTGGAAAATCATGCACGGTCCTTAAAATGACCAGTAGTCTAAATACATGGAAGGTTCCTCTTAGGTTTTTCCTCAAATATTCTTTCTTCCCTACAGAAATAATGTTTGAAGTCTAAATAAATATAGGAACAATAAATCAATTTTTTTTTTTGTACATCGGAAAATAATAAATAATTATTTTGAAATTTGGTGCAGACTTGTTGCTCCTACAAATTAAGCTCTTTTCTTCTTCTACCTGGAGACTGATGAGTGGATTGTAGAGAATTTGAAACAAAACTTTGGTAAACTTGAGATAGACTAATGGAGCACTTTATTTGCAGTAACTTACTGGTGGTTGTGGAAATGACAAAATGAAAAAGCTTTTAAAGGTTTAAAAGTTCACCATCATACTCTTTTGAGCTCATTATGAAATAAGCTAATGAATTATTGGTAGCCTTAGTTTGACAAAGGGAGGGTGATAGTTGGAGTGGATAAAGGACTCAAATATTAGTTGCTTGGACCTTCCTTGAATTACAGTGGATTAAAGTGAATATTGATAGGCTACCAAAGGGAATCTTAGATTAGTAAAAGTTGGCAAAGTTGTACAAAATCATCTAGGTAATTGGGTAGGGGCTTTGGACAAAACATTGGTTTTACTATGGCTTTTTGTCACATTCTCACTTTCTACCCCTTTCTAAAAAAGAAATTTTTAATTTTCTTTCCTCATATTACCCTTATTCTAAACATAAGACATCAATGATGAAAAATTCTTCTCTTTACCAATTTTTTTATTTTTTATTTTTTTTCTTTTTCATTATTCTCTTTTTACTTTATTATCAAACAAAAGATTAATTATTGCTATTATAGTTGTGCTTATTTTTTTTTTTTTTCACTTGAAGATGGAACAATATTTCATAAACTCAGTAAAAAAGGTAGTGGCATATGGACACTTAGCTTTATTTACACTTAAAGGTGATCAACTACTGGTTACAAGATAAAGAATAATAAGCATAAACCTTATAGATAAGATGGTGTAGTAAATAAATAACGAGCTTTGATCATCTAAAATAAGATTTTAAGAACTAAATTGGTCATTAAACCATAAAACTTAGAGGTTTAAAATTTAATTAGGATTAAATTGATAAAATTGATATTTAATATTAAATATATAAAAAAATTTTAATAAAATAACTTTTATTTTTAGTAAAATTAAAATATAAAAAAATATTTTCGTAATTTTTTACAAATTTTTAAAATTAACTGAACTAGAAAAATTATGACCAATTCATCAATTTACAGTCCAATTGGCAGGTTTATTGGTTTGGTCATTGGTTTTCAAAACAATTTTTAGAGTAAATTGGACTAAACCACGACTTAGTTCCTAGTTTTACCAATCTAACCAATTAATCTAAAACGAAGTCTCCAATTTTGTACACGTGTTAGACATATCATAAGGAAGAGATGAAAATCAAAATTTAAAGTCTAATTACCACCTTTCAATATTATTAGCCACTTTGGTATTAATATACTAAGAATGTGCCTAGAAGACAACAAAGGGGTAAAAAGGGAGGAAAAGTAAGGGAAAATTGATTATTCCTAAGATTTAAAAGTGAATTTATTGTTCGTTTAAATGAGGAAAATTGACTTTATTTTCCTCTTAACCCCACAAATAATGATTCCTTTTTTGTTACTCTTTGAAAATTTTATTAAAAAAAGACATTATTACTCCTAATAAATACTTATAATTATAACTAAATCATAATAATAATCTTTTAGTAAATGTGTTTTCCTAATCTCTTTATTGATGTCATCAAAACTAGTGATATCTTACCACAATCTCTTTATCTTCAATCTTTTGTTTTCAAATGGCATCATTCCTTATGTTTGATTAATTATCCTTGATTCCCTTTGTTTGTCCTACAATCCTTGAAACTATTAATAATTCTGCCTAGCAAGGTCCTTTTTCTTATAGTAAAGTTGTCAAATCATCTCAAAATCATTTTTAATGTTTTCATTGTCATAATAACTATCATGAGGTTAAAACTCTTCTTTCAAGATTTGAGATAGTGTCATTTTTAATTTTTCATTATATTGTTAAATTAGAGTTAAAAGAATAGAAAATTATATTAAATCTCTTAGATGAGAATTAAGTTGATGGAAAAATGGAATGCATAGAGTAAATAAAATGTGTACAAAGATATGTGTAAACAAGATTATAATGGTATTATCAAAAATAAATCAAGCAAAAATAGAACTTAATAGTGTTCTCATATGATTAGGAATGTTAAAGTTTATCTTACCTAAGATAAGTTTATTTAGTAAAACTTTTAGGTTTAGAATAGGAATCTTTAAGGCAGCATTAACTAGCCTTAGAGTTATTAATTAGCCTAAAGCAAAAGGTCAATTGTGTTCTCAAAAGGTGGTCTTAATACCAACAAAAGAATTCTAGGTCTAAAAATTAGAAACAATGTCTAAACTAACTTAATTTTTAAGTAATGTAACTTTAACCTTTTTTCAATCCTAATAAATAATTGGATATAGTAAATTATAATAGAAAAACTTTATAGATAGTTAAAAGATTATAAGAATAAAAAAATTGAAATATATCTAAAGAAAAATGTATATAAAGTAGGAAATTTTGATAATTTCTTTAGTAGTTATATAATAAATATAGTAAAAAAAATCATCATGTTAACCCAAATATTTAAAAAGTTAGTCTTAGACAAAAAGAGATAGAAATGTATAAATCAACATATCAATTTTTACATACAAGATTAGTTTAATTTGCTATAAAACCTTTACATAAAATAGACATAAACACACTTATATTAATGTGTTTAAGAGATAGAAGAATGTTAAATTTACTAATTTTTTACATGCTTTTTTTTTATCAAACTTAGCTAATGGTTCCATTTATTTTAATTATTATCTAAATTATTTTGTGTCTTTGTTTGATAAAATATTAATAAGACTTTAATTTTAAATTTATCTGCACCAAAAAATATGTTACTAGGATCAAGGAATATAGTTTTAATAATATATGGTGTTTATTATAAAGTATTACCTTTAACACTAAAACCAAGTGTTATAAAAAAACAAAAGCACTAAAAGGTCAAACTTTATTAAGAGAAATCAAATTTGATAATTTTTTTTTTGTAAAAACCCCAAAACTATTAAATTGGTTAAAAATCACTTTTTTAGAAAATGAGTTTTACCAAATATACATTTACCTAAATATACTTTTGCCCATATCACTTACTCCAAGAACATAACTAGCTCAAAGAAATCATGATTAAAGAAGAGACATAAAAATAATATTTTCTTCTTCAATGATGTAATATATTAATATATCAAAAACAAAAGGTTTCAATAGTGATATTCTATCTAACTTTAAAATGAATTTTGTAGCAGTATATTTTAATAAAATGATTCCACAAACATATAAGAAAGAAAAATCTCCTTTTATTGCATCAATACATAATGATATGAAGTTCTCAAATCAACAAAACATGATTAAAAATGATAATTTTATGTTAAATAAAGAATTGCTTAAAAAAGAATTTTATTCAAATAATAATAAAATTAAAATAATATTATTTTTAAGAGGTATTTTAAAAAATAATTAATTCGGGAAAAATACTATTTGACTTTAAATAGCTAAGACATATATGAAAATTTTCAAATGGTTTGAAATTTATGAGCATAAATCTAAAGATGATATAAAGTTATTAAAAGTCAACAAGAAGTTTGTAAGACATCTAGAAATGAAGCTATTACTTTAAGTTAACCACCAAAGGAAGATGTTAAATTTCCTTTCTTTAACAAAGAAGTTACAGTAACTCCCTTCATAATTTCTGAGGTAAATCCAAATTCTATCATAATTACTTAAAAGAATATTAGAAATATTTAAACTTAAAATAATTACATAAATAAATTATTTAATATAATAGCTAGTCAAATGCAAGCTCTAGAAAACAATTAACCTAAGAAGACTAAAACTTCAACAAATAAACCTAAATCAATATCCAGACTTCTAATAGTCTCTACTAAAATATCCTTAGTAAATAACTTTAAAATAAAATATAAATTAGATGAATTACTTCAAAACTTTACTAAAAGATTAGAACTTTTAGGAATAACAAATTTATAAAAGGAAATACATATTCTAACCCATCAAAGTGAAGATAATTGAGAAATATTACAAAGTCAATTTAAAGAAAAACTAGAAATTAATAAGAGGAGGAAATAGAAAATCTTATAATAAACCAAAAGTAAAATATTTTTATCCAAAACCTTCTTTTGTTAATATAGCACTTGGAGGGAAAGCATTTATGACTTTAGTGAATTTTGATGGAACAAATATATATAAATGTAACCTTGACAAATTAATTGAACATTATATTACTTTGGTTATTCAACAAATGTTAATGGTAGCCACTACATATTTAGCTCATAATAATTCTCATCAAGCCATTTCAAAAAATCTTATAACAGGATTTTTAGGACTATTACATGGATAGTGATATTACTATCTCGCAAAGAAGAAAAAAAAATAAATCTTTAATGCAACAAAAATCAAAACAAAAAAAAATACCTATAGAAGTACAAGTTAAGATAGAAATGATATGTGATATTAGAATTTATATTAATTTTGACTATAACTAAATATTTTGTAAGAGATTCAAATCAATTTCAAGCTAAAAGTTTTGAAATACCCCTTAACTTATCCTACTTTATAAGACTTTAGGTAGTACAAAGATATGCTTTTAAAAAAAAAATTTTATAAGACACAATAGTAATTGTTCACTTTGGAAAGAAAGATTTATAGTTGGATTATCAAAATTATAAAGTTAAAGATATAATTAAAAGTATGAATAATGGAAATGCACCTTATGATAAATTATCTTATGGAGATTTAATTACTCATATAATTAATGAAAGATTAAGATTGTGATATGATACAATAGACTAAAATGAAGAAGATATGAAATTAGGAAGAAAAGAGATGGATTTTTTGGTCTCAATATAGATATGAAATGGTAATAATTGCTTTAAAAGTTAAGAAAAAAAAATCAAAAATTTTAGAAAAAAAAATTATAAAAGCAAAAATTATTCAAATAATAAATATTTTTTTCCTCAAAAATTTAACAAACAAAATGGAAAAATGAATACTAATAAAAAAATAAATGAAAAATAATATGTTATAAGTGTGGACAAATAGGATATTATAAAAGTCAATCTAAACTCAAAGAAAAAAAATACAAGCCTTAAAAATAAAAAATAAAATTAAATATAAATCACTTAATTTATTCAAAAAATTATCAAAAAAATAAAGATTTAACTAAAACAAGTGAGAAAGAAAAAAATTTACAAATAAAAAGTTCCTCAGAATCTTACTCTAATATATTAGATAGTGGAGATGAAATGGAGGTTCGTGCAAAGCATGTATGTATAAATATAATTACTAAAGATAAAGAATTATCAATAAAAATAATAAACAAAATAGAAGATAAATATATGAAAAGAAAATATGTGTTAAAGTTAAAAAATTTATTAGTAAATAAAGTAGTAGAAAACAAAGAGTCATATTCTATAGAAAATATATATACAAAGTTAGTTAAAGATAATAGAAAAATAACTGTAAAAGATTTGCAATAAGAAATTAGAAATCATAAGATTGAAGTTGAAGTTTGAAAAACAAAAATATAATTAATAAAACAAAATATAGACACAAAAGATGTATGGAATCCAAGGTTAGTACAAATCCAAAAGTGGTATACAAAAATAGAATTAGTAATAAATAATGAATATCATGTTTTTAATAGTTTTAATAGACTCACAATAATTATATTAAAGAAGAAATCATTCCTAGTAAATTTTATGAGGACATAAAGCAAACATTAAATAGTGTTAATGATGAAAAAATAAAAATAGATCATAAATTATTTGTTGCACATGTCTACCAAAAAGGCATATACTTTAAAAACACTTCAATTTTATTCAAAGATTTAAGTCAATATTTAATTTTAGGAAACACATTTTTAATTGAAATATATCCTTTTAAAGTAAATTCTTAGGCAATTGCAAAAAAATTGGTTAATAAAGAAATATGTATGAGTTTATAACAAAATGCAAGAAAAGGAAAATAAATACTTTAAAGGATAAGTTTATATTTGAAAAATTAATGTTAATTTAAAACAAAAACATTTATATTAATTAAATTAGGAAATTAATTATAAAAGAATAGAGAAAGAAATTCAAGCAACCAAGAATCAAAAATATGTACAATAATCTTACAAACAAATCAAAAAGGAAATATTCTCTAATATTCCCACTAATTTTTGAAATAGAAAAAACCGTGTTGTTAGATTACCTTATATAAAAAAAAATGAAAAAATATACCAACAAAAATAAGACCTATTCAAGGAATAAGGAATTATTAAAATATTACAAAAAGGAAATAAATGATTTATTACAATAAGGAATTATTAGACCTAATAAATTACCTTGGCCATGCTCTACTATGTAAATAATCAAGCTAAAATTGACTCAGGAGCATCTAGATTAATAATAAATTATAAACTTTTAAACAAAGTATTAGAGTGAATAAAATATTTAATACTTACGAAAAAAAAGTTTAATAAAAAAATTAGTAAGAACAATTATATTTTTAAAATTTAATATGAACTCAAAATTTTGACAAATTCAAATAGATGAAGAAAATAAATATAAGATTGTATTTACAATTCTATTTGGAACTATAAATGGAATATAATGCCTTTGAATTAAAGAATGTCTCTTTTAAATTTCAAAATGTAATGAATGAAATCTTTAATCCTTAAACCAAATTTATGATAATATACATAGATGATTTATTAATATTTTCAAATCTTATTAAAAAGAATGTATCTCATTTTAAAAAAAAAAATTAATATTATTAAGAATAATGAACTAGTAGTTTATGCAAAAATTGTAAAGTAAGAACAAATGAATATCATATTCTTAGAAAATAATATTTACCTAAGAACAATTACTTCAAATAGATCACTAAGATTTGCTAATAAATTTCTTGATGAAGTCAAGGATAAAAGCCAATTATAAAGATTTTTAGGATTTTTAAATCTTATATCAAATTTTATTCTAATTTTAAATATTATATGTTTACCTTTATATGAAAAGTTAAGAAAAAATTCTTGATAATTTTTTAGAAAGGTTTAGAAAAAAATTATCAAGAATGTAATAAAGAATTGATAGAAAATGTTATAAAATTAAAATCTTTAATCAAAACATTACCATGTTTAGAATCCCTAATGCAAATGTCTCTTTAATTATAGAAATAAACAATTATGATAAAATATATGGTGGAATATTAAAACAAAATATCAAAGATAAAGTGATCCTGGTAAGATGCCACTTTAGAATATGGCAAAGTCTCCACTTATATTATTCAATAGTCAAAAAAAAAAAAAAAAAAAAAAGAAATTTCGAGCATAGTTTCATACATTATGGCTTTTCAAGATAATGTGTTTAATGCAAGGTTTCTACTTTGCATTTATTGTCAATCTATCTATAAAATTTATTTTAGAAAAAGATGATAAAATTTTTGTGTCAAAACAAAATTTTGTTCAATAATAGATTTTACTTTCAAATTTTAATTTTAAAATCGAATATTTAAAAGAAAAATCAAATTATTTACCTAACTTTCTCTCTTGAAAATTTTTTATAGAAAAAATTAATCAAAATGCGTGAAGAATGAGTTACTAAAAATTCTTTTAAGATTGGGAGATCTCAAATAGGGATTACTTAAAAACAGTTAGCTCTACTAAACATTTCTATGGTTTCTCCAATTGATATTGTTAAAAAAAAGTTCTCCAAAGAAGTATCAAAAAGTATTACAATTGAGACCCTGTATACTTCGCCAACAACAATTATGACAAAACCTACATCTCCTAATCTGTTAGTCATACCAAAATCATCATCTTCTCAAACCTCATCCACTTAAATTAGAAAGAAAAATCCTATATTTTGTTAAACATATAATCATACAAATCTACTTATCAGAAAAAAAAAAATAATAATTTGATATTCAATATGTACCAGATTTTAGATAAATCCTCCCAAGTATTTCTTTTTTTTTTTTCCTCACAACTCCCATGTTTAGTTAAAGACAAAAACAAAAATCGATGATACCATGAGCTTATATTCATAAATGCAAAATTAGTAAAAATTATACCTATTTGAGAGAAAACAAACCTTAATAGAATTTCTTATTCAAAAATCAAAATTCTTCAACATTAGAGAAGAATTACTTATTTCTACTCCCCTTCTCAATATTCTTCCACGGCCCACAAGCTTTTTTGCTAATATAGATCTTTTCGAAAATAATAATAACACTTTTAAAAAAATTTAAGAAATTAATTATTTTAATGATATGTTTATATTTAATATTTTGATTATGAAAGATAAAATTATAATACAACACATGTTATTTTCTTTCCTCTTACTTTTTACTTCTTTTCAATCCAAAAATTTGTTAACTTTCCTTCCTTACATGATCTGTTACCAAACGAAGAGAGGGTGAAAAGTTTTTCATTTCTCAACTTTTTATTCTTCTCACTTTCCTTTCTCATTTTCCCAACAAAGGTCTATAGAAATGTGTTTGATTCGGGTCTTTCTGCCTCTGAATCTTCCATCTTTCAAGATCGTAGCATTCTTCGTTGGAGTTTGATCTTTTCATATGATTACAAAGCATGACTCTCATACCCGGCTGCGAAACATCATCCGGTCAATGAGTACCGAAAGGCTTCTACGGCCGCTTTGCAGCGAATTAGGAATAGGACCGTGGAAATACGAAGAATGAATATGGGGTAATGCACACTGAATACTAAGGGACTTTATGGCTTTTGATTAATCTTTATCTTTGCTAAGTTCTTATTTAGGGTTCATCGACTCCCAAGCTACACAATAATCAAACCTACCAGATATGCCGAAGGGCCACTGGGTCCCGGCCTGGGGATCACCGGGGCCATGCTCTGAGCCTAAAGTTTTAATGTCCCAGTCCAATGAATTTGAGCTCCGCTCCTCTTGAAACCAAAAAAAGCGTAACACTTTGTCTTACTGCCCGTCTCTCAGTGGTTGAAAAAGTGGGGATTGTTATAATAGTATTCTGTAGAACATGTTGTCATTTTCAAAAGATCTGGTTATGTCTGTACGTTTCCTTTTTAATCAAAATTCTCTGGTAATAGGCCAAATAAATAAAAACTTGGCATGCAAATGCCCAGATGGGAGACAAACTATACACCCCAAAACAAAACTAGTATGCACTAAATATGAATCCCCAAACTAATATGCGAATTGTAATTTACAAATTACAATCAAGTGGTAAACTTAGCGTGGACAAAAGGTTACCTTAGCCAGACATAAGTGCTAATTAATTAACAGTACATATTGAGATTTCATTTTGTGATTAGTAATTAGTTACTACACAGAAACACGCAATGTTTGACATTCAGCCTTTCTATACAAATGGGTGTTATGGGTTTAACAATTTGGACTATGACCTCAACAACAAAATAAAAATGGATATTAATGAAAAAAACGTATTGACATCTCTTTAGCCCCAGCAAACCACTATAAACAATATCTTCAACCAAGAAGGAAAATTGTACCATATTTTACTTTTGGTGCAGCCACTCCTGTATTGCTGAACGAAGTGCATGATTGGGGACAAGATTGCGGTGCTCAAGCTTTAGGTTAGTCATGGGAGAAGAATCATGTCCAATGTCCAGCCATCCTCTGATCGCCTCTGCTTCATAAGTAAAACCATCAGCTGCTACATGTGGATCTTGCATGACTTCCTGAATCCCAAAAAGCAAAATAAAAAAAAATAAAAAAAAAAGAATCAATTTCAAACATTTCAATTAATAAGCTAGTATAATCATACACTCATGGCTGTGCAAGCAGTCACACACACACACACACACATGAATATAACAACAGCAAATATCAGAACCTGGAAAATTATATTACCAAATGAGAAATAGAACTGAACAAAAAAAGGCACAATTTACTTTATCATTTCTCACTTGCAGGTTGGATTCAAAGGGGTGAACTCAGAAAGCAAATTGTGAAAACCAGACTTGTAGTGCAAAAATTACCCATTTTCAGAAATTATAGAAGTATAGGGGATCTTATATGTAAGAACTCCTGCATAAGTCTTATCAAAATCTCAAAAAAGAAAAAAAAAAAAAAAAAAGAAAAAAGTGAGTCACTGTATGACATAACACAGGAAGAGGAAAACATCAACTCACCTGGAAAATGGGGCATATGAAATAAGGAGGAAGCTCGCAATGCTCTTTTAAACCAAGCTGGGAACACCATGAGCCTCCACATGAAGCTTTCATTGGTTCAAGCACTCTCCATACTTCTGAGGTAAGATCTGGCCTGCATTTTCGGTTC
The DNA here is from genome assembly GCA_037832345.1 of Rhizophora mangle. Classification (NCBI taxonomy): domain Eukaryota; kingdom Viridiplantae; phylum Streptophyta; class Magnoliopsida; order Malpighiales; family Rhizophoraceae; genus Rhizophora; species Rhizophora mangle. The sequence continues at coordinate 797,974 of JBAPLJ010000186.1, forward strand.
GTCTCACAACACCTCAATGCCAAGTGAGCCAGCTGTTCTGCTAGAACAAATGGCCAGTTTCCTGCTAAAGGATCCAAGACGTGTTCCAATTTTCCTTTATCCAGTGCATACCGCACTTCATTCATTATACCCAATGCTGGTCTTCCGGTCAACAATCTTAAAAGTATAATTCCAAATGAATAAACATCTGACAGTGGGGTAAGCTCACCGGAGCTTAGAAACTCAGGATCCATGTATGCAAATGTGCCTTTGGGTTCAGTTTTGCAAAATATTGTGCTTGAACCATCATTCCAAGAAAGTAAACGAGAGATTCCAAAGTCACTCAGTTTACTCACAAAATTTCTGTCAAGGAGGATATTAGCAGGCTTTAGGTCACCATGCACAATACTATGTGGTCTATTAGACTGCAGAAAGATGAGGGCAGAACACAACTCAGTGGCAATTCGTATTCGAGTTTGCCAGGATAAAGGTGGAGAATTGTCCCTGCAGCTTAGTCGATCTTCAAGGCTTCCATTTGGAAGATACTCGTAGATAAGAGCCCAAGCTTCTGGACAAGCTCCAATAAGAGTGACAATATTTGGATGTCTCATCTTGCTCAGAATATCAACCTAGCATACAATCAACAGATATCATACCTTGTCAACAATTAATTATAATAACAACTATACTTGAAACTTTAATAGTAACCATTCACAGTCACAAACTCTTTGTCAGGATGGTTTTGCAGTTTTTAAAACAGCAGAAGAGCAAAGGAGTTGAACTCCTATAGGACCTAAATAATCCCAAATAACAAATAGCACAAAATTCACATGCTAAATCAAGGATACTGAAACAAATGATAATCATCACTTTTAACAAAAGTTACATATGCCTATCTGAGTCACTCAAGCAATCTGGTTTAAAAATGCAGCAAATCAGGCAGATAAACAAAGAAATATTTGTAACAAAAAGTGAGGCTCCATGAGGAAATGAGGGGAGGATATTAAAGGAACAAAACTATAGGATTCACTAATCATTGCTTAAACAGAAAAAGGTGCAACATTTCCAGCCAGCCATCATGGGGACAAAGAGATGGGGTAGCTTAAAAGAAATTTGCAACATTCATAGAATCATACCTCCTGTTGAAATTCTGAAGGCCCTTGCAAGCTATGAGAATGGAGCATCTTTATTGCCACCACAGTGTGGCGCAGGGTACCTCTGTAAATGCTACCATATCCCCCTTCCCCAATTCTCAAGGTCAGATCAAAATTACAAGTTGCTTCCTCAATCTCTGAGAAAGAGAATTCAGTGAAGAACTGTGGAATGTTTGCATCCTCTACTCGACACTTCCTAAGCTCCTCAGCTTCAATGAGTGCATTGTCACGCTCCATCTGCAATTCATCTCGTTCTTTCTTATAGTTTTGCAACAGCTCCACTGCAGATACGATTTTCTGTTCCAGTTCTCCTGCCATCTGATCAGATTCTGTTACTTGACTCTCTAGCATTGATTTCTGATCCGACAATGTTCCAAGTTCTTCCATGGCACGGTTCTGCTCATCAATCATCTTTCCGAGTTTTTCCTTTTCTTTGGCCAGCAAATCCTCAATTTCTTTCCTCTGTTTTGACTCTTCATTGTACAAGCATTCTGATGCTCTAGCCTGTAAATTAGCAACCACAATTGGCAAACGAGGTGATTTAGTAGGATACAATCTAATGCCACACACTATTCTTTTCTCTCCCTATTTTTGCAAGAGGATCATGAAATGCACACCTGAAACATGCAATTTTAGTAAAGATAGAATAAAATGCATGATATGGTTAATTTGTCTATTCGAAGATCAAATCACGGTTGGGTTTTTTTCATTAGCATATTTTGTGCTATCTATGGTCCATGTTTTCAATTCTCCTAAATCGATTTATTTATATTTTCATCTGATATCTCATGTTCCACAGCAACACTGCCTTACACTTTAAGAGAAATGAATAAAAAGAAAGGGAAAAGAGAGGATGATTCAGGTCTGGTAATATACCCTACGGATGGCCTCAATGGCTTCTTTTTGAGCTTTTGCACATCTGACTTTCTCTTCATATACTTCTTCCCTTGAATTTGCAGCATCTTTCATTGCCTGTTTCAGCTGATAATCTAGAGGATCCTCCATTCTCCCATCCTGCAAGATCCCATCCACTAATATGTTAGTTTGGAAGCACAACATATCTCTGGAAACCAATCCATACTCAGAAACTGGAAGCATGCATGAATTTGTGCTTATTTTCAATAATTATAATTTTTCAAGTACAAGTATGCTACGAGGAGATGAATGAGGAAGGTCGACTCTGAATTCAGTATGTATAAATTTGACCCAACCTCCATCTCTTGAACTCCATTGGATCGAATCTTAACAAAACCAACCATTCCACTATCTGAGCATGAAGAAAGAACGGAACCATGAGAAGTACTGCTTCTTGATGACAAATCACATTCATCAGAACTCCCGTCTGCATCAGACCTACTACATGGAGTGGACAGCCCTCCAATATCCAGGGATTTGGCACTGGTTACTTTTCCCCTTCTTCCATCAGAATTTGCAGATTTTACCCTTCGAAATAAATCTTGAGCTGGATTTGTGAGTTTTACAAACGAGTTATGCCGTGGGACAATAGGGCAAGATCTTGGACCACATGATTCTCTGATTTCAGCATTTGGACTTGCTTGCTGTGATGAAGATCCAACTTCTATACAAGGTATTTCCGGGTTGCCTTCCCTGTTTGACATGATTTAGCATTATGACCATGATTGTAACAATTATAAAACAGCTAATATCCATTCACAAATAGATGGTAAATTGTCAAGTCATAGTTAGGAAAGGTTCTACACAAAGTTCACCATTGGAAATAATTTCATTCCATTTAGAAATTTCACAATTGTTAGATACACATCAAGATGATATCAAAAAGAAAGTAGAAATAGAAAAATGAAAACAAGCATGTAAGGGGATACCTATGGTGAATCAGGTGACCCTTGCAAACAAACCATATATTACAAAAAGGAGGTGCTTGAATGCACAAAGACATGGCTTTCTTAGACTTGATGTCCATCATGTTCCTGCAACTTCAGAGCAGCAAGGTAAGCAATCCAATACTTGGACTTCACACACAAGCAGGATATCACTAATTTGTTATTCCTTGGGACTTGCACATTGATTTAATGGATAATTATGGATGAAAATAATCAAAAATCAAATCATTTATAAGACTTCTTAATAGTTCTACCTTGAATAGCAATTGTCTGCCGCTGCTCCTATAACAAGTTTCCTTATCCTATGCTGGGAGATAAGTTCCAAAATGCCCTTCTCAATAGACTCCATTTCAGTATAGAGTTTCTCAGCTCTTACCTATAACCAAAATAGGAGAAATAAAGCCAATTCAAAGCATTGAAACCAAATATTTCAATATGCTTCAATCTAGATATCTCTACATTTACAAATGGCAGATGCATTTTAAGTTCAGATTCTCAATCTGCTTGAGCAGTTCTTAAAAACTTATTAATCCTTAGGATAAATGTTTTGGCATAAGAGCGTATTTTAATAGAGAAAGAAGAATAGAACTCATACCCCCATTCGTTGGCAGATTCCAAGGTATTCATCCAAGCTCTTATGCATTGCTTGTCTTTTAATTTCCTGATATGCCAGGACTTCTTCTTCTTTAAATGTGCTTGCTGGAAATTTTGCACCCACTGCAATCCCAGTATCATATATTAAACTAACAGACCCAATTCAACTCTTTGACTGACTAAAGGCAACTAATCACTATAATGATTTCGCCATGACCAATATATCTGACCCAATAATAGAAGCTGGCAATTATCTCCAGTCTAACTTTTTCCAAATTTCTTCATAAACCCCAAACTGACCCCCAGGTCCAATTAATCAACAATCTTCTTAAAATTGGCCAATTTTACCATCACTTTTGCCTTTTTTTTTTTTTTTTTTCACCTGTTCAAAATATGGCTCCAGCCAAAATTTAGAACAGCATCAAGAGGCAACAAAGTCACATAGAATTCTTCTCATTCAAATCAAATAGCAAGCAGCTATCAATAAATTAACTATTCTACAAAAAAAAAAAAAAAAAAAAAAAACTTAATGAAGACTCAGTAATCGATGAACTCACTACATGGAATGTGTTCCACGGGCCGGTGGACGTGAAGGATGCAAATCCTCTTTCCTCCGGAATTCTGCAGCGCCCAAACAAGAACCGACTGGCATTTTTTCACGGACTTCCCCACGGCAACGTACATCTTCTCTTCAATCACCCGCGAGACCTGTTCCTCCGTCACCATATTTGTACTGCTATCCGCGCTTTCCGGAACTCTGACCTCTTGAAAGCTCACTGAACTCCCCTGCTGTTGCTCAATTGCCGGCGCCGGACTAACCACCGCCATGATTTTTAAGTTTTTAGAACTTCTCCAGCTAACTCAATCTCCAAAATCTCACACTCTAACCAAATCAAGAAACTATTTCCATCATTCGTGGTTAGTATCTTCTATCCTCCCCAAGCAGCATGGCTAGCAATCTTTTTAGTGTAAAACCATAGGCTTTGAAAGCCATCTGTGGTGGTGATGCGGCGTGAAAAGGAATGACTTGGCTTTTGCAATTGTCCAAGTAGCAATTTGATTAAAAACTTTCCAAAGAAATTACGGCAACACTGCTTTTAGTCCACACTATCGTGTAGCTAATCAAAAACAGTTTCTTTCTTGTCGAATTCCGCCATTAATTTCCTCCAAATCAAGCTTTTTTTTATTTTTTTTGGCCATTATCTTCCACGCGAAGGTTCCTAGAAAATTGAAATCATCAGTGGACCCTACGGTGAAGGAAAACCCCGAAAAAAAAGAAAGAAAAAAAAATTAAAATACGAAATATAATTAAAATAAATTAATATGTATTTTTTATTTATTTTTATATTCAGTATTGGAACTTAACGTGAAAATATTTTGCTAAAAATGAGTGGTCATTCGGTAAGGTTATCTATCATCCACCGTTTCCGTTTCTAGATCGTTGACTTTTAATGCCAAATCCATCGACATTTTGTTCAGCACTATTCAAAATAAATAAAAACTTTTTGCTAAACGTTTGATACCTAGATTTGGTAAGAGTTGGTTGGAACTTTGTTCTTTTCAATAAATGAGTTACATTTAAATATAATTTTAAAATTTGTTTAACCGATAAATCCATCTTAAGCAGTAATAAGTTAGATTCATTTAAATTATTAAACAATTTGTTTAAATTTAATTATATATTCATCTACAAAGTTATTTTTTTTTTGTTGAAATATATTTAATTGGATAATTTTTAAATTATAATTTTACATTATATATTTATAATTATACATTAAAGTAAATATTTTAATTTTTTAATTAATTAATTTTATTATTTTAATTTTACTTATAACAAAATATACTAATAATTTTATTTATTTTTTTAATATTATAAAATTAAATAAATTATTTATAAAAGAATTCGCAGATTCGGCAGTCCATCAACCCTGACTCGTTGAAGCATACTTACCAAAGGAGATATTTTTCTTTTCCTTTTTTTTTTCTTTTTTTTATGAGAAGCAATAAACGAGAATTATTTTGCTTGAAGTCCATTATATGACAATGTGATAAACTTCAGAGTGCGGGCCGTGTTCAGCTACGAAAAAAGCTACGATCTCGGAGTGCGGCCGTGCCATAAAGTTGAAATAAAAATTTTAGGACCTTTTACTCCCATTTATATATTTTTTTTCGAGCCAAAATAAATGCAAATATCCTATGAATTATCACATTTTTAAATTTTAATGCACACACTCACATCTCATTCCACCTTATTTTATAAAATTATACTAATAAAATTAATTAAATTATATTTAATAACTTTTTATATTTAATAAAATTTTATTATTTGTCATTTTATATATATATATATATATATATCTCTCATTATTTATAAATTTAACATAAATATTATTTTTATTATTAATTAAAAAATTAATAAAAATATAAATTTTTTATTAGGTAATTAAATTTAAAATTAAAAAATATGAATACTTATATTATCATATTATTTTAAATATTTTTATTTTTTTATTTATAATAATTTTTTATTTAAAAAAATTATTAAATTTTTATTATTAATTAAGAAATTTATTAAATTATAAATTATAAAATAAAGATTTTTTTTTATTTTTTTATAAACTTTACACTCCTTTATCAAAATTTTCTAAAATAAAAAATAAATATTTAATTATCAAAATATCCCTATTAAAAAATTCTATTATTTTTCACTTTTAGACTAAACATAATAACCTTATATCATATGTTGTGATATATACTTTAAATATTATAATCTCATAAATAGTTTTTATAATTTACTAAATAATATTCACTTTCATATTACTCTTTTTACTCCAAACTACCCTCTCTTAAAAGTGTGTTAGAAATTTTAGTTACGATGCATTTTGACTTAAAATGCAATTTTGTTAGTTTTTAATTCATTATAAATTTTACATTTGTTGAAAACACAGCATAACTTAAACTTAAGTTTTTAAAATATATCATTTTGTTACAATAAAAAATCAAGAAAAATGCTACAATTTAATAATTTTTTAAAACAATGATTTTTATTATTACATAAATTAAATGTAATTTAACTGTATAAGATTTTTATAATTATTTTTTATTTTATCAAAAATTAATATAAAAAATCATTCCAACTTAATATTTTTTTAACAAATTTGATACCACCTTTAAAATATAACTATTTATGTGTTTTTAAATTATTTTTATATTAAAAATAGTACATCATCAATCAAGATTAACGAATTCTGTTAGGTACACTAACGTGGCATGATCGCTGGGATCTTTGCGCCATGAGACTCATTTGAACTCATTGAGTTTAAGATATTCAACTCGAATTCTAAATCGTTAATGGATTGTGACAGCTTTATTAGAATTTTTAAGTTTTGTGTATTTGAGTTCTAGTGACTCTATTTTTCTTCTAACCTTCTGAGTTTCCTTTAAAAAATGAAAAAAAAAAAAAAAAAAACTCAACTCCAACCAATTTTTGATTCCCCTCCCATCAAAGGGCTACAATGTTAGACCTAGATAGTAGGTCAAAATGTCCGTGTGGCATAAAATTCAAACTGTCTCTTGTTTTCTATCTCATTGCTTCCTATTTTCAAACCCATAGCTTGTCTAAATTTTCCACAATCGTATTGCAAATGCAATCAATTGTTGTCTAGTCGATAGAATAAATTTGGGTACCAAGATATTTACCAAAAAAAAGTTTGTTGCCAGATGATTTGGCCATCGATTGAGCCGAAAGTGAATTCTACTTAATAAATAAATAAATAAAATATTGAATTAAAATTTTCGATTTTCTTGCTCAAAATAACATGTGCAATTACGACCACAAAAGATGTAACCAATAATAAAAAGATGTGCAATTGAATATCAGTGGATATTTCTAAAGGTTTTTACATATTCTGTCTAGTCTATTGTATATTTTATTAATTTAATTTCATATGTACAATTAATAACAAAAGAATATGCAACCAAACTTTAATGGGCATTTTCAAAGCTCTTTACACATTCTATCTAAACCTATCGCACATTTTATTAATTAAGTTGCACATCTACTAATTCTCGGTAAAAAATTGGAAATTTAAAATAAATAAATAAATAAAACAGATTCCATCCATGTTCCAACCAATTCTTCTTGCCACAAATCTCATGTAATTATTTATTACAGTGACATTGACATGTTTGACTCTTACAATATTTTTCAATTTATTTTTAAAATAAAAAATTACTTAATAATTTAAAATTTTATTTTACTTTTTTTTATTTTCTTATAAAACTATTCTCAAATTTAATTTTTTTATTTAAATAATATATAAATAAAAATATACTTCTCAATAAATAGTATAAACTTACGTACTATACAAATATAATGCTAATTAGTATTATTTTCCAGTCTTTTTCATGTTGCCCAATAAAGCCAGGTGGCTTGCAAATCTGGACTTTTCAAAATTGTTGATTTCCACGGAAATCGCGCGGCCGGTGGGATCATCTCCTATAATAAGCCAACTAACCGGACAAAAATGAAAGGTACCTTGATTAATTGTTTTTCTCACTTTTAACTTATTCAATTATTGAAGAAAAATAAATGGCCAAAGACGTCCCCACTGCAGGGTGCATGTCGAAGCCGATTTACGAGAACAATTAGACTGATAACTGGGGTCGGTAAGTATATAAACGTTATGTTATTATTGATTATGGATTCGTTCTGCTACAGTCTTGCGGATTGTTTGTATGTGAACTTCCAAGACTGATAAACAAAATATGAATGCATTTTTTTTTTCAAACATATGTATATTAGAAATAATGATACAAGATGCAACCATGACCCACGTGCATAACGTTGGACTAATTACCGTCAGAATAAAGCATTTTTGTAGACCATATCCTAATAAAATATTCATTCATTAATACGAAATTATTTTATACCTCGCTTTCGCGTGTGCTTTACTTCAAGAGCTGCTTCTGGATATGTATGTGTATACTGTCTGTTCTGTTGGAGCGATGCCCAGAAAGTCAAAGTCGCAAAAAGCACAACATCCGCGATGACGTGGGAATATTTATACCGCTGTGCTAATTGATGTGGACGGAATTCAACCTGACACAAAAGCATTCAGAGTAAACAGTGGGTCCCACCTCCAAAGTATCTATAAGGTATATGCTCCGTATCATTGGCCACTAAGTTTGAAAAAAGAACCAATTGCCCACCACAAATACAAGGTCACATGGGGAGAGAGAGGCTAGTGTCACGGGGCCAATAAATGCAAACCCAATCCGTCAAAAGAGTCCAAATTCGCTACCAAAAGTCCGAATCACTTGGGAAGATTCCCCAGTATATTTCCTGTACATAATTTTAGAATGTAATATTTTCTATCATATTTTTTGTAAATATCTAGGATAGGAATGTTCTAGATCCAAGGCCAAGGGCTATATATACCTCAAGTCTCATTCATTTGTAACATCAGCAACCAAGCATCAATCCAATCTCTCCTTCTCCAAGCCTCTCTCCAATTCCTCTTTACTTTGCTCTCTCTCTAGGCTTACTAGCAACTTTCCCTTGAAGTTGTCTAGTGCCGCGCGGGTTTAGAGTGTCCGCAACTCGTCCCGTGACAGTTGGTATCAGAGCCTTGGTTGCTACCGTTCAGCACCAAAGATGGCTTCCGTCAACGAAGTTTGTGTGGAGGAGCAAAGCCGTGGTCGAGAGGAACAACGCACCTACATCACAAAGCGCGGTAAATCGAAGACCGCTCTAATGGAGGCCTTGGAGTTCCGTGTTGCAGAGTTGGAAAAGAACTTCTCAAGGATTGAACCAGCCCTTGAGGAGCAGGCTGCCCGAATTGACAATATGGAGACGGAATTCGGGGAAGTCACTCGCGTGGTGAAATCCACCCTTCGGGAGATTAGTCAATCCTTCAAGCGTGATCTTGACGACATCCGACGAGAGGTATGTAATGATTGTTCCTTTACTGAAGTTGAGTTACGAGACCTTAGACATGAGGTAGATGATGTTCGTGCTGATTACAAACAAGCCATTGCCAATGGCTCATGTTCCATCGGCACCAACAACTTTGGCACAATCCAAGTGCCTAAGCCAGCTACCTACAATGGCACTCGCAACGCTACGGAAGTGGAGAACTTCCTCTTTGGCTTAGAAAAATACTTCGAAGCCAAGTTTGTTTGAGATGATGCAGCTAGGATCTGCACTGCCCCCACATTCCTGCGAGATGCTGCTCAACTATGGTGGCGTCGCAAGCACGGTGACGTTGGCAAAGGTATTTGCTCGATTGACACTTGGGAGGACTTTAAACGGGAGTTAAAGAAGCACTTCTGCCCAAGCAATGCTGAGAAGGAAGCTCGAGGTCCCCTTAGACGATTAAAGCAAGGAGGGACCATCTGCGACTACGTCAAGGAGTTCACCACCCTCATCCTTGAGATTGAGGACATGTCTGACAAAGACTCTCTCTTCTACTTCATGGATGGATTAAAAGATTGGGCTAGAGTTGAACTAGAGAGACGTAATGTGCAAAGCTTGGATGACGCCATTGCCGCCGCCGAATCTCTCGTGGAATATAACACCCAATCCAAGGAAAAACGATCCAACCCGGGTAAAAGTGGGGGAGAGAAATCTGGACGCAAGGAGCAAGGGTCCAAGGATAAAGGGAAGGCCAAAGCCTCGTCACATGGTGAATGGCATGATCGAGGTAAGTCAGAATCTTCCAAACCAAAAACTCCATGTTTCATTTGCAATGGTTCCCATTGGATGAAGGATTGCCCCAAGCGCAAGACCCTTAATGCTATCATTAGCCAGTTTGAAGATGACTCTTCACAAGACGAGCAAGGTCAGACCGAGATGGGATCACTTCGAATCTTGGCAACCATGAAGGGGAAAAGCACACAACCCCATGTTGACCATAAGGGTTTGCTGTACGTCCAACTCACCATCAACGGGAAGCAGTCTAGAGCCATGCTAGACACCGGAGCTTCCCACAACTTCATTTCCATGGAGGAGGCCAAGCGGCTTGGCCTCAAGCTGACAAGTAAAGGCGGGACCCTTAAAGCAGTAAACTCACCAGCAAAACCTATTGCTGGCATTGCTAAAGGCGTTCCCACAACCCTTGGTGCATGGAAAGGAAGCATCGACTACTCCGTAGTCCCTATGGACGACTTCAAAGTGGTATTAGGCATGGAGTTCTTCGATAAAGTACACGCCTTCTTATTCCCGGCTTCCAACTCACTCGGAATATTGGAGGGATGAAAGGCTTGCACCATACCTGCAGAACGTGCCCAATGAATGGAGGGCCAGGCCTTATCTGCATTACAATTCAAGCGAGGTATGAAATCTGACCCTAGCTACCTTGCTACCATCCGTGAACTCAACGATGGGGATGTTAACCCCAACGTTGCCTTACCTACTGAGGTGGCACAAGTCCTTGAAGAGTTTAAGGACGTCATGCCACAAGAGCTGCCCAAAAGACTCCCACCTAGGCGAGAGGTGGATCATGAAATCGAGTTGGAGCCGAATGCCAAGCCCCCTGCCTTGGCACCCTACCGTATGGCACCACCCGAATTGCAGGAGCTACGTAAACAGCTCCATGACTTGTTGGATTCAGGCTACATCCAGCCCTCGAAGTCCCCTTACGGTGCCCCAGTGCTCTTCCAAAAGAAGAAAGATGGAAGTCTCCGCATGTGCATCGACTACCGAGCATTGAACAAGGTCACCGTAAAGAACAAGTATCCGATACCTTTGATCTCGGATCTCTTCGACCAGCTTGGTGATGCACGCTGGTTCTCAAAGCTAGACCTACGCTCGGGGTACTACCAAGTACGCATTGTAGCTGGAGACGAGCCTAAGATAGCATGCGTGACAAGGTATGACTCTTTTGAATTCTTGGTTATGCCATTTGGTCTCACCAATGCACCGGCAACCTTCTGCACTCTCATGAACAAGCTATTTCATCCCTTGATCGATCGATTCGTGGTCGTGTACCTAGACGACATCGTGGTGTATAGCAAGACACTTGATGAACACTTGCAGCGCCTACGTCAAGTCTTCCAGGTGCTACATGACAATGAACTCTACGTTAAGAGAGAAAAGTGCTCATTCGCCACACAAGAAGTAGAGTTCCTTGGCCACCGCATTCGGGATGGACAGCTAATGATGGATCCAGTAAAGGTAAAAGCCGTCATGGATTGGGAGCCACCAACCAGAATCCCGGAGCTACGATCTTTCCTTGGTCTAGCCAACTACTACCGTCGGTTCATCAAAGGGTACTCAGCAAGGACGACACCCTTGACCGACCTATTGAAGAAAGATCGTGCATGGAAATGGACGGAACAATGTCAACATGCCTTTGATGGTTTAAAGAAAACCATCTCTGAGGAGCCGGTCCTTAGCCTTCCACACTTGAGTAAGGCCTTTGAGGTACACACTGATGCTTCTGACTTTGCCATTGGAGGTGTTCTTATGCAGGATGACCACCCCATTGCCTTTGAAAGCCGGAAGTTAAACGACACGGAGCGCCGCTACACCGTGCAAGAGGAGGAGATGACGGCCATTGTCCACTGCCTACGGACATGGCGACATTACTTGCTTGGCTCACACTTCTCCATCCTAACCGACAACGTGGCCACAACTTACTTCCAAACCCAAAAGAAGTTAAGCCCGAAGCAAGCTCGGTGGCAAGATTTCCTTGCCGAGTTCGACTACCAGCTGAAGTACAAGCCAGGCAAGGCTAACGTGATAGCCGATGCACTTAGCAGGAAAGCGGAGCTTAGTTCGTTAACTCTTAGTCGACCGGAGGGCCTTCTCATCTCTCACATCAAGGAAGGCATAGACAAGGATCCCAAGATGCAAAACCTTGTCAAACTAGCTCGTGAAGGTAAGACCCGACGGTTTTGGGAAGACAATGGGCTACTTTTGACTGTCGGCAACCGAATCATGGTTCCCCGGTACGGGAACTTAAGGAGGGAGATCATGAAAGAGTGTCATGATACTCGGTGGGCAGGACATCCTGGTGTTGCACGCACCCTTGCCCTTCTCCAATCTGCCTACTACTGGCCACAAATGCGGGATGACGTGGAAGCATACATTCGCACATGCCTTGTTTGCCAGCAAGACAAGGTCGATCTACACCACCCTGCAGGTCTTTTGGAACCCTTGCCAATTGCCGAAAGACCATGGCAAAGCTTGTCCATGGACTTCATCATGGCCTTGCCCAAGTCTGAAGGTTATGGGAGTATCATGGTGATCGTAGATCAATTCAGTAAGTATGCTACATTCATACCAGTTTCTCGGGACTGCACCGCAGAGGAAGCTGCCCGCGCTTTCCTCAAACACATTATCAAACTTTAGGGAGTACCATGCGACATTGTAAGTGATCGAGACCCATGTTTCACTGGAAGGTTCTGGACAGAACTCTTCAAACTCTTGGGGACCGATCTCAACTTCTCCACCAGTTTTCATCCCCAAAGTGACGGCCAAACCGAGCGCATCAATGGATTGTTGGAGCTATAGTTGAGGCACTATGTAAGTGCCCATCAACAAGATTGGGCCAAGTTGATTGATGTGACTCAATTTTCCTACAATCTCCAAAGGAGCGAGGCCATAGGTAAAAGCCCCTTTGAGATTGTTACCGGCCAACAACCCATGACACCACATGCCATGGCCTCCACATACAGCGGCAAGAGCCCTATGGCACATCAAATAGCCAAGGAATGGCACGAGCAAGCTGATATTGCCCGGGCTCACCTAGATAAAGCCGCTCGCAAGATGAAGAAATGGGTGGATCATAAACGGAGGCACATTGAGTACCAAGAGGGAGACAAAGTGCTTATGAAACTACTCCCACAACAATTCAAGTCTCACCGCAAAGTCCACAAAGGACATATTCGAAGGTACGAAGGTCCCTTTCCAATCATAAAACGCATTGGGAAAGTCTCCTACCAGGTACAACTTCCGCCCAACCTCAAAATCCATCCTGTCTTCCATGTGAGTTTCCTTAAGCCATACCACGAGGACATGGAAGACCCTGAGAGGAACAAGTCCAAACGAGCACCAACAGCCGTTACCACCGCCTTCAACAAGGAAGTAGAAGGCATCCTTGCAGATCGAAGGATACGGAGAAGGGGTGTGCCCAATTATACGGAGTACCTTGTGAAATGGAAGGGACACCCTCACGAAGAGGCCAGTTAGGAACGAGAAGATACACTATGGCAATTCCCCGACGAAATTCGGTGTTACAAAGACAAAGCAGCGACGAGGACGTCGCCAAATTAAGTGGGGGAGAATGTCACGGGCCACAAATGCAAACCTAATCTGTCAAAGGAGTCCAAACCCGCTACCAAAGGCCCGAATCACCTGGGAAGATTCCCCAACATATTCTCTGTACATAATTCTAGAATATAATATTCCCTAGCATATTCCTTGTAAATATCTAGGATAGTAATGTTCTAGATCCAAGGCCAAGGGCTATATATACCCAAGCCTCATTCATTTGTAACATCAAGCAACCAAGCATCAATCCAATCTCTCCTTCTCTAAGCCTCTCTCCAATTCCTCTTTACTTTGCTCTCTCTCTCTCTCTAGGCTTAACTCTCTCTCTCTCTAGGCTTAACTTTCCCTTAAAGTTGTCTAGTGCCGCGCGGGTTTAGAGTGTCCGCAACTCGTCCCGTGACACTAGGCTTTGAAGTTTGGACTTCGGCCGGCCATTTTTCTATTCAAATTCCTACAAACTATAAGCCTTGCGGATAGACTTGGGTTAAAAAGAAATGTTCCGGAAATTTTCTAGCAATTTAATGAGACCTACGCCCTTAACTATTGCTTGAGTTTTTCTTTTTTTTTATAAATGTCTTCTTGTTCTTTCTGGGAGCCACTTCTCTGTTTCAAACAAGCAATGTGATTTGTGAACAACTTTCCTTCTTGTACCATAAATTCCAAGACTTCTCCCTCCTTCCCCTCCCTCCCTCCCTCCGTCTCTCTAACACACACTCACATTAATTAATTCGCACATAAATGAGATATGAAGCCTCTACAATTGAATCAAACTCATTTCCACATGCTATGTGAAGGACAACCCTTCAAACTACCAGATCAAAGAACAATTAATCTCTACAACCGATGCTTTGCACCTATGGTGACATTGATCAAGGGCGTATGATCGGTAACCATACGACATTGGATACTGGATTGTGTAGACTAATTATTATCCACTTTTTTTACTACCAATAGCTGTTAATTGACTCTATCAATGCAGTGCTGACCATAGTGAAAAAAAATATGAACTACAATTGTCTCCGATAATAAGTTCAAAGGAAAAGTAACAAAGAAAGGGAAATTAGAAATGCAAATTAATGTGCTGGCCAATTGGGCCATTACGGCCCAGAATCCTGATCAAAACACAAACACCGATTCCCTTTTTCCCGCTAATCGTCAGTCGCGGAGTGGCGATTCATATTTCTGCTCTGGCGCTCTCTCCGTCTCTCTATCCCGGTTCTCTTTAATTTCAAACAAACTGACAATTCTCTTCAAATTTCAATTCGCAAACCCAATATATTCTTCA
The DNA here is from genome assembly GCA_037832345.1 of Rhizophora mangle. Taxonomy (NCBI): domain Eukaryota; kingdom Viridiplantae; phylum Streptophyta; class Magnoliopsida; order Malpighiales; family Rhizophoraceae; genus Rhizophora; species Rhizophora mangle. Next base: position 813,124 of record JBAPLJ010000186.1, read on the forward strand.
ACAACAACCCGAACGAATTTGGTTTGGCTGCTTGCGTAATTACCTCAGATCACGAGCTAAAATGAAGTTGAAGACCAACAAAGCCTGCGATCTCAGCTCTATATCTGTCTTTCCTACTCAATCCAGGTTCGTTCTAACCTCGATATCCATTCTGTTTGTTTCCCTAGAAAATGGCGAAGAGACCTAAAGAAATTGCGATATTTCAGAACTTCAATATCCTCTCTAAACAGAGAGCCTTCGTTTTAGTTTCAGTGAGCTTTCCAGATTTTGAGAAATTGAAGCAACATAAACGTCACGTTCTTTAGTTTTAATTTTCAATAGTTTTTCCACTTTTTGTCAACTTCCAAAGAAAAGAAAATTAGCGTTTAATTTCGTTGTCAGCTCGAGATTTTTATTTATTGTAGAAGATCAAATCCTTTTGGCTTCTCGATGAGATCCGTTTGTGTTTTTTTTTTTTTTTATTTATTTTATTGGAACGAGGAGAATAGCCACTCGAAGTTAGCATATAATTTTTTCCATTATATTCTGCCAATTCTGTTAGCTTTCCGAATGATCATGATAAATGATGGTTTCTGTTGCTTGAAATGTATTGAAGAAGAAGAAGAGACTCTTTGTTGTTTCAGTTTCTCAGGGTTTCGTTGTTCATTCTCATATGAAGATTTGGCCTCTTATTATTCATTTGCATCATAATTCTCTATTTTTTTTTTCTTCTTTTAAAGGAGATTGAGTGCTGTACCAAGTGGAGCACAAGCCTCACAGCATCGGTCACAACCTTCGCACCAATCCTTTTCACAGGGGCCGTCATCTCAGCATGACATGTTTTCTCAGCTGTCTCAGACATCTCTTGATGAAACTCTGACAACTGATCTGGTTGAATCTTTTTCTGCTCTTGATTTCTGATCTTTACAGAGTAAACTGATAAATAAATAAAGTGATTGAGTTTGATTTTCCCTTTTGAACTGTTGCTATATCTGTTTTTGAGATAAAGGGAAACTTAACTTGACCTTAGTTTAAAAGCTAAATCTGCATCATTACTCAGTTAAAATGAAGTTGAGATCCTTCTGCAAAAATTCAGAGAAAAAAAAATTAAGCAGTAATCTTTTAGTGTCTTCATTGTCATATCTATTTGTAAGTGTCAAAGTATTTGGAGGAAACATACAGTAATAGAAGATTCCCAGGTGTTTTAAGCAGTGAATGAAAAGGCAGAGTAATTAAGATCATCTGAGTTCTTTTTCTTTTCATTTCTGTTATCATTCTGCTTCAGAAGATAGGAACATGTATTCTATTAATAGGCATTGATTAGCACCTAAATTGGCATTGATTTTCTCTTTCCAGGTAGCCATGGAAACTATTAGCTCCAAGGATCTAGCTCCCTTAGCTACCGCTACTTCCTCCTCTCCTGTTGTTACTTATTGAGCGCATTCTGTCTTTAGTTTTTGGAGGGAACTATACAAAGCACATGTCAAACTTTTAAAGGAAACTTGCATAATGCATTTTCCTGTGGGCTGCATTGAAGTTGACCATTGTATTCATTCCATTGATTCTTTCCATTGTTTTGTTGAATTACTTTTCATAGAGATTCAATTCTCAAGAGCGAGAGAATCCTGTGAAGAAGGCATCTTCCTTTCTCCCAATTGGCCAGGCACGTGGAGAAAGTCAAATGCTAGTCTCAAGATCTTCCACTGGTCTAATTCATAATTGGAATTCTGGTCCGTTTCAGGATCATAGAGGTAATTTTTTGTTGTGTTAGTGAAGTAAAAAAGTAATATACTAGAAAAGTATAGTGATGGCAGTCCCCAGCATTTTGACAAAGGTCAGATGATCAAACCAGGCCGTTCTTTCCTGCTGGAAGCCATTCTTGCATGGAATATTGACTTCTTGAGTCACTTGAGCAGGATGGATTAATGAAGAACTGGAGCGCCGCATTGGAATGATGGAAACTTCGTTAAACAAGATTGGAATGATCTTAGATTCTGTTCAGAGCGATATCATGCAAGTAAACAAAGGAACAAAAGAAGTATCACTGGAGAGTAAGTGATCAAAATCTCAAGTGCATTGATTAGGTGCTTCATAGAGAAAATGACCATCCTCTGGCTATTTTTTGTGATTAATTTTGGCTAAAAGTCCTATACATTCAACACATTATACTTTTTATTTCCTGAGAGGAAAATAGTATACTGCTTTCAAGGATGCCAAGTTGAGTCAAGTTGAACAATCTATAATCTGTCTGCTATTACACTAAAAGCTAATAATTAATGTGTGCTCTTTTCTTCTATATATTCCGGCTGCCTTTTGGCAGGAAATGAGACTGCAGGGATTATAACAAATATATTGTGCGTGTATCAGTAGCACATGCAATGTCAGAACTTGCAGAAGCTTACTGTGCTAACTGTTCTCTTTTCTTCTCAATTTACTTGCAGTGGAAGGCATGCGTCAGAAGCTGATTATCCTTGACAGCTCACTGCAGCTAATGGTATCATCCATCTATTTGGGTTCTTATTACTTCCAACAAGCTTTCCTAGTTGCTAAAATGTTCATGAATGCTAAATCTATAAGATGTCTGAGATATTGTAAATCAGAAGAAGGGACAAGAAGATGTCAAATTGGGTCTGGATGGGAACTTGAAATCTCTAGCAGAACAATTAATCGGAGATGCTTATCAAGATAAGTTGCAGCAGATTTTCTTGGTGCTTTCTGCCTTGCCGGAGCAAATAGAAGTGTCTACACTGAAGTTACAAAGTGAACTCCAAACAGCTTTCACTAAAGAAATGCAGGTGTGTGTTCTTAAAGCAGGCACTTGGACACTAGTTTATGTTAAAAGGATGCAAGTTCAGCTCTTTACTACATCCTATTTTCAAGGATTGAATTTAGTTCTCCAAGTTTGATCAATCATCCTTTTTATTATTGATGCCCTTCTAGACTCACCCTTATGATTATTAACACCATTCCATACTCATCATTTTGCCTTCCACAGGAAATGGCTTGCAGCCTGAAGGCCTCTACTCAAAAGAGCCCGTCAGTCATTGTGCTTTCTCCAGAGGTATTTTGCCTAAGCAAAAGAAACTGCAGTTTTCTCAAGCCGTTAACCTTTGGCAGTACAAATCTGAGAAGACACCTATACCCATAAATTTGCAGGCTACTGGCTGTTGTGCTGCTCCACAAAGAAAGAAAGAGTTTTTCGACAAGTATGCATAAAGTAGTATTGTCTATTCATTTATTCATTAGCTAAACGAGACAAGATTTAGCCACTGTCACAACACTGTAGATGAGTAAATTCTGTGAAGTTTCCAAATCTGGATCCATTTCTTGCTCATAGGGCTGTTATTCTCTTGCTTCGTAATGATTGAGTTCTGTTCCAAATATGTAGTACATGGAGAATCAGAAGAATCGGTATTTATGTTATGGGAAAATGCATGTGGAAATATATTTTATAGACAAATCAAGGTGACGCCGATGTAAAATTGGGTTGAACACTTAGCTTTAGTATTTGCATCTGTGGAATTCTTTGAGAACATTACAGCGTCTAACAAAAGGGAATTCTTGTTTTTTATTTTGATTCCAGTCCAGCTATGACTGCACAGGATTGTGGACAGGCCACTGTAGCTCCAAAAGTTGATATGCGAGGTTGGAATAGCGTAAAGTTGAAAAAATCTCTTAAATTTGAGCAAGATACAATCACACCAAAAGAATTGCACAAGGAGCAGAAGCCCAAACGAGTTTCTTCGAGTAGACAGGTAATTGCATGTGAGCCTGTGGATCATGTGTGTCTCTCCAGTTTGTCTCTTCTTTTCTGTTTTAGTCAAACACCAAACTTTCTGGTTGAAATATTTTGTGAGTTATTACCACTGAGGTGATTGGTGAAAGCTGTGGATGACGTTGCGTTTCTTAGAAACACTTGTTCAAGAAAGTGAACATTTATGAAGTTTTTTTATGGCCTGTTTGACCGTTGAGGAGACAGGACAGAGAATGCCAAGTTACCATTGAGTCAGATGATGACATTGATGGAGGTTTTACTTGCTTGATTGAAGAGAAGAAAACAGGTACTTACGCAAGCAGCTTTACGGATATTATCGCCTGTGAGTGAAGGTGTGTAATGCCTGTTCAAAATTTTCCTCTGGGTTGAACATACTACGGGTACATAACGTCAAAAAGGGTCCAGTGGGGTTATGCAAGTAGTTTTCACTCTATGGAGATACGAAAATGCGTAATATTTTAATCCTAAATGACTTATACAAGAAAACATTTATTAGTTTGCGATCTATGCTCAACCATAATGATATGAAAGACAGCCGTTGTTTGCTAGTCAGTGTTGTGAAAATGTATTTGCTACGTAAGGATACAGTTTAACCCATGATTTTTTTTGCCATCATTGCCTCTGACTGTTACCCATTTCCTTGTATTAGGCATTCGGAGCTGTACGATCGACGATATAAAGGAAGAAACAGAGCAAATATTGAGAGAAGCAAGGAGAAAGAGAAAGCATTGTAATCCGATAATTATTAATTGAAGGTACACATTGTCTCCTATATTTGCTATTCTTCTCTACTTTCCACCTTGCAGATTGTAAAATCTTGTTTCATTGTTGCGTTACTAGAATTATACTTCAGGATTTTTGGGGGAATTTTAATTTTGAAATCGTTCTGCTAGGATGCATGACCACGTTTATGTTCATTTATGTCGTGCGACAGGGAATCCCACTTGTTAGGAATAATTATATGGTTAAATGAAGCCGGTTTATGATTACGTAGATGTCAAACTAATGTGTGTTTTTTGCTGTTCTTTGCAGATCTTTGCCTTCGATGTCATCGTTGTCATGTAGTGTCATGGGCTTTTCCAGGAGTTCCTGCAGAAGGCCTCACTATTTTTCGTTTTCCAAGATAAGCCGTAGAATTTTCCACAGCCTAAAGTTCTTAATAGCCTTTCTCCTTTGGACACTAGGCATCCAAAATTTCAAACTTTGTTGGTATGTGCAGAGCATAGGTGGTCCAAGAAAGAAGAGAGAGTTTTCACGAGACAAAAAAAAAAAAAAAAAAAAAGAGGGCAAGGTGTGAGAGAATAGGGGCTTTCTATGCGGCTCTTCCCTGTTTGATATTAGTTGCAAATTCATTAAAATTTCATGTCTCATTTTAACAATGATGCCAATTGCCAAGAGTACTGTTTGATTTGGGGCAAACGGCTGTTCAAGGTCATATTTTCTTAGTTGAAAAGACCTGTTTGGTGCCCTTGGATTGCAGAAAGATGGTTGCCCTCCCACACAGGGCAAGATAGCCAACATGGACGAAGGGGTGAGTTTTTGCCGGGTGTTATCAGGATTGATGAGCTGTACAACGTGGAGGAGATGGGCTTGCTGCGCCACCTACCGATGACCATCACGGATGGGGGTCTATCTCAAATGGACTTGTGTGAGGGAAACTCTTAAATTGCGGTCCCCGACATTTTATCTCCCAATCGAGTGACTCGAAACCCAAGATGCCGTGACCTTCAGATCCATTCGCTTGGTGACAACGTTAAGCAGAGGGCGTTGTCCCTATTACCAACTTGGAGCAAATATGGATTCTTCTTGTGTTCAAAATAATATGACTGGCATATTAAAGTGCTATGGAATTTAAAATTAGATAATTAAAATGCTGTCGTGGAGAAAGAATGTGAGCCTATGCTTTTAATCCTGGGTATTTCTCTAATAAGTGAGTTATATATATATATATATATATATATATATATTCTTTATTCAGTAAAAAAAAAAAAAATTTTCATTAGAGTTGAATAGTTTGACATATCATGCAAACGAGGGTCCCAATCCGATTGTCTCATTACAGAATCAGCCCACCTTTCCAAAATAAAAAAAAAAATTCCTGTTAAATTGTAATGGCATCATTACAGAACCTGGTCTCGTTGGCAAAGGAGCTGATTCCTGGGGAATTACTAGTTCTTTGTCGCATGGACAGGTATCAGCAACTCATGTGGTTGTTATGTATTTCTGTGAAGACAAAATAGACAAAAATGAAGGAAAGATGTAACGGAACGGAAACAAAAAGAAATAGCTGACAAACCGTCAGAGATAACGATATATTTGCTCCGTTGCTCTCAATGAGCCTCCTTAGATCTTCATTAGCCTTCGTTGGGGATCCTTCAATTTGGGAATGGGTTGGTACCAGCAATACGTTGTTTTGGTCTGCTCCAGCTCACTCTACTGCAACAGATGCTGCCTAACCACAGTCTAGTGTGTGCATTCCTTTATTCTCTAATCCATCGTTATCACCCAATATTAAAAAATAAAAAAGGGCCCGCGGGGGGGGGGGGGGGGGGAAAGACCGAGGAAAGGATAAAAAGAGATTCGGGCCCTCGACGCACTAGGCTTTGCTGATAAGGCAATTCTTTCAAGCACCTTTTCCCCGCTAAAGGCGACATCATTGAAAGTTCTGATATGCGATTTTCCAAGCGGCGGGCCACCTCCCAAGCCAAGTCGAGTAAGGTAAAGTTAAATATAGAAAGGCCTTTACATAATACATAATCGTAATTAAATAGTGAAATCACAAATTAATCTATTTAATGATTGTAACAGTTTAATGTAGGCTCAAATCTAGAATACGCCGAATTCACTACAGTGAAGTCCATTTGAGTAGGGATAATTCCATGGACGTTCTTTCACTGCATTTTTCTTTTTCTCTTCTCTGAACAGAATCTTAATGATTAATTTTTGTGGACTGTGGCCTGTACGTTGGGGCAAATTCCTTTGTGCGACTCCCCAGGGGGGATGACAGTTATCTTGTCTTACTAGGAATCAAGATCACGAGAAATCTTTCGCATTACTCATCTGTCAATGATACCATGATAATGATGCCGTGGGTCATTTATCTTAGCAAGGCACTACTAAGCATTTAGTCTCATTATGGCATCATTCGCTTCTGGTTCGGTTGATCGGCCTTATCTTCGCTTTTAAGATAAATCAAGAAACGTAATGCCTCAACTAAATGAGCCACCTAAGGACCTCTTTTGTAGTGTGTGATTTAGGCCCCTTTTCTCCCAATAATTTTGAGATCATTCCTAGGAGAAGAAAAACTATTACAAATATTAACCGACCCTTCCACACCCCACAAATCAAAATGTATCCATTCCACAGCCTCCCATTTATTTATTCATTCATTCATTTTATTTCAAATACAAAAGAAAGCATCCAATTTTCCCACCTTATAATCATTGTTCCCTCCAGATCATAGCGGGTTTCTCCCCCTGCCATTGCCTTTTGGTATCCAACAGCTCACAAAGCTTCCACTTTCTTTCTCCATACAGTGGGACACGGGTTAGGAAGGTTCAGTCGATTGTTAAAAAAGAAACCCCCCTCCCCCTCTTCCCCCACAAAAAAAGAAAAGAAAAGAAAAACGGATTGTGATGGCAATTGCATTTGAGACCCTGGGCGCCAAAAAGGGGGGGGGGGGGGGGCATCCAATGCTTGGCGAGATTTATGGAGTGAGAAAAAGCCAAAACCCCAATATGAGAGACCCACTTTCTTTGTTAAAGAAGTACTTGAGATTTAGACATGCGAGGGTCACGTAAGTTTGAGTCATTTGGGTTGGAACAAATGACTTTGTTTTGTAATCCAACTAAGCCATTTTCCCTGGCTTAATGAAGACGCCAAGATGGCAACAAAAGTGTAATAGCTACTGCTTTATCTTGTCGATAAACACCAGCCAACCCTACTCGCACAACTCAGTAAAGGATTAGGGTGTTTTATTCATCATAGTGCTAGTAACGTTTGGACGACCTGACAAATTGGGTTGTCGCTACATGACATCATTTTGAAACTTCTGCACGACAATTCCAATCCAGTCCTCGTCAGCTCACTGAATGTCAACTTAATTAATGCAATTTAATAATCTAATCTGACATTTTAGTCTCAACCAACCATGTTAAATGCACGGCTACAAATTTTGGCAAACCTTAACCTACATTCCACTAACATGCTTAAAATTGAGGAATTCGGTCACCAAACTAAATCTCCATGAAGAAACGCGGTCATTCTCCAGTTGGTTTCGTGAAAGAGTTTTGTCTGTGATATGTATATCAAGTTCTACCTATTCATTTGCATTATGGGTAAATAATAATAATATCTTTTTTTTGATGTTCAAAAGGTCATCTGCTGTCCACATCGCATTCCGTAAGGAATCCCGCACGCTCCTTGACAATGTCGAATGTCTTTGGGGCAAGCAATGCGGAGCATATTGAAAATGGACACTCGATTTTGACATTATCACAAAATTAATATTTTGGTTAGACTTAAAGAACTTAAAAAAAAAATAAAATAGTAATTGAAAGATATTAGAGTAATTAAAATTTATCAAATTTTTTTTTAATTTATCTGAAAAATAATTCTTAAATAAATAAAAATACTTAAAATGTATGTCATATTAGTATTTTTGGTTTTTAAAATTAAAGAGAGTTACATTTTATATATATATATATATATATATTTTTTTTTTTTTTTTTTCTCACTTGTAATGATAAACGAATGTGACAATAACAATTATAATAAAATAAGGTGGTGGGCAGAGTCTCATAATAGAAATACCGATTACAGCGCCCGAAGCATGCAAGGACGCAGTGAGGACGTGTTGAAAAACTATTGGAAGTGGAGTGGTGGCCGTTGTCTCGTACGGGCCTGCAATGGGGTCCACAATTGTAGTTGCTAAAATTGTGGACCCCGCTGTTCTATGAGCTGAACTTGAAGTGCAAAATTACGGCTGAAGTGCTCCTCACACGTGCAAGTACAACAAGCGGAAACCGGCATACTTATTTTCGCTTTGCCCCTGCGTTACGTTTGTCCTTCTTTTTTCCTTCCCTCGGAGTCCGCCCGTCCCGTGCCTGTAAATTTTTGGGTTTCTTTCTTCCTGAAAAATTCTGCAAAAGAAACGGAAACCCACGTTGAATTTTGCGATTAAAAAGCTCTGTTGCCGCAGCAAAATGGCAACTCGCTCAAATACTCAATTTTCTTGCTACCCTTTCTTTTGTTTTTTTTGATAAATCCGTCTCCGGTATTGCATGGCGAGTAGGCTCTGTCTTTGTCGAGAGACGCCTTGTTTGGAATATATAAGCAAACACTGTACCGCCAAAAATCCAAAAAATAAACAAGGGCATTCATTTGGTAAGAATTACAATTTCCAACACTAACTAGGGTGATTAATTTTTTTTTTTTTTTTCCACAAAATGTGAATTATATGTCAAATTTACTTTAAATATATATATAAAACATAACCATATAATATGTACGTGCCAAATAACTTAGCTGGTAAAGTTTTTGGTGTTGTTTTCCAAAAACTAAGATCAAATTTTACTTGGGATTAGAAAATTATAGAAACAAAGAGAACTATTTTTGTTGCATAGCAAAATGCTTATTAGGGTTGGCAGATATATGTTAGTACAAGCCACACTTCTAGAGCCAAACATCGCCTTTCTACAGCTCTACTCAGACGTTTAACAATGTCACTCAACTATAGAATTTCTCGCAATTTCATTACACGGTTCATTATCTTATCATGATCAGCAACTTGTGGCACACCCAAGAGCAGCAAGAGAATTTTTAATGGAGACCAAGAGGGGCCTCCTTACCATCATGATGTTTGGCGAAGGTGATTGATTCGAAAAGAAGCAACAAATTCATCCCTTAAACTTGCTTTACCATTAATTATCTTTTGAAAACAAAACAAAACAAAAAAAGCGAGAAATGGGAATAAAAAAAAAAAAAAAGGAGGGCTTAGAACTTAATGATCGACTCACATTGGTCAAAAATTTTAAATAAACAATTTCCGCGGGTGCAACAAAAAAAGAAAAAAAGTAAACGTCTTCATGACAGTAATCTCGAAAACTAGGTTCATTTGTTCTTGATTTGGAAGGTAAATTTGTTTTTATTTCTTTAAAAATGAAAATCATGCAAAAGAATGGCTAACCACTTTATTGATTGGACTATACCCGGAAGGCAATTTTGGTGGACTACAAGAGTAACAAAACAATAATGAAGAGAATTTCTGCTCAGACACGGCCATAAAAGCTGTTCTTGACTTGGTACTGACTCTTTACTTAAAGGTACACCCCGACCTTCGGGTTCAACCGAACCGTTGCAATCTGGTTAAATCTGCAAGCTTTTTTCCCGTGTTCATCTCCAGTTTACGATTTTGCAATTACCCTTTTTCTCAACGCGCGTTATTTATATTTTATCTCTCTCTCTCTGTCTCTCATCCTAAGTCAATAAAAAAAAATGTAAACACAACAGCAGCGACCCTCTCTCTTACTTTTAATCTGCTGGTGAGTGCCAAGAGAGAGAAAAAGGCACAAAAAGATGGTTGAACGTGGAACAGCGGAGGAGAAGAAAATGGAGACAGACAGAGCTTTTCTCGAGCACAAAGCTCTTTTTTTTCTTTAAACACTGGCCCATCAATGTCAATTCCAAACCCAATTGTCACGTCTTCTTCTTAATCTTCTTCTTTACCTCCTTCTGCAAGTTTCTCTGTTTCTCTATACCAAGGAAACGTATTGTGAAAAAGCGTTCAGCTTTCGCTTTTGGCAATTGCAGCCACCTCACTTCCTTCCCTTTTTCTCTGTCTTTCTTGCTTGCCCATGTCAGAAGAATAGCCCCTTAAAAAAAATTATGGGTCGGTGCTAGATAGGCATTTTGGTCCTCTGTGTCTATTTATTTTTCCAGTTGCCAAAAGATGCGCACTTCTGACTGCCCGGAAAAGTCCTGTTCTTTCACCATTACTGCAAGTAAGAGCTTATAACGCGTTGAATTGTGATATGAGTCTGTTTTCTTTTTTTTTTTCCTCTCTCTAAAAACCTTCTTTAGCCATGTTGATATAAGGTTTTCCATTTATTGAAAAAAATTATTTTTTCGGGTGAATTGGAATGAATTGTGTCTTTTCCAACGTTAGTTGTCTTCCTGGTGGCAGGTTTGACATGTTGGTATAAGTCTTAAAAAGTTCAATTCGTGGGTGTTCTCTCGGGATTTGAACAATTTTGATCAGGGAGTTATTTATTTATTGTGTTTTTTTCTTTTTTAAAAAGGATCCCTGGCGTTGAACGTGGATTAGAGAGAATCAGAAGTTGTTATCAATATCAAGTCCTTCTCCGATTGAAAATGCGACAATGAAAAGAGAATTTCAAGTAGATAATTGGAAAGAAGCAAATATGGCTATTGTCAGAATTTGTGCGTAAGAGATGAGGTTTTGGCTCAATTTTCTTCACCAAGTTGATTATTTTGTATTGATATTTCAAAGTTGAATTTTTGGCTGCGATCCACTTTTTATGCAGAGCTTGAAAATAATTTGCGTTCGGTCTTGTCGTTTAAGGGCCTTTGGTAGGAACTGGAGGTGCAGGCCAGTGGATGCTTTCTGGAGATGAAAAAAAGTTGGCTCTGATACCTTGACAGCTATCCACGGAAAGCTCAAGTTAAATCCCTTGAGCTTAACGCTGCAGGAAGCTCTAGTTGTCAAATTGGATGTTTTGTCCATCTTCCAAGATACTTTTATACTGGCCGAACTTTCATCTTCCTTTCTAGGGTAAATATTTTATACTTGTCATTTCTTTTATTGTCACAGTTTAGATGCCTGGCATTCCGTTGTTTTTCTGGAATTTTGGAAATAAAATTACACATATTTAACCTTGAGAGAATCATGATCCACACGATCATCCATCTGAAAGACTGTCGGTGAACATGAAGATATGAGAATATATTTGACCTTGTAAGGTTGCTGCTTGGCCTTTTGGACCAAGACTGTCAGATCTTCATAAGGGAGACTTGACAGAATTCTTGATTAGACCATCTTGGAAACGTGTTTTTTCTCAATGCTTATGTGCATGCATGAGCCTGGATGATTTTCTCAACGTTTCTCATTGTTATTCTCATTGTTCACCGGCAAATGTCTGCCTGGCACAGCATATGCTGAAGGCTTATGGAGTCTGATATTAGATTATTGTGATATTTTGTCCCCTTATTTGCCCCCTTTCTTGTTTTATTGTGGAGGTTAACGCGTCTTTCTGGGGTATTTTGGTGGGTCCGATTCATCTGGCTTAAGATGGAAGCTGGGGCTGCCTTGTGGCCTTTGTTTCTGATGGGGGAACAATGCCCATCGTTGTCTCAATCCGTCCACCTGCTAAATTTGTCTCAATCTTTTCCACCTGCTAAATGTGTCCTGTTTCATCTGCTGTGCCTAATTCTGCTGTAACCTGAAAGTGTTATGGCATCTTTGCTGCTATATCAATTAGCATAGTTGTATGTGTTGAGAAAGAAAAATCCAGTGTCCCTGGGTGCCTAATTTTTATGACGCAAGCAGTCGTGTCCCAATTCACCAATTCACTTTGTTTCCCCTGTTTTTTTTTTATTTTTGGCTCTCAGACTGTTGATGATGGGAAAGCTTTCTTCTAGTCTGTTAATCTATGTATCCGTCTTCTACAAAATTAACCGTCGTTGATATCCTCTGAAGTGATTTTCCTGTACTTCTTCCCACTCTTTATCAGAATTCGAGCAGCCAACATATGGAGGAGATTTGGATGAGCAAAGCATAACATAGGAAAATTATCGTGCATTCAGCATGGCAAAGAAATCACAAAAACACACCGTCCGACATTGTAGAGACCAATCTGGCTGTGTGTGGGGTTTAATTAGTATATTTGACTTCCGGCACGGTCGATCAACTCAAAGGCTTCTCTCAGATAGGAGGCCTGCGAGCAGGCATGTTGTTGGTAAGAGCTTTCTTATGGATCAAACTTAGTCTAAAAAGAAAACTTTGCAAAAATTCCAAAAAGAGAACCCAAAAAAAGACTTCAGAAGGTGATTGCTGAGATTTGGATTCTCTACAGAGGCACTATTGAATGCCTTTGCATGGTTTTAGTCTATACATTTGTTGTACATTTTCCTTGACGATGTGTGTGTGTGTTTTGGTCTATTGATGACATTTTTATTGTTCTACAATTTTGCTGAACCTGTTCTCTCCATCCCTGTTTTGCTTTTTGAAGGTTCTGGAACCCCGAAGGATAAGACTGAGATGCTGCCCAATCCTGATGAAAATTGTCCAGACAACATTGTAAGCTTTTTCCACTTATGCTTCCAAACTAAACTTTGCAAATTTACTTGTGATGTCATTCCTAATAAGGAAAGGAACCATGAACCTTACATTGAAGGGTTTGACTCTTGGTCAATAAGTTGATATTCAATGGTTATAACCATATCAGGATGATGAAGAGACCACAAGAGCAGCAACAGGCATCGATAAGCCAAGCGTCAAGAAACTCATTGAAAAAGAGATGTTCACAGAGCAAGATGCACAGAATACTAAAAATGCTGAAGCAGAACTAAAACAGTCTGATTTAGAACATGGAAGCCACAAGAGGAAGATCCACAAAAATATGCACAAAAGCCGCTCACAAAGCTGTGATATAGACTTAAGATACCTGAATGTTGATGAAAACTTGCTATCTCAACTGACTTGCCTGCAGAACCCAGACTATCAATGTAAATGTGGTGTTGCCATAAATGAAATGATGGAAGAGTTCTGTCGCCTGACCCAACAGAAAAGCAACAGTTCCATAAAGTGTGACCAGTATGGCGAAGTTCAAAGTCATCTCAACCTGAATAATCCTGAATTTGAAGAGAAGTTGAGAGAGGCAATCAACGGTTTTGTAAGTAAGAAGCTCATCAATGAGAAAAATGTCCATGATGCCGGGGACAATCATCCTTCCAAAGAACTAAGGGACACCCTTCAGATTCTCATTTCCGATGAGGAGTTGTTTCTGAAACTCTTGCAAGGTCCGAAATCCGTGATGCTGAAATATGTACAGAGCTTGTGTAATGATTATGCTGAGAAGGATGTAGACACTCAGGTACCACAAGACAGAGAGTCAAAGTCACTTGTCGGATCTAAACCATCAGAAGGCAAGCTCTGTGCATTAAGACAATCTCACAGAATTGTCAATACTAAAGAGCACAAATTTTTCAGGAGAAGGTCCAAATCTCTGGAAAAGATCCCATCTAACGAATTTAGCTCTTCTCAAACTTCAAATACCATTGTTATTTTGAAGCCTGGACCTACGGAGATGCAAAATTCTGAAAGTGACAGCAGTCTAGGTTCATTGCCACAATCACAGTTTATCATCAGAAACAAAGGACCAAATGAGAGAGTTGGTTCCTACTTTTCTCTTGCTGAAATTAAAAGAAAGTTGAAACATGCTATGGGAAAGGAAAGACAAGAGGTTCCTTCTAAAAACACTTCCAAGAGACTTTTTCCTGACTTTCAGGCTACAAGAGATGGTGATAAAGGACCTAAAGAGATTGTTGGGAGAAATTCTTCAAGTAAAGATCACTTTTTTGTTGAGAAAATAGCCAGGCCTCCCATTGGTGTTAAAAAGGGGCAGAAGCCTCGCATGTTGAAAGAATGTGAAACAGTTACCAAACATGACACTACTATCAGTACTGATCTAAGGGTATCTAACATCTACATTGAGGCCAAGAAACATCTCTCTGAAATGCTGGGCAATGGAAATGAGAATGTAGACTTTTCAAGCAGACAGACTCCAAAACCACTTGGGAAGATCCTCTCTCTTCCTGACTGCAATGTTTCTCCTATGCCAAGTCCTGGAAGGAATCAGGGCCAAAGCCTTGCTGCTGCAGAGATGAAATTGTCTGTTAGTGACAAATTTCAGAAACAAGAAAGCAATGCTAGTCATCTAATTCAAATAATGCCGAACTCAGAGACTCAGTCCTCTGTTCTTGATGACAACACTGATAGCAATGCACAATCTCCTTCATACCCAAATTCAAACACCTCATGTGAGCTTCCCGACGTTGAAGGTGTGAACTTCATTTGTTCCATGGGAGATGAGGCTATTTCTGAAGGTATTGCTTATCCACTTTTCTGATATCTGACAAAAAGGTATATAAATTTCTGGCCATATTTTTCATAAGCATTGGGCCCCTTCATCAATTTTGCAGTTGATGTGGAGATTGTAGAATCTGCTGAAACTGTATGCCAGGAAGAGATTAACATATTGGATCTCTCCTCTCAAACAAGTGCCTCTTGTACTACCAGGCTTGAACAAAATGGGGACCTGCCAGAACTCAGTAGTGAAAGAGGATACAATGAGAGCCTGAGACATGTAATGTTTATTGCTAGACAGTCATTTCTGCCAGTTCCTTTGTTAGTATTCGAAATATCATGCTATAACATATTTCTGGTTCTTTTCACAGGACTCCTGCGAAGAAAACGAACTTCCATCTTCTCTGTTAATCTCTCCATCCACCTCTCCTGTCACAAGGAATGTCAAGGATCTAGATTGTGTTGCTGGGACACCTGATCGACAAAGTCCTGTTTCTGTTCTTGAGCCACTTTTCCCCGGGGAGGACACCAGCGCAGCATGCATCAGATCCCAACCTGGTAGGTGTTCATACAGAAAGTTCAATGGTTCTAGGTTACGTGGCTTTGTCACTAATATAATTGTATTCTCCAGTCGAACTTCCAATGCAGCCACAGAGAATTCAATTTGAAAACTATGACCCTTCAGCAGCAGATGAAAGCAGTCCTTTGAAAATCTGTGTAGAAGACAAAGAATTAATATTTGAGTATGTAAAAGAGGTGATGCAAGTCTCTGGAATGAACTGGGATGAATTCAACATGAAGTCACACACTTCAGTCCAGCTTCTTGACCCATTGATATTAGATGCAGTGGATTACTTGCCTAACCAGCTTTGCCTTGAGAAGGAGCTCCTCTTTGATTGCATTAATGAAGTTCTAATTGAGGTTCTTGGCTGTTATTTCGGTGGCTGTCCCAGGTTATTGTTTGCAAAACCCACCATTCGACCTGTACCAGGCATAAAAAATGCTATTCATGAGATCTGGGAAGGAGTTTACTGGCATCTTCAGCCATTGCCATTGCCTCACACTTTAGATCAAATTGTCCAGAAAGATATGGCTAAGCGCAGAACATGGATGGACCTTCAATCTGACACTGAGATTATTGTTGTTGAGATTGTTGACGGCATTTTTGAGCATTTGATAGAGGAAACACTATTTTAGCTTTGTGTGAACAGTCTTTGGAATTCCAAGGTGTTTTCAACGAAAAAGGAGAATAGCTTGAACCTGTAAAATTGTGGCTCACAAAAGAATCTTACTTCTTGTGCATTAGTTGGAATAAAAGCAAAGTGGCCTATATGGTCTGAGCAACAGCAACTGAGATAAGAGATCAAGCCGACCTCCCAAAAAAAAAAAAAAACGGCAACAACTTCAAAATCCCGACTTTCGTCATTTTTCTCAACAATAGCAATTATATTGATAGCAATTGAGACGCCATTCCTAAAATTCTCAGTTACTGAGCAAGAAAGACTCAAATTGCTTAATAATAATAATAATAATAAGAAGCTCGTTTAAGATTGACAGCAAAGCACCAGGGCAGCTAAAATGGTACCCCAGATGTCGTCCGGATAAGCTGATAACAAGCACGCTCATCACTTGTTTGTCGAGCAAAATCTCGGTGCACCAAGCATTGAAATTGCTGATATATCAAAAAATCACACTCAAACTTCCAAAAAAAAAAACAAAAAGCATCCTATTTTTATCAGTGCACCCACCGGATCCAAGACAATACCTGAAAGAGTATAACTGTTGAATTGAATTTTCCCTGCAAAATATCGTAGTCTGAAGAACGAGAGAGGGATGGACCAGAGAATTTTATTTTTTTCATAATTATATAATATCAAATATTTGTTGTTAGTTAATTTTTTAAAAATATATAATGACATTGATTGAAAGAAAAAAAAAAAAATCTTAACTCAACTTGACAAAATTAGTAAAATTAGTGATTCAACAATAACTTTATCTCTTTCTCTTTCTTGTTCCTCTTTCTTTTCTTTTTTAGGGTTTTCTTTTTCATTAAGCCCCCTAATCCTTGAAAGACCCATTTAACAATGAAACAACCCATGATTCAACCATCTCTTAAACTATGAAAAACTTTATCATCAACTAAAATGTTATTTTTGTGAAACTTTAAATTATATACTTAAAAGCACATATGAAATTCCACATTCATAGGATGATATAGCTGCCAATCTTGGACTCATAGGTCTTGTGTTGACCTCTCTCTAGTTCCTTCCACACTCATATTTTCATTTTTGGAAGAAAAAAAATAAGAAAAAGGCAAACATTTGCATTTTATAGGAATGAAATGGGGGAGGATACTTTTTCTTCAAGGTCAAGTTGAATTATTTGTATACTAATTTAACCTTTTTATAGAAATGATTCGCTACCTAAGTAGCTCGAACTTAATCTCATGTTTTAACTTAACACCTTGCGTTATTGTTGAGGAGGAGTATAATGAAGGGATTCAAACTTAAGTCAAGTATGTAGAGACACGTTGAATTACTAATAAATTTTCATATGAGGTGATGGTAGAGAATACTAAGAATTTGAAAATTTTTTTATTACAATAGTATAAAAGGAAAGTTTAGAAAAAAAAAAAAATAAACTTTCTCTTATTTCACTCCATTTAATAAATAGGAAAGTATTAAACCAGAAAAAAAAGATCAAAGGCAATAATTAAAGACTTTACTCCACATTTATCAAAATTTACCCTATATTAACCTTATCCTTTTCCACAAATCCCTAATCTCACATTTTAATTCTTTTAGGTTACCCTCCTATGAACTTAATACATGTTAAAGTCAATGAGGAAAAGGTCAATAGATCAATGGTTCCACGTGATGAGTTGTAAGCAAAGGAAGTTGGAAGCATCATCTTAATAACAATAGATTAGAGATTAATGTCAAAGGCCATTAAAGTGGATAAAGCAACAGAGTGATAAATGACATGTAGCTAGTTAAGTAAGTGATTTTTTTGTATTGTATAACTCAATCCATTGTAACTAATTGGAAGATATAGATCGATGGTTGATGAATTATCGTAAGGATCATTGTTCATTTAGTATAAAGGACCCTTATAATATGTGGAATAAATAACATTCTCATGTTTCTTGGTTCTTTTAACTTCTCACTCTCTCTCAATCTCTTTTATTCTCTTTTTATTTCACTCTATTGTCTATTAATAGTGTTCATTAAAAGTTTAGTATAACAATCTCTAATGAATGCACCAACTGGATCAAAGCTAGCCATCCTTGGATCGGTAAATTCTTGATTACTAGTTTACACCTTCAACTTTAATCTTTCCTAGAATAATTGTGGTTATTATTTAGTTTGAAGATGACAATGAGTACAAGATTGCACACCAATAGTAGTTAGGATGTTAAGCATTTGGAGGACATGTTTAAAAACTTAAATCAAGAATCTTGTCCAATAAGGGAGAATTACGCTCATGATCTTTTAACCTGAGAGGAGAAATATCAAAAAGATTAGAAGGAGATAGTAGATTTTTGAAATTTTTATATATAGATTATAATCTAGAATCATTTCATAAGCCAAACCTAAATGGCTAGTTCTTTTAACCTTGTTGAATTTCAAGAAACCTTTTCAACTTGATTTCCTAATGTTCTTGGATGAGGATTTGCAAGAGTGGCTATTTAAATGTAAAATTTTTTTTGAGATGGTGGGAACATTAAGCAATCTAAGGTTAAGATAGCAAAAACTTATTTTAATGATATACTAGTGACATAAAAATTACGTAGCTTCTAGGGAGACAGGGAATTTTTTAGAGTAAGATGATTATGTGAAGGCTATCACTATGAGATTTAGTTCTATAACATTAAGAGATCTTGTGTTAAAATTATTAGCATTACAGTAAGTAGCATCAATGGAAAAGTATCAAAATTAGTTTGATATACTAATTGGTAAAGTAAAATTACTAAAATATTATTAATTGATTTTTTTTAGTGGACTTAGAGGTGAAATTCATAACCTAACTTGTATGTTTAGCCCACAAACATTACACCATGCTTGTGCCTTGGACAAATTATAGGAAGCCACCAATGCTTCATCGACTCAGAGGCATAAACCTATTTCTAAAACTCTTGGAATATTGTTTGCTTTAAGGCTAACTTCTTCTAATGTCATTATTCCTTCTACTTATACATATAATCCTAAAGCACAATTTATTGAGTGTTAAAAGCCTTCTTAGATGAATAAAATATCTAAAGTAAAGTCTAGAGAAACTGTTAAAGAAATAAGGGTAAAATGGTTGTGTTATTGGTGTGATAAGAAGTATACTCTTGGGATGAATATCTCGTTAATGAATTGGAACACTTAAATTTGGCTACTGTTCAAGTGGATAAAACTAAAGTTTAACTACAGATATCCTTGCATGCTATTTCTGGGTTTAAGACTCAAAGAGTAAAATATAGGAGAATTACATGTCATATGGATCTAGAGCCATACACACTTTAGTAGACTTTAGAAGCACCTATAACTTTTTAAATATTTAGCTAGCTAAGAAGTTAGGTTGTAAGGTGGTGCTAATTGGTAACTTGTTAGTCAAGGTAGTTGATGGTAGTACTTTTCCTTACAAACAAGCTTGCAAGAATTTTCAATGAAGGCTTTAAGGTGACATTGTTGTTATTGATTCGTACTTGTTATCCTTAAAGAACTATGACATGGTTTTAGAGGTTTAGTGATTATTTATACTATGTAAGGTTGTATAGGACTTCAAGGAGTTGATTATGAAATTCTTTAATGGAAAACAAAAACATGTTTTGCAAGGTTCCAAAGAATTGGTGCTAAGGAGATTAGTAAGCAAAACTCTTTCTAAAGATATGCAATCAACCTTACAAATTGCTTATGTATAGTTGTGCAATCTTTGTCTAAGGGGTGAATCCACTTGTCTACTAAATTCAATCAGTCCTAATCCTAGAGTGGACACTTATCCCCTAGTTGTGAAGGAGCTCTTAAATGAGATTGCTAATGTATTTCAAGCTCATATTGCTTTTCCACCTTATAGGTAGTAAAATTATAAAATTCCATTTGTTCTTGGCTCCCAACCAATCAACTTAAGGCCTTATAGGTATCTTGGTCCGTAAAAATTTGTTTTAAAACAATTGGTATAAAAGATGCTTCAAGTTAGAATAATGCAAAACAATTTTAGTTCTTATGCTTCATCAGTGGTGCTTGTGAAGAAGAGAGACAATACTTGGCTTTTTTGTATTGATTATAGAAAATTGAATTAAATCACTTTAAAAGATAAATATCCTATTCTTTTACTTGAGGATTTTCTTGATAAACTAGAAAGGTCTACATTTTATTCTAAGTTAGACTTTCACTTTAATTATCACTAAATAAGAATGCATAGTAAAGATATTTATACGATTACCTTTAGGACTCAAAAGAGGCACTATGAATTTTTGGTTATGCCTTTTAGCTTGATCAATGCCTTAGTTACTTTCCAAGAGTTGATGAATGATATTTTTAAACCTAGCTTAAGGAAGTTCATTTTAATTTTTTTTAATGGCATTTTGGTTTACAATAAGACCTTGGAATCCCTTTTAAAATACTTGAAGATTACTTTGGTGTTGCAAAGGTTTAATTAATTATTTTCCAAAATGTCAAAATGTTTCTTTGTTGTATTTGTAGTGGAGTACCTAAGCCATGCCATCTCTTTTAAGGGAGTCTCCACAAACCCTAAAAAGGTGGAAGTAATGGTTAATAGGAATGTTCCTACTTATCTAAAGTTGTTAAGAGGATTACTTGGGTTAACAAGTTATTATAAAAGGTTTATTTTTGGATTTGGCAAGATTAGTAAGCCTTTAACAAACTTGCTAAAAAAGGATTCTTTTGAAGGCCCTTAAAGGATTCTACTTCTTTTAATGCCCTTAAGTAGGCCTTAATTTCAACTCATGTTCTTATACTTCCTTATTTTACAAAGGAATTTATAGTGGAGATAAATGCTTCAAGTTATAGTATTAAGGTTGTGTTTTTGTAGCAAGATCATCTTATGGCTTTTATTAGTAAAACTTTTATTAGTAAAACTTTTATTAGTAAAGCTTTCTATCCCAACCATTTAGCCCTCTTTATCTCAAAAAAGGAGCACATAGCTATCATTCTAGTAGTTACAAAATGGGGGCATTACTTTCATGGTAGGCACTTTAAATTGAGAACAAATCATTGTAGTTTGAAATTTTTTTAGATCAAAAGCTAGTTATTGTTAGTCAAAAAACTTGGATGGCCAAGCTTGTAAGCTTTGACTATGAAATCCTCTACAAAGAAGGTAAAAATAATGTAGTTACATATGACTTTTCAAGATTACTAAGTTCAGAATTGCATGTTCTTTCTCTCTCATTTGTTTCTTCCAATCTGTATTTGGCTATTAGGGACACTTGGACTTTTGATCCTAAGTTACAAACCCTTATTTCTCAATTGTAGCAAGAAAAGTTATCTTCTTCTTCCTATACTTAGACTCAAGACCAACTATTATGGAAAGGAAGGTTAGTTATATGGGTTATGACCAAGCTCTCAAAAGGTAGTTAATTGACTTACAACATACAAGATTACAGAGAGGTCATTTTTGGTGTTAATGTCACAATGAAGAAATTAGCAAACCTTGTTCTTTTAGAAAGGCTTAAGTAAAGATGTCTAGAACTTTATTAAGGGATGTGATGTTTGCTAGCAATGCAAGTATGATAATTCCCCTTCTCTAAGTCTTTTGTAACCATTACTTATACTTAAGGGGCTTTGGATAAGTATTAGTTTGGATTTTATAGAAGAGTTACCTATATGTGGCATCAAATCAATTATTTTGGTAGTGATTGATAGGTTGACCAAGTATGGACACTTCTTGGCTTTATCCCATCTGTGCACAATATAGTAACTCAATTTTTCTTAGATCACATCTTTAAATTCCTTGGAGAATCCATCATTAGTGATAAAGATGCCATTGTCCTTAATGAATTCTAGCAAAAGCTCTTTAAGTTTTAGAGTGTTAAGCTTCAGATGTCTAATGTATACCATCCTTAGTCTAATAGTCAAATTAAGTTAGTTAACAAATATTTGGAAACTTATGTATGTAATTCCATATTTGATGTTTCTTATTACTTGTGCTAGTGGCTCTCACTTATTATTACTGGTATTACACCTTTTGAGACTTTGGTTGGTTATCCTTCACTAATACATTTAGCTTATCTTTTTAGAGATACAACAATTGCAACTTAAGACAAGAAATTATATTAGAGGGAATCACTCTTGCAATTACTTAAACACCATTCATAAAGAGCTTAGAATAAAATGTGTTAGTTAGCTAATAAGCATAGGTTTGATAGGTGGTTTGAGGTGGGTAGTTGGGTTTACCTTAAGTTTCAATAATAATAATAATCAATCTTCTATGACTCACAAGTCTAGTGTGAAGCTTTCTCTTCACTTTTATTGTCCTTATTAGGTCTTGGCTAAGGTGGGAACAATTACATATAAGCTAGCCTTACTAACCTCTTCTCAATCTATCTTATCTTTTGTCTCCCAACTGAGACAAAATTTAGGTCCTTTGCATGATGTTGCCCCTAATCTTCCTATTAAAGCCTTAAATATGCTTACTAATTTAGTTCATATTGCCATTTTGGATAGAAGAATGGTTGAGTATAGGAATAAAGTAGTAACTTAACTTTTGGTGCAATGGTTAGGATATCTAACTTCATCAACAACATGGAATTTGCTTATCATTTGCTACACAACTTTCCTTTATTCTTGCTTGAGAATAAGGGATCTAAAAGGGAGGGGAACTTAATACATATTAAATTTAATGAGGAAAAGGTTAATAATTCAATGATAACATATGATGAGTTGGGAGTAAAGGAAGCTAGAAGTCATCATCCTAACAATAATAAATTGGAGAGTGGTGCCAAATGTCATTAGAATGGATAACATAATTGACTTGTAGATGACACATGGCTTCACTAACATAGGTAGATAAGAAAAATGAAGGAAAGTAGTTAGTTGAGTAGGAGAACTTTGTAATATATAACTTAATCCATTATAATTAATAAAAAGATATAGATTAATGGTTGAAGATTGGTCATAGTATAAAGGATCATTGTATGGAAACTACAATGAATGGAATAAATAAAATCTTATCTTCTAGGACAAACTTACACAAATATGGCTAGAAGATATCATTCATTAAACTTTGGAATGTTGAAAAAGTATTGGTAAGCCCAAAAGGCATAACCAATAACATATAATGGTCATCATATGTCATGAAAGTTATCGTCTAAATATTCTCCTTATAGACCCAAATCTAATGATAACCTAATCTCAAATCAAGTTTAGTGAATAGTTAAGCACCTCCTAACTCAGCCAATATCTCATTAACCATAGAAATTGGATATTTATCATTCACAATAATGTGGTTAAGTGCTCAATAATCCACACATATCCTCTAGTATCCATCTTTCATCCTTATTATCAGAATACAAAAGGCGTATGTATTAACACTAAGTTTGATGATACCAACTTTTAATATCTCCTTCACAATTTTCTCAATTTCTTCCTTTTGGAAATGTGGATAATAATAAGATCAAATGTTAATAGGTGCATACTGAAACAATAAAGGAATACAATGATCATATGTCCTTTTTAGGGATAAACATGTGAGTTTAGCAAATAAATTAGAGAATTTAGTTAATAATGTAATGACCTATTTCCCTATTATATGAGATTTGGCCACCTCTACATTGAACAATTACATTAGGAACCCTTAATCTACTTTTCGTAGGACTCTCTCCATCCGATGATAATTAATAGTATTGATTTTGCCATTACATCTTCCTTGTAACTCCATTGTGTTCCCATTTAACAAAAACTTCATTTTTAACTTCGAGAAATTCCAAGTAATGTCTCCTAAATCTGTAACCAATCAATGCCAAGAAAAATCTCATAATCTTTCAAAGGTAATAAGAAGAGATCAATATAAATGATCTGATTTTGTAACATGAGCTTTACCTTTATGCATTTTCCTTGGTATGTCAAATTTCTTCCATCTATAATATTCACAAAAATCTTGTCTCAATCTTATATTGAAAAAGTAAGTTTTTTTTGGCAATCTTCTCATTTATAAAATTATTGGTATTACCCAAGTTAACTAGCATCATTACTTATTGTCCTTTAAAGAATCCATAAATTTTCATAGTTTGGGGATTAGAATATCCCACCAAAGCATACATTGTGGGCTCATTTGTATATTTAAAAATGATGTCATCACCATTTGGATACATGTGGTCCTTACTTGCCTCTTCATCTTCCTTAACTAACTCAATCATTAAAAACTTTCCTTACTTACAACAATACTTTTTCTGCATTGCCAACATAGTCCTTTTTTCCATTAGCTCTTTCAATTGTTCTTGAATTAAACATTTACTGTTAAAAAGACAAATAAAATAGGATGAGTTGGTATTACCTTCAGTAGGTTTGCTAACTCTTTTACCAATTGGGCAACAAATTTTAGTGCCTAGCTTCTCCTTTTGTAGGCAAGCAAAGGAGATGGTTGTTACCATTGTTTCTGGTTAGTAAGTTTTAACTTTATATCGGATGTTAAGGGTAAGTTGTTTAATGAATATTCCCATTAATTGCCATTTTGATGAATCTTTAACTTAATTGACGAGTTGCTCAAATTAATTTTGATATTTTAAGATGGTTGATGTTTAATAAATTTTTTGCAAGGTCTCTATCACCATTGTAGTATTTTGAAAGCCTAAAGCATAAGAAGGCTTTTGGTCATATTAGCCTAAGTTGGAATTCTAACACAAGTTTCAAACTAATTACACTATTAGATATCATTACCCTATAATGAAATAAAGGCAATTTTACTTTAGTTACTTTTGTTGTATAATAGAAACAAAAATATTTTTTAGCATCTAACTTATAAGACCATTCTTATACTAATAAGGAAAATTTACTCTTGAGTATGATTATATATAGTTATAATTGATACTTTATTACTTTCCTTTATTTAATAATAAATTTAAAAGTATAATCTATTGATTAATTTTTTGTTCCATTAAAGATTATTTATATGAATTTTTTAAGAGACTCTTGAATAAGAGTTAACAATTTTTCAAGATATTTTAGTATGAGAATTCAATAAGTTATATGAAAATATGATATAGGATTGCAAATCAATAATATTTAAAATTTTCTTTTATTGTTTACTAAAAGATATAAATAATTTTTTTTAATTAGTGATATAAAAAAATTAAAATTACTAAAAATACTATTTTAATAACATATGATGAAAAGAAAAATAATTATTTTTTTTAATAATTTAATTTATCTTTAATAAAATAAAAATTTTAATAAATATTATTATTTAAATTATTATTTAAATAAAAAATATACTCTAAATATATAAATATAAATTTAATTTAAAAATTTTAAAAAGTAATTATATTTATTAATTTTAAAATAATAAAAAATAATTATTAAATTATATATTTTTTTTTTTAAAAAAAAAAACATGCGCGATGAAACCACTATTAAATTATTTTTTCCCTTTTTATCTTTTCAAATATGCCTAGATTTCATTAAATTGGTTCCGATTTGTTTTTGGTTGTTGTGGTTGTGGATGTTGGCTTTGTGAGATTTGGCCAGAACTTAAGCAAGTGGTGATGGTGGCGAGGGAGGCTGGTCAGGAAGCCACTGGCGGCCGCAAAACGGATAATAGTGGAAGAAAGAGAGTTGTCGGTGATCTAGCCCTTCGTGGCCATGGATCGGCAAATGGAAGACACAGCTGGGTAGATTGGCAGAGAAGGAGTTGGTTATTGCAGATTTTGTATGATAACATTGGCTGAAGGCAGTGCGTGGCAGATTTTGTCGGTGGCTTTAGTTCTTCCAGAGAACAGCGCTCCTACGACACCTTAACTGGCGTGTGTCCACCGTGAATGGGGAGATTGGTGCCCCGGCTTTCGAACGGTGAGGTTCTCGGGCAGTGAAGGCGACTGTTGACGGTTCGGCGTGTAGCAGAAGGTCAGAGGCTGGAAGATCAAGAAGTTGAGGCTTTGGGAGTTCGGGTCCACGAACTTCAGCGCTGAGTTCGATTCCAATGCCCGGGCCGCCTCAGATTTGGGGACCGTTTTCAGAATGCTGATTTCATTTTTTTTTTCCCTTTTTTTGTTATTATTATTAATTTTTTTCTCTATTTTCTTAGTTTTTGATATAGTTGGTTATCAATGTTCAGAAGGGACACGGATGATTGTCGCTTCATTGGGGGGGGGGGGGGTTGTGGTGACCAGAGTCTGACGCTGGTCACCAGAACTGGTCAGTCAGCTTCTTGCTGTGCAACTCGTTGGTTTACATTATGCAAACAAAGAAAACAAAAAAAATATTCAATGTTGTAGGAAAAGAACTTGACTTTCTTTTCTATGCAAGGGTGGCTAGGGCTGGTTGGTTCTCAAAGTGCAGAAAAGAGGCATCTTCACTTGCTTGGATGCGCATTTGGGATTTCTCGAATCTTGAAGAATTTGATCCCACTCTTGATTTTTATTGAATAACTGAGATTAATTTTGTTGTTTCTTCTTTTTTTTTACACTTGTTTAATATTGTGTGAATTATTAACTTAAGAGAATTTGTACTTTGATTAAGCCCTTAAACCTTAAAGGAGAGGATTGAGAGCCTTCCATTAGCTTTATATAATTTTCTTATAGATTTATACGATTTAACGTATATCAATTTATTTAGACTCTCTGAAAAAAAAAAAAGAAAAACTAAATTCATTATACTAAAAAAGGAATCTAACTTCAAAAGTTATAAAAAAAAATAAAAAAATTAAATTTCAGATGAAAATTTTATTATTTTTGTTGCATCGAAATTTTGATACATAGTTGAAGTGATTTAAAACGCAGACAAGCGTTATATTTAGTACGACAAAGTCCACTTGGCCCTGCAAGCAAAGACGGGAGAGAAAAGAGACTAAACCAAAAGCCTCATGCTTGAAAAAATGTCGGATGAGAAGGGAACCTCCATTGAATGGTTGGCCTTGCTTGATTGGACAGAAGTCATTGAATTGCCAACGTTACGCTCCATACAATTTACGTGAAAAATCTACCATCTGAACCAAGTCAACCACCAAAGCTGTTCGTCTTTCCATTATATTTCTCGGAATAATGATGAACCTAGTTAGCTATTACAATCCTAATTTCCCTTAAACTTATTGATGGGTGCCTTTTGATGACAGTATAGCCGGAATCTCCACCAATCCTAATCTCCCTTCAAACTTCTGACGGATCTAGATATTCGTAATGGATTGTCTTGGTTCATTCGGCGGGGCCAGGGATGGTCTAGTCTCCTCGGCCACTTCTCTCTGCAAAAAAAATTGTCCAAGGTGGTGATTTCAGGACCTTTTGGGGGTATCCAAGATGCGTTAAAAAAGAGCAGGAAACTTAAACTCATTTTCCCTACACATAAAACCCATTTGTCTATGCACAGGCACACTCACAATGACGGTGAATTTGAGTCCAATCTTCAGCTCTCCTTTGTACGTGTCATCTTCAAGCACCACATTGTATGGAGCTGGCTTGACTTCTATCATCCCTCCAGCCATGCCTTCGGTTATTATTCCTCCAAGGTAAATTCTAAAACCACGCAAGCAAAAGAATCAAGCTAGCCTGAGAGAACATAATCACAATTCCCTAGCATGTAAAAGGAACAGCTAAAAAATTAAGAACCATTCAGGAAATTTACATAGTTTCGCCAACAAATCCACCATCTGAAAAGAACTCCTTGTCCATGATTCTTAATTTTATATGGGTCAGGTGCTTCCAATCCGTTAATGGCAATTCGAATCTAAATTTTTCATTCCACCATGCCTTTTCATCTTTACCTGCAAAGCTAAAACTTGTGTGCATACTGGAACACATAAATCAAATCACAGTGGGTGGGCTGTTAAAGTTATACATCATATTCAAGCAGAGTGTACCTGTTGATATTTTGCTCTTATGTACATTGGTTCCGCATTGTACACTCACATAGTAGGCTGGTTTTCCTACAATCAAACGATCAAATTAAAGCTTTTATCAGAAGATCACATTTCAAGTTATAAACAAATTATCAATTTTCCATCATGGGTTGGTGTTCATATTATATAATATGAAGTCAACTTGCCAAATTCACATTTTTACTAAGCTCCAATCAAGTCACAAAAAAAAAAAAAAAAAAAAGCTCTAATTAAGTCAAAAACTAAAGGGGAGAAAACCTTCGAAAGAAAGGAAATGTTGCGCATGAGCAACAAGAAGATTATGCATAGTTAGGAGAAAGAGTTACCAAGAATATTTGTATGTCTAATGCCTTCGGCATGAACAAGAAGTACTTCAAGAATTCCCCTTTTCATTTGCACGCGTTGCTTAATTTTTTCAATGCCAAGATCACAATGCAACATCAGATGTTAAAGACCAGGAGCAGTGGCTAAGATATATTTCGGTTCTCTTGGCGAGATATTTTAAATGAACAGTTTGAAATTTCTGGGTATTAATGGGCTTTGAAAAAATATTTACTTATTTATTTATTTATTTTCAGTAACTGAATTTACGAGATTGGTCTTGTCTAGAAACAGCCCTTTAACTTAAAAAAAAAAACCATTAATGAATTTGACGTTGCTGTAATTTTTTATTTGTTTGCACTTTGAACTCCGAACCGAACTGCCGTGGCAGCCACATGGATGAAACTGTACCGAAATGGGAAATAACTTCTAAACTACAACACAAAATGGGAAATAAGTTTTAAAGGAGCTGTGGAATGCTCAAAAACCTCTCCTTTTTTAGCCTTTCTACATCCTCCCATCTACATTCTTCTGCATACAAGTCCGATAAACTTGAATAATAGCTTGGATTTTCGGGGTCCAAGTCACTTAGTCGTTTGACCACAAACTCTGCCACCTCAATTGATCTATAGTGCCTTGATCTACAGCCAGCTAGAATAGCACCCCAGATCCTTATATCAGGTTCCATTGGCATATTATTCACCAAGTCAAGAGCTTCCGAAAGATTTCCTCGGCGACATAGTAAATCCACCATACAAGCATAATGTGCAAGTTTCGGAGCGACACCATAGTTTTCTTCCATGGAATAAAATAAGTTGCAACATTCATATTCCAGCCCACTTTGACTACAAGCAGACAGAACAGAGAGAAGAACAATACCATTGGGTTTAATCCCACAACCTAACATGTTTGAGAATGTTTCAAAAGCCTCCCGCCCACATCCATTCAATCCGTATCCTTTAATCATTGAACTCCAACAGATTAGATCTTTGGCAGGAATTTCGTTGAAGAGTATCTCACCTTGCTTTGTCCTTCCAAGTTTGCAGTATAAATCAATCATGATTGAAGCTAAATGAGCATTGCATAAGTAACCAGCTTTAGTAACATGACCATGAATGCTTTCCCCGAGTACTGGAGCTCCCATTGCAGAACATGCTCGTAATAGGCTAACAAATGTGACCTCATCAGGCTTCTGATTCATTAATTGCATATTCTTGAATAAACTTAAGGCATTATGTGGCCGACCTTCCTGCGCATATAGTGAGATCATTGCATTCCATGCGATGATATCTTTTCCATTCAGCTCATAAAAGACCATCAGAGCTGAATCCAACTTGCTGAGCTTACCATACATTTGCAAAAGTGCGGTTCCAACTGAAATAGAAGCCAAGAATCCATTTTTCACTATGTAACCGTGAAATCCCAGGCCAAATTTAAGATCATCTGCTAATGTTGACGCTACAATGATATCCCGAATCAAAATGTCATCTGCTTTAGTTAAGGAAAACTGCATCATCAAGAAAATCTCCAATCCTTTTCTAGGACACCCATTGTTGATACACCCACGAATCATAATTCTCCATGAAGCCAATTCCTTGTTCCAACTCCTGTTGAATACCTGAATAGAAGCCTGCAATTCCCTACATTTTGCATACATATCCAAAAGTGAGTTTTGGACAATTGCCAATGAATAAAACATCTTTTTCAATAGAAACCCATGAATTTCTTTCCCAAAACGCAACTCACCAAGAGTAGCACAAGCAGGCAAAACACTAACAACACTGACGAAGTTAGGCTCCACGCCATGACTCTGCATCATTCTAAAAAAATCAATGGCTTCCTCATACTTCTCATTCTTAGCACAAGCCGAAACCATTGCACTCCAAACCACTACATCCTTGTTGGGCATTTGATGAAACAATTCCCACACAACTCCCATATCAAACATAGAATAAAACCTAAGAAGGGCCGTCAAAACTGGAACTTCTTCCTCAAACCCCATTTTAATCACATAACCATGAGCCACCCTTATGCTATTATGGGAACTGAATGCACCCAATGCACGAACTACGGTCAGGGTACTCACGAAGTTTGGCTTTTGGTCATTCAAGAGCATTGATTTGAACAACTCTATTGACTCTTCAGGCAGGTTTTGCTTTAACAACTTGGAGATTTTAGCCGTCCACGATATCACGCGGTTCTTTTGGGCCAATATCCCAACTGGGCCTTCATATTCTGGATTCTTAGCACACGCGAAAGTGGAATACAAAGAACATGCTGAGTTTGCTGAAGAAAGCTTTCGTTGGGTGATTTCGTCGAACAATTTGCGTGCATGTCTAAATAAAAACCGCATCCCCATAGCAAATGTCAAATTGCGCTTGGAATTTAAACGCAATTCTAAGTAGAACCCAGAAGATAAAGATGATTTTGCTCATGGGAGCAGGAAAGACAAAGCCCAAGTTGCCTATGGAGTTGACGCTCCATCGCTCGAAGCATCATCCGTTACTGATGTTGCGGGAAACAACCAACAGTGTCGTGTAATCGGTTTGGAGTCGTGGGTTGGAATCTGTGAACGGCGACGTATTCAAGGCCCTCACCTCCCGTCACAAAAGAAACGTCGTCGTTTTAAATCAAGCCAAGGTATTGTACAAAATAAAAAATAATAAAAAAAAACCTTGGGTTATTCCTTATATCGTGTATCTATATTGATAATTATATTATTATTATTGTTGAAGTTGATTGTTATCTCACGTGACAGTTTGTCCTTAATTTATAAATTAAGATTGTTATATGATTATGTTTCTTTAATTTAAAAAAAAGGACAAAAAGGAAAATAAAAATGTTTTTAATTTTTTTTGAATTTTTTAAAAAATTAAAATTAAAATTTTTTTATATTTTTTTGAAAAAGAAAAAAATAATAATAATTTAATTCTCTTTTTAATTTTTCCAATTTTTAATAAAAGAAAAAAGTTATACCATTTCACATTTTTAATAATAAAAAGTCATTTCATTTTTTTTTTTATAATTTAAAGTAATAAAAAAGTTATTTATAAATTATTTTTAAAAAAAATTAAATAAAACTTACTTAAATATCTTTTACTATATTTCTTTATCATTTTAAAACATCTACAATATAATAGAAAAAAAAAAGAATCTAAGTCTTTTATTAACATTAAAATTTTAATATTTTTTCATAAATTATTTATTTTTTTCACTATCTCTTTACATGTAATTGTATTTTTAAATTTAAGTTTTCGTTATTTTTAAACTTTAATTTTATCTTTTTTTTTATGCCATTAGAAGAGTCACAACTATAACATAATAAAAATTAACAAGTCATGATATAAATTTTCATTATTTCTAAACTTTTAATTTTTCTCTCTAACATTTGATTTTAAGATTTTTGAGTTTTTTCTTATTTTTCATCTAAATTTCAAGCAATGAGAAAGGTATTTATTATTCAATTTTATAAATTTATATTTATAAGATTGAGTGTTTTTATACTTACATTAACTTTATTATATTATTCAATGTTTATTTAAATTTTTCCTTATGTTTTTACAATACTATACTAATTAGAGTTTATATTAATATCCAATATAATTCATATTAGTACTTTTTAAAATTTAATTCCCTTTATGTTTTTTTTTATTTTCTTAAAAAAATGTTATCCCAAATTCTTTATCTATTCTAATAAAACTGTAACAAAGAAATTAATTTTAAATTTTTATTTTTGTTTTCATAAAAACAAATCTATTATATTTGTCTTTTTTTTTTAAATCTTAAATTCTCTTTTCTATTTTCTTAAAAAGAAATTAAAATAAAAGATTAAAAAATAATTTCTAAATTTTAATTTAAAAAAACTTATAATTTAAATCTTTATTTTGATAAAGCATAATTAAAAATGTATTTCTCAATTAATATTATAAAAATATTAATATTTTCAAAACTGAGAGAAAATTAATGAAATACTTACCTGATAGTATTTATTTAATTTTAAAAATATTTAAATATTTGATTTAAGTTTTAATTATTTTAGTAGACCCTTATAATTTGTAGCATTTATTATTAACTTAATAGTTAATTTATAGTTTTTTTCTTAATATTTTAATAAAATTAACATTTTAACATAAATTGAGTTATTTAATTTATTCAATAAAATTTAAAAAATATATTATAATTTACCTAATTGTTTTATTAATTTTTTACATATATTAAAATTTGTGCAATACAAATACTTAAAATTAAAAAGACAATTTTAAAAAATATAGTTCTAAATTCTTCTTCTTTTTTTTTTCTTTTTCTCTCTCTCTTTTATTATTATTTTTTTTTTTTAGAAAAGCAAAATTGCGTATCTTGCAAATTTAACACTAAAATATGTTAATATTATTGAAATGGGAAAAAGTTAATAAATACTTATATGACAACATTTACTTATTTTTAAGAATATCTAAATATTTTATTCAAATTTTAATGTTTTTAATAGATTTTTTTAATTTATAATATTTAATATTAACGTAATAGTTAAGTTGTAATTTTAATAAAATTAAGATTTTAATATATTTTAATTTTATTCAATAATAATCCTAAATTTTAATTTTTCATTTTTAAGATAAGAAAAAAAAATATTTTCAAATTTACTTTTTTCCTTAAAAAGATATATATATATATATATATAAAATCATAATTTAAAATTCATTTATTTAGTTATTTTTTATTTTTTTTAAAGAAATTATTTTTGAATTCATTTTTAATTTTTTTTGAAAGAAACATTACTACTAATTTAAGTCTTTTTTAAATTTTTTTTATTTAAATAACACATAAATAAGAATTTAGTTCTCAATAAATATGATAAATTCATGTATCATGAAAGTTTAATACTAGGATATATATATATATATATATATATATATATATACATAAGAATATTTCATTAGATTTAACTTAATTTACCATATATCCAATCACGTTCCGGTAACATGAGTTTTACCCTACAATTGAAGCCTGTGAGACATTTATTCACGTGGTCAAGAGCCAACCAACAATCTCACTGCCGATCTCAGGGACTTACTATCGAGACCACTCCAGGTTACACGTGATATTTACACTTAAACTCCTAACTTATCAGTTAACGCTTGGTTGTGACTCGAATCCCGGTGGCATGTGTGGTAGTATGCTATGATAACAATTCATCTAAAAGAATATTACGTTAGATTTGACCTAATTTACCATATATCCGATAACGCTCTGGTAGCGCGAGTCTTGCCCTACAATTGAAGCCTGCAAGGTGTTTATCCACGTGGTTAGGAATTAACCAATAGTCTCATTGTTGACCTTAGGGATTTATTGTCGGGACCACTATAGGTTACACGTGGCATTCACACTTAAACTCTCAACTTACTAGCTTGTGGTCGGTTAGGACTCAAACCCTAGTGGCACATGTGGTAGTATGGATTTGATAACAATTCATTTAAAAGGATATCCCATTAGATTTGGCCTAGTTTACCATATATCCCACCATTCTCTGGTAGCATGAGTCTTACCCTATAGTTGAAGCTTGCGGGGCATTTATCCATGTGGCTAGGAGTTGACCAACATTCTCACTGCCAACCTCAGGGACTTACTATCGGGGTTTTGGAATAAATTTAAAGGTAATTGGTTGACCTAATATTTGAGTATGAATTCCTTGATGCGTGACACTAAAGGGTTTGATAAGGTTTAGGAAAGGAGTTTCAAGGATAACTCTCAATTCATTTAAAAGGATATCCCATTAGATTTGACTCAGTTTACCATATATCCCACTTTATTCCAGTAGCGCAAGTTTTACCATACAGTTAAAGCCTGCAGGATGTTTATCCATATGGCTAGGAGCTGATCAATAGTCTCATTGCCAATTTTAGGGACTTACTGCCAGGACCACTCTAGGTTACATGTGACATTCACTTAAACTCTTAACTTATTAGTTTGCGCTCGGTTGAGACTTAAACCCCGGTGGTATGTGTGGTAGTATGACTCTGATATCAATTCATCTAAAATGATATCCTATTAGATTTGACCCAATTTATCATATATCCTGCATATGTTAGCTTATGATTTTATTTTGGCATGTGTCTTTTTCAGGATGGTTAGGGCATCAGTAGAACCCTGTAAGAATTCTCTTATAAGAAAATTAGGTAAACTGTTAGATGTTCCTTTAATATATTTAATGTCAAAATTATAAATACTTAAAATAGCTTGCTATCTGATAAAAATTTGTTTAGAAGTAAGATTATATATATATATATCCTAGTATTAAATTATCAAAATTAATAGAAAGTTTTGGTTGTTTTATCTCTACCACATGAAAATTTCTCCTTAATTCATAAATTAAGGCTACCATTGGTGATCTCTCTTTGATTTATAAATTAAGGGAAATAAAAGAGAAAAAAAATCTTCTCCTAAATTTTTTTTATTTTCTTAGAAAAAACTCAAAATTTAAATTTTTTATATTTTTCTCTTTTTAAAAAAAAGGAAGAAAAAAAAGCTAATAATTTAATTTCCTTTTTAAGTTTTTCACTTTTTTTTTTCATAAAAAAAAGTTATGCCATGTAGGTTTTCTTAGAAAAGAACAACTACTTAAAATTTAAGTACATATTAATTTTCACTCTTTTAAAAGTAAAATTTTATTTAATTTTTTAAAATTATTTAAGATAATAAAGAGTTATTCACACATTTTTCTTTTTAAAAAATTAAATATAAACCTATTTAAATCCCTCTTAATGTATCTCTTTGTTGTTGTTTATCTCTTTATCCTTACAAAATAGCTACAACATGATAAAACTTTATTATAAAAGAATCAATCACAATGTATGTTTTCCTTATTGCCACACTTTTAATTATTTTCTAGAATTTGATTCCAAGATCACTAAATTTCTTTTTTTTCTTTGTATAGATTCCAAATGATATAAAGATATTTATAATTAAATTTTATACGATTGAGTTTTTTTTACTTATATTAACTATTATATTATTCAACATCTATTTAAATATGTGATTACTTTTACAATATTATGATAATTAGAATTTATCTTAATATCTAATATAACTCATATTAACACTCTTTAAAATTTAATACTCTTTATTTTATTTTATTTTATTTAAAAAAGAAACATTCTACTCTAAATTTTCTATTTATTATCTTAAAAATGGGAAAAAAAGAAAAAAAATAAACTAATTTCATCTCACTTTATTTTTTTAAAAGAAAACCTGAATTTTCTCTCTCTCTCTCTCTCTCTCTCTCTCTCTCTCTCCCTCTATTTTTTTCCCCTTAAAATGAAGATAAAAAAATAACTATTTCTAAATTTTTATTTTTAATAAAAAAATAAAAATAAATGTATAATTTAAGTCTACTTATTCTCCTTTTATTTTCTTTAAAAGAAAAGAAAAAAAAAAGAAACTTAAATTATCAATAATTTTTTTTCTTATCTTAAAAGGAAAAAAAAATGCTAAGTTTTTATTTTTGTAAAAGAAAAAAGTGAAACAAATCCTCTTAAAATTAAGTTAATTTCACTAACTATTTTTCATGATCTAAATAAACTATATTAAAAATTTAACTTAAACCAAGTTTAGTTAAACTTAAAATTTCTTATCATATGTATAGAAATAATGCAATGCAAGAGCCTAAACCTAGTGTGTATATATATTGTTGAAGTTGAAGAAAAACTCAACAATGCTTATGTGGTACCCTTTGTTTTTTTTAATGAATTCATAAATTAAGAGAAATAAATAAAAAAAAGGTTAAAAAAAACTCTCAAATATTCAAACTTTAAACCATTATACATATAAATTTTTTTTAATAAAAACTTAAAATTAGAAGATTTTTAAATTAATTAGAACATTTTTTTTCTTAATTTTAGGAATATTATAAAACTTGTATAATAACAATTATGACTAAAAATCTAAATTAAGTTTACAACTTAATTTTAGTTTCATTTAATCATTACAAATTAATGAAAAAAAAAAAAACACTTGCAAGTTAGAATTCAATCTAGTTAATGAATTAAATTATGAAATAAAAAATGTAAAATGTAAAATAAATTTAACATTATAAATTATTATTATTTTTAATTATTTAATTTAATTTAATAGTATTTAACATTAATTTAAAAGTTGAATGAAATTATGGGTTTAAATTCTATAAATATTAATAAATTAAATTTTCTTAAAAAATTTTCATATTAACTATCATAACAATCATAACTAGAAATTTAATTTACTCAATAAAAAATTAATACATATTGCACTTTATTCATTTGATATTACATATGTTTAAAATCTATGTACTTAACTAGTTTTTTAAAATTTTAATTATAAAAAAATTAGTATAATTGATTGTTATTAGGAGTATATATCAAAATTTGTTATTCTAACTATTCTTATTAAATATTTAAAACATGTATAACACATAAATCTAAACCTAGTCATTACGTAAATTAGACTTAACTTACATTGTGATATTATGATAAACTAATTAATAAAAATAAATTATTGAGCTTGGTATTTTAAAGAGGAAAAATTTTATTGAGCTTATAGCTACTAAGACAAGACCTAAAATTATATTATGGTATTAACATTCCTATTCTTGATGGTGTTTAAGAAAAGAGAGAATTCAAAAACAACATTTAATGACTAATAAGTGTCCTTTTTATTTTTTAGTTTCTTGTTTTGATGAAAAAGTGGAGTCTATTTCGTTTTTAATTTTATCTTGACAATACAATTAGACTAAGTGAGTGAATGAAAATTTGCAAGGCCATTGTCCCTTCATCTTTAGAATGAAATGAAAATCTGAGTGGATATGATAATTTATATTAGGAAAGGAAATTTAATGGCAAGGTAATGATAATACCATAGTTGATGCATATTGATATAATGTAGTTTGGTGAAAGATCTATTAATTTTTTTTTAAATATGGTTTATTGGATGGATTGTGTGCCCCTTTGCATGTCTTCAATTACATTGATATGTAATCCAACTCTTTGCATTAAGCTTGTTAATCTTAGTTAGATGTGCATTAAAATTAAAGAAAAAATTTGGTGGCAATGTCGTGGGAGCAATGTAATGGGCATATACTAATGTAGCATAATTTGATGAAAGATCTACTAAATTTGCAAAAAAAAAAAAAAAAGCCTATGAGTTTTTAGGTGAATTGTGTATCTCTTATTGTCTTGCTATGTAGTGAAGCCCTAAAATTATATTATCTTAGAATCACTAATTTTTAGCTTAGTGGTAAAAGTGAATTTAGAGTTATGTGAGTTAAACATATGGTCTCACATTCAAATTCCTCTAAAGTACCTACCATTTTTGAGTAGGGCATTGTAATAGTCAAGCATCTTGTTAACAACCTTACATTTTGCTTAGATTGCACTTCTTATGCTCCTTAGTAGGTTTATGGGGACTACCCTACTTTTCCTTTTAGGTTATTGAAAAAAAAAAAGAAGAAAGTATTTCTTGTGACTTAATGGCATGCATTTTGGGACTAGGGTTATTGGGTATATGGTACAATGTTTATTATAAATGAAAGTTTTAGAAATTTCTATGCTCTACTATAAGTAGCTACATAAGCAGTAATATCTCTATTCATCTCTTGTGTTGATTCATGTTCTCTTCATGCTCTATACGAGTGCTAGCCACCCTTTTTTTAGTCATCACTCTTTTATTATTATCATTTTAGTCATTGCCTTCATTTTTGGGTTCCCCTCATCCATCTTATATTTATCCTTTGTATGCTTCAAAGATTTTCTTTTGCCCTTAGTTTTTAAATCCCAACTATCCATTATCACACCTAAGATCCCTAATTGGTTAGTTAGATCAACCCACCCTTTAATTACCCCTTTTCTTAAAATAGTTATAATGGAGTTAGTGGGTGGCATTAAAGAGCTAGTGGATAAGACTTTGGATCTTAGCTAGAAGAAATGTTCTTTGAATCTAGAGGTTGATACAAAAAGGACTAGAAAAGTTATGAGGTCAACCTTAGTAAAGAATAGTATCTAACAAATAGATCCTGAAAAGGGTGTAGATATTCAAATGATCTAGTTGGGCGCATTTCTCTTCTCATTTAATAAAAAAAATAAATGGAAGACATGCCTTATAAGAGGTACGTTGGCATATCTTTAATTAATTTTTGGTTATTAAGGAATGACCACCTAACAGATTTCTTAAGGAGATTGATTTCTCTAAATCCCCTATATGGGTACAACAAGTCCACAGGCTGACTCTAGAATAAATGACTTGTGAAAATATGAGAAGAATAGGAAATATTTCACTAGATCACTTAAAGTGGATTATATTCTTAATAATGCTATTTATTGGCATAGTTAAATGAAACTAGTAAATGTAAACATATTAAAGCCTTTATGGGTTGGTTTTAATAACGACAAGATGGGAAGGGTATTAAAGTGTGGGTTAAATTTCAATATAAAGGCTTAGTGATCTCTTTTTTTCATATGAAATTTTAGCTTACACGAACAAAAGGTGCAATCAACATAAGAATCCAAATGGGATAAAGGGTTTGAATCAAATGAAGAGATATAGATTGTGGATGTATACAAATCCAAGGGTGCTCTAAAAATTGTTAAAAACCACTAAGTCAATTAAGGTAAATGGCCAAAATGCCTATTGAGAACTCTCTTAGCATCTTCCCTTAAAATAGTTAAGGATTAAGGAGAATCACATACTTAGGAAGGAAGATGTGGCGTTATTTTTAAAAGTACAGAAGGCATTTATTGTCATTTGTTTACACCTATCTTCATGAGGGTGGCCTATTTTGTTAAGAAGAAATAAGTTGGGGGCAATGATAGAGGTCAAAATCCTGTCTTTAGTCAAACACATATCCCAACCTTAACATCCCTAAAAAGTGGGCAAGTAATACCTTGTTTGACCTTATGACCTATGAAAAATCTTAAGAGAATAAAAGGGAACCTTTTTTAGCTAATGAATTCTTTACCTCTTATGAAACTTGTATTAGTCAAGTCATCCTAGACCCTTTATTCACAAACTAGGTTTAACCCCTATAAGCATCTTTACCTTGTAAGCTAAGGAAAAATTAGATTAAGTATAAGATACAAAGGTTTACCAAGAAAGGGTCTAAGGTCTAGTGCCTCTCATGAGGACTAACATTAAAGGAAATTCCCTTAATGCCATTAAATTATTAATGTTTCTCTTCCAAAATTATAAGTATTGTAGTGTCTCTAATGAAATATATAATGGCTCCTTATCTCTTATTAAAAATTGAGCAAAGGAATATCTTTATTGATATGGTAGTGATTGCTACCTACAACCATCTAAGGGCCATTTATTCCACCTAGAATGTTGTAGTCTTAAAGTTAAAGACAAATTTAAGTTGACATGTGCTAATGGAGCACTATACAAGGAAAATAGGTTTAGTTTTTAGGAGTTAAAGACTTGTATACTATAGGGTGATGCCTTATGCATGTGTATAGGAGATTGGAATGCACTTTCATCTAATTGGGAAAAGAAAGGTAAGAGATCAACTAATTAATCATAGAAGGAAAGTTTGTAGCATTTTCTTAATAATGGCAATATTGTTGATTTGGACTTTTAGGGGAACCTTCATATATAGAACAATAAGTAAGTGGGGAGAGCATATGTGGAGGTAGGATTGAATTGTGTAGTGGCAAATGTGTAATAAAAAGACTTGTGCCCTAAGGAAATTTTGTTACATAAGAATTGTATGGGATTTAACCATAGGTTAGTTGTATTATATTATAATTGGGCAACTAGGGGCTATAAAAAGTAGTTTAAATTTAAGTCAAAGTGGATTTCTTTCCTAGAATGTGCCTTAATAATAGAAGAAAAGTGGAAACAAATTATCAATCACAAAATTGAAAGCATGTAAATTTACTTTACATAAATGGAGTTTCGAATAGGTGGGTAACACTAAGAGAAGGATATATTACCTAAAGAAAGAAATTGAAAAGCTTGTTGTTGTCAAAAGTTACAAAAATATTAAATACCTTATTTTTGATCATGTAATGGTAGACAGTGTGAAAAAAGGTCAATCTTACAAGGAGTACTATGAACTTAATGGTAGATAATTAAATTTAAATACATTAATATGAATTAAAGAGATAGACTACTTGATTAAACAAAATAACTTATAAAAATATCAATTAACAAAATTCTAATTCTAGGTTCAATTGAAACATTGATATTTGATTATTTTGATTATCCATAATATTGTCTCAATTCTATTGGAACTATTAACCTTATATAACAATAAGTTTTATTACTTGAATTTTGACTAAGCTCTTCACTTAGATCCTAACCACTATACCTTTAGAATATGCTCATTAGAATTATATACTGGTAGTCTTAAGAATTAAGGAAATATGTTAATCCAAACAACAATCACATAAGCTCAAATTGTTTAACTTGTGTTGATGTATTCAAAACAATAAGATGAATATTTGTTTATAATCCTTTACTATTAATTGTCACTTAGTAATTAAGGATAAAATAAATATGAATCATAATCCCTAATTCTAGTTATTAATCATTATTTAATCAATTTAGCAAGCCTAACCAAATGAATTAAAATAATAATCATCCCATAATTTAATCAGAATAACTTAAAAAATTTCAATTTAAAAGAAAGTAACATAATAAAATAATTTATTTCATCAAAATACCAAACATTTTGAAATCTCCTAAAACTATTAAAAAAATTCTAACTACATATACTTAAAAGTAACTAAATTCTTACTAAAGCTATATCTACTACCCTCCTTGTGTCCATTTCCTCCTTCCTTGTGTTTTAACAACCAAAAGGTCCTTTTTAAAACCTAGAAACATACAAGCAGACAAAAGAAAACCTTAGGTCACTCCAAAAATATATCTTTAATTCTTGAGATTACAATAAACTTGTTTCCTTAATTATGATAAAATTCCTATAATGAGGTCCAAGCTAATTCTCAAATAAATATAGTCTAAATTAGGGCCTTTCATATAAAAGGGTTTAGAACATAAGTTACGAGCTAAAAATTGAGACTGTCTTAGTATAGCCCATGATAAATTTTGTAGCAAATTCTTAATTATTTTTGGACCATTAAACAATTGATTTAGGCTTGGGTATTTTCATAAAAATTATAGGTCTAAATGTGAACTTCAATTTAGGATTTTGAATCACCCAATTAGGATGTTTGAAGATCAAGTTATGTCGATTTGAATATTCAATACTTAAAATATAATCTTACTCCATTTAGGATTTGGACTTTACTTTTTTTGCTTTATCTTTAAAGTAAAGTCTCAAGGGTCAAATGAACTCAGATTTAGACTTATGACCTTAATGTAGAAAATTTGAAATATCTTCTACAACTTCATTAAAAAGCACTTTTTTAAATCTAAACCTTTAAGTTAGTGAAAATTTTGAAATAAGTGAAAAAGGTCAAAATAATGAAATGCTGAAATTTTACCTACTAAAGCACAAATTCTCAAAACCTCTCCAAAACATACCTAAGTCATAAAACATATTCTAATCAACTTAAATAGATACAAAACTTAGTATAAACAACTAAATATAAAAGGGAATTATTAAATAAATTCTCCTCCGTAAATAACCCTTTAAACAAACAAAATGACTTCATAAGAGCAACGTCTTACAAGGGAATTGAATGAAGCATGGGCTCCTGAGGAGATGTATTGGTAAGAAAGATTAAGAATCAATTGGCTACTACATGGAGACCAAAATACAAGGTTCTTCCATAACATTAAAAAGAGGTAAAAAATAGACTAATCTAATTGTATAATGATAAAGTTAGTGGACTAAGGATGAATTAGAGGTCATGAATTTGGTTGAAAGGTTCTTCATTAACTTGTATAAAGTAGGCCATGTGGAAGGAATTAAGGATACCATATGCTTCCTTGCTTGTTTAGTTGTAACAAACATGAATGTTAAGTAATGGAGGAAAAAATTTCTTAAGCTATGCTAGAAATGGGCCCCTTAAAAGCCCTTAGGCCTTTTGGCTTCCTTGGATTGTTTTATCAAAATTATTAGCCTATGGTAGGTTTAATGGTGGTGAAGATGGTATAGTCTTTTTTTATGATGGGATTTTTCTTGAAGAAATTATGGAAAAATGTATGAAGCCATGTTTCTCTATAATTATTTCCCCCTACTAGACTGCTTTTGTGGTAGGTCGTTACATTTAAGATGACACTTTGATTGCATATGAATGTTTTTATAACTTAAAATGGAAGAAAGGGAAGGTTGGAGGGATGACCATTAGATTAGACATGCCATAAAGCTTATGACAGGGTTGAATGGGCTTTTCTATGGAGATTTTGGAAATGCTTAGGTTTAATGATTAGTGAGTGAACATAGTGTGTTAGTAAAGTGAGTTATCAAGTAATTATGAATGATCATTACAACAAACCATTAATTCCTACAAGCGAGTTGAGGTAAAGTGAATCACTATCAACATCCTTATTTATACTAATCTTAGATGTGCTATTTAAGATGTTTGATAAGTTTATCCAAGAAAAATAGATTGTGGGTTTTAGGAACAAGTTGACATGCCTTATAATTTTGCATATTTTTTAGTTGATGATTTGCTACTTTTTATGGAAACCTTAATGTAAGGAGCTTTAAGGATGATTAAGCTTGTGAATTTGTATTGCAAAAGTGTCTTAGAAGAAAGTGAATAGATACAAATCAAGCATTGAATTTAGCTGAAACACTAACTTGAAAATTGCTAGACAAATTCTAGATTATCTTAGTATCAAAAGGATGACAAGAGGTAATATGTACCTTAGCCTTCCTTTAAGCCTTGGATGATCAAAATTTGAATCCTAGAGATTCATTTAGGATAAATTTGACATGAAACTCTAGTCTTGGATGCAACAAACATTATCTTTGGGTGGGCACAAGGTTCTTGTTGAATTAACTGTTACTATAATCCTTACTTTTGCTATGCTGGTTCTTAAGCTCCCAAACCTTGTGTGCAATCTAATAAACTAGAAAATTACAGCCTTTTAGTAGGGGTACCATAGGAGGCATTGGATTTTGAAACTTACAAGCTTTTAATGTGGCGTTATTAGTAAAACAAGGTTAACCTCTCATTTAAAACTTGAAAGTGCTAAGGGTAAAGGTTCTTTGAGGTATATATTTCCCCTCAATGAATATCTTTCTCAGTAGAAAAGGTCCTTTTAGTTCCTAGTGTTAGCAAAGCTTACTATAAGGTAAGAGGTGTTGGAACAAGGATTGAGATGAGAGATTAAAGATGGTAGGCAAGTCAATATTTGGTAGTACCTATGGGTTTCAAATTTGTGCCATTTCAAAATTTATTCTCCTAGGCCTCCTAATATGGATGAGACAATGGTTGGAGACCTAATCCAAAGTTTTTTAAGGGAGTAGAACAAGGAAAAATTATACCACCCATTATAACTAAATGAGAGAACGGTAATTGAAACTATCTAGTTGTTAGGAATTGTAAAGGTATTTATCAAATAAATACATAGCAAAAATAAAGCTTTAAAATTTTGATTCCTAATAGCATATTGATTACTTATTAAATATAATTACAATCTAAACTAGGAGGTAGAATTGTTATCAAGGTAATCTTTGATTCTTCTCTTTTAGGCTTAATTGGTGGGTTTTCACAAATTATTGCCATTGAAATGTCCAACTTCTTAAACCTAAACTTGTTTAAGAAAAGAAGAGAGAAAGGAAGGTAAGCCAAAAAGAGAGTGCTAGCTTTGAACATAAAAAAAATCATCTAGCCATATAAGGTTCTATTTATAAAGAACTTTGGCTTTGTAAGCCTTGGTATTAATTTCTAATAAATTACACTTTAGCCCTTATAAATTCAAATATCCTGTTTTTGAATCCAAAAGTTTCTTAAACATTTCATTTAAGTCTATCTTGATTTCTTTTT
Source organism: Rhizophora mangle (assembly GCA_037832345.1). Taxonomy (NCBI): domain Eukaryota; kingdom Viridiplantae; phylum Streptophyta; class Magnoliopsida; order Malpighiales; family Rhizophoraceae; genus Rhizophora; species Rhizophora mangle. The sequence goes on from JBAPLJ010000186.1 coordinate 857,255, forward strand.
ACTCTCTCACCAATTTCTTTAATGTGTGTGATCTATTAATATTATAATATGTTGACAATAAATATAAATTATAATCTCATAAGATAAGATAAATTAAATATTTTTAATTTTTCATTAATTATCCAATTAATTAATTAATTTCCATAATTCAAGATTGATGTTGAGTAATATATCATGACCACCCCAATGTCAAGACTGTCAAAATGTTTTGATTAATCCCTTTAGTGTAAGGTGTCTTAATGCAATTCAATCATTTTGTCAGACTAATGTTTTCATTAGACATTGAGTATGGAATTATTCTTTACTCTATATTATTTAATCATATTATTTCTTAAACATTCATATGGCATTTGATTCCATGAAATCATAACTCCTTATGAATCATCTTTCCACCTTGTGCAAGAATTTCTTAAATCAATACTCATTTGGATCAAACAGAACATTTTCTTATTATTACTTTAGGGTGGTAATTTATTTATTGATTACTTAATTATCTTCATATAGTTCATGATATGTCCAACTTCAATCCTACAAGTGATTATTGATTCAAACAACCTAAAGGTAAGATCAAAGCATACCAATTCTTATATGAGATACCTTGGTGATCTTAATTCTAAGGATCACTTATACGATTGTCATATGAGAAATTTCTCTTACATATAAGTAATGATGTATTTGGAAATTCTTATAGTGGTTAATTTAGTAAACTTATTTATCTAATAAGCACTCAGATGTTTATTCATGTCTCATAGCTCCAACAATGTCTTGTTTTAATGACTCTAACCAAAAATACTTAAGAATAATACCTTAATACAATAAATATCTCATAATTATGATCTTATCCTAATTATTTCTACAAAGCACATAAAGATTGTCTTTAATTAATAAATAATATGTATGAAAATGTATTCATAATAGTAATTAATACATTGGCTACTAAAGTATCCATGAACACTAGCTAGGCCATATAGTAAAACAAGTTAATTTGGCACCTTGAAAAAATAGGGGTTTATTTTGTTAAGAGTTGGGTATCACAAATTGATTTTAGCATCCCAAGCCCCTAGTTAAGAACCGTTCGGAACCTTTGGGGTCCAAAAAGCCACTTAGAGGAATTTATGGTCACTAAAATTACACCCCAAGATCAGACAATTATAAGAAGGGTGTTGCAAGACTCTTCCTACTCAAGCAAATATTTATAAGAGAAGTGCTACTAAAGAGGCAAGTTATATTATTTGGAGTCCACTATGCATCACTTGCTTGGGTGTCCCCATGCAAAGGTAACATGGTTTGCTAGCAATTTAGAGTACTTATTTGATAAAAGAGAGGTAAAGTCCTTTGCAATTTGGTGGTAGGTTATTGGGGAAAAATTTCTAAAGATACTCTACAAATTGACAATGTTGTGTTGAAAAATTTAGAAATAAGATGTGCTTTCATTTTTGAGCCAAAGCAAATAAACCGTAGATTTACATTAAGAGTTGCTTATTAAGAAGTTAAAGAAATCAATTTGATAATTTTCCATATTCTTAAGAGAACACGGTCCTTAATTAGTCAAGTCCAAAAATACTTCAATGGGAAAAGCTAAAAGAGGGACAAATCGAGCTAAATTGTGATGTAGTTTATGTTGAGAAAGGAAACTGGATAGGGATAATTATTTTAGGACATAATAAACAAGGAAAGATTATGGATAAGGCAACATTATGTAGGAAAACCTCTTTAGCCTAGGTGGGGGAGGCATTGGCATTGATACTTGCTACTCAAATTACACAAAAGAAAGGGTGGAGCAAAGTTATTTTGGAAATAGGTGATGAAGTTTTGTTTTAGGCTTGTAAAAATAAGGGTTATGGTGTTTATGGGAAATAACTCTTATTATTTTGGACATTAGAGATTAGCTATCAAGAGTTAAGGATGCAGAGCTATATCTTATTAGTCCGTTTTGTACCCCCATTTTGTTTGCCTTACTTAAGGAGGGCCTCACACTCACTCTCATGATTGGATGCATATAATATTGATTTATGGGCAAAATATGATCGTATTTCAATTGTAGGTTGTAGATGTGGGCACGTGAAAGGAAAGAAAAGAAAAAAAAAAAAAAAAAGAAAGGCAGCAAAATGAAAAAAGAGAGAAAATAAAAAATAATAATCAGATTACTACAAATTAATTTAAAAAATTTAACGTATAATTACAACATATATTGACCTTAAAAAAAAAAAGTCTATAACTCTTTTGGTCCTAAACTCATCAACTATTTTGGTACTAACTCATATCAACTAACATTCATTGATAAAGCTAAGAGAATCATTATTTTGGCACTTAAAAAATCCAACGAGAGACAACATTAGTGAGAGCATTCAAGGCAACTAGAAAGTGGCAAAGAGAATAAAAGAAAGTTAACATTCCAAAACATTCAATGTTTAAGCTAACACCCAAGAAGAGAAACAACTTTCTCTGACCAACCATGGTGGGAACAAAGGTACCAATAGTAGGATTATAACTCTTTTTCCTCTCCTTCTTTTTATTTAACAAACTAAGTCCTTCATGAAGCTTATAGCCTTTGCACAAGACAAAAAAGAAAAAAGGACTATGAGAACCCATAATTCGATTTCCTTCCATTTTATTGCACTTTTAAAGATATAATCACACATAAGTGATCCAAATAAGCTTAAAATCATGATCAGAGCAAGTATTAATGGCTAAACATCCAATCCAAAACACCGTTTCACCCACCAAAGATCATTAATCAACTCACCATAATTAATTTGGCACACAAAAATGTCATAATCAACAAGTAAAAGGTAAATCATCCAATAACAAAGAGAACCTAAGATATCAAAGACACAAGCACACACTCAATCACCAAAAATTGACCAAAAGAGCACTTATATTGAGTGGTGTAGGTGCTGATCCATCCAAAAGAGAGCTAGTCAAAGTGCCTTGCACAAAAAGGTATAAAAATTAGCACACCAAAGTTTTTTTTTTCTTCCCTTTTTTTCATTGATTAGCTAAAAAAAAAAAAAAAAAACAAAAAAGGCACAAAAGTGACTAAAAGAGATGAGGAAAATACATTGAGGAGGGTGTTTTGCCCCATGAGGCACATTGGCAATAGTGTCGGCCATTGGAAAACGTCATACATATACACATCAAGCACATAGTTTCCTTGCACCGATCTATGTATTACCGAAGGCGGTGTGCCAAATGGAGTTCAAGAAATGCATGAATCGATGAACAGCTCGAGGTTGGCTGCTGCACCACAACCACACATGCTGCTGCCCGATGCGGTTTGGTCTCAAAATTGGAACCAGCCAACTTGTCAAGCACTGATCTATTTAGCAGCGCCCTCCACGCACCAAGCAAAGCATCAAAGTAATGATCATTGCTTAAAAGTTTAATGTTGGCTGCTGCACTGCCGTTGCATGCGTTACTGCCACATCGCCGCCGCATGCACTACCGCCTGACAACGTTTTGACCAAAAACTGACACTATTCAATGCATCAAGCAGCAATCTGTCCAACGACACCCTACATGTGCTAAATGGAGTTAGGGATGGCCATGATCGTTGCTTTAGAGCTAGCCCTTGTCATTGATTCTACCCTCCACACATATCGCTTCTAGCCAATGGTGTTGCACGAGATTAGGACCAGTTGACGATCTACCTATTGGTGCCTTCCATGCATCGATCAAAAGTTGGCAGTGCCTCGCCATATCTAGTTCCAAAAAAAACCAAAAAATACCATTTTTGAGCAAAATCATGGCTTCTAACACTAGAAACGACACCAAAACCTGTGATTGAGGTGTTTTTGAGCCCAAAAAAAAAAACATTGATTGGATATATGGAGGATGTGGAGAGAGAGAGTGATTTTGCATCTAAAAAGGTGAGAGAAGCACAAAATAGACAAAGAAAATGGGTTTTTGGTCATAAGGCTAGAAAGATTAAAAAAAAAAAGAAAGAAAAAAGAAAAATGAAAAAAATTTTTTAAAAAAAGAGAAGAAAATAATAAAAAATTGGGATGCAAAATTCTTGGTGGTAGCACTATTTTAGGGTGTCTTAGGTGAGCTTATATGTACAAATCATCTTTTTCATAGTAGATTTGAACTCCCTTAAATCCAATAAGTGTGTGCTTTTATGAAAAATCATAAAAAAGAAAGAGAATAAATAAAGTATTCATAAAAAAGTATAAAAATAAAAGTAAATAATAGTATCATTGCTTATAGCAGACATTTAGGTTGGTTACGACCTCTACCAAATGTAATCATTCTCTTGAACCCTAGATTGAGTCACTTATGGTGTTCCATTTGCACCTAAAATGATTGGTGGTGATTTTATAGTCAATGTACATGCATAATGATGCTCCCTGATGCCCCTTAATTCCCAATTCACAAAATTTCCCCATAAGGCACCAAATGTCATGCCTCCCTTTATGTTCATTAAGCTCCCTAACCCCAAGGTGCTTAATATGCCAAATGGTTGGGAAGTGATTTAATCTTGTACAGGTGTGAGAAATATTTATGGGTCCTCCTCATTGGGATAATTGGAGTGATTGCATATGCTTACAGAATAGCCATTGGTCTAAACAAGGCTAAAAATATTTGTTCTAATCACCAAAGTAATGGAAGATGTTCTTTTCAACTATAGTAGTCCTAATAGTCATTAACATCTTTAACCCATTATTGAAGCATGAAATTATGTCATGAAAGTCATCTATGGATGTTCCAATCATCCTCCCTTAGAATGATATAAGTAGTAGCATTAACTTGAGGCTATGGAATTTATATTCCTAATGAGTCAATAAGTCACACTATGTTTAAAAGAAATACCAAAATTAAGGATAATTAGGCTCCTCCTTTGTTAGACCCAAATGAATCAAATTTCATAGTGCTAGAAGATGTCATTTCTTCTTACCATGAGTAGCCAAATTCTTTGGAGGATTTAGACCAAAATTTCCTTATTAACCAACTTCTTTAAGAGCTAAAAATGTCTAGAAGAAGAAATAAGGAATTAGCTTCCTAATTGTCAAAAGTAAATTAGGCACTTTAAAATATGGAGGTGAAGTCACCTAATCAAGGACAACTACAAGATGTTCTTTAATTTACATTAAATCAAAATGAAGCCCTATAGTAAAGAAAACTTACCTTTAAGAGCAATTAGATAATCAAATGCTATATTTTTTGTTGAGCAACAAACTCATGTCACACAAACAATTCTGCTTACAAAAAAAAAAAAAATTAAAGTCTCATATAATAAGTGGGTTTACTCTTTTAGGAGAACTGAATTTGATACAACAATTAGATTTGCTCACTTAAGGAAATTAAGGCTTGACATAATAAGTAATGGCTTAAGACTCCAAAATCTAGTAATTAGCAATTGAGCTTTAGTAGATAGTAACCTACCATCATAAGTGAGAATTTTAGATGTTATAATGAAATAAAGGAGCAATAAGTAGAGCTAGGGGCATGGCAAATGAAACTAGAGAGTTGCAAGTTGAAATCTTGTTATTGCATCCATTTGATAAGTGCCTTAGTCTTTTCCTTGAAAAACCCTTCAAGCACTATAAGTTCATCTTTTGTTTTATGTAAATAGCCAAGCTTTATATCCCTTTTAACCTTTTAAGTTACAAATGTAAGTGGAGGAAGGCATTCCCTTGTCTCTTCCCTTTTGAACTTGTAATATAAAAAAAGAGTAGACTTTTCTATGCTTTAGCTTGACTTGATATATGGTTTGTTGTACTAGCTAACAGTACAAGAGGTAAATGATGTGCACATACATACATGACATTTTACTTAAACATGCATATTTAAGGCTTTATAATTAAACTTGTATTAGATGGAAGGTTACAACTCTTAAATAATGGGTTAAGTGCCTACCAAAGGGTTCCTTAAAGGGGTGGTAATTGCCAATTACATTTAAGACGAGATGTACTTTACCTAAATAATTGAAAAAATGTTGTTTTTCCTAATAGAAGGGCTTGATAATCAGTATAGATGGCATGAGGCTGAGTCACATACCACTTACGAGTGTGTAAGGTTAATAATTTTTAAAAGGGAATATAACAATAAGAGAAGTTGTCCTAACATTAATTCAACTCTAAGTAATGCATTTTGACATCTTACTGCATGAAGTGGGTGAACTCCAACTCTTGTACTATAAAGCTATAAGAAGCTCCTCCCATCCATTAACAGTCTTTCATGTCCTAAAACTCAAGGATCTAGAGTTTAATTTGGAAGAGGAAGAAGATGACCCTCTTGAGTTACTAGGGACCAACATCTCTGCCCAATCTTATCGACATCCTATTGATGGTGTTTGTTAAAGTAATTACTAAGGGTACATTTGAAAACATGAAATCTTTATGATAAACAAATTCTAGAGGCTCCTTCTCAAGCATTATAGAATTGTTAACACTCTTTTCAAATTCATTGATAGACATCTATAATACCTTTTTATGAACTGCTTCTTCATTCCTCTCAAACACTTCAACAACTTTTCAAAGGAGGTTCTTTGTCTGCTTATGGTACATTATTGGCATGCTAATATATTAATCGAGGGTCATTGCTCTTATGAGATGTTAGGAGTAAAATTTATGGGTGTAATCTTTGTTACACAAATGGTTTAGACACTTTAGCTCCCTCTTAGAGTGGAGGAATATCATTAGCAATTCTAGAGACCCACCCTTCATCTTTTGCATTTTTCATCTTCACTTAGATGTGTGGGTTCAAAATAAGGAAATTGAAATGTGTCTCAGGTTATTCATTCAAAAAATCATCAATTATCCTCTTAATGTTTTGTTTGATCCTTTTACCAATCTAATCTCTTAGTGAGATGTCAAAATCATTACCTACAAATGTAATAGGGTGAATTTGGATGCTCTTCCCTAGCCCTTTTCCAAGTTGATACTTATCATTATGATAGACACATTGACCTAAATATTAAGGCACTTTCCTTGTATTATGCCTAGTACCTATGTCATTAACAACTTTGTCATCATATATAAACTAATATAAACTCAAAGGACTTGGAAGCTATTGCTAATAAATATAACTTGAATAGTGATGATGAGCATTATATTCAAGGTTAACCATATTTGTAACAAAATTCAAAATGAAAAAGGGCATCCACTTTTATTCTCAATATAGTATTGATATCAAATAAAATTATTTAGTTATAAAACCTTTCATGTATGTGTTTAAGCATTTTATGTATCAAACATATTATTCACAAATATTACACATGCAATCACTTTTTCTAACATGATAATACAATAAAGATAAAATCCAACAAATTAAGGAGCTAACAACTAACGAGACGTATAATCCTATGTCAATCTCATACAAGAAGAATGAAGAACAAAGTCAAAGAACTAACTAGCCACATGGATGAGATTCAAACTTCAATTGAGGAATTAAAGGTGCAAATGCAATAGATAGCTTAGGTGTTCACTAAAGGACAGATAGTTATGGGGGGACATCATTCCTTAGGAAATCTCTCTTACCTTTGCCAGTGGACTATTTTAGATAACCCAGTGTTAAGAACTTCTCCAACACCCTTTATTTGCTCTCAATTAGCCATGCTCCCTTCTTTAGGACTAATAGCAAATGTGCAATCATTGATCACTAAAATATATGCATTAGACATCACTCAGGCATATAAACTTGTTGAGGCCATCCTTAGTGAATTTAAAAATACTTTTGAATTGAAAGTGAAAGTGACTGGAAGTATAGAGTATTCTATTAAACAAAAAATCAATCTCTTATAAGAGAAAGTTAGAGTCAACAAAAGATATTGACTTTATACTCTCTTGAATGCATTAGACCTTTACCTGGCTCAAGATGTAATCCTTCTCCCAAAGTTCAAGGTTTCATTTTGAAAAATATGACAACATAGGGACACTTGCAGACCACTTAACCATATATGATTGAAAGATGACAGCATACACACATAATGAAAAACTTTTGATGCATTACTTTTAAAATAGTCTAACTAGTTGGTAGCTATCATTAAAGCTACAAAAATATTAAATATCTTATTCTTGATCATGAAACAATAGAAGTTGTAAATAAGAGTTGATACTATAGGGAGTGCTATCAACTTAATGCTAGATGATTAAAGTAAATATATATAAAGGGTGAAATTTTAATCTTATAATAATTAAAGTAAACTACTTGATTAACCAAAATAACTTATACAAATATCAATTAACAAAATTCTAGTTTTGAGTTCATTTGTAAGTATGATATCTGATATTTTTGATTATCCATAATATTATTTCAATTCTTTTGGAACTATTAACCCTAGATAAAAACAAGCTTTGTTACTTGAATTTTTTCTTAGATATTCACCATGTAGAATAAGCTCTCCACTTAGACCCTAACTAATATACTCATAGAATAACCTTTCTAAGGTTATATACTGGTGGCATTAAGGATTAAGAAAATAAGTTCATTTAAGTAACAATCATATAAGTTCAAAAATGTTTAACTTGAGTTGAATTACTCATTATAGAAAGATGAAAATTTGTCCATAATTCCTTCATATTAACTGTTACTAGGTGATTAGGAATATGATAAATATGAGTCACAATCCTTAACTCTAATAATCAACTATTGTTAAACTAATTTTGCCAACCTAACCAAATGAATTATAATAACAATCATTTAACAATTTAATAAGAATAATTCAAATAATTCCAATTGAAAAGTGAAAAAGATAAAAAATCTATTCTCTAAAAATACCAAACATTTTAAAATTCCCTAAAATTGTCAAAAAGTTTTAACTACACATACTTAAAGAAACCAAATTCTTACAAAAGCTATATTTGTTGACCTCCTTTTGTATCTGTCTCCTTTTCTATGATTTTTAGTAGCTAAAAGGGTCCTTTTTATAAACTGGAAAATATAAATAGTAGACACACAAAAACCCTAAGAGAATTAAAAAAAAAACAATCTCTAAAACTTGAGATTATAATTAACTCATTTCCTTAATTGTGATAGAAATCCTATAATGAGTTCCAAGCTAATTCCTAAATATATATAGTATGAATTAAAGTTTTCTTTCTTTAACAAAGTTGTAGTCCTCTTCTTTAGCTTTCCAACACATCTAATGTTGCCCAAAATAAAGGTCCAAACTCCAAGTTATGGGCTAAAAATTGAGATTAACTTAGTCTAGCTTGTGATGAATTATACAATGACTTCTCAACTATTTTTGGACCATTAAACAACTATATTGGACTTGGATGTTACACGAAAATTGTAGGCTTGAATGTGAACATCAATTTAGCTTTTGAATCACCTCATTTGGATGTTTGAAACTCAAGTTATATGACCATTTAAATACTTAGTGTTTAAATAAGAATCTTACTATTAAAATTTCAACTCCAATTTTTTGCCTTATCTTTGAAGTAAAGTCTTAAGGCCCAAATAAACTTAGGTCTTGCCTCACAACCCCATTCTAGAAAATTTAAAATGTCTATTACAATTTCACTGGAGACTATTTTTCCAATTTAAACCTTTAAGTTAGTGAAAAATGTAAAATAAGTGACAAGGGTCAAAATGATGAAATGCTTGAATTTTGCCTATTAAAAATACAAATTCTCAAAACCTCCCCAAAATATATCTAAGATATAAAATATATTCTAATTAGTTTAAATACATATAAATTTTATTAAAAATAATTAAATGTAAAGAAATAATAAATAAATTTCTTACTCATCAAATTTCCCCACACTTAGCTTTTAGCTTTTATGCATCCTTAAGTAAAACAAGATCATACTAAAAAGAATAGTAAACCAAACACTAGTCATACCTTATAACACTATTGTTGTGTATAAGCTAATAACATTTCAATGCTTTACCATTATATATAACTAACTTAAAAATGTAGTAATATCAAATTAAATAATAGCAATATACTTATCCTTTTTCCTTTTTATCCATAATTTCTCTCAATTAGTTTATGCAAGTCTCATAACTAACATAACCAATTCATGTATAGCTCACTTATCAATCATTCCTTTTAGTCACTATAAACCAAGTAGCAAATTAGACTGTCCTTTATTAAAGTAGAAAAGTAAAATTGATATTTTTCCTAAGACATTTCCAAAATTTAATAAATGTACATTAAGGTGCTTTGCATACTTATATTTAATTCACCATTTGACATAAGTGTCAACATTTTTAGTGAAGTAGCCTTAGTTACTAGGCAGCTTTAACACTGCAGTAAAATTAAAATTTTGCATTTTTGCCCCTTTTTTAATCACCCTATTTACTTAAACCCAAGTTTAGGATTAACTTTAGAAGAAAAGTTGTTAGGACAAACCACACATGTTCAATCATGCTTCATTACAAAAAACATAACTTCTTAAGAAGGATTGTTTTAATTAAGTATTAAAAAGTCAAGCATACTTAGCACTATTTTACAAAACATTATTAAAATTTTAAATCAAGCAATATATCATAAAAAAAAAATTCAATTTCATACTTATGCATTACATAGCTTCCTAAAATATAACCAACATATGATCATTATTTCACAAAAACTAAAATACTAAAAAAAATATTCTATCTAATTTTCTCCCCCATGCCTAAAACTGACATTGTCCTTAATATAAGGCAAATGTAACATAAAGATATATGAAACATAAAGAAAAAGAAAGGGTAAAGAAATTAAATTTGAATTATGCTTAGGTTGCCTCTAAGTAGTACCTTTGTTCATGGTTGTTAGCCTAACAACATGTTTTCTTAGTTAGTATAGATGGGATCCACCAACTCCATCATCTCAACATTTGGCACCTAAAAACCTTCATTAAAAGGTTTAAGCCTATGACCATTCATTCACTTTCAAAACCTTGTATATTTGTAAACTCATTATCTCAACTACACCTTTACCAAAAATATTAGTAATAGCAAAAGGACTAACCCTTAAGATTGCAACTTATTGGGAAATAATTTAAGCCTCGAATGGTAAATGAAGACTTTCTATCCAATAATAAAATTCTTCCCTGAAATCCTTTGATCATGAAATGTTTTCATTTTCTCTCTGTAGAATTTAGAGCTTTCATATGCATCGTTTCTTATCTCTTCAAGTTCTTATTATTCACCCACCTTATCCATCTTCATGTTGCATTATTTGGTTGCCTAATAAGCTTTATACTCTAACTCTACTAAAAGATGGCATGACTTATCATGGACTAACCATTACGATGATATTCCTATAAGCATTTTATATGTTGTACTATAGACCTACAATGCATTGTTTAGATGCAAACTCTAATCCTTTTGATTTGGATTAAATGTCTATTTGAGGATGGATTTAGCCTCTCTATTCAACACTTTAGCTTGACCACCAGTTTAGGGGTGCTAGGTTATGGAAATCTCATACGTAACTTGATACCTTCATAGTAGTGCCTCTATTATCCTATTACAAAAATGGGTGCCTTTATCACTAACCATGGGATTTGGTGCCCTAAACCTTGTAAAAATGTTAGTTTTCACAAAATTTATAAATAACCTTAAAATCATCATCAACCTTGGTGGCTTTAGCTCTCACCCATTTCAAACATAATCAATAACCAAAAGAATATAAACATTACCAAAAAAGGCTTGGAATGGTCCCATGAAATCAATATCCCAAACATAAAAAATCTCAACAATGAGTATAAGGGTTCATGGCATTTGATCTTTATGATATATATTACCTATCCATTGGCAATTCTCATATGACTTATAGAACATATAAGTATCCTTGAATAAAGTTGGCTAATAGAGTTCACAATCTAAAACCTCATGAGTTGTCCTTTTAGGTCCAAAATAATCAACATAAACATAAGAATGACAAAAAGTTAGGATTGATACAAATTCACTTTCAGGCATACATCTTCTTGTTACCTGATTTGCACAAAATCTTTGTAAATATGGATCATCCCACACATAATATTTTGCATCATTCTTAACCTTATTCTTTTGGGCTTTGGAAAATTTAAAGAAAATTTTTTACCAATTAAGTAATTAATAATATGTGCATACCAAGGTAATGATTTGTCAACAAGAAATAATTGCTCATCAAAGATTCTTGCAAAGGTAGCACATCCTCCTTATGCACCAATCTACTTTAATGATCTATCATAGAGTTTCTTACTTCTTTATTATCTCTAATCTCTATAGTAAACTCTTGCAATAATAAGTCAATATTTTGCCTCTTTCTTTGAAAGTAAGTACTTGAGAGCTATATAATCAAAATAAATAATCACTTTAGTGCAAGCAAATAAGACTAAAATTTTTTTAAAGCAAAAATGACAAATAAAAGCTCTTTTTTAGTCATGAAATAATTGATTTGCATTGCATTCAAAGATCTTAAGGTGTAACAAATGGCATGAATGGCCTGGCCAACTTTTTGTCACAAAATAACTTCCACAACATAATTATTTGCATTGCACATAATCTCAATTGGCAATTCCAAATTCAACAACTGCACTATTGGTGTTAAAGTCAATAGCTCCTTTAACTTGTTAAATGCACCCTTACACTCATTATTAAATTGAAATGACATATTCTTTTGCAACAACTTATGCAAAGGCAAAGCTATCTTTGAAAAATCCTTCATAAATCTCCAATAGAAATCTACATGGCCAAGAAAAGGATGAATCTCCTGCACATTTGCAAGGTAAGGTAAAGCAAAGTTAATATCTATCTTAGACTTATTTACCTCTATTCCTTGAAATAATGTCCTAAAACTATACCTTGCTACATTTTTCCCAATTTAAGACCAAGTTACTTTCTAAACACCTCTTTAAAATCATGTAAAGTTATCCAAACATCTAACATAAAAATCACCATAAATAGTAAAGTCATCAATAAATACTTTTATGATGTTCTCTATATAATCGAACAATATACTAACTATACATATTTAGAATGTGGTTGGATCATTGCAAAGTTTAAATGACATTCAATGATAAGCAAATGTCCTAAATGGATATGTGAAAATCTTCTTCTTTTAATCCTCTAATGTAATCATGATTTGATTCTAACCTAAAAAAAAAAATCAAGAAAGTAATAGTAAGTATAATTAGATAATTTTTCTAACATCCTATCAATAAAAGGAAGAGGGAAATGATTTTTGCAAGTGGTAAAGTTCAACTTCTTGTAATCATACACACTTTCCATCCTATTTGCACATATATAGGTACCAACTCATTATTATCATTTGGAATCACTATGACACCCATTTATTATCCAAGATTGGATATATGACGCCAACATTAAGGAGCTTTAAAATCTCCTACTTCACTACCTGCATCATTGGGTTGTTCAACCAATGTTGAGTGTCCTTAGTTGGTTTGGCTCCTTTTTCTAACAATATATGGTGCATGCATATGGCCATATTTATCCCTTTAATGTTTTCAATTGTCCAACCGATCACTGTCTTATGCTTCCCTTATACTCGAATCAATTTCTCTTCCTACACATACATCAGATTCCTTGTAATAATTACTAGCAAGGTGTCATCCTCTCTTAAATACAAGTACTTTAAATGAGCTAGTATTTTCTAATATTTTAGTCCTAACATAAGAGCCTACAAAATAGAGGGTAAAGCTTTCTTGTGAGTAACTACTAACTGGAAGAAACTACATACCTATCTAGAATCACTAATAAGGAATACAATTCAGTTACAATTTTCTTCAACTCCTCATTTAGCTCAAATTCTCCTTTTGTTTGTAGCTCAAAATGTTTGATGATTGCTACCTCCAACACTTCCTTGCTTATCAAATTAAACATTTCTTGTTCAAAAGAATCAATAACATTTATGGCATAAACTGAATGAACATCACTAAGGTACTCCATAGGCTCATAAATATTGAATCAAATCAATTTGCCGTTGAACTCCATTGTCAAGGTACCCTTATACACATAAATCCTTATCCTAATTATCTTAAAAAATGACCTCTTTAATAAAATAGGCACAAAGTTAGGGGAAGCACCATCATCCATATCTATTATGTAGAAGTTAGCTGGAAACACAAAGTCTTTCACTTGTACTTACACATCCTTAACTACACCCATAGGACATGCTTTAGTATCATTAGCTAATTGTATAATAATACCAATCTTTACACTTAAGGGGAAGCTTCAACTACAAATACATTCTTCTCCACTTTAATCTTCTTATCATCTCTCAATCTTTACTTAAGAAACTTTACATACCTTAGTACTTGATTGACTACCTCTAGTAGTGGTATATTTACATCTACCTTACAAAATGTCTCAAGGATTTCTCTCTCATACTTTTCCTTCTTAAATTTTGTAAACATGGTGGGAAGAGGAAGAAAGTTAGCTTTAACTTGAATGGAAGAATTAGAATTTACCTTAGTTAGCAAAATCTCTACCTCCTTTTTAATTCGGGCCTTAATGGCCATAACAAGTGTTCTCTTACGTAGTTTCTCTACTATTTCCATTCCTCAATGATATGGAACTCACATTTTATTTTGGATTTACAAGGGGTTATTGAGAAGGTAATTAGCCTAGCCCCTAAGAATCCCAATTTGCCTACTATTTAAGTTAGCTAACTCACATAATTTTCCAAATTGTGCATGCTTACCTTTGTCTCTTGTTGGAATTGTTAAGCATGAGTTAAGAGAGTTTTGAACATATTTTTCAATGATATTTATTGAACAAAAGAGGCAAGATCAAAAATTTATTATTGTAGAGTATATGCATTTACCTTATTCTTTTTTTTTTTTTTTTTGGGTTAAGGCATCTCGTTTTGTCCAAAACTATTAGGGAGTTTACTGCCATATTAGGAATTAAATTCCATGCAACATCTAATGTGTTGTCCACTAAAGCTCCTTCATATGCTACATCTATCATGTTCTTGTTCATAGGAAGTAAGCCCTCATAAAAATATTGAATCAATAATTAATCACTTATCCAATGGTGTGCATAACTTTCAAACAACTTCTTAAATCCCTTCAAATACTCATAAAGGGTCTTTCCATTATATTAGTGAGTACCATATATTTCATTTATTATGTTAATAGCCATAGAAGTCGGAAAATACCTTTCCAAAAACTACCTTTTCATCATGTTCCATGTTGTGATTAACTTTGATGATAAATAATAAAGCCAATCCTTAGCATCATTGACCAAGAAGAAAGGAAAAGCTCTTAATTTTATTTACTTCTCTATCATGCCTATTGGCTTCATGCTTGAATAGACTATATAGAACTCCTTTAAATGCTTGTTGGGATCTTTTCCTACATAACCATAAAAAGTGGGTAACATATGTATTAATCCTAATTTAAGTACAAAAGGTATAGCTAACTCAAGGTGTTATATACACAAAGATTGTAAATGAAAGTTAAAAGCAATAAGCTCTTTCAAAGTCTTGTTACTTGTAGCTATGTCCTTGAGGTTAGAGTCACTAGATGAACTCTTAGGTTGGTGCTAGGTGAGGTAACCACAAATTGCTTTTGGTTTTATCAAGCCTCTATCCTTAACCTATGTGAGGTTCTTTCAACTTTTAGATCAAAATTAAGCTCAAAGTAAGATAATCAAGTCATAAACCATAAATAAACCTAAAACAAAGAATCATGCAAAAACATCTAAGGAAAATTGAAATTTATAACAATAAAACAAAAAAAGGTTCAAAAACAATATTAAACAGTGTTTTTAGGGCTTAAAAAGGTAGGGTTAGTGGCAATATGACATGTTTTAAGCAGAATGATGTTTCCCTTGAAATAATGTAAGCTCATCACCTAATTCAATGAAAACTTCTTTTGGGAATAGTGCCACCACAACCAAAAACATTAAAAATGTCTAAAAGACACATAACTTTACACAAAAACAAAATGCAAAAAATTGATGGAAAACATTTTTAGGTAACAACACCAAATTTTTGGTTGTTGTTGTCAAGGCTACAAAAGTCTTAAGCACCTTATTCTCAATAATGTAATAGTAAACAGTGTGAATAAGGGTTGATTTGGTTACGTGAGTACTATAAACCTAAGTACACTAATATGAATGGTGGGATAAATTTCTAATTTTATAACAATTAAACTAAAATATTGGATTAACCAAAACAACTTATAGAAATATTAATTAACAAAATTCTAATTCTAGGTTCATTTATAACTATGATATTTGATACTTCTAATTATCCACAATGTTGTCTTAATTTTGTTGGAACTATTGGCCCTAGATAATAATAAGTTATGTCAATTGAATTTTCCCTTATATATTTACTGAGCAAAACTTGTTCTTCACTTAGACCTTAACCACTAGGCCCTTAGAATAATCTCTTTAGAGTTATATACCAGTATTAGGAAAATATGTTAATTTAAGTATTAATCACACAAGCTTAAATTATTTTACTTGACTTGAATTATTCATTACAAAAATATGAAATTTTGACCATAAATTCTTACTATTAATTGCTACTAAGTGATTAGGAATAGAATAAATACAGGTCACACTCCCTAACTCTAACAATAGACCATTGTTTAACCAATTCAACAAGCCTAATTTAATGAATTAAAATAGCAATCATTCAACAATTTAATTAAAATGACTCAATTAATTCTAATAAAAAAAACAATATAACACAATAATCTATTCTATCAAAATACCAAACATTTTGAAATCCCCTAAAACTATTGAAAAGTCCTAATTACAAATACTTAAGAGAATAGAATTCTTACTAAAGCTATGTCTATCAACCTCCTTGTGTGTCTATCTCCTCTTATATGATTTTCAATAGTTAAAAAGGTCCTTTGTATAAACTAGAAATTGTACATAGTAGACACAAGAAAGCCTTAGAACACCTAAAAAAAATCTTTGAAATTCTTAAGGTAATAATAAACTTGTTTCCTTAATTATGATAAAGTTCTTGTAATGAAATATGAGCTGATTCCTAAATAGATATAGTCTAAATTAAAGTTTGCCTTCTTTATCAAAGTTATAGTCCTTTTCTTTAATTTTCCCATGCATCTAGTCTTGCCCAAAATAAAGCTCTAAAGCCCAAGTTGTGAACTAAAAACCAAGATGGACTTAGTATAGTCTATGACAAATTTTGTACTGACTTCTTAGATATTTTTAGACAACTAAACAATTGTTTTAGGCTTGGATGTTTATAAAAATATTGTAGGCCTAAATGTGAACTTCAATTTAGGCTTTTTAATCACCAAATTGGAAGTCTAAAGCTTAAGTTATACCCATTTCAATACTTACTGCTCAATAAGAATTACACTCAAATTAGGATTTGGACTCCAATTTTCTACCTTATCTTTGAAGCAAAGTTTTAAGGCCCAAACACACTTGAATTTGGACTCATGACCTCAATATGGGAAATTTGAAACTACAACTTCACTAAAGACAACTTTTCCAATATTAACCTTTAAGTTAATGAAAACCCTAAAATAAGCAATAAAGGTCAAAATGATAATTTATTGAAATTTTGACTATTAAAAATACAAATTTTCAAAACTTTCCCCAAATATATTTAAGTCACAAAGAATATTCTATTCAACTTAAATAGGTATAAAACTTGTTAGACACAATTAAATGTAAAATTGAATAAATAAATAAATTCTCACTTATCACGAGTGTAACCTTCTATTGGTACATTAAGTAAGACTAGATGTCAAAACTTGATAAGACTAGTAGCTGCTTTTAAGGCTAGATTCAAGTATATCTCTAAGATAAAACCCATTCAAATGGATCTTTAGGCCATAGAAAAGAAGCCTAAAAGGACATTTAAGTAGTATGCAAAATGATAGCACAACATGGCAGTCTAGGTCTAACCTTTGCTACTTGAAAAAGAATTGGTCTCCATTTTCCTCATTACATTGAAACCCCCCTATTATTACAAAGGAATTAGCAAGGGTATCTGAAAGGGTAAAATTGATCTTATTGTTGTTACTAAAACCTCTAGGAAAATTGAGGTGACCAAAAGGAAAGAAGATAAGGTCCAAGTAATTGACTATGATAGTCAATTTGGATCGTGCCTTATGTATCAATCATTTGGCAATTTATGAGGGCAATTTAATCCTCCACAATCATACCAATCTTATGATATGAAAACTCCATTTTCATTACAAAGCTTTCAATTACAACCTTCACATCCAAATGTTTGTACACTAACACCTCTAAGTAATGAAACTAGCCCCAGAAGGCAAGAAAGAAGGAAGATTGACCACATATTGATGCCTTATTTAGAGTTATTTCCCTAGCTTGTTCAAAATGAATTAGTTAGTGCTATAGTTAAGGAATAATTAAAATCACCTTATCCTTACTGGTATGAAACCAATGTCAAATATGAAAACCACAATAGACAAATTGGACATTTTATAGGCAATTACTAGACTCTTAAATGTAAAGTCTAAAAGTTGAGGGATAAAGGATGGATTGACTTTTCAAAAGCCAATAAAAAGCCTAATATTAGAACTAATCCACTTCTTGATCATAAGGTGGTAAATCAAGTTAAGGAGTGTTCAAACAATTATTGCTAAAGACCATATCCTAGTTCCATCAAAATTGGCATGATTAAAATACTAACTTGCAGGGCCTAGCCTCTTGCCATCAAAGAAATGTAATGTTACCAAAAATATTTCACTCAATTACTCAGGCCTTATCTCCTCCCTTAACACTTTATTACTTTTATTAGAATGGTAAAGCAATTTGGTGAGATTACAACCATAAGGTGGATTCCTATAATCAAATGTCCACATTAAGGTTATTGGTGGTGGCAACATTGGACATCACAGAATTTAAGGGCATCACCCAAAATGGGAAATGGTACACCTTAGAGTACATGGGGAAGCTTAAACAAAAGAAAGAGAAAGTTTTTGTAATCATAGATGATGTTGAGAAAATAATTCCTTAAAATGCATAAAAAGGAGAGTCATTTGTTAAGCAAAACCTTGAACACAAGGAAACTGTCACCAATAAGGACAATGGGATGTTTCTCAAATACACCAAGTAAAGTGAGTACAATGTAGTTAAGCAACTCAATCAAACCCTAGCCAAAATCTCAATCTCCTCTTTGCTAACGAACTTCAAGTCTCATCAAGAATCCTTACTGCATATTCTTAATTAGCTATATCTTTCACTTGATATTTCCTTAGCCAACTTTAATCGTATCATGAATAACATTATGACAAGCAATTGCATTTCATTTTTGGACAAAGATATCCTAGTTAAAGGGCATAATTACACTAAGGCATTACACATTTCGATCATTTGTCATGATTGCAACATGTTTTGTGTCCTCATTAATAATAGATCCTCCTTAAATGACATGCCTAAAGGCACTTTAGAATAGTTACCACTTGAAATTTCCATCATAACACCAATTAATATGATTGTTCAAGCATTTGATGGTATAAACCACGAGGTCATATGGACAATATAGCTCCCAATACAAGTGGGACCATGCACTTTCAACATGCCCTTTTAGGTCATAGACATTAAAACCACTTACAAGTGCTTGTTGGGTCACCCATGGATCCATGTTGCAGAGCCATTCCCTCTACTTTGCACCAAAAGGTGAAATTCATCATAAATAATTAATTGATAGAAGTTCAAGTAAAGCATGATTTGCTTGCTTTAAATCTCCAAGAATGCCTTATGTTGAGGTAGTTGAAGAAGCATTAAAATGCACCTTTAGAAATTGCAAATGCAACTACTTTGTTAGAGGAGTCATTTCTCAAGATGCCACTTTTACCATCTAAAGCATCATTGAACCACCAAGGTAACAAATGAAAAATGGTTACCATTTGGGTAAAAAAATTGGAAAAAATGTTTAAGGCATCACTACTTTTATATAACCCAACAAATAACAAGATCCTTCTAAAATCTAATACCAACCCAATCAAGACAATACTATCTAAGGATACTTGGAAGATGAGATAGTTAAGCTTACACTTCTCTTAACATGTTACTTCAAGAGTGTGGGGTTCATCAATAAAACCCATGATGACTATGATAAAACAAACAAAGTTATAGTTGAGTTAGACACATTAAAGATCCATATGATCTTTTGGAAGGAGAAATAGGAGTCACTCTAAACCCTACTAATCAAGCCTTGTAGCCCAAACACCTTCGTAGGAAAATGGCAAGCTTAGGAGATTCCTTAATTACTTGAGTCTTTGGCAAAGTAATGTAACCTAAATCTCATGCTTGTTGATGTCCATGACACTTAGGGTAAGCTATATAATAAAATAAGCAACCTATGGTCATATATTGGCCAATAACATATGTTTATATCATTAGCACTTATAATCCTAGTCTTATCATCATCTCAACATTTACTTTTATACATATAAACCATCTAAATAGCCCCATTCATTTCTTATAACTTCTTATCTATCATTTAGGATGTTTGAAGATGAGATAGATAGTTTAGCCAACACTTGCCTTGAGGCCAAATCCAAAAGTATCCTTGATGTGTTAACCTAGGATGACATAAATGGTGAAGACCTCCAATGTCTGATTAGACAAGAGGAGAAGTAGTCCATAACTAAAAAAAAGCTAATCAAGCTAATTAACTCGAACATTGTAAGGAATTTGTAGGAAGTCAAAATCAACACCAAGCTTTCCTTAAAAAGTAGGTAAGGCATGATTTAATTACTTTAAAAGTACATAGATGTGTTTGCTTAGTCATACCAGAATATGTCATACCTAAATCTCAATATAGTGATGCAGCTTGACGTAGGTTTTCTTCAAATGGAAAATTATCTAGAATGGGTAGCTAACATTGTGTCAATAGTTAAAAAAAAGAAAAAAAGATGGCAAGGTTTGTATGTGTATGGCCTACAAGGACCTAAAAAAAGCAAGTCCAAAAGATAACTTTCCTTCACCACACATGAATAACCTTATGGACAATATGGTTTGTCATTTAATGTTTTCCTTTATGGATGACTTCTTTGGCTATAATCAAATCATGATGACACTTGAAATCATGGAGAAAACTATATTTGTTACAATGTGGAGCACTTTTTGTTATAAAATTATGCCATTTGGCCTAAAAAATGTAGGCACCAACTTTAAATGGGCAATAGTCACCTTATTTCATGCTATTATGCATAAAGAAATTGAGGTATATGTTAATGACATGATCACTAAATCCCAAGCAAGTGAAGACCACTTAGTGGTCCTTAAAAAGTTGTTTGATTGGCTAAAGAAGTTTAAACTTAAGCTCAATTAAGCTAAATGCACTTTTGGAGTGATTTTAGGCAAGTTGCTAGGCTTTATAGTAAGTTAGAGGGGCATTGAAATTGATCTTGACAAAATTAAATCCATATAAGAAATTTCCACAGCTTTTTACATGATAAGATGTATAGGGATTCTTTGGAAGGATCAATTATAGTGCTCGAGTCATATCTCAACTAACTGTAACATATAAACCTATATTTAAAATGCTTTGAAAAAGCAATCCATGGCAATGGGATGACTAATGCAAAAAAGCCTCCAACAAGATCAAGAATTACCTCTCCAACCCTCCAGTTTTAGTGTCACTAGTTTTGCACATACCACTCATATTATATCTCACCATGTGGGAATAATGCATGAGTTATATCTTAGGACAACATGATTTGAAACAAACATAGAGGAAAAAACCATCTACTACCTTAACAAAAGATTCACCACCAATCATGAGGCTTGATATTCATATTTAAAGAGAACTTGTTGCTGTTTAGTATGGGTAGCTCATTAAATTTGACAATAAATGTTGTATCATACAAGTTGGCTTATTGCTAAAGATGATCCTCTTAAATTCATCTTCAAAAAGTTAGCATTGTTAAGATAAGTTGCCTGTTTATAGGTTATTTTTCCAAAATATGACATTCAATATGTCAATCATAAAGTTGTCAAAGGTAGAAGGATAACAAATTTCTTGGCAAACCAAGTCATTCTTGAGTACGAGCCAATGCTATTTAATT
Source organism: Rhizophora mangle (assembly GCA_037832345.1). NCBI lineage: Eukaryota > Viridiplantae > Streptophyta > Magnoliopsida > Malpighiales > Rhizophoraceae > Rhizophora > Rhizophora mangle. The sequence goes on from JBAPLJ010000186.1 coordinate 879,175, forward strand.
TCCCAAATTAAGATATCCTTACTATAAATCAAACTTAAGAGGATGAAAATGGGGTAATAATTTGAAAGCTAATACATTTGGTTTTATAGAGCATCTAATGTATTGAGGCATTGAATAAGAGCAAACCTTATTTCTCCTAAAGGTAAACAATATCTAATTGCAACAAAACTACAATTCAAATGTACCAACAATATGGTTAAATATGTAGCATATGCATTGGGTTTTTTAGATGCTCTAAAAATGAAAATTAAAAATCTCCAAGTATATGGTAACTTAATACTAGTCATTTATGAACTACTAGGTTAGTGGAAAACATAAGACCATAAACTTGTTCCTTATTACCAGTACGTCAAGAAGTTGGTGACATAATTCAATCAAATCACTTTCAACCATATTCCTCGAGAAAACAATTAAATTTTAGATGCTTTGGCAACTTTGGTGATAATGTACAAATTCAATTATGAAGCTAATGCCCAAGTGATTAATGTCAATATGCATCACACTCTAACTCATTGCATGCACATAAAAGCAAAAGTGGATGGTAAGCTTTGGTATTGTGACATAAACTACTAACTTTAAACTCGAGAGTATCTAAAAGGAATGAATGAAAATGGTAAAAGAACTTTGTAAAGGTTAGCAATGAATTTCTTCCTTAATGGAGATACCTTTTACAAGTGTAACTATGAATCAATTTTACTGTTATGTCTAGATGTGATTGAGGCAGAACTAATCATGAAAGAAGTGTATGAGTATCTATATGGGTCACATGCTAATGGCTTCTCTATGGTCAAAAAGATCTTAAATACAAGATATTATTAGTTGATTATGAAATTAGATTATTTGTTGCACATTTAGAAATGACACAAATGTCAAATACATATAGATAAAATACAAGTAACACCTACTCCATTGCATATTATGGCTTCTTCATGGCCTTTCTTTATGTGAGGAATAGATGTAATTGATCTCATTACCCTGAAAGTATTTAATGGGCATCAATTCTTCCTAGTGGCAATCAACTACTTCACAAAATGGATTGAAGTAACATCTTATACGAATATTACACATAAAGTGGTCATTAAAATCATTAAGAAAGACATCATACATCTTTATGGTGTTCCAAAATAGTTGATCACAATAATGCCATCAACCTTAACAATAAAATGATGACCAACCTCTACGACTTGTTTAAGATCAAAAGTCATAATTCAAGCTTATATTGATAAAAAATGAATAAGGTAGTTGAAGTAGCAAATAAAAATTTTAAGTGAATCATTAAAAAAAATGATAGTTACATACAAAGATGGCTTGAGATGTTGCAATTTGTGCTACACTTATATCACACCACAATATGTACTTCCATAAAGGTAACCCTATTTGCATTAGTCTAGGAATTGAGGCAATTTTGCCAATTAAAGTTGATTTTCCTTTCTTAAGAGTTCTTATGGAAACAAAATTAAAAGAGGCTAAAGGGGTCAAAGTCAAATATAAGCAACTAAATCTCATTGAAGAAAAGAGGCTAAGCATGATCTGCCTTGGACAATTATATCAAAGTTGAATGAAGCAAGCCCCATTAAAAGAAAACATGTCCTTGATACTTTAAGGAAAGAGACTTAGTCTTGAAAAGGGTTCCACCAAATCAAAGTGACCTACAAGGCAAACAAGCCCCAAACCATGAAGGTCTATATGTGGTAAAAAAGAAATCTCAAGTGGAGCTTTGACATATATGGATGGAAAAGATATGTTAAATCTCATAAACTTATATATAGTCAGAAAATATTTTGCCTAAACCTCCATCAAGAGTGAAAACAGCTGATCCTTAGTCATTGACCCAAGATAGAAACACAATGAATGAGATCAAAAAAGATGTTAAACCTAATTAGACAGGCAAGGTTTGGATACGAGAGGTAATTGCATCAGAATCATGTTGAGTTACTAGCTATACTATTGATCTTTTTAAATCATTATGACACTAAAATAATTTCTTTTTGGCCACTTCACCTCCAAATACATCACTTCTTTTAACAAAAACTACAAAAGATTATCATTCTTGTTTATAAACTAATTATCCTATGAATAATAGCTTTCTTTTAAACCCACATATGAATACAATGGATATAACCATATTTATTTGGCTAAGACATGCCAATAAACATAGCATTACATCTCTTTGATTAAGATTCTCAAGGATATGAGGAATTCTTCATAGAGTCATGCCCTAAGCCTTAAACAACATTAGCCAACAAGGAAGGGTCAATAATTTGAGATTCTTCATGAGACCAAAACAATAAACTAACAAATGAGGCATACTCTTTAAATAAAAAAAAAAGGGAAAGAAAAACTCCACTTGTATAACATATTGTAGGCCATAGAGGATCCAAGTAGTAAACTAAAATAGAAGAGAGGGCAAAGTAAATTAAAAGGCATGACGAGGAATGAAAGACTCCTAAATAAGGAAATAAATTCAACTATAATAAGTTAAAACTAGAAAAGATGGAAGGAAATAAAATTGACTAAAAACTCCTAAATCTTTTCTAGTTTTAACTTATTATAAACGATTTTATTTCCTTATTTAAGAGTCTTTCACTCCACCTTTTAATTTTTTTTGCCCTCTCTTCTATTTTAGTTTACTATATATATATATGGAAGGAATGCAAATAACAAGTGAGGATTGAGAAAGATAAACCCTTAACAACATTATGATAGTATAAGTATGTGTAAATAACTATAACCAATAATACTAACAATTCTATACATGTTTGAGATTATGTTTTACATTAGTAACTTAAGCGAAAGGATAATACAGTTATCTTAAACAAGTAAACATATTTTTGAAATTTCAATTGTAAATAGTAGTTGAGAACAATCCTATACAAGTTTGAGACTACGTTCTACATTGATTACCTAAGCAAAAGGATAATGTAGTCATTTTAAATAAGTACAAGTAACATGTTATCACATTACTGAAATTTTAATTGTATATAACAGTTGGGAGCAATTGTGTGCAAGTTTGAGACTGTGGTCTACATTGACTACCTGAGTGAAAGGGTAATGTTGTCATCTTAAATAAGTATAAGCAACATGTCAGTATACTTTTAAAATTTCAATTGTAAATAGCAGTCAAGAGCAATTTTGTGCAAGTTTGGAACTGCATTTTGCATTGTGGACTCAAATAAAAGGGTAATGTAGCCATCTTGAACAAGTACAAGCAACAAGTTAGTATTCATCTAAAATTCCAACTATAAATGGCAATTGGGAAAAACTCTAAGCAAGTTTGAGAATGCATTCTACATTAGCTACCTAAGGAAAGGATAATATAATCATTTTAAACAACTACATGCAACATGTCAAGTATACTTCTAAAATTTTAATTGTAAATGGCAATTGGGAGCAATTCTATACCAGTTAAAGAATGCATTTGCATTTGCAACCTAAGTGAAATAGTAATGCAGCCACATTAAATAAGTATAGTTGGGAGCAATTCTATGCATGTTTGAAACTACATTTTGCATTAATGACTTGAATGAAAGGGTAATACAATCATCTTAAGCAAGTATAAGTATCATGTCATCTTACTTTTGAAATTTCAATTACAAATGGTAGTTAGAAACAATTAAGTGCTAGCTTAAGCATCCATTTTGCGTTAGCAATTTAAGCAAAAGGATATGATGCAACCATCATGCCTTAGCTTAAAAGATACATTAATATTTTTTTGAATTTTTGACTAAAAATAATGGATGGGAAACTCTATTGGCATTGGTTAAAGTATGCCATGAATTCTCACATATTATGGAAATTAACTCTCTAATAGAGCCATTAATTTGGCATATGTTAAATTATCAGCAAAGAGAATCCCCAAAGGAGAATAGTATAATTTTTGATGACAACATAAGTCCCTTAATAAGACATTCTCATTATGATCATTGGCAAAATGGCCCCCAATATACAAATGGTAGTCAACTGTTTTAACATAACTAAGTACACATTGTGGGTTTATTTCCAATTTTAAGTACACAAATATTGCTACGCAAGCATTCAAAAGGTAAAAAAAATGCAAAAAGGAAGTTATAAAAATCTTTGATGATTCCTTTTATGCCAAAACAACTCACAAAAAAGGATAGTTGTTATACCTTATTTTATCTATTCTAATTAAGGATGGTCTAACACTCACTCTTATGATTAGATTGACATAAGATTTATTTGTAACTAAGATATAATTGCATTCAGATCATGATTTGTACATTTGGATAAAAAAAAACAAAACAAAACAAAATGAAAGGAAGCAAGAGAGAGATAGAAAGAGAAAAGAACAATAATTAGATTATTAAAAATTAATTTACAAAGTCCAATATACAATTTTAATATATACTTATCTTAAAAAAAAAAAAAGTTAACAACCTTTTTGGCCCTCAAACTAAACCTAAAACTCAAAATATTGCTTAAGCATAGGTCATATCATCAAACTACAAAAAGGGGCCCTCCCCATCTTAGAGACCCCAAATCAAGCATCCAAATATAATAATATCAGTCCATTAGTCCTCTTTACAAGGCCGAATAACTCGATCCAAATATGAATCCTGTTGATCAAAAGCCGATAAAATATTAAATATGGAAATAATCCCAACCATTTAACAAAAAGAGAATCAACTGTGGCCACTTAACAAAGGCAAGTCAATCTACACTATTTAGCAAAAGCAATCAAAGATCAATGGCAAGGAAGCTTCATTATAAAAGGGAAGCTAGCATTAATGAGATAAGGAGGAAAAAGAAGGAAAAAAGAGGGGCCAAAATCATTAGAGACCATCATTGAGAGAACCAAGAGAGTCATTATTTTGGCACCTAGAATATCCAATGAGAGACAACATTAGTAAGAGCATTCAAGGCAACCAAAAAAAAGGCAAAAAGAATAAAAAGAGTTCGCATCACAAAACATTCAAGGAATATTTAAGCAACCACCCAAGAAGAGAAAAACAACTTTCTCCAGCCAACTATGGTGGGAACAAAGGTATCCATAGTAGGACTATGCGACTTTTTTTCTCTCCTCATTTTTATTCAACAAACTGAGTCCTTTGTTAATCTTATAACTTCCACACAAAACAAAAAATAAGACTATCAAACCTCTCAATTCTTTGTTCTTCCATTTTATTGCAATTTTTAAGACATAATCACACATAAATAGTTCATAATAAATTAAAAATCATAATTAAAAAAGCACAAAAGTGACTAAAAGAGACGAGGAAAATACACTAAGGAGGGTGTTCTGCCCCCAGGAGGCTCGCTAAGGTTGCCAGAAAATGTCACACACACCACCCACAAAATCTCCTCGCACCGATCTATGCATCGTCAGAGGTGGTGTGCCAAATGGAGGTCGGAAAATGCATGAACCAACGAACCGCCCAAGGCGGACCGCCACACCATCACTGCATGCACTTTCTCCCAACATTGTTTTGTCCCGAAATTGGCACCAGTCAACTCGTTAGGCACGAATCTATCCAACGACGCCCTCCACACGCTTAGCGGAGCATCAGAAAGTGATGATTGTTGCTTCAAAGTTTGACGCCAGTTGACACACCGTAACAGCAGGTGCCACCGCCTAACGTTGTTTTGACTTGAAGTAGACACTGTTGGATGCAACAGGCACCGATCTGTCCGATTGTACTCTCCACACACTGAACGTAGTGTGGGATGGCAATGACCATTGCCTCAAAAACAGCTACTGTCATTCATTCAACCCTCCACATGCATTGCTTCCAACCACTCATTCACATGAGATCGACATCGGTCAGCTCAGTGGGTGACGATCTATCCATTGGTGCCTCTCACACATCGATTGGAAGCCCGCAGCACCTCTCCGCCGGCGGCAGTCACCCTCCCTTCCATCCACATCCAGTTCCAAAAAAATAAAAAAAAAAAAACAACCATTTTTGAAGCCAAATCACACCCAAATTTTGTGATTGAGATGTTTTTGAGCCCAAAACATTAAAAACAAAAAAGAGTCAGAGATGTGGACGATGTAGAGAGAGAAAGAATAATATTGCATCTAAAATAGGTGAGAGAAGTACTAAATGGATAAAGAAAGGAAGTCCGATCACAAAGCTAGAAAGAAAGGAAAAGAAAAAAATAATAAAAAAAGGGATAAAAGTAAGAAAAGAAAGAAAATTGAAAAAAAAAAAAAGTTATAAAGAAAAAAAATATTTGAAAAACTGAAAAAAATTAATGCTAAATCTCTGGTGGTAATACCATTCTCGTTTTTTATAATATACATAAATTTTATATAATAAAATAAATATATATATTTTTATAATAAATTATAAATAAAATAATATAAAAATATAAATATAAAATAAATAAACAACAATATTATTAATTATTATAAATATTTAAATTAATTATATTCTTCCAAACTTCTAAAAATTTTGATAAAATTCATTGAATTATTTATAATGTTGCAATTACACCTAAAATTATTGCTGACTATTTCAAAATTCACTTTCATACATTTCAACGCTAGTTGCTGACCCTAATGCCCCCAATTCCCAATTCACAGCATTCCCCCAAAACACGTCGAACACCGCATTCGCCGGGTTCCCCGACCCCAAGAAGCCCACCGACACAGCGGATTGGTTAGCAAAGACAGCCAAGAGGACTCCTCCCAAGCGATTGGATGACTAATCCACCTTGTAGTTTATCTGCTTTGTTGAATATGGACTTGGGCTGTAACTAGTATTTCCAATGAAATAAAAAGTTTCTGTTTGTTCAAAAAAAAAAAAGAAAAAAATCTAAATTATCTACATGCTTAGTGACCAAGCAGATGAGCAGGTACACATTCTGAACAAAATTCTATCTCTGGAACCCATGCATTGAATTAAATATAAAACCCCATTTGGCCGTAGAATCTCCTTACCAGCCTGTCTTGCTGCATAGAACTGCAACTGCAGGTTCAATTGTTTAAACTTTGGTACACAAAGACAACCAACCCAAAAACACCTTTCCAGTTGTTAAGGAGTCAAACCTTTTTGGTACTGTGTTATTGCTGGCCTTTGGTTTTCATTGGTTGATTATTCCAATTTCAAAATGAATGGTCATAAGCAATAACTAGTTGCATTAGTCTAGTTTGATCATTATTAATTAGACAACTTGGAGATTGCTTCGTCGATTTGTATTCATTTTCCCTTGTGCTTCCTCGCTTTTTATAGTGCATACTTATTGTGCCAATTTGATCAACCATCCATTGGATACCTCTAAAGTAAAAAGAAACCAAACCTTTTCTCCCCAACTTAGAGGCAATGTCTGGATGCGATACTTCGGTGGAGCTTCCAATTCTAGACATGTCTCTGCCTTTTCTGCAGCCATCCTCTCTCTCTGCTCTTGGTGAAGCCTGTGGAAAATGGGGATTCTTCCGCATAAAGAACCATGGAATATCCAAGGATCTTTACACCAAAGTCTGTTCCCTTTCACAACACTTCTTCAGTCTCCCTGCAGAGAAAAAATCTAAACTTGGTCCCTCTTCTTGTTTAAAAACTTACAGCCCTCATTTCCTGGCTTCTCCTTTCTATGAGAGTCTCCGAGTTTCAGGACCAAACTTCTTTGCATCTGCTCAGAGTTCTGCAGATGAAACTTTTGACCGACAGAGCCCTGAGTTCAGGTGACATAGGGTTGCCTCTTATTTCTCTCGTGCTGTTTGTTTTTGTCTCCTGTTCCTAGACAGCATTTGCATTTCTGTATTTGTTTGACATCATGTTTTTCTTGTGTCCCTTTTTTTTCTTTTTCTTTTTAACAGTGAGGTGCTCCAAGAATATGGGAAGAAGATGACAGAGTTATCAGGGAGGATTGTGGAGATTTTGTTGCTGAGATTAGGAGATTGCTTTGACAAGACGTACTACGAATCCGAATTCAAAAATTGCCATGGCTACTTGAGGATCACGAACTACACACCTCCGGATACCTTGGAAGATGAGGTTGAGGGCCTTGGAATGCACACAGATATGAGCTGTGTAACAATTCTGTACCAGGATCAAGTTGGCGGGCTTCAGGTGAGATCCAAGGAATGGAATAAGTGGATGGATGTAGCACCATGTGAGGAGACATTGGTGGTGAACATAGGGGATATGCTGCAAGCTTGGAGCAACGACAAGTTCAGGTCATCAGAACACCGTGTTGTCCTCAGACGACCCGTTAATCGATTTTCTCTTGCCTTCTTTTGGTGCTTTGAAGATGCAAAAGTGATATTGGCACCAAATGGAGTAGTGGGCGGAGGACACGCAAGAAAATACAATCCATTTGTATGTGAAGAATATCTAAAATTCAGAGAAAACAATGAGCGAGGGAAGTTTGAAAGGTTGGGTACACAGTCAGAGACTTTGCTGGAATATGTCTCTAAATTTGGATATAATCTATGTTCAAATTCAGTCACAGGATTGGTGAACAGTATTTACTCCACCTTGTGCAGCCGATAAAGCGGTTGTTAATTTAAACGACATGGCTTCCTAAGTATTATCAGAATGGCATGTGGGTAGTTAAGAGGGAAAATTCCATATTATTGTACGGTTGAATTGTCAAATTCCAACTGATGTATTGGAGTATTATATCGCTTTTCGTATTTATGTGTCTGTCAAACGAATATGGCGATGATCCATGACAGAGAACCCATCCTTTGTTTTAATGAACTTGCCCCTCTCATCCTGAAATTTTACCCTTTTGTCACCAAGACGCAAATTTGAGAAGTTTTGATTGCCAAGAAGACTATATAATATCCCAGGTCAAACACCCCTCTTGCTTAGAAGAATGGAAAATTAACTAACGAGTTTCCTTTTAAGCATCGGTTAGCATCCAGTTACGTCAAATTATCTCCTTTCAATACACGGAAACAGATAATTGGCCTTAAATTGCTACTCTGAAAATTTGCAGAAACAGCAACGATGGGTAGCCTCGTTGTCTGGGATTTAAAGACACGGTGCGCCTTAACATAAAGGACGAAGCTGGCACAGCCAACTTGCCATTGTACGGAAAATGCAATTAATTATAAATCACGTTCTTGGCTTTTCTACGGTGAAGGAATTAAAAATGCTACACCCCATGCAGCATAGTTAAGAGTGAAGGCACACGTGTACTGTTAGCCTACAATAACAAGTTAGGACAACTGGGATTTTAAACCTTTTTATATTTAACATATTAATTAATTTTAATATGTCCACTGCTGAGCTTCCCGTTTAGGAGGTACTTGTCACCGATTTACCGCCGGTGGCTGATCGAGCCGAACGGCACGGCGAGAATCATGCTAAGTCATCGAAATATGGGTCTGGTTTTCCGTTTCCCTCCTTGGACTTCTCGTGACCGTGGCGGTGGTGCCTTTTTTAAGTTCAAGGCAAGTTTTAATAACTGAACCGGTGATATATTTAAAGAAAGTTAAAATTTTTAAATTTAATTTATTTAATTATTTTAATTAATATCAATTAATATATATATATATATATATATATATATATATATATATATATATATATAATTTAGATATAATAAATTTTAAAAATTTAATTGTTATGATATATTTTTATATAAAAGTGATTTAAATTAAATAAATTTAATATAAAATATATTATATTTTTATTATATATATTTATATTATTATATATATATATATTTAAAAAAATTTAATATAAATAAAATTAATATAATATAATATATAATTTTATATATTTTTTTTATATATATAAATAAATATACCATACAAATATTTTTTTAATTTAAAATTCATAACTAAAAAAAATAATGAAATAATATAATTTTTATTATATATATATATAAAGAATTTATATTACTACTTTTAATTTAGTGATAAAAATTATTATTTATATTTCATATAATTTATATTAGAGACTTGTTGTTTTTCTAATTTTTCACAAATTTTTATATATAATAAAATCAAAAAAATTATGACTAATTCATTAATTTTTTAAATTAATGATTTTTTAAAATAAAACATATTAAATTAAAGTTTAATTATTAATTTTATTGATCTAATTAATTAATTAGTTTAATTTTAAAAACACTAATGTAAAGTGGTTGGTGTCCAATCTCCCACAGGCATTCTAGTTTCCCATAATGCCATTTCTTTAAATATTTTCCATGTTCAAATGAAGTCATACTTGAAATTGGTATCAAATTGTCTGATCAAGATGCACATTGCTTGTTGGAAATTATTTGCATAAACAAGTTAGTAAGCAATAATGTTTAGAATAATTCTTGAATGATTCCCTTGTAGCTCTTGTTTACCTAATGCAATTTGTTGTTTCTTTAAATCTCATATTTTCTTCTATTGTAATCACATAACCATATAGTTTAATTAAGCCATTCATAGAAGTCTCTCATATTCCCCATTTTACCACTCCTCTTTTCCATGGTTTGTTATAAAAATGCAATTGATGTAACTTTGCACATTTTCTCTTTTTTAACACACTTTTGTATGCAAGAAAATTAATGCCCTAATGTATGCCATGTGCAAGCTCAAGACATATTTCCTTTTCTTCATTGGATTCTCATTAGATGATGACCTAAAGAGCACACGGTAAAATGACAAACTACCACCCAAAGGCACTTATTCCCAATATTAAAATTTTTACATTTCAACAGAGTGGTTAATTTCATTTGGAGGCATTTGATGCCAATCTAGATGAATTGCCATCGAGTGTATCTTTAAAAATTGGTTCATTTTAGGAGTAAGAAACTCTAGCTTCCACTACCAAATAAATGGCCAAAGATAGTAATTCTTTTGTGGTAGTTATAAACCACTACATAAAACCCCTAAGTCAACATTTTTATAGTTGTGGTGTAAATATATTTTGATAATATGTGACAATAGTTGACTTTAGGCAAAGGTTATATGGTAACAATTCAAAACTACTACATTATCTTTAGAAAAGGAAGCAGTTATAAATATTTAAGTAGCCATCTTGAGTTGCTACTTTTTTTTTTAAAAAAAAAAGATTAAGGAATTGTTACCTTATCTTGTTTTAAAAAATAAAAATAAAGGGATAAGACAGTAGTCTTGAATCACTACCTATTCCTTTTTGAAAATAAAGGGATAAAATAGTGATCTTGAACTATTACTTATTCTTTTTTTTTTTTAAAATAAAGGGATAATCCCGAGTTTGTTTTCTAGAAAAAGAATAATATAAAATCAATGTCTATTCTTTTTTGAAACTAAAGGGATAAGGTAGTGGACCATTGCCTTTTTTTTTATCTAAAAAAGGAATAAGGCAAACCATTGCCTAATATCTCTTTTTTTAAAAAATAAATAAATGGATAAGGTAACAGTTTTAAATCACTACCTATTCCTTTTTTAAACTAAAGGAATAAGGCAAGTTTTGAACTGCTATCTATTTTGTTTTCTAAAAAGGAATAATATGGAATTGATTCCTATTCCCTTTTAAAACTAAAGAGATATGACAATTATAGTAATCTTGAAACATTATATAATTTTATTTTTTTTAAAGAAAGGGATAACCCTTACCTATTCCCTTTTGAAAATAAAAGGATAAGACAACATTTTTGAATTGTTGCCTATCCATTTTAAATTTTAGACGTTTAGCAAATAAACCCATACATTATAAATTCAAGGCTCCAAATCTAATTCCATCTGCAGCAGCTCATTTGATTTCCTCTTCCATTTTTCTCACTCCACATCTCCACATTCAATTTGTGTTAACTCCAAATCTAAATCTAGTTGCATTTTCTTTTGGATGTTGTATGCTTCTCTCTCCCAATGCTTTAGTTTTCATCTTGTTTTTTGCAATGTCCCCCCCAACTCCTCCAAAGCAATGCCTAACTATTCCATCTTCCAATTGATGGATCTCTTGGGCTTTCAGATTTCATAAATTTTGGATCTCTAAGTATAGTAGGTTTTCTGATTTAAATTAGGAATCAATAATTTTTGCTTGCAAAGAAGCTTCCTTCCTAATCCAAGGTTTCTACTTTTGCTTTAATTTAGAACCTAGGGCAAGATTTCCCAAAATAACTTTCCTTTCGCTATGAATTTTTCCCTTTTCATTTGAATAAAATTGTGGCACTGGTTATCGTGAAACATCTTATTGGTTGTGACTCCTTTCCATCCTTCCACCCCTACTCCTACTCAATAACTTTTGAGGGTGCACTATGTCTTGTTTCACTGGGGGCTTCTAGGCCCAATTATCTTTCCATGGTTGTAGTAGCTTTACTTGCATCTTGGTGAATTTGATTTATGGTATTCTTGTTTTGGTAGTTCTTTTTCAGATATTAAAAGTTATTGGCATATATAATTGATGTATGAATCATCCCTATGGTGCTTTTGCAACTTGTAATGCTTGTTTTACAAATCTTTATTAGGCAAAAAAAATCGTTATTCTTCTAAAGCATTGAAAAATCCAATAAAGGTGCACATGCTACCTTATGAATACCTATGATGATTTTGGATTGGTTTCTGCTCATTTGAAGTTTGCCCTACTTCATTGAGAATGCTTCTTGTTGCTATATAATTAGCAGGTTCTTTACATGGTTTTTTTTAGCTAATTAATAAAATTTTGTTGTCCCAAAAAAAAAAAAAGAAGTATATTTACTACAATAGTTGAGAACCAACTTTCAACTTCTGCTTAGCCTAGAATTTTAAAAATGGCATGCATTTATGTTATTAAATGCAGACTACAAAGGCATGTGGTAAATAGCTTGACTTCTAAGAAAAAAATAGGGGAGGTAACATAAATTTGCATTTGTTTTGTGGTCAAATTTGTACTTATTGTTACCTTTTATAGTAAGTTGCATTTGGTTTGTATAATCTTCATGGTTAGATTGTTATTTCATCTCATATCTCTTGATGGTATTAATCAAGGATAAATAATAGTAAACCATTCTATTTAGAATAGTAAGCATTTGTTACTTGGATAGGCTAAACAAAACACACTTGCATATCTTGCTTATGCTTAAATTTGAAAGCATCTCTAGGCAGAGATGTGTTCATTGTGATTTTTTGTCTTCCACAAATGAGACTCTATGAATATATTTGGTTTCCATTAACTATTTATACATAATTCTCACTAATTTCCTAAGTAGGTACTTGGGAGAACTTGGTACTATGAATGCAATCATACCCACCCACATTTAAATTTTTCCCAAAAGGGTTTCAATCTTACCATTTCTTTTTCCACCCTTAAATTTCCTATTTTTCTTGTAATTTAAAACAAGATTCAAGTGTCTACAAAGTGGAAATTCTTTTGGACATTATTAAAATTTTTGAATTGAATATAACTTTTTAATGCTTTGCTAACTTGTTGCTTTTTTGTCCCTAAAATTTTGTGTCGTTTATTTTTACCAAAGTAAATAGATACAACATAAGTGAGAAACCTTCTTCTTCTCATATGGGCTTCGTTCAAAATTTTTCTTATTGATGGGCACTTGCCTACCATATGTTAAAGGCATCAAGCATAGATTGTTAATATAATTAATGGCATCTTCTTATTATGGCTTGCCTACTAAAATGTGGAGCTTAACAATATCCACTATTTGTTGTTGGTAGAAGTTAGCAAATTATAGTTGATTGATTGGAGTTGATTGGCTAATGGAATTACAACTAGTGTTATATTTTTACACATTTTGATGCCTTATCAAGGGTATTTTTGGTATTACATATCCTTATCATTTTCTTATGTAATATTATTATCCTTAAGGGCATTTATAATGCACCTTGTACAAGCATCAATGATTTATGAAGTGTTTCACATCAAGCGAAAGGTTCATTTCAAATCATGGCATATTACATGTTCATATTACAGGGCATATCAAAGGTTCATTTTCAAATTCCATGTAATTCATGATAGGCACATAATATTAGTGAGGTTGAATAACTAGATCATGCACTCACACATATAAAAACATGATGAATAATGCTTGAATGAACTTGGTACATTAAAAAAAATTAAGCTAGATATGAGAATCCTCATTATCTTTAGTGCACAATATTATCCTAAAGAGGGAAAAAACACACTATATAAGAAAGATCACATTCTCTTGGTTTCTACATTATTCAACTAGCTTAACTAGCTAACCATTAAAATAGACATGTCTTCACACTACAAGGTAAAGGGAATAGATGATAGAGTCATAAGAAGTCAACGAAAGAAAGGTAAATAAAGTATATTAATAAAATCCTAATATAGATTACTTCTCATCCATACAAAGTAATCTTAACATAGTTTAAATTGTTTAAACACATAAAATGAGAGCATAAGGCATAAAACAAAGTTGATGGGACATTCAACCAATACAATTCTTGAAATTAGTTTCATTTAAAATAATTAAAACAAGATCAAAGTAAGAAAGCAACATTATTTGAAATGAGAAAGTGAAAGAACAAAGGTTTGAATAAATTACTCAAAACTAGAGAATACTATTAAAGTGCTAAAAAAAATGAACATTAGAACTAGAAAATATCAAGAGAAGAATCAAGAAAGACAAGAAAATAAAATAGAGAGAAAATTTTAGAAAAGAAAAAAAAAATTGTTCAATGAAATTAAAAGAACTATGAATAAGAGCTATAGGTTCTAGATAAACTTTAACCAAAAAGTTATGATTCAAGTAGACTTTCACCTTAGTTTTTTGACCAAAAAAAAATTAACTTGATCAATTGAATTTTTATTTTTTTAATTTCATAATAGTTTGAATTTCCCTAGTTTTCCATGACATATCCAAAAACTGAAGATGTTAGTAAAAAAATAGAGAAAAAAGCTTTCTATTTTGTTACATTCAAAATCATGATAAATGGTCCTTACCAATAATTGTAACCTAATATAGAAGCAATTGGAAAGCTATTGTACCACCACCAAAAAGAATTTTGATAGGTGAGTTAAGAAAAAAAAGGGATAAATGCTAACAAAAAAAGTGGGGGCATTTAAAAAGAGTAATGATATATATCACTATTCAATCTTTTCATCTTATCATGAAGTTGAGATGAATACCTTTTTTGCATTTTAATAGACAGTTTTAATTGGTGGGAAGTTATCTACCTTAATAAGGATAAAACTTTTATAATAAAATGAGAAAATTGAGCTATGATATATGTCATTACTCCATTTAAAAACATAAGACTCAATAAATTGAAGCCAAGTTTCAACCATGGAAAATGAGATTTGAGGTTATGAAAAGATATACTTTAGCTTAAGAAAAATGAGCAATAGAGCTAAAAGAAAAGTTAAAAAGGGGGTTTGAAGTTCAAAAGAAAAAAATTTCAAAATAATGAGATCTTAATTTAAGAAAAAAAAAAAGGAAAAGACTAGTAAAAAAATTTGAAATCTAGTCTCATGCATAAAAAATTGAGAAACTAGCATAAAAGAAGTTAGCTTTTAGCATAAAATTGATTTTTGGCATATGATAATGAAAAAATGGGACCAATGCTCAAAAAATAAAAGGTGAGATTTAAATACCAAAAAGTAAGACCCTACTTTAAAAAACTATGACCTCAGTATCAATTTTTTAAAGCTCATCTTTTTTCAACATTGATCCATTTTTTTAAGCAACTGAATCATTTTTTTTTTAGATAAATTCAAAGATTTTTTGGACTATAATCTCTCATTTATTTCAAATTTCATTGTTTTTAGCATGGTTCTCAATTTTTTTGAGCTTGCACATTAAGAATTGCTATTTTAAGCTTGATTTTAAAATTTTTTTAATTTTGATTCTCAATTTTATACATAGTGTCCTAACAATCTTCTTAAGGGTTTAGAGTTTAGTGGATGCAAAGGAAGACATAATGTTTGGTGCCTCATTTTTCTTCTTTTTGGGGAAAAATGTTGTAAATCAGGAGTTTAAGGATGTTAAAGGGCAATAAAGAGCATCATAATGCATGTATGTTGACTTTGAAGTCACCACCAATCATTTTATGTGTGATTAGAATACCATAAGTGACCTAATATACTTAACCAAGATTCATCATAGTTCAAGAGAATAGTTATGTTTAATGGAGGCCTTAACCAACCCAAACACTCATCACAAGTGATAGTACCACTATTCACTTACTTTTATTTATATGTTCTTCTTATCAATACTTTATTTTCTTCTCTCTTTTTATTATTAGTCACAAGAGCACACACACTCACTTAGATTTCAAGAAATTGGATGTATTGCAAGAAAAAAGAAAATGATTTGTACATTTGAACTTAATTAGGGAGCCCTAAAATGGTGTTGTCACAACGAACTTGGCATTTCAAATTTTCCTTTCTTCCACTTTCTTCATTGTTTTTTCCTGTTGTTTCTTTTTTTATCTTTTTATTTTCTTTTTGAGTCCTTAACACCCCCTAATTTTCTTTATCCATTTTTTTATTTTACAAAATCACACTCTATCGCTCTAAAACCCACATCTTAGTTCGATTTTCATGTTTTTGGGTTGAAAAAACATGTCAATTACAGATTATAGGGGTTGTTTCTAGTACTTAAAGCCATGATTTGGCTTCAAAATGGTTTTTTTATGCATTCTTTTTTTTTTTGAAATTAGGTGTTGAAAGGGGGTGGTGATTGCCATTAGCTGCTATCGGCCTCTAATTGGTGTGTCAGAGACACCAGTGGGTAAACCACCACCTACTAAGTTAATTAGCACTGATCTCATGCAATGCTGATGGCTTGAAACAACACATATGGATCATGGAACTAGTGGTGGCAAAGGGCTTCAAAGTGTTGATTGTTGCCACCTTACACCCGATTAGCATGTGAAGAGTGCCATAAGCCAAATCAATATCCAACACATTGACCAATACCAATTTTGAGGTGTGTAGTGGCTAGTGTCAAACTTTAAAGCAACCATTGCTCCTTTCTAATGCCTCATCTAGAACATGGACAATGTGATTTGGTAGATTGGCAACTGATAAGTTCATTAGGGTCAATTTTAAAACAAATGATGCTAGGCAACAATGGTATCATGGTAGGCCATGGATTGTTCATCAGTTCATATGTTTCTTGACATTCATTCAATATTCTACCTCTAGCAATGCATAGATTAGCATGAGGTGACTCTATGGGTAGTGTGTATGATGTTCTCTAACAAGCCTCTAATGAGCCCACTTAGAGTTAAATGCCTTCTTTAGTGTATTTTCTCACCTTCTTTTGGTACTCTGCATTTTGTTGATACTCCTTTTTTTTCTAACAAAGAAAAAAAGAAAAAAAAAGCTTCTGATATATTAGGATCTTAATTTTTATACCTTTTGCATAAAATGATTTGATTATTTCTCTTTTGGATGGATTAGGATCTCTACCACTTAAGATAGTGCTCCTTTGGCCAATTTTTAATGGTTAAATGTGCATGATTGCCTTTAATGTATTGGGTTCCATTTGTTTTTAAGTAACTTTCCTTCTACTTGGCATTTTAGTGTGCCAAATTAATTATGACTTGTTGCTTAGTGATCACTATGAAATAGTGCACTTGAT
The DNA here is from genome assembly GCA_037832345.1 of Rhizophora mangle. Lineage (NCBI taxonomy): Eukaryota > Viridiplantae > Streptophyta > Magnoliopsida > Malpighiales > Rhizophoraceae > Rhizophora > Rhizophora mangle. The sequence goes on from JBAPLJ010000186.1 coordinate 896,614, forward strand.
TAGATCCTTATCCATCAATACTTACTTTGATCATGATTTTATGCTTATTCTAGACCATTTTATGTGTGATTATATCCTTAAAAGTGAAATAAAAATGGAAGGAAAAGAATTGGGAGGTCTTATAATCTTATTGTGGGTACCTTTGTTCCTATTATGGTTGGTTAGGGAGAGTTATTACTCCTCTTGGATGGTTAATCAAACATTGCTTTGGCAACTTTAAATGTTAACTCTCTTAATTTTATCTTTGAGTGGATTTTGTAGGTGCTAAAATAATGGCTCCCATTTAATGCTCCATCTCTTAGATGTTTTTGTTTTTTTTTTTTTTTTGCCTTGCTAACCTCTTCTTTTTATTATTTTTTTATGCCTCATTAATGAGGCTTTTTGTTATAATAAAATATGTTTGATATTAGTTATTGATCTTTGATTTCTTTTTGCTAGACAATGTACATTAACTTGCCTTTTCCTTGAGTGATTGAGATTGATTTTCTTTTGGTTAGATGGCTAGAATTATTTCTATACTTAATATTTTATGGGCGTTTGACCTATACATTTGGATCAAGCTATTAGGACTTGGAGAGAGGATTGATGAACTGATATTGTTGCACTTAGATGCTTAGTCTAAGGTCTTTGAGAAAGGGGAAGGCCTTCCTTTGTGGTTTGATGATGTGACTTATACCACAAGCAATATCTTTTAGCTTTGGGTTCAGTGCGAGAACCCAAAAAGTCAATGGCACTTTCTTTCGAGACAAGTATATATTGTAATTTACAATAATTTGATTATTATTATTATTATTATTATTATTATTATTTTCATTTTTTGTTGCTTTTCACCTTTTATTTTTCATGTCCAAATGAACAATCCATGATCCAAATGCAATCCATAAATATACCTTACATGTGTCCAATAAGAGGGAGTGTGAAGTCTTCCTTAATTAAGGTGGACAAAATAAGGGTGCAATAATTATCCCTTTTTATAAGTTACTTTGGCACAAAGGAATGAACAAAAACTTTCTTGGATCTCTATTTTTCCACCTCTCAAATGCTTGTGTAACAAAGTTTATATGCTTAAGATCCATAATATGTGCTTAATTAACTCAAAACAATTGACTATTATTTGGATGTTGGGGAAAATTTGCCAATGATGATAATGTGAAAGTCCCATTGAGGGACTTATGATATTATAAGAAATTTAATGACTCTCCATTAGGAATTTTTCCGATTGGTGACTTAGCTAATGTCTAATTGGTGGTTCCACGTAAGGGTTAAATGACATATGAGGATTTCATGGCGTGCCTTTGTTAGTGCCAATAAAGTTTCCATTCATTATTTTTAATTGAAATTTTGGGAAATTATTGGTGTATCTTTTGAACTAGCTCAAGATGATTACATTACCCTTTTGCTCATGTCACCAATATAAAACACATTCTTAAGCTAGTGTTGAACTTTTGACTACCATTCATAGTTGAAATTTCAAAGGTAAGATGATAAGTTGCCTATACTTGCTTAAAATGGTTGCATTACCCTTTCGCTTGAGTAGCCAATGTAAGACATAGCCTTAAATGTGCATAAAACTACTTCCAACTATACTTGTTCAAGGTCATTGTATTACCCTTTTGTTTAGATAACCAGCGTAAAATGCAACCTCAAATTTGCATAATATTGCTCCTAACTACCATTGACAATTGAAATTTTAAAAGTATGGTGACATTTTTCTTGTACTTGTTCAAGATGACTACATTACCCATTTTCTTGTGTCACCAATGCAACACATTCTTAAACTTACATAAAATTGCCTCTAATTATACTTATTCAAGGTGTTTACATTATCTTTTTGTTCAGGAGCTAATGCATAATGCAACCTTAAACTCGCATGGAATTGTTAGTATCATTGGTTGTGGTTGTTCATATATGCTTACACTAGCATAATGTAATTAAGGGTTTGCCTTCCTCTATCCTCTCTTGTTGTTTACATTCTTTCCAAATACATTTTGGTGAAGAAAGCATTATCCTTTTATGGTTCTAGTTTATCATGATCGATATTATTTCCTTGTTATAGAATCTCTCACTCTCTGTCATGCCTCTTGATCTTACTTTGCCCTTTTGCAATTTTTATTTGTTACTTGGAGCCTTTATGGCTTATAACTTGTTATGTAGGTAAAGTATCTTTTCTTTCTAATTTTTAAAGAAGTATGCTTAATTTGTAGGCTTGTTGTTTTAGTCTCGTGAGGAATATTGAATTATCAACCCATTATTAGCTTATGCTATCTAGGACTTTAAGCATGGCTCTAAGAAGAACTCTTCATATCCTTGAGAATCTCAAACAAAGAAATATAATCTATACTTGATTTACTTTTTTAAATGTCCATTAGCACATGTTAGCCAAATAAAATGATCATATCAATTGCATTCATGTTAAGGTTCAAAAGACAATTTGTTTATCAATGATAATGAAGGGAAATGATAGTCTTCTACAACTTTGGTTAAGACAAGTGATGCATTTAAGGGTAAATTGGCCTAAAAAAAGCTAGATCAATGTTAGAGTGATTTACAAAAATCAATAGTATAACCAATAACTTGACATGATTTTGACCTAAATGCCCCTTATGTTTAAACTTTATTTGTCTTGTAATGTCTCACATTCTTCTTAACCTCATTTATTGTACTTTTATCAAGGCGGATATCAGTTAATCAACTAACTTAAATTTTTATTAAGGTTTTGGTAAAATATTTTCTAACAATATTTGAGTTTACGAGATTTGGCATATCTTTGTCATCTATATCTATTGAAATCAATGCTTTACCTAAAAATGCTTTTTTATTACAAACAAACCCTCATAATTTAGTGTCCACTTGCCTTACAGGTCATTTTGACTTAGTGAGACTCTTTTTTAGGACTAAGTCCCCTTCTTTAAAGTATTAAGAGAGTATTTCTTTTTATAGGCTTACTTCATTCAACTTTGGTATAATTGTCTATAGTAGATTGCACTCAACCACTTTTATTTAACAAGATTTAGTTGCTAATATATGACTCTAATCCATTTGGCCTCTTCTAAATTCAATTCCATTAGAACCCTTAAGGAAGGAATCTTTACTTTAACTAGCTAGATTATCTAAGGTCCATAAACTAATGCAAATGGGGTTATCTCTGTGGAAATTCATATTATGGTGCAACATGCGTGTAATGCAAATGACAACATCTCATGCCAATCTTTATATATGACCAACATTTTTTTTAATGATTTGCTTGAAATTTTTGTTTACTACTTTGACTACCTTATTCGTTTTTGTCCTATAAGGGATAAAGTTATGATGTTTGATCTTAAACTAATTACAAAGGTTGGTATCATTTTATTATTCAAATTGGTGGTGTTATCAATGATTAGCTGCTCTGGCATACCATAGCAACATATAATGTCTTTCTTAATAAATGTAATTACCACTTTAGTGGTGACATTTGCATAAGATGTTACTTCAACACATTTTTTGAAGTAGCTAATTACCACTATGATGAATTGGTATCCATTAGAGGCTTTTGAGGTGTTAAGACCAATTACATCCATTCCCCACACATAAAAAGGCCATGAAGATGTCATAATATACAATGGAGTAAGTGCCACATATGTTTTACCTATATATATTTGACATTCATGGCATCTCCACACATGCCATAAATAATCTAATTTCGTAATCAATCAATAGTATCCTATGCTCAAGATCTTTTTGACCATAATAGGGCCACTATTATACAACTCAAATAGGCCATCATGCATTTCTTTCATGATCATTTATGCCTTAGTCACATCCACACATCATAATAAGATTGATTCATAACTACTCTTGTAGAGGATGTCTACATTAAAGAAGAAATTCATTACAAATATTTGCAAAGTTCTTTTATCATTTTCATTCATGCCTTTAAGATACTTTCAAGTTTTAAGGTAGCACCTTATGTCATGATACCAAGACTTACCATTTGCCTCCTCTTTTATACGCGTGTAATGAGTTAGAATGTGATGGTTATTAACATAGATCACCCCAACATTAGCTTCAAAATTAATTTTGTACATTGCAACCAAAGTTATCAAAGTGTTTTAAATTTGATTGTTTTCCTAAGGCATATGGTTGAAAGTGATCTGATCAAGTTATGCCATCAACTTCTTGATGTACTAGTGATAGGTAATGAGTTTATGGTTTTGCATTTCCCACTTACCCAACAATTAGTCATCGTATGCCTAGAGATACTTAGCTTTCATTTCTAAAGCATATAACAAACTCATCATGCATGTTACGTATCCTACCATTTTATTAGTGCATTTAAATTATAGTTTTGTTGGGATTAGACATTGTTTATCTCTAAGAGAAATGAGGATTGATCTTATTCCATGTCCCAATGCATTAGATGCTTTGTTAAACCATTTTTTCCATTCATCTATTGCCCTTTTGTCTAAATTTTTAGTTTGATTTACAATTAGGATGTTTTCATCTACATTAGCTAATACTTAGCACTAACATCATACTACCTTTGATACCTTTATAATTGACATATTAAATGTCATATTTTGACAAGAGAACCTACTAGCGGGTGACTCATCTTGACAATGCTAGCTTTTTAAAGATGAATTTAAGGAGATCATCTTTTACAATAAACTAGGTTGTATGATACAGCATATATTGTTAAAGTTGTTAAGCTACCCATCCCAAATAGCAATATATCATTTCCAAAAGTGAATATTGAGCCTCATGATCAATAAATTTCTTGCTGAGGTAGTAAATGGCCATTTCCTTTCTACTTGTCTCATTGTGTTGTTCCAAGACATAACCCATACATTACTCTCACATGGTGAGACATAATATCTATGATCTATATAGAATTAGTAGCAATAAAACTTGAGGGTTAGAAAGATAATTATTGATATTGTCAAAGACTTATTAGCATTGATCATCCCATCATCTCAAATTACATTTTTAAACCATTCTAAATAATGGTTCACATGTTATAGTTAGTTGGGATATAAACGAGGCAATAAAATTAATTCTTCCCAAAGATCCTCATAACTCTTTTAGCATAATAGGTGTAAGTATTTCTTATATGGTTTTAATTTTGTCAAAATTAATTTTAATGACCCTTTAACTTACAAGGAAACCTAACAACTTGCCTAAGTTACTCCAAAAGTGCATTTGGTTAGATTAAGCTTAAGTTGAATCTTCCTTAGCTATCAAACAATATTTTTGAGGATTACTAAGTGAATTTCATTTGCTTGGGATTTGTTGATTATGCACCATCATAGACCTTAATCTCTTTATGTATCATATCATGAAATAAAGTAACACTTCTTTGGTTGCCTTAACATAAGGCACTCTTGGAAGTCTAGAGACAAGCAAAATCATATTCTACTCAAAAATCGATCAACTAATCACTTGTGATGAATTTCACCTTTTGGTGTAAGGTAAAGGAAATGGCTCTTAAGGCATGGATCCATGGGCCACCTAATAAGCAACTATAAGTGGTCTTAATGTCCATGATCTAGCACATTGAAAGTGTAAGGCCCCATCTATATTGGAAGCTCTACAATCCTTATAACTTTGTGCTTTGTACCATTAAATACTCAAACAATTATATGGCTCAATGTTATAATGGTAATGTTAGTTGGAAACTACTCTAAAAGATCTTTAAGTATGACATTCAAGGATGATCCATTATCAATGAGGACATAAGACATGATGCAATGATGATAAGTGAACAAAATGTGTAATACCTTGGCATGATCTTACCCCTTTATTGGGATCTTTTGTCTAAAAATGAAATGTAGTTGCTTGTCATAATGTTATTGATGATGTATTTAAAGTTGGCTAAGGAAATGTTAGGCAAAACATATGTTTGGTTGGAAATGTGTAGCAATAAGGACTTTTAATGAGACTCAGAGTTCATTCACAAAGAAAGAAGTGAGATTTTGGCTACAATTTAACTAAGCAACTTAAGTACACTTTACTCACTCTACTTGATGTATTTAAGAGACATTTTATCATCCTTATTAAGAGTGGTTTACTTGTGCTTAAGGTTTTAATTATTAGATGATTTTACTCTTTTGGTATTTTGAGGAGGGACTTCCTTAACCTCATCTAAGAACAAAACAACTTTCCCTTTCCTTTACTTGAACTTTCCTAAATATTTTAAGGTATACCATCTTCCATTTTGGGTTATACCCCTAAATCATGTAATGATAAATGTTATTGTAAGTCCTAACTTTAGTGTTGATATTTGATTATGAGAGTCCACCTAATCACTATAATCCCACTAGATTGCGTTATCAATTTGATGAGGATAATAAAGCATTGAAGGCAATGGGGCTTAAGCAATTGAGTTAAATATTTTTGGTGATGTTGGTTTTTTTTTTTCTGGTGAGTATGTGAGCTTCTACAAGCTAGTGCTTCAATTATGCCAATCTCAAAGGAATTGGGATCTGGTCCTAAAAAATCAATGTTTGGACACTCCTTAACCTAATCTACTACCTTGCAACTAAGAAATGGGTTAATGCTAATGCCAAGCTTTTTCTTAGCTTTTGAAAAGTTAATCCATTCTCCATCCTTAACTCTTAAACTTTACATTTAAGAGTCCAACAATTGTCTCCATGGTACTCATACTTGATTATAGCATCATACTAGTAAGGATAGGGTTGTTTCAATTGTTCCTTAGATATGATGGTAACCAATCCATTTTGAATAAGCTAGGGCAGCCTTTTTGAATAAGGCACCGATATAGAATTAATCTTCCTTCTTACTTGCCTTCTTATTTTAGCTTGATTACTTGGTGGTCTTGGCATGTGAACATTTAGCTAAGGAGAAGTAGTTGAGAGCCTTAAAATGAAAATAAAGTTGTTAGATCATAAGACTAATATGATTGTTGAGGATTAAACTAACCTCATGGATTGCCAAATGCCTAACACATAGGGCATGGTCCAAGTCCATAATCACATTTAGTTGCTTGAACCTTACCTTCCTTCTTTTTAGACACTATATTTTTTTAAAGGTTATAGTGTCAAAAGTAGCATCAACAATTTTACCCTTTTATATATCCTCATTAAACCTTTCACTAGTGATCACCAAATCGGTGAAGCTTCCTAATGCATTTCTTATTATCCTGTCATATTATAAGGCTTTCAATGTACTAAGAAAAGTGGAGACCAACTCTTTTTTCAAGTAGCAACAACTAGGCCTGAACTACCAAGTTGTGTCATTGTTGCGTGTACTACCTGAATGTCTCTTTTGGCTTTTTCTCCATAGACTAAAGACCAATTCAAGTTGGCTTTAACTTAAAGATAAGCTTGAATCTAGCTTTAAAAGTAACTACCAATTTTATCCATGTTCTGATGTTATTTTGGTCTTACTAGATATACCAATGAAAGGCCACACCTATCAAATTGTCTTGAAAGTAATACATCAAGAGCTTTTCATTACATGCATATGTTGCCATCTTTTAAATGTGTATGGCCAAGTGGTCTTTAAGTGGCCTTGTGCTATCATATTTTTCAAAATTTGGAACCTTGAATTTTAAGGTAAGGACTACATCATGAACTAGACAAAAGTTTGATGCACTTAAGAGAGTATGAATGCCATTATCTTTAATGGCTCTAACTTCTTCTTGTCAAAGATTAATTTTTTATTTCATGGAATGCTTTACGCTCCTAGTGACTTTATCTTTTAAATCAAGAGTAACTTTAAATTTGTTAGGGATTATCTTAGTAGGGTGATATGCTTAAGTGATGTCTAGTGCATGTACTTTAGTGCTTGATGATTATGCAATTGCTTAGTCCTAAAGAAGGATACCTAGCTATTTAAGAGAAGATAAAGAATGCTGGAAAAGTTCCTAATATTAGGGTTGTTTGAAATAACCCATTAGTTAAGGTATGATAGCTTTCTTGAGGAACACTTAAGCTATTTGTTTGATTTGATCCTTTAGTTCCTTAACTTTTTCCTTCATTCTTCTTGTACAAATCAAGTTAGAATTATATTTCTTGTCAGTTGTTGGCTCCTTTTGATTCATCAAATTGTACCTTTATTATTATATCATGTCAAAAAAAGTGATTGTGTTTATAATATTTATGAATGATATGTTGGATACATGAAATGCTTAAACACACACATAAAAGGATTTATAAATAATGATTTTAATTGATAATAGTACTACAAAGGAAAAAATGGTAGATGCCCTTGTTCTTTCTAAACATTGTTACAAACATGATTCATTTTTCCATTCCTAGATAAAATGCTCCTCATCACTACTCAAATTATAGTCATGATTAATGGCTTCCAAGCCTTTAGAGTTTGAATCAATCTATGTACGGTAATAGAGTTGTTAATGATGCAAGTACTAAGCATAGTGGAAGGGGAGTGTCTTAGCATTTAACTCAATATGCTCATCATAATGATGAGCATTGACTAGGAAAAGGGGTTGAGGAGAAGAATCTAGATTCACCCCATTACACTTACAAAGAATGGTTTTGACATCTTGTAAAGAGGTTGGATTATGTAAGTATCAACCTAAACATTGAGAGGATAATTGATGCTTTTCTTACTAAACAAGCTGACACACATTTTTCTTGTCTTAGATCCATTTATATAGTAAAGATCAAGCCTACACATTATGCTCCTAATATCTCATAAGAGCACTAACCCACTATCAATGTATCAACATGTTAATAATGTACTTCTTGGAAAGTTACATAAGTAGACAAAGAGCCTCCTTCAGGAAGTTGTTGAAGTGTTTAGGGGGAATGAAAAAGGAGTTCATAAAAGGGTATTATGAATGCCAGTTAATGAACTTCAAAGGAACATTAGTAATTTCATAATGCCTAAGAAGGAGTCTTTACAACTTTTTTATCATAAAGGTCTCATGTCTTTAGAATGTGTCCTTAGCAATTACTTTTACCAACGTCATCAGTAGGATGTCAATAAGATTAAGCAAAAAGGGACTATGTTCATTACTGGCAATGTTGGTCCCTAGTGATTTGGGAGGGTTGTCTTCTTTCTCTTCTAAATCAAACTTTAGATCCTCAAGTGTGAGAACATGAAAGATTATGGGTAGATGGGAAGGGCTTGTTATAGCTTCATAATATAAGAGTCGAAGTCCACCCACTTCATGTATTAGATGTCAAGATGCATCACTTGGAGTTGATTTAATGTCAAGATAACTTCTCTTGTCATTATTTTTCCTTTCAAAAACTCTTAAAACCTTATACACCTATAAGTTGTATATGACTCAGTCCCATGCCATTTATAATGATCATCAAGTCCCTTTGTCAAGAAAAATAACATGTTTTCAACTATCTAAGCAAAGTACATCTCATTATAAATGTGATTAAGAATGACCCTTTAAGGAAACATTTAGCAAGCATTTGACCCATTATTATGCAGGCTATGTAAGAGTTACAACCTTCCATTTGAAGCAAACATGCATAATTATAAAACCCTAAATTTACATGTTTAAGTAGAATGTCATAATATGCATATGGACACCATTCATCCCATATAGTGTTAGCTATTGCAACAAACCATATATCAAGTCAAGCTAAAGGATAAGAAAGCATGCTCTTCTTATATATTACAAGATCAAAAGTAAAGAGACATTTCAATTAAGTTAATTATAAGCTAAGGGACACCCCCCTTCATTTATATTTACAATTAAAAAGGTCATGAAAATTTTGATATTGGTCACAACTTAGGTTTTTACATAAATCTAGTGATGAACATATAATGTTTAAAGGATTCTTTAAGGAAGAAATTGAGGCCTTTGTTAAATGGATGTAGTGGCAAGATTTTAGCTCGTAGCTCTTTAATCTCATTTGCTATGCCCTTGGCTATACTTATTGCTCCTTTGATCAACGGTGACATCAAAAATTCTTGTGCATAATGGCAACTTACTTTTTGCTAAAGCAAGGTAGTTAATTACTAAATCCAAGTGTCATAAGCAACTAATTGTTATGTCAAGCTTTGACTTCTTAAAGTAAGCATTTCCACCTACTGTGTCAAGCTTTAGTTCTACTGAGGGAGTAGATCCTGTTAATGTGCCAAGCTTTGGATTTCTTGTATAAGCAAACTTGTTTGTGTAGTATGAGTTTCTTATTTGGAAAAGAGTGGCATTTATATTATCCAATTGCTCTTAAAGGTGAATGTGTTTTTTATGGAGGGCTTCATTCTAATTTAAAGTGAACTGGAGGTCAACTTACCATTGACACTAACTTAGTCCCATTACCCTTATGTCCTAGAGTGCTTAATTTGCTTTTGACAATTGAGAGGTCAATTCCTCTTTTTTTTTTATTCTTTGGATGTCTCTAGCTTTTGAAAAAGTTGGTTAATAAGGAAATTTTGGTTTAAATCAGAATAAATAATATCTTTTTGTATTATGAAATCTGATTTGTCTAGATCTAACAAAAGAGGTGCTTGATCATCTTCATTCTACACTTTTCTATTAAAGATAGCATGACTTACTAACTCATCAAGAATGTAGATTCCATGGCCTCAAGTTACATGCCACAATTCATATCATTTTGAGGGAGGATGATTGGTATATCTATAGGCAACTTTCATGGCGTGATTTCATGCTTGAATAATAGGTTAAAGACATTCATGATTGTTAGGACTACTATAGTTGAATGAACATCTTCCATTCCTTTAGTGATTTGAATAAACCTTTTTATACCTATTTCTCTAATGGCTATTATAAAGGCATAAGCAATCACTCTAATTATCCCAAAAGGGGGACCCATAGATATACCTCATATTTGTATAGAATAGGAACTCTTACTAGCCATTTGGCATGTAAACAAAAGTCTCAATTTCAAAAATAAGTCATCCATTCTGAAATTTCTGACATGTGAGGCCATTTAATCTAGCATAATTCTTCTAGTATGGGTTTATCCTTTTGACACATAAGGTGAGTGAATTAATGAAGAGGTGTGTCTAGATGGCTAATAAGTCACACAATAATAGAGCTAAGTTGCCCTTGAATTACTCTCTTCCTTGAACTTAATAGTAATTTAAGGATAAGATCATTTCAACAATTATGGCTAAGGTTGGATTAAACCTCCCTTTTCTTACTTTATGGAAGAGTTCTATGACCCATTCAAGAAAATGCCTAATAACCTTAGGGAGTAATATCAACCTGTAGATAAGTAATGCCTTATGAGTGAACTCTACCTTAAGATGCTTCATCATATGCTTAATAAAGTGATCAAATGGAATGCCCTCCTCTTAGTATTGTCATTTGGTCACAATATGAATTTCATTATACTTTTGATCAATCTACTTTGACAGCTTGTTTACATAGCTAGTGTCGAGGCATGGCAAATACACATCTCAATTTAGGATGCTTGGCAAGTTTAATAAGTTCTTGATTTCTTCCACTAAAGGGACCATCTTAATGTTTGGGAAGATAAAGCATTAATAGGCTAGGTCCAAAAAGTGTATGATCACCTTTAACATTATTAGTTGGATCTTGATGTCCAATAAATAGTCAATGTTGCCATAAATTTCCCAAAAGGTGCATTACCTTTTAAGGCTCTAAGTATCGTAGGTTTATTTAAGGATGGGGAATTTTGATTGCCTCAAGCTGAAATCACTTGAGATCTTCATAAATTTCAAGGAAGAACAATCTATTACTTGCCTCTAAAGGGCTTTAAATTATGTTTTGACATGATTGTAGGCATGTTTGGTGATGTTCATGTTAAATAGACTTATATTTTGATACGATAACCAACATTTTAGGAGGTGAATGTTGTGCAAAATGAATAATATAGAATGAGTAAAATGAATAATATAGAATGACAAATTTTCCTTTCCTCCTCTTTCTTCATTTTTTTTCCTATTTTTTTAAATCTTTTTTCACTTTTTTTTTCCCTTTCTTTCTTTGCTTTCTTTTCTTTTTGAGTCCAAAACACCCCTTATTTTCATTGTCTACTTTTTATGTTTTACAAAACCACACTTTGTCTCTCTACTCCTCACATCTCAATTCGATTTTCATGTTTTGGGGGCTCAAAAACACCTCAATTACAAACTTTAGGGTTACTTTTTGGTGCTAAAAGTCACAATCTAGCTTCAAATTGGTTTTTTTTTTATGTTTTTTCTTTTTTAAAAAAAATTGGGTATGCAAAGAGGGTGGTAACTACCACTAATGGTGTGATGCCACTAGCCTCCAATCGATATGCGGGAGGCATCAGTGTTAAATCATCATTTGCTGAGTTAATTGGAGCTAATCTTAAGTGATGTTGGTGCCTGAAAATGATGTGTGTGGACAATGGAAGCAATGGCAATAGTGGGCTTCAAAGCATTAATCGTTGCCATTTGCACCCCAATCAGCGTGTGAAGGAACCATTTTAAATAGATTGGCACCTGACACATTGACTAGTACCAATTTTGAGGCTATATAGCCATAGACGACAGAGCATTTGGCGGTAATGTGGCATCTAGTGTCAAACTTTGATGTGACTATCATGATTTTATGGTGCCTCATCTAATGTGTGGATAAAGTCATGGGTAGATTGGCACTTGACGAGTTGATTGGTGTCAAATTCAAGACAAACAATGCCAAAAGGATGCATGTGAGGTGGCATTATGGTGATCGACCATGGATTATTCACCAATTCACACGTTTCTTGACCTCCGTTCAACATTCTACCTCTAATGATGTACAAATTGGCACAAGGTTAGTTCATGGGTGGTGCGTATGATGTTCTCTAACAACTTTTCTGATGGCTAGTAGCAGCGCTGTAAGCCTTCGACAAGCTCCCCAGGGGTAAGTGTCATCTCAGTGAATTTTCTTACCTCCTTTTTGGTACTTTTGTGTTTTTTTGTTGATATTTCTTATTTTTTCTAACATATCAATGTGTTTTAAAAAGAAAACAAAAGATTCAATGAGCTAATTTTGATACCTTTTATGGAAAGGGCTTTGATTAGGATCCTTTTCGATGGATCAGGATCCCCACCACTCAAGATAAGTGCCTTTTTGGCCAATGTTTAGTAGTTGAATATGTATGTGATTGCCTTTGATATGTTGGGTTCCCCTTTGTTTTAGTAAGTTTCCCTCTACTTGGCATTTTAGTGTGCCAAATTAATTATGGCCAATTGTTTAGTGATCATGCGTAAAATATGATTAGATGTTTAGTCATTAATACTTACTTTGATCATGATTTTAAACTTATTTTGGATCATTCTATGTGTGATTATATTCTTAAAAAATTCAATATAATGGAAGAAAAAGAATTTGGAAGTCTGATAGTCCTTCTATTGGTACCTCTGTAAGCTAATTTGGATTGTGTAAACTAATTTGTAATAATTTAATTATTATTTTTCTTTTATTTTATTTTCATTTTTTGTTACCTTTTGATTTTTCTTTTTCATATGCACAATCCATGATCCAAATGCAATCCATAAATATGCCCTACATGCATCCAATGAGAATGAGTGTAAGGTTTTCCTTAACTAGAGCAAAACAAATAAGGAGCACAACACACAAGATTGAGGTCTCACCCTTTTGAATTAGGGTCTCACTTTTTCCTACTTAGGTTTTACTTTTTCAAATCTCACTATTCTAAGCACCAACACCATTTCTTTCATGGTCGCATGTCAAGAATCATTATTTTAAGCTTGATTCTAAGTTCTCTTAGTCTCAATTCTTAATTTGTATGCATAGGATCTGAGTCTCACTTTTTAAAATTGGGGTCACACTTTTTCTAACTAGGGTCTCACATTTTTCAAATCTTACTTCTCCTTGCAACATTACCATTTTTTCTTAAGCTCATGCATCAAGAACTACTATTTTAAATATGATTCTACGTTTACTCAATCTCAACACTTAATTTTCATACATGAGATCAAAGCCTCATTTTTTTGAATTAGGGTCTTGATTTTTCCAATTAGTATCTCGCTTTTTAATATCTCATTATTTTTAGCATCACTGCCATTTTTCTTTTTGAACTCATGTATCAAGAATCATTATTTTAAACTTAATTTTAAGTTATCTTAGTCTTAATTCTCAACTTTTATGTATAGGATCAGAGTCCTACTTTTCTGAATTAGCCATTTTTTTGAACTTGCATGTTGGGAATCAATATTTCAAGCTTGATTCTAAGGTCTCCTAGTCTCAATTTTCAATTTTTATGCATGGGATCGAGGTCTCACTTTTTTGAACTAGGTATCATTATTTTCAAATGTCACTTCTTTTGATAATGATGCCAATTCATTTTTTAGCTTGCTAGTCAAAAATTATTATTTTAAACTTGATTAAAGGTTTTTAACCTTAACTCTCAATTTTGATCCAAGAGCTGGGGTCTCACTTTTTCAAATCTCATTATTTTTAGCACTGGTGCCATTTTTTTTGAGCTTACATGTTTAAAGTTGCTATTTTAACCTTGATCTAAGTTGTCTTAGTCTCAGTTCTCAATTTTTATGCATAGGATCTGAATCTTATCGCTTTTTTGAATTAAGGTCTCACTTTTCCTAGCTAAAGTCTTTCTTTTTCAAATCTCATTATTCTTAGCACCAATTTTTTTTTTTAAAGCCTATATGTAAGGAATTGCTATTTTAAGCTCAATTCTGAGTTCTCTTAATCTTAGTTCTCAATTTTTATACATTGAATCAAGGTCTCACTTTTTCCATTTAGGGACTCTCTTTTTTTTTTTTAACCGAGATCTTACTTTTTAAAATTTTCAATTTTTTAAGCACTAGTCACATTATTTGAAATGTATATATATGGAATTGCCTTTTTAAGCATGGATCTCTCTTGTTTTAAGCATGGACTTTAATTTTAAACAATGAAATAAAAGTCTCACTTTTTTGAACTAGGACTTAATTTTTCTCAATTGGTGTCTCACTTTTTAAACTTCTAATTTCTTAATTATTAATCACATTGTTCAAAGCTTGCTTCTCATAAATCGAGTTTTCAAACATAAATTTCATTCTTTCAAAGCTATCACCTCACTTTATAAGCATGGAATTAAGGTATAACTTTTTTAAACTAAGGTCACTTTTTTACTTTTTTTGTTTTAACAAGGGTCTCACTTTTCTAAAATCTTAACTTTTCAAGCATTGATCGCATTATTTTAAACTTGAATATATGAAATCACTTTTTTAAGTATAGATCTTACTTTTTCTAAGTCTAAACTCCATATTAGAACAATGCCATTAAGGTCTTCCTTTTTTGAATGGGGTTTATTTTTTTCCCATTGTGGTCTCTTGTTTTTAAAATCACAATTTCTTAAGTACTAGTCTCATTTTTCAAAGTTTTTGCACAATGAATTGACTTTTCAAACATAAGTTTCACTCTTCACAAGCTTTCACCTTACTTTATAAGCATGGAATCGATGTCTCACTTTTTTGAATTAAGGCCTCATTTTCCTTCTAACTAGGGTCTCATTTTTCTGAAGTTTTAAAATTTTCAACATTGGATACATTATTTGAATTTTGCTTATATGAAATCACTTTTTTAAGCATTGATCTCACTTTTTCCAAATCTAGACATTAATTTAAAACAATACAATTGAGGTCTCACTCTTTTGAACTAGGGTGTAATTTCTTTCAATTGAGATCTTACTTTTTTAAAGTTCTAATTTCTTAAGTATCAATCACATTTTTCAAAGTTTGCATATCGCAAATCTACTTTTCATGAGTTTCACTCTTCACAAGCTTTCACCTCACTTTAAAAGCATGGAATTAGGGTATCACTTTTTTGATTGGGATCTCCTTTTTTTTTTTAACTAGGGTCTCACTTTTCTAAAGTCTCAATTTTCTAATCATCAATCAAATTATTTTAAACTTACATGTATAGAATTCCATTTTTTAAGCATTGATCTCACTTATTTCATGCATGGACGTCAATTTAGAATGATGAAATTGATGTCTCACTTGTTTGAACTAGGTCCAATTTGTTTGAACTACATCTCACTTTTTTAAAGTCTCAATTTCTTAAATACTAGTCACAATTTTTAAAGATTACATGTTGGGAATAACCATTTCAAATAAGATTTTCACTCTTGACAAGCTTTCACCTCACTTTATAAGCATGCAATTAGGGTCTCATTTTTTTTTAACTAGTGTCTCACTTTTTTAAATTGGGGTCTTACCTTTTTTAAGTCCCAATTTTTAAACTTACTTATATGGAATCACTTTTTAAGCATGTATCTTACTTGTTTAAAGCATGGACTTCAATTTAGAAAAATAAAATTGGGGCCTCATTTTTTCAAATTGGGGTATAAGTCCCAATTTCTTAAATATTGATCATAATTTTCAAAGATTGCAACCGTAAATTGCCATTTCAAAGAAAATTTTCACACTTCCCAAGCTTTACAAGCATGGAATCAAGGTCTCACTTTTCTAAAGTTTCAATTTTTTAGGTACTGGTTACATTATTTTAAATTTGCATACATAGAATTGCTTTTTAAAGCATGTTTATCACTTTTTCTAAGTCTAGAATTTGGAATAATGAAAGTGTCATCTCAATTTTTTAAAACTAGCATCTCATTTTGTTTTCAAATTAATGTCTAACCTTTTAAGTTTTATGATTTTAGCATGTTTTAAGCTTACTTATCTTAGATTGCTTCTTTTTAGGCACCAACCTTTATTTTTACTTTCTTATTTTGCTTGCTTGTTACTTGTAATAGGAACATTTGCCTTGTCATATATCTATCTATGTTACACATTCCCAAAAACAAAGAAAACTTCATCCATATGTAAACTTATAATTACATGGCTTCCTTCGTTTTTTATTTTTTGTTCCAATTCTTATCAATCCTTGGTACTCCATTGATTTAGAAGTTAAACATATATTTCACATTTTCATAAGCCATTATTAAATTTTATTGTTGTTTACTAAAGATCCAATGACAACCTTCCATGTTCATATGGGTTAAGAGGTTAATGGAATAGTCAATGGCATTATTGCTTATTCTTTTGAAGGCTATCTTTTACAAAGGGCAATTTTCATTAAAGATTGTTGAATACATGTTGGCATGTACAATTTCAAAGGTTAATGATTTCTACAAAAGATGTTTCCCTTTTCTTTCTAGATTTAACCTTAGTATTTGCACTAAATACACCAAAATTACTCTAAATTATTCAATTAACTAGTTTATAATTAAGGTGAGTAAAGGTGAAATCCATAGAGATTAAGTTTTGATTAATCAGTTAACTAATGATTTTGGTCCTATTGAGTTCAAACAAATAAAAGAGTAATGGGGGAGGAATTTGGTTTTAATTAAAGTAACAAAATTCCAAACAAAAAACTAATTACAAATAAAATCAATAGATGAGCACATCTTTAACAATAAATATATTTACATCATTGAATTTATACATTAATCATTGACATTGAAGATCATCAATTCTTTAAATGAATATTCAACTTAGAATAATGTCAAGTTTTATTATTCTAAATTTGTCCTTTATTAATTGTTAATTAATATGAGCTTTTCAATTAACCTTTTATCACTTGAACTATTTAAGACAAGCTCTCTAGATGTAATTTATTAATAACATTTAAATAAGAAAAATAATTGAATCTAAATAATAAATTCACAAGTTATTTTGTTTAATTTTAAACTATGTTTTTTATAGAAATTAGAAGACGATTTGACCATAATTATCTATTTCTATTTGTTACTTATCATTAGAATTATTAAGCAATTATGAACTTGAATTTTAAATTAGTATTAAATCATGAAGTATAATTTTCTAATATGCATCTTAGCAATCAAACAATATAATCATAAACAATAATTATAATAGAAGTGCATGATAATTCAAAGTAAATAATCATATTAGAAATAAAATTCAATAAGTCTCATAATACTTCCCTCAATGACTTTAATCCGTATAACCAAAAATAAGACCCTAGCCTTGTATATTGTAGGTTTACACATAAGAAAGAAAGAGAAGATAAGTCTACAAATGTCTTTGTTTTTGCTAGCCTATCATATTTATGTATAGCTTTAAGGGAAAAAAAATAACCTAAAGAAAGATGGACACTTTCTCTTTAAAATTAACTTAGCTTATTTGAAAACAACTCCTAATTAAAATAATTTTGACGAACTTATTAGTTCAATTAAAGATACTAATCTTATTTGAATACAACTCCTAATTAAAATAATTTTGACCAACCTATTAATTCAATTAAAGACACTAATTCATAACCCAATTCTTTCTAGATCTTTACAACTAAGCCCATTCTAGAAAGTTTAAGATACCTATTTTATTTCTCATAAGGACTTAAAATCTATGCAGCAATGTTTTGAATATGAAATTCCCAAAATAACTTCTCATAAGGGCCTAAAATCTATCCAATAATGTTTAACAATTTTAATTCTCAAAACCAAATATTTAAGTTTTCTCTAATCCATTTGGCCTTTTCCTAAAACATAAAATTAACTCCAATAAGTACATTTAGGAAGAATATACACTAAAAAAATTAAATATAAGATAATAAATATAATGAATATAACATACTTCTCCCACACTTAACTTTTACTAGTCCTTGTGCAAAAAAAAAAAAAAAATGTAAAACAAATCCTAATTCACTTTTGTATGAATCATGATTATGTTTAATGTATGTAATAAGTCTCTAAACACTTAGGTTACCCTTAGTGAATGAGTTTTGTCTCATGAGAGATTTTAGAGGATATACTTATAAAATCCTTCATGAATGTAATGCATGCAACACATAAAATAAATGAAAATACTAAATAGCAATCAAGCTCATGACATTCCTCAAATATGAATCTTAACTTGGACCCAAACAAAACCAAATAAGCAAGCTAATCATTCTCAAACTTTCACTTGTATGTTTAAGCATACTTCTAAATAAGCTCATGCAAATTCACAATAAACATGATAACAACAAGAAACTTCTAACAAACTATTGTCCCTAATTATAATAAAAACAAGAAATTGAAATTTTTCTCCTTTTATTTTTCTTTTATTTAAAGTCTATAGTATTGTCATCTTTTCTTTTATTTAAAGTTTATAATATGGTTAAACACTCACTTACTTTTTGACATGAAAACTAACACTTGTAATAAGAGTACTTGGTTACTTCATAAGTTAAAGACTTAAAGTGCTTTGCATACTCATATTTTAAGCCACCTTTTGACATGAAGATCAATATTTGTGATGAAGAGCCCTAGTTATTAAGTATATTAAAACATTGTAGTAAATTACTTTAAGAAACTTTTAGCCTCCTTCTTATTCCTTCTTCCTTTTCTCTTTTTCTTTATTTTTTTTCTTATTCTTTTATCTACTTAAACTTTCAAACATTAAGGAGTAATCAAAAGTTAAACATTATGTAAGCAAACATGTCAAATCATAAACTTGCACAAACCTCTTTAGAGAGCATACTCTTTAACATTTATAATAGGTTCATATATATATATATATATATATATATATATATATACAAAACTAAATAATAAATTCAAAATAGTCTAATAAAGCATAATTTTTTTGGTTTTAAAAAACTCAAATTAAAAGACTAAACAAAATTAAACAAAACAAACTAATCCTCCCTCATATTTAAACCTTACATTTTCCTAATGTAAGAATCAAATGTAAATAAAAACACAAAATTGCACATGAAAATAAAAATAAAGATGAAAGGAAAGAGAAAAGCAAATCAAATTATTGGATTGCCTCCCAAGTAGCACATTCGTTTAAAGTTGTTAGCTCAACTCCAAAGCATGACATAAGGCATAAGTAAGGTCTTCCAACTCCATCTCATCCACAACATACACTTGGAACCATTCATAATAAGGTTTTAACCTTTGGCTATTCACTTTGAATACCTTATTCATTCTTACACTTTGAATCTCGACTACACTATAAGGAAAGACATTAGTAACAACAAAAGGACCAATCCAACATGACCAATAACAAAATTATTCCTAGAAATCATCTTGTCAAGAAAGATTTTCATTCTTTCCTTGTAAATTCTAATGCTCTCATAAGCATCATTATGAATTTCCTTGAGTTCTTTCAACTGTAATTTCCTAAGTTCATCCAGTTCATCCATCTTCATATTGCATTGCTTAATGGCCCAACATGCTTTGTGTTCTAGTTTAATAAGAAGATAGCATGACTTGCTAAACACCAACCGATAGGGTGACATGCCAATAAATGTCTTGTAAGTTGTACAATAGGCCTATAATGCATCATTAAGCTACATGCTCCAATCCTTTATATTCAATGTGTTGTCTTCTCTTGGCTACTCTTAATTTCTTGACTGGATGCCTTAACTTATCCACTTGATTATGGATGATATGTAGTTGATACCTTATGAGTGACATGATATTTCCTCAACAAAGCCTCCATCATTCAATTATAAAAATGTGTGCCTCTATCAATGATCAAAGTTTTTGGTGTTCCATACCTAACAAAAATGTAAGACTTGACAAAATCTACAACAACTTTAGAATCATCAATCCTAATGGCTTTAGCTTCCACCCATTTGGAAACTTAATCAATAATAAGAAGAATATAAACATTACCAAAAGAAGAAGGAAAAGGTCTCATAAAATCAATGTTTTTTGAAATAAGTTACATGTTCTTTGACAATGTTCATAAGTCTTGCAAAACATCTAAGAATCATGAAATAGTGATGACCAAAAGAAACCACACTTAAGTACCTTTCTTGTTGTTCTTTTTTATCCAAAGTATCTTCTACAATCATAAGAATAATTGGAGGAAATAAAGGTTAAGGGTCTACCTTAAGTGGCAACGTTTAGGCTATGATGGATTTATCTTTTATGGGCATGGCTTCTTCTTTCATGGCCTCTTCCTTTATCCTTAAAGGTATCTTTATTAGTGCTTTCACTTCTCTTCCACTCATCAAGACTATGACACTTGCATTCTATTGGTGGGTAGTTTGCTCAATCCTTGTGCCTATAATCTACTTTTGTTCATGATAAATTGACTCATTTAATTCTCTAAGTTTTGAATGCTTTCCTTTATTTCCTATTGAAAATGTTTAGTATAAATAGCAAGAGTCTCAACAATTTCATCAAGAGATATACTTAAGTTTTGGGATGCATTTTGCCTAGCTTAAAAGGGTGGTGACACTTGTTAAAATTGGTGATTAGGGCATTACAAACTACTTGTTAATTACCATAATTGAAGTTAGGATGATATCACTATCTAGGATTATAAATGTTAAAGAAAGGATCATACTTGTGTTATGGTTACCCTTGGAATTCCTATGGAATTGGCTTGCTCCATTGGATCATCTTGAAGTGTTGGACATATATTAGTTAAATGTCCTTGTTTTAGGCAAATTTCACATGCCCAAATTTTTTTGCATGTTTCCTACAACCATCCAACACACAAGAGAAGTAAAATTAGCAATTTATTATTCAAGGGAATATGTACTTGCCTCATCAATATTCTTACACGGTGAATCATGTCAAGTGCTACATTGTTAGGAATTCACAGCCATGTTTGCCATCAAATTCCTTATGCGGCATTTTGACCTCCAATGCTCCTTCACTAGTTGCATCGATCATACTTCTATATATGAAAAGAAGTCCTTTATAAAAGTATTGAATTAGGAATTGATTATTGATTTAGTGATAGGGGTAACTCACACAAAGCTTCTTAAAACATTTCCAATATTCATATAGGGACTCTTTATTGTATTACCAAATGCCACAAATCTCCTTTCAAATGGTAGTTGCTCTAAAAGTTGAAAAGTATCCAAGAATAGCCTCTTCATCTCTTTCCATATGGTGGTGGATCCTAAAGGTAAGTAATAAAGCTAATCCTTTGGTAAGTTTGCCAAAAAAAATGAGAAAGTCCTTAACTTGATTTGTGCTTCAAATATGGCGGTAAGTTTCATGTTTAAACAAGCTACATGAAATTCCTTTATATGCTTTTATGGATCTTCACCTACAAGACCATGAAAAGTTGACAAGAGATGAATTAAACCACATTTTAACTCAAAAGCAACATCAACATTAAGATACTTTATGTAAACAGGTTGTTGGTTTAGATTAAGAGCCACTAACT
Source organism: Rhizophora mangle (assembly GCA_037832345.1). Lineage (NCBI taxonomy): Eukaryota > Viridiplantae > Streptophyta > Magnoliopsida > Malpighiales > Rhizophoraceae > Rhizophora > Rhizophora mangle. The sequence goes on from JBAPLJ010000186.1 coordinate 918,649, forward strand.
CCTTAAGTACCCAACTATTATAGTTGGCATGTGCAACAATGATTTCCATCTTAGTGTCACTTAATAAGCTTGATGATGATGCAAGGTCCAATGTAAGTGTTAGTCCTAGTAAAGGTGGAAAAACCATATGCTTGTTGACTTAAATGTAATCTCTTATTTGATAGAGCTTTTGGTCAAACTCTTCATCAAGCATATAAGCTTGCAACATAAGTTATTTAGGACTATAATCACAAGAAATGACGCCAAAATTTGATGTGTGCCAAAGACATTAAAATTATTCAATTAATAAATTTATAATTAAGGTGAGTGGAGGTTAAATCAACAAAAATTGAGTTTTGATTAATCAATTAACTGATAATTTTGATCCTATTGAGTTCACAAAAATAAAAGAGTAAAGAAGGAGGAATTTGGTTAAGTTAAACTAATAAAATTAAAACAAAAAACTAATTATAAATAAAATCAATAGATGAACACAATTTCAGTAGTAAGGATATTTATACCATTAGATTATCACATTGATTATTAATATTGAAGATTATCAAGTTTTTAATTAATATGCAATTTAAAATAATGATAAACTTTATTATTCTAAATTTTTCCTAAGTTTTTGTTAATTAAGACAAGTTTTTCAATTAATCTCTTATCAATTAAATTAACTACAAAAAGCTTTCTATATATAATTTATTGTAGCAATAAGACAAGAAAGATAGTTGAATCTAAACAACAAATTCACAAGTCAATCTACTTAATTTTTAACCATGTACTTTATAGAAATTAAATAAAAACTTGACCATGATTATCAATTTTTATTTTCTACTTAGCATTAGAACTATCAAGCAATTATGGACTTAAATTCCAAATTAACACTAAATCATACAATATAATTATTTATTATGTATCTTAACAATTTAACAATATAATTATAAATAATAATTATACTAGAAAATCATCAGAATTCAAAGTAAAGAATCATATTAGAAATAAAAACTAACAAGTTTTGTAACATTGCCTCTCATGACTTCAATCTTTATAATCAAAAATAAAACTCTGACTTTACATATCGTTAGTGTGCACATAAGAAAGAAAGAAAAGAGAGGTTCGTATATGTCTCTATTCTTAGTACCCTAATATGTTTATTTATAGTTCTAAGGGAAAAAAAAAAAATGCAAAGAAAGATGGACAATGCCTCTTTTTAAAAACAATATAACTTATTTAGAGAACAACTCCTAATTAAGATAACTTTGATAACTTATAAGCCAGATTAAGGACACCAATTCATCTTGAATTGCAAAATATTATTATATTCTAAAAAAGTTTAAGATGTCTATTTTAATTCTTATAAAGATCCCAATTCCATCTAGTAATGTTTAAAAAGTGAAATTTTCAAAATATTCAATTGGTCAAATTTTCTCAAAATAATATCTTTAAGCTTCCAAATTGCTTAAATCCATTTGGCCTTTTTCCTAAAATGTAAAATCAACTCTAATAAGTACATTTAAGAAGAAAATACACTAAAAAATGTTTAAATATGAGAAAATAAATATAATACATATAACATACTTATCAATTTTAAGATTAAATTGGTCATAGATTAGCTACTAATTAAGCAACTTCATGAATATTATTCATTAGTTTTTCAAAATTTGTTATTACTCTAACATTCTTGGCATAATTTATATTTTCAGTTATTAAATTTATCACTTATTTTTATTTTTATCACTTAACTTTAATTTGTAATAATAAAATTACTAAATTTTAATTTTATTTTAATTTAATCATTATATCACTCTATTGAGTAAAAATTTATAAAATTTACCTCTAAAAAATATTATTTTTATATAATTAAGTTCATAAATCAATATATTAATAGAAATCATGTGAAAATTCTTGAATTGAGACACAATAACTAGTAGCAAGGTTAAAGATTTTAGGGATGTCAATAGAAATAAATTTTTTAAATCATTATGAAAGATGTAATGCAATAATAATAAAAACAAATAAAAAATACAAAATTTACACAAATATTAATATAAAATTTGCTATTTTAAAAAAAAAAAAAAAAAAAAAGCAAAGCTTTTTATTTTTTTTTGCGAGAGGCACATCAGACACTTTGTGATATGCAGTGCCCTTCCAATTGTTGGACTCTATCTGGGATGGAGTAGGCTAAATAGAAAAGATAACTCTTTTTTAAGTCATCGTCAGCATCTCTAGTCTTCATATATCAATAACCGTCGTGTTCTCTAATTCGGGATTTTTTAACCCAATACCTATTAATATATTAATCGGACTTAATTACATGAAAATATATTTTTTAAATGGTAAATTTTATAAATTTTTATCTAATGAAGTAATATAGTAATTAAATTAAAATAAAATTAAAATTGAGTGATTTAATTATAATAAATTAAATTAAAGAATAAAAAAATAAATGATAAATTCAACGAACAAATATATAAATCACCTGACATTCTTGTGATATACCAATATCATAGGTCTCTAAAAATCGCAAGCTCTTCTACTCAACTGTATATTAACTGCCTAGTGGATAGAGACAAATGAAGAGAGATAAAAGTATAGAGATGGTGAGAAAGAGAGAAGGTAGGGTGATTGAGGGAGGGAGATAGGGAGGCCGAGAGAGAGAGAGAGCGAGGAATGGAGGGAGAGACAGAGACAGGGGCGAGCAAGGGGGGGAATAGTTTTTTTTTTTTTTTTTGTTAAAATGAATTTATTTAAATGAGTTTATTCTGAATATTTTATTTTATTATACTTAGCATGTAACAAGTATGGTAAAGATTTTTTTGATCCAACGATAAATAAGAAATTGGTCACAATTTAGTAGGGTATTGGTGCATAGTGTTGCCCCACCTTATCACAAAATTCAAGACCTAACCTCGCGCCCTTGGCCATTCAAGTAAATAGATTATTGGATTGTCACTGCCTCTGTTACCAGAGACACGAACACTTCAAATAATACCCATAGTCAAAATGGTACCACGTGCCCTCTGTAGACTGCGGGCAGGTCCTGTGGATGCTTTTAATTTCATATGGACGCCAAATTGCCAAAGAATTGGGGATTCCAGGCCGAGTGAGGATTGTCTCAAAGTAATAAATAGACTGGTGGAATATGATCCCAACTTGTGGATAGCCCTGTCAGGTCCATTTCCAGGTTGGGAGACTGGTTCTGTCCCCATCATATTCATTCTGCCTTTAATAGGTTCATAATACACTTGAACAGAGAATCAACCATAACTCAAAGGGCTATATTGTAAGCAAAGGAAAATGGTTCATTGAAAAGAGATCAAGCATGATTGATAGTACTCAAAATCCTCATATCAGCCTATGCTATACCTAGGCTGAAAAGTGCATACGTTGACAGAGGACGTTAGGAAACAGATTGGAGTTTATGATCGTTACTTCCAACACACTACATAACATTCTAGAAGCCAACCTGACTAAGAATAACTTGAACTATACAACAGTTACCATGCAACTTTTAGCTGAAACGTAGCTTCTCAACTCCTACAGACAATGCTCCAAAGTGCTTGCCTGATTATCTCTCTTCATGTGCAACTGGTGCTCTGCAAAACAGAAACCAAGTTCCTCAGAATTATGCACTTGGGCAAAAACAATAAAAGGCATCTAATGGAATTGGAAATTGTCCATTTCAGTTTGTGATTCCAGTTTTCAATTAATAGTGAAAAGACGTCAATTCATAAAAGAAAAAATAATGAAAAGACATCATGTTGGCGTTCATTAGAGTTCTCATGGTTCGAACCTTAGTTTTTAGGATCAGTATGAGGGTGCCATCAAGCGTAGAAGACTGAACTGAGAGCACGTCCAACTGCAGTTCATTGATTTCATCCATGATATCAAGTAATATATATTCTCTGTATGGACATCTAATCTCAATTAAAAGCTCCTTCTGCTTCATGCTGACTTTCAAGTCGAAGGTCAGCCCATTTGTTGGGGCTACCTCATTGAGCTCTGGGTCAGCTTCCTCAATATCGTAGGCCTTCCTCTCGTTTACCAGAGGTTTCTTGCTAGTGTCAATCTCCTTGTCGCAGTTATCTGATGTCTGTTTGACCATCTCCAGATTATTCCTTCTTGGTCTTGTGTCATAATCAACTGATCCCTCGCAAGATTGCAATTCTTCAACTCTTGCCTTAAGCTCTTTTAGGTGATTAATTGTAACACTCAGAACTGATGATTCATCAATCTGTTACAGCATACAATAACGAACAGAATTGTGAGAAAATGGAAAATTAGAATATGAAACATCCGAAAAATAGCAATATTGCAGAGCCACTCTCAATGAATTTAGCAGCAAGATTTCAATAACTATTAAGTTCCTTCATCCTTGAAAGCAAACTAACATATATCACACTATCCTCAAGTTTATGATTGTTCTGAACACTAAGCAGACTAAAAGATGAATGCAGTTTTAGGTTCTCTGAAAATGTAGACATTTTTTTTTTTTTGTGCAAAAAAGCCTAAAGGAAACATGAAATTCCCCACCACTGCCCATTTTGACAAAGCTTCCAATAGAGACATTCTAATTACCTCGCTGATAGAAGGAACTATTGACTTCAGGATGCAGAACTTCCCATTCTCCTTCCATTCATCCAACAAATGCATCTTGCCTACTTCAACTCTTTTCAATTCCCTAAGAAAATTTTTTCCTCTATTGCCTCTGTCCGACCTAGGAGAGCACCCATCATGCATCAAAGGCACTGCAAATAAAACCTTTTTCACCATATTTTGCTGTCCTTGTGGCCTATAACCACCATTAACTCCTTCCTTCCAGCTAATAAAGCGGGAGCTGTAGTTACTACTGGGTGAAAACAAATTCTTCAAAAACTGATTTGAGCTTCTTAGAACTACAGAAACAGTTCTTATGTAGTGCAAGTCATCATCAGCTCCAAGGTCAAGAGAGCTTAATTTTGTGTGATTACCATCTTGGAGTTCTTTTAGCTGAAAATGGATTATATTTTTGCCATCAGGAGTAGAAATTGCCTTTCTGTGGTTCACAACAGCTTCTGATATGCAGTCACTGGAGTTTATGGAATCTTGAACACCATTGCTGAATTTATCATCCATGAAATGCCAGCTTGGAACTTGAGAAGCTCCACCACATAACCCTTCAAGCATGCAGGACTCTTTGATCTGGTGATTATGCCCACAGCTGTTTGAACAATGGTCAGCAGGGTCCAAACTAAATCCTTCGTGCATGTTTCCATTTATTTTTCTTATTCCCCCATTTTCTGTGGAGTTGTAGAGGTTTTCCAGATGCCATGCATCAACTGTCTTGTGGCTGACCTTAGGACAGATGGGATCTTTACCATCATTGGCATTATGGTGAGCAGAGGAAGATTTCTCAGAGCAAACAGGCTTTGAGATGTCTAACAAAGAAGCTTTGATGTGTTGAATGAGAGCAGGATCCTCACTAACCTTGAAATCAAAATATAATTGGAAAGAAAACAGATTGGAGTGAGAATAAAAAAGGTTAATCTTATTACAAAAAGATGATTACCAGTTCAGTTGTCCCTAGCTCCATTACACCCTCGAGATGAGGAAAAGAAACCACAGTCTGCAAAATTAAAGCCATAAGCAACATTAACTACTAAATCAATGTAAGGAAATAACAGCTTTAACTCAAAATTTTGCTCCAAAATACATTGCATTTGATGATCTTATATTTAGGCGTTACATGTTAGGTGTTAAAAATCAGAGTGGCCAAAACAGACTTTTGAAAAGGCTTTCTCTCCTCCAAGTGTTGCATCACTTAATGAAGATGCTCACAGGGGCAACACAAAAATGTATGGGGGCATAAAAACATGTAAAAGGAATGCATGGTAGACAGACCTCAGAGAGCATGAATTGGAGAGCATGTGCACAACATATTCAAAGTCTGGCGTAAAGACATAGACGTCTGATCTTACCTGAATAGATGCACTCTAAGGCCATCATTGACATCCGCATACCGGAAAACAAGTTCACAGAAAATATAAACTCACATTACTGCTTGATGAAAACTTGTTTTACCACTTTGAATTGGCAACTTCATTTTTGATATACTAAAAAGACAGTGAAAAGATGTCGGCCAAGGAAAACTGACCTTTGCAAGCAAGGAGCGAAAGAATAGCTTACTACCTGCATTTTGTGCATTGCACAACCAGATTGTTTGTCCTTTTTCCAATACTCTTCCTGGCAAACTGTGCAAAATTTTGGAGGAAGAATTATGATCTAAATATGGCAACCAAAAACACCACAACAATTATAAAGGTCAAAAAACAGAAGGTTTCCAAAGAGTTGAAGAGTCTAGTACCCTTGACGAGGATTGAACACAAACGACATACAAACTAAGTAATACCACTCTGTATCTGTGAGATCCTCAGGAGACAATGCAACTGAAGGCCTCTTAGCCTGCTGGTCAGCTTCTCCTTCAAGTAGTGACTTGTAAAGTTCTCTCAATTGTATACTTCTCTCTAACTCTACCGTATCACCTTTAAGTTCTATTCCATTTGCTGTCTTCCTGGTCTCGAAGTGGCCATTGTAGTACCCGTCAGCCCATTTCAGTACTCTGAAAAGCACTAAGTACAAAACAATTATATGAGTGGATGAACAAAAATGCAGAGGCACTGACGAGCTTCCAAGATATTTAATATAAATTCCTTATCAAGCATTTCCGTCCAAAGAGAGTCAAGATCAAGCTCACAGTTGGCAATCTCAAACCCATGATAATGTACTACCTTTTTAAGATATCTTAAGGGGAAAGATCCTTGGAGCTGTACATGAGGTGCCAAAATGGCAATCTCAAGCCCATTAATCATTGATGTTGTACAGTACTTAATCATCGCCATTGGTCAATATTAGGGAAACAGAAACGAAGAAATCAAACCAGTTGTTAGCTCCATCCACTTGTAGTAGTCAACAACATTGCTATAGGCAGCTGTTAATTCAAAAGCCAATTACTTCTGCACTAGTAACTGGGTTTCGCAAGAAGGGAAAATTCCTACTTTATAGTCAAGACTTTCCCATGAACTCAAGGCAGAAGTTTGTGGGGATCCGTGCAAAACCCATAATAGAATAAGACTTGGAATTACTGAAGACCAGACAAGAAGCACTTAAGAAAAGGAAAAGCTTTTTGTCATACTTACCCTCGTTGTGTAGTTGATTGTAACCAGAAAATTGCATAGCTCCACTGGATACTCCTCACGGCAACTGCAAGCCGTTTTCTTAGGTTGTCTGTCACTGCATCCTGGCTTTGGACAATATTAGTCATTCTCAAGCACGTGTATCTGAACTCAAGCTTACAAAACAACCATCAAGACAATGCCAAACCAAAACTAAAAACAGAGCACCAGGAATTGGTTCTTTTCAGATGACTCAGGAGGACTGCTCGCTTTAAGCAGGATGTAAACAATAATGGAAAACAGGTGGGGTTTTGCCACCACATGAATCAAATCAATCATGGGTCACCAACACCTTGGACTATCTTGGTGTAGCTGCCCCGAGTAGGTGGTACGTCCAACGGTGTTCTGAACATGGTAAGTTGGACATTAAATGCTTTAATGGAAATTTTGGTCGACGTGTTTTTTGAGTATTGGCCTTCTACCAACTAATAAGCGCATCTTGGGGTTTAAAAAGCGTGATTCCAGTGAAGCCAACGTGCACTTGTTGAGAAGAATACACAGAGGATAGTCGGACTATAGTCTAAGCACCCAACTACATTCTTTTTTATTTTCAGTCTGATTATATCAACTTTAAAAACAGTAAATTTAAATAAATATAAAAAAAAAATTTATATTATACATAAACTATTAATATAATATATACTAAAAGATCATTTCATCTAATCAATTTTAAACATAATATTAAATTTTTTATAAATTTACTTATATATATATATATATACATATATGACTTATATATTATATTTTATTTAATAACTTAATTTTTTACGTGAAATAATTTGAAGTAATATAAAATATTTTATATATAATAAAAATTTATTTATATTATCCACTTCGTAATAAAAATAATCACCACCAGCTCATACATAGTATATCGAATTTGAAAGTCAATCCAAAATAAAATTTAGTGCTAGGCATCACATTTCATGTAATATTGCATTTTTTTTTTTATTTTAAAGAGTATAGCACAATATCATATAACCTCATGTTTATTATACTTGCCATGCCAAAATTATTATTTTATATTTTCAAATTCAATCAAATTATTAAATATAATAAATAATATATATAGCCCATGTTCTGAAATTTGACTTTGGATCCACATACTTGTAATATGGCTCAAAGCCCAAACACAATTTGTCGGGTTGTGTTTAAACAAGGCCCATATTCACTCATTTGGGCTCATTCGGTCCAACGAAATTGTTTAAAAATATCTTCCTACAAAAATATCTCTCTTTGATCGGAAAAAATAAAATAAAATAAATTCAAAATCTTTCTCTTTGGGAGTAACAATAATAATGATGATAATGAATACGGCAAAGGCGGGGGAGCGTAGAACAACTTCCAGTTTGAACACTCGACTCAGCGGTGTTTGCTCAAGCGATGGCCATTTCGTCCATTCGGCCCTTGCACGGGGATATTGCCACCAACAATGCGACCGCGGCTTCGTCATCTCCTCATACGCGACTGTTTTGGCCTCCTACGACGGCGTCTTGTGAATTCCGGGGCCCATGGAAACGTTATCTTCGTCGTTTTGGCTCCCGTCTTGTGTCGTTTGGAGGCCGGTCCCGTAATTTAGCCGCTGTACCGACGGGAGACAGAGTAGAGGCCGCCGCGGATCATCCTTCTCTTGGTGATTCCCAGGACAGTAATGGTATCGACGACAAGCGGAAGCAGGTGACTACCGAGTGTTCCCTTTCTTGGCATTTATTAGCTTTGGAAATTGTAACTGTTCAGCTTTTGATTTCTTTGGTAGGAGGAAGACGCGCATCTAGAGTTGCAGGAGCGCGATTTTACTGGCACAGCTTATGTTCCTGTCTACGTGATGTTGCCAGTCAGTATGTTTTGCTCGTTCTGTTATCCTTTTTGGCATTGTAATTCTGGTTGATTATTGTTATTATTTGCATTTTCTCACCTGGACATCTTATAGCGAACTGTTGGATATGGAAATTGAGAATTTCAAGTTTCTTTGAGTTTGGCACTTTAGTTGTTTCCAAAGTGTACCAAATCACTGTCGAATGCGTGGCTTTTTTCAGTGCTGATCTTTTTTTTTTTTTTAATTATTTTTTCTTGTTTCTATCACTCTGATATTTGTGTACCTTATGATTGATGGTAATGGCAGCTGGGCATCATTGACATGAATTGTGATTTGGTTGATCCAAAAGGTCTTGTGAACGATCTAAAGGTCTTGAAATCCGCTAACATTGATGGGGTTATGATTGATTGCTGGTGGGGAATAGTAGAGGCAAATGTTCCTCAGGTCTACAACTGGAAAGGCTACAAGATGCTCTTTCAGATTGTCTGCGACCTCAAGCTTAAGCTGCAGGTGCATATTACTTCTGTTTTCTTGCTGTGACAGCTGGTGTAATTGTGCACCACTTTCCAACAACCGCCAATGTATGGTTCTTTTGCAATCTGTTTGACTCAAGAAGCCAATACTAGTTGACCTCCAGAGGCCTGATGATAATTATGAAACCATTTATCCGCTCTTTGCTTTAACAAACTTCTAAACCACAAATGAGCTAACCCTCTTTTTTGTACAGTCTTCTCCATATGCTTAAAATAAATACCCTTTGTTTGTCTTATATCAGCAACAATGGAACCTCCTTTTCTTTCTTTTATGTTTTTCTGTCTGTTGAATTGTATCTACATCATATGTTAGGATCTAAGAATGTTGGTTGGTGCAGTGGAGAGCTAAATTTGATGTACTAATTCTGTGCAACAAGTGTAGCATTAAATTTACATTGTGGCCTCTGATGATATGAGAGATTCATTAGTGACAAAGTTGAAAACCCTTCGTGGCTGCACAAATCATAACTGGAAGTCTGCTTAAATATGTTATGAATGGCAAATGCCTTCCACATAAAGCTTTGGGGTTGTACTTTGTAGACAAGGAAAAATTTTTCAAACGTGCAAATTGAGATTATTGATCTTTCAGAAAAGTTGTTCCTGTTGATTTTGGAGTTACATTAACAAGTTTCATAGTAGCCTAGAAGTGAAACATCATTCTGCCAGTGATGGTTCAGGTTGTAATGTCATTTCATGAATGTGGAGGCAATGTTGGTGATGATGTAAATATTCCTCTCCCTCATTGGGTAACAGAAATTGGTGAAAGAAATCCAGACATACATTTCACCAATAGAGATGGAAGGAGCAATACGGAATGCCTGACATGGGGAGTTGATAAGGAACGGATTTTTAGGGGCCGGACTGCTCTTGAGGTATTGCTTTGTTATGTGTCTGTCAAGATGTGTTAGGTCTACAGGCTTTCATATAAGACAAATCTATGCTGAAAATATATGTCATCATGCCTTTCTTATATCATTCTCTTCCATATAATGTTCCTCACCATTTCTTAGAATATAAGTACAACTGTTGCTAGAGATATTATGTTATCTTAGAATCTGTCCATGTTTGCTTCTTTTAATGAGACGCCCTCCTTATGCCATTTAGTAATATATTCATGGTATAGAAAATAATGTTTCTCCCAAGGAATTGATATGCATGAGATAGTGAGACTTAGAAGTTTGTGTTGTTATGTGTTCAATAAAAATTTCTGAAAGATCGTACTTCTGTGCTGACATGCATGGCCGGAAATAACTGCTCAAACTTAAATTTGAAGTTTTTATTTTCATGGACGAAGTGTAGGTTTACTTTGACTACATGAGAAGTTTCCGGGTAGAGTTTGGTGAATTTTTCGAGGATGGTATCATCTCTGAGATCGAAGTTGGCCTAGGTCCATGTGGGGAGCTACGCTATCCCTCTTATCCTAGAAAACATGGTTGGACATATCCAGGGATTGGTGAATTCCAGGTATGTCTTGAATTAATGCAAAATGAATAAACTATTAGGGAAGTTACCATTCCATATCTTGCACAGCCCAGTTGAAGATATACTGCTATTGGTGAATTCCATGTGCCCATTTACTGAAGTAGTCAAAATTGGTTTTCTCACTGATTGAGGAACAAAGATTATCATCACAGGGATCCATGTTTTCCTCTGTAATCCTTATGGTTTTTTTGTATGGACTGCTGCAACATATTTTGGTGCAGTGTTACGATAAGTACTTGATGAAGAGTCTGAGCAAAGCAGCAGAAGTGAGGGGACACTCATTTTGGGCCAAATGCCCTGATAATGTGGGGTCCTACAATTCCAAACCACAAGACACAGGATTTTTCCGTGATGGAGGGGACTATGATAGCTACTATGGCAGATTCTTTCTGAACTGGTATTCTCGAGTTCTCATTGATCACGCTGATCGTGTACTTGGTCTGGCCAATTTAGCTTTTGAAGGCACTCAAATTTGTGCAAAGGTCAGTTTCCTTTGCTAGATTGTCTTCTGTGTTGGAGAAACAAATTTTCATCGCACCAATACATAGCTACTTAATTTTTATGCTAAGAATTCTTTGGCATAATTATAATTTACAAGCAGCTATCAGGTGTTCATTGGTGGTACAAAACAGCTAGTCATGCTGCTGAATTGACAGCTGGGTTCTACAATCCTTCAAATCGTGATGGCTACAGTCCAATTACAGCGATGTTCAAGAAGCATGATGTTACATTCAACTTCACTTGCCTTGAAATGAGCACTTTGGACCAGAAGGAGGGCTTTCCAGAGGCATTAGCAGATCCTGAGGGATTAGTGTGGCAGGTAGGAGATGAAAGCAGACTTATATGCTGTTTTAATTTTTAGAATGGATTGTTTTAATTGGAGTCATAAAGGGTATCATTTTAAAGGTAAGAGTTTCTCTGTTCAAATGAATGTGGAAAAAGATGGTGGCAAACTAGGGCATGACTGTAGCAGTTTTCATTAAAGCCCTGTGTAACTTCCATCAGAAGCTTTCATGATCGGCATCCTTGAAATTCTTTGATATTTAAGATTGATCATGCTCAAGGATGTGTCTTTGAAAATTTATTTTTACAATGTTAACATCCATATATAGTTCATTTATAACCACCATCTTCATTTCTAGGTGTTAAATGCTGCATGGGATGCTGGTATACTAGTTGCTAGCGAGAATGCTCTTCCCTGCTATGACAGAGAAGGCTATAACAAGATACTAGAAAAATCCAAGCCTTGGAATGATCCAGATGGGAAACATTTATCTGCTTTTACCTATCTCAGGCTCAGTCCGGCACTCATGGAGAAACAAAACTTCAGAGAGTTTGCACGGTTTGTGAAGAGAATGCATGGTACTTCTCTTTATTGCCACTTTTTTCAGTTTCCAATGTTGTTAGTTATGGGAATTATAAGTTAGCATGCTTGGTCTTTTATTTTTATTAATTGTTCATTGCAAGATCATCCTTATGTTTGCGGCTGTCTAGCTGTGATTGCTTATCTCATTGTGGCCATATTTCTCCCAAGGTTTTCGAAGCCAAAATGAGCGGGTCAGTCAGGTCAATAAAATTAGAAATTGAGCTAGAATTATGACTTCATATGAGGTTGTGCACACAATGATTTCATAGTTGACTGAATCCTGCCTACCTACTCTGAACTGCCCACATGCCTCTGGCTCCAGCCAGAGAATGTGACCTGAAAAGAGGTCACTAACACATGATATTGTTTAGATGATGTGGTTGTGTAGATGGGGTGTTTTTGGATATTAAACTAATTTAGGATTTAATTTTTTATTAGCCGCATGAATGAAATGCTAAAATCTTTATTTCCACAAAATAACTTGCGTGCATATACTTGTCCTGGAAGCACATGCACGTGTTCGCATTAGTAGTGATAAGGACCAGTTGACAGTTTGTTCTTTGACTTCTTGGGTCCAATTTCAGGGCATGCTGCTTAAGGTTATCTGGTTTCAACAACGTCCCGCTAAACGGCAGATGGAGGTAATATACCCAACAAGATATTCTTTATATTTGAGAACTTTCTGTTCCTAATATCCGTTTTATTGTCATATAATAGCTAGATTTATATAACAAGGTTGCTCTCAAATGTGTAATCCCGTAAAATTGATGACCTTTTTTGTTCCTGTGTCCTTTTTAGGAATCTTATGTTTCAGAGCATGATGGCCCCCAAGGATTCAATCTGTTTCTTAAAACAGATTGTAGAGGGGAGACAGAAAAAGGAAATGATGAGGCAGAGTAAGCAAAATTCTGTTTACTAAAACATCAAAGTTGCAAGAAATTACGTTGTATTGCCTATGAAAATCATTTGTGAAATCCTTTCTCGTCACATCATCGTCTATCTGGTCTGTCAGCTGCCCTTATTAGTTAGAGCCGCCGTGAAACGTACGGGGCTGATGAACGGGAAATTGGACGAGGCCTGCGGACTTTATGCGCAAAAAGAAAAAAAAAAAAATTTTTGAAAAAATATAAAACGTATAAATAAGTTAGAATATGTATTTATGTATCTGTAATTAACAATTTTTGATAGATGTTTGAACATTGCAGAATACTTGTTTATATATTTTATTTTACTTATTTGTACATTTTATATATTTTTTTTAAAAATAAAACATTTTTTTTGCACGTGGAACCTATTGGCCGTGTCCCCTCTAACCCATACGTATATGAAAATTTGTCTAGAAATACCCGGGACGCAATGTTGTCATTTGACTCAATTTTTCTGCACCGGAATGCCTCTCCTGATTACACAGAAAAATTGGAGACATTTCTTATATATATATATATATATATATATATATATTAGAAGTATGCAACACAGCATTTTTCAAAATCAGAAGACTCTTTAAGATGTCCATCCTAAAAATTTAGATTTTATATAAATTAACTCATTATTCAAATAACATAAAGTCTTTTACTCCATGGATGAAAAAAAAAAAAAAAGAAAAGAAAACGTGAAGTCATGCCTGTTGTTAATTTTTCTCTTCCTCCGTTGTTGAACGGCGAAGTGTTTTTGACCGTAGGGTGTTGGCCTTCTAATCAGTGCTCTTCCCGTTCACCCACAAAAAGCGTTTGACAAAAAAATCAAAAAACTTGAACATCAAATGAAATGAGTTTTAAGTAGCGCAGAAATGAAAAGTAGTGGAGGAAGATTTACGCGAGGCATGCGTTTGTAGACAGAGAGGGGCTCTCTTTCTCAAGGACAATCTCTTCCTCGTCTTCTGCCCGATGGCTTGTTCATGTTTTGCCATAATCTCCCACCATCTATAAACAATTAGTGTTGAGAAATAATATAATGAACGGCAAAAATGGAGGGCGAAAGGACCCAACAATCATGAAATTCATAAACCAAATAGTACTCATTATATTTTTCGTTTCAACAAGAGAAAGAGTTGAAATCTGAATAAGAAGTATCTGCAACTTCTCATTGAAATAAGGAAAGGCATTCTAATGCAAGAAATTGAGCCAAGTATTAATTTGTGAGTAGATGACGTCATAAAAATAGATATATTAGATAAATTTTGATACACGTTAGCAACAATGTCACGTCATATTTTGATATGCATTTTCAATAATTTTAAGGAATAGTATTATTATCATCAGACATAATCACCCCACCCAGCTGCACTAATACTTACAAAAGTTGTGTGAACAAATTTAATTTAACATAAAAACATTAAAATAGAAGGAGTTTCCGTTCTAACTTTACTTCCCTCGCGTCCATTATACAAACTTACCCGAGTAACCAAGTTGAAAAGCATAACATTACTCATCTTAAATTTCCATAATACAAACTTCCCTTTTTACCTTCATTGTTGCTCGAAGTAGGAACAAAAGAGTTTCCCTCTTAACCTTTCTTCTTTTCCTTTTTGCTTTTGTTAGCTCCATTATGTTTTGCAAATAAGGCTCCTTCGGCGTTGACATCTTGCCTCATATGCCTTCTTTGCTTTTGTGCTGCAGAGAATTAAGTAACTTTGCTAAGGAAATCTTTGACATATCCTTGGTATTTTCTAATATTGTAATTGTCACTTTATACCTCTCAGGTATTATGAGAAGGATCTTCTCAACAATCCATGGATCATTAAATTTAGTCTTAAATAGTCTGACTTTGTTTACAATCTCAAAAAATTTATCTGAATACTCTTTGATTATTTCAGATTCTTTCATCTTTTGCTACTCGAAGTCCCTTATCAAATTTAATACTTGTATTCCTCTGATTCTTTGTCTCTTGCATATTCTTCCTTGAGATAATCCCATATAGACTAAGTTGTCTTACGGGACATTATTCTTGTGAAGATCGTTGATGACACTACAACAAACAAGCATACTTTGGCTTTTGACTTCTTCATCTTCTTCTCCTTATGCATTTTGATCTGTGCCATGGTGCGATTATTTGGAATTATAGGAACATTATAGTCTTCTTCCATTACTTCTTAAAGATCCAAAGCATCCA
Organism: Rhizophora mangle; assembly: GCA_037832345.1. Lineage (NCBI taxonomy): Eukaryota > Viridiplantae > Streptophyta > Magnoliopsida > Malpighiales > Rhizophoraceae > Rhizophora > Rhizophora mangle. Next base: position 934,150 of record JBAPLJ010000186.1, read on the forward strand.
AATATGCCTCCATACGAACTGCCCAAATTTGGTAGTTCTCTCCATTGAACACCAATGGAGTAATTGAGGCGAAATTAGCTTCAACATCCATGACGTTTTCATAAACTCACGCACATATCCCGTAAGAAGAGGGCTCTGATACAAATTGTCGGTTATTATGGATAAAAAAGGAATATAATAAAGGAAAAATAATATGATTATATATCAAATTCTTTGAAGAAAAATTAAAGAGGATTTATAGAATATTCCTACTTTATTTTTTAGCAAGCTTTCATTTTATAGAAACTGAAACAGATAACTTAATGGTTGAGAATCAAGCTATGAACAACACAATTTTAACAAACTAACCGCTTCCTAAAGATTAGGGCAAACTGAAATAAAATAGAAATATAAAACAACTATAGTCCTGAAAGTAGCTAACTAACACTTGACTCACATGTTAAAAAAATAAATAAATAAATAAAGGAAAGAGGTAAAATTGCATGATATATTTTAGTTAGAAACCTTTGCACATGTTTTTAATGTAGTGTTGTTCTCCATTTTACTTGTCAAAATAGTCATATATCTTCTTCTACATATAGACTTTTATCTAGTGAAGTTCACTCTTACAGGGAGAATGTAGTATTTTGTGCATTGCATATAATCATATATGTGTGTATGTCCATGTTTATGCTACTAGCATAAGCAAATTCTTTTATTTGTGATAGCATGCTTAGAACTTCTTTTGTGATCTTTCATTTTTATCTTTAGAAATTATAGGGCACAAATTGAGATTATAAAGTTTGTAGCCACTTTCAAATGCTTATAGTTGCAATCACAAGGATGTTAGCAAGATACTTGAATCTCAGGGTGGAATAGATCTGGTATTATACTTTTTTAATGCATTTGTAACTTTATAGCATGTATTTTGAATGCTGTTATAATAGGCATTTCTTCTTAAATTATTAATAACTTGCCAAAAATTGTACTACTTGTTCCTTAAGCAATTTCATGTCAATTTTATGTGGTAAAGTTAGTTAAATGCTACAAGTGTGGCAATACTTAATTGCAAGTCCACTTCTTTCAAACAAACCTTACACGGTATCATTCCTTGTCACATGGGGCATATCATATCCATATTGAGCACTCACTTAAGTTTGATTGCCTTATTTATCCCAAAAAAAATGCAAAAAATGAGATAATTGCAAGTGTTTAGTTAAGAAGACAATTGTCCTTACTCATAACTTCCACCATTTCTTTGAATGTTAAAATAAAGAAATTTGTGAACTTCACTATATGAGTGCCTTCTTTTTCATATTGTAAGGGCTTCTCATGTCTGATGCAGAATATTGTTGCTAGAACTTAAGAGTAATGGTGGTTAGAATGTCATGATGTCCTTAAAGCCATGAATTGGTTATTTGCATTGTATGATGTGTCTAGCCTAATAGACTAAGAGGAAGATGGTACCATTTTACATGTTTATCCAACATGAAGATGTCTAAAGATTTGGTGCATTCATGGCCTTTTCTTTAGTGAGTGAAAGCCAAATAGGACTATTTACCTCCTTAGTTTTGATGAATGAGATGGTCATATGTTATGTTATGTTTATATTTCAATATCATGTAAATCTCTTTCTTGTTAGCTAATCTTTGTTATTGTTTGGATGGGATAGGTGGAGCTTGATTTCCTAAATCCATGCTATGAGATTGATTATGTTGAAGTTGACATGGATAATGGAACACTTATTGGAGAAGTGATTACTTCTTCCATTGAACTCCTCAGGAAAAAATTGGGCATAGAAATCCCATTTGATTGTACTATCTTTAAGCTATGGGAGCTCTAAGCCTTCCTAATGGTATCGTCCTAACTTAATTATAAAATTGCTGATGATTTCATATGGTCAAAATTAAGCATCTGGTGAAATTTACTTGGTGAGATGACATGGTATGGAAGTAACAACAAAGACAATTTGTTCCTCCATTGCATTAAATCTAAGGGTAAAGTGAGTTTTGTTTATTCGTGTAATAAACATTCTTTTTTACCTTATTGTTGCTTTCCTTTCTCACTATTGGTCCTTTAAGTCTATAATTGTTCCATTCATTATGGAACTTAGTCTTGCACACTCATATGTCAATTTGATCCATTTATATGTGATTTCCCTATATTCATAGAATCTTCTCACTATTTGAAATTTTTTTGTTCTATGCAGTTGAGCTATGAAATATCTAACCAAATGCTAGGATAGAAATAAAACATATGGATGAATGTGTATGTGTGCGCATGAATGTGCATGTAAGAGAGAGAGAGAGGAAAGTACAGTATTACCATTTAAGATATGATTGTTTGTAACATTTGAAAGATAGTGAAAACAATTATCAACTTATTAAAAGCATGCAAACAATTATCATCAAGATGAAAATCATCCTTATTTAACATATTACAATAATTTTTTTAAAAAATCTTTAATAAAATACCAATAAATGTCCATATGACCAAGGAAATTTCTAACACATTTAACATTAATGGTTTATTTAACAAATTGCAAAGAAATTTGATGATTTTAGTCTTTAATTAAACTTTAGTAAAACTCCACATGACCAAGGAAACTTCTAACTCCTTTAACATTAGTGAGTGGCGACAACTTTTTAAGTGTTTCTATCTATACTTGGTTTACCTCTATGCCCTTAATTGAGATCTTATGGCGCAAAATAATGTCTTATTGCACCATAACATGACATTCTCCCAATTCAAGACCAAGTAGATCTTCTCATAATGTTGCAAAACTCTAAATAGGTTAGCTAAACAACTATCAAAAGAAGATCCAAATACTAAAAAATTATCTATGAACATTTTTATGATCTTTTCAACAAAGTAAAAAAAAAATGACCATCATATAATGTTGAAATGTAGTTAGTGCATTATACAAGGGAAAAGACATCCTACAAAATGAAAATGTACCATAAGGACAAATTAAAGTGGTTTTTTTTGGTCCTTTATGGTTATAAACATTTGGTTATATCCTGAATAACTATTTATAAAATAATAACATTTATACCCTGCATGTCTTTCTAACATTTAATCAAGAAAAGACCAAAGGAAATGATCCTTATGTGTAGCCTTACTAAGTTTTCTATAATTTATCCATACTGTCCACCTAATCATTGTCCTAATAGGAACTAATTTATTATGTTCATTATATATAATAATCATCCCATCCTTTTTTTGGCACCACATGCACTAGATTAATTCAAGAATTATTAGACATTGGATAGATAATCCTTACATCTAACCATTTAAAAATTTTAGTTTTAACCACTTCTTCCATATTATGATATAATTGTCTTTGATTTTTAACAAGTTTATGGTATTCTTTCATTAATATTCCATGCATACACAAAAAAGGGTTAATTCCTTCAAGATTTGAAATAGTTCATCTTATAGCCTTTCTTCCCAATCTCAACACATGCAATCAATTTTCAAACTAAACATCATATAAAAAAGCACTCACAATCATAGGAAAAGTCTAGTTATTGATGGAAAAAGCATACTTAACAATAAAGGCAATAAATTTAACTTCAAAACTAAGACTATCATATTCAAAGACGTAGGAAGAAACAGTTATTGAATAAAGAAAGGGTTATTTAACTACAAAATTAAAAGCTAATTTTAAGCTAAGCTAAAAATTAATAAACATGGTTTCTAAGACTTAGATTTCATAAACTAAATATCATTAACAAAATTAATATTTGGTTACTAAAATTAAAAATTGTTAAAAATAATGATATAATTCCCTAAGGTATATGATGATCTTTTTTCACAACTCAATAACTATATTTATATTAATCTTATATCTACTACTTTCATGATTATAAAAACTAACATAAATTTATTAAAATTTGTGAAATCTTAACAATAATCACAAAAGTGTATATCTATTTTAAATCTAAGTTAAAAATCAATAAACAAGGTTTCTAAGATTCATATTTCATCAACTAAATATCATTACTAAAATTAATATTTGATTGTTATAGTTAAAACTTGTTAAAAATAATGATTGAATTACTTAAGGTATACGATGATCTCTTTCAAAATTTAATACATATACTTATATTAATCTTATGTATATCTTTATGATTATAAAAACTAACATAAATTTATTAAAATTTGTGAAATCTTAACAATGATCACAAAGGTGTATATTTATTTCTAAACTCCATAACTTAGATTTAATACTTTTACGAATTAGTATTAAACGTCCACTTGTGCTCCATCATTTAATATCTTAAATATGAAAATAATAGTTAGTTATTAACACGATTAAAAATCTAAAACAACAAATTGAATTAATTAAGAACAATCAAAATAATTGAAATATCAATTTATTAAGAGAATTTAATGCGACATCATGACCCTAAAATAAAAGATCTAGTCACTCATACTCATCAAAATATATGAATAAACAACTAAAAGTTTATAAAATATCTTAAAATAAATCAGTAACTAATAAGGAAAAAGATAAGAAAGTAAGAAGGCTATAAGTTTTTAAGTCTTGCACTTTCGTCTCGTCTTTACTAATTTTTGGTCCTTTACTTGTTTTCTTTCCTCTTCATTACTTTTCTCTCCTTTTCAACAACTAAAAAGAGAATATACATAATAGCCACAAGAAACCTTAAAAAATTAAGGTTTCCTTAATTTTTCAAAATTCCTGTATTAGCTTTCAAGCTAATTCTTGAATTGATAAAGCCTCAACTATGGTCTATTTTCTTCATCAAAATTGTAGCTTTCTTTGTTAAACACATATACTTTTGCTCAAAATAAAGGTCCAAAGTCTAAGTTATGAGTTAAAAATTGAGACTGACTCAATCTAGCCCATGACAAATTTTGTAGCAAGTTATTAACTATTTTTGGACTATTAAACAATTAATTTAGACTTTGGTGCTTTCATAACAATTGTAACCCTAAATGTCAAATTTAATTCAAACTTTCAAATCACTCAATTTGAATGTGTGAAGCACAAGTTATGCCTATTTGAATATTCAGAGTTTAAACACGAATCCTCTTCTAATTAAAATTCAGACTTTAGTTCTCTATCTTTTAAAGTAATATCTTAAAGTTCAAACTAACTCGAATTTAGACTTATGACCCTAATCTAGAAAATTTGGGATATTTATTATAATCTCAATGAATTTTACTTTTCCAATTTGAACCTTTAATTCCCTAAAAAACTTGAAATAAGTGACAAAAGTCAAAAAAAAAATAAAATGTTGGAATTTTATCAACTAAAAGTATAAATTCTTAAAACTTTTCTAAAATATACCTAAATTATAAAATATATTCTAATTAACTTAAATATGTATAAACTTTATTAAAAATAACCAAATGTAAAAAAAAATAAATAAATAAATTCTCATTCATAAAAAAATAACAAATATTAGATAAATGCAATTAAAACTTAAAACATTGAAACTAATTAATTTATGAACTAGGAAAAACACTTAAATTGTGACATAAAATATATGAAATAATTTTACGCATTAATGTATTGTATTATCATCCAATAAAATCATTTAGCTATAAAAGTCTTATGTATCTATGTCTAAGTATTTCATACACTCAACATATCATCCAAAAATGTTATAAATACAATCACTTTGCTTTTTTTTTTTTTTTTTTGACATGACATGATCACCCCAGTACAACATAACAAGTAATAAGGAGCTTACAACTAGTAAAGTGTGTAATCCTAACTTGATCTCATATGAGAACAATGGAGGAAAAAGTTAAAGAACCAACCAATTACATGGATGGAATCTAGGCCTTAATTGAGTATTTAAAAGAGCAAATGCAAAAATTAGTCCAAGCATTCGACATAGGAAATACAATAGTAGCAAACATCATTCCTTAGGAAAGTTCTCTTTCCTCAACCAGTAAGTTATTTTAGACAACCCCAGTGTTAAGAACATTTTTAGCACCCTTTGTCTTTTTTCAAATAGCCATGGATCCCACTCTAGGACTACTAGTAGTCACATTCTAACTGGATGGCTGGATGCCAAATCATTGAGTTTTATGTTGTATTCAGAATTGCCTGAAGAACAGGAGAAAAAATGAAACATTTAAGTCAATTATGGAAATTGAATCTGCAGTTTTACTTGGATAATTCTGGTTACCTAAAATTGCCAAGCATCAATCAGAACTAAAAGGGAGGACACTAACAAACTGGTACAAAGTTAGTCTTAGGTAAAATTCTAGATAGCCATGGCTAAGCAAGTATTAGGTGGTCTTTACAAGCTAATCCACAATCTCTTGCTGTAGCCACCCTTAAAAGAAGGCTAAAAGATTGAGTAGTTGTCTCCACAAGTTGCAACACCTTACCCTAAAGGTAACCTTCCAATACAATGCTCTGACGTGAGTTATTTGATTGAAGATTATTCACTTTTAGCCTTCGGCCAATCCGTTCCAAAACCGAGAGAGAATTGCCATCACCATTTCCATCCCACAATGGCAAAACTTCTACTGTGATCTTTTGCAATACATTGTGCTCAATTGCATCATTGAGAAGCTCGCCAAAGTCATCACAGCTTCCTCTCAAGTCTATCAAAACACTGCAAAGTCCCCTGCGACTACAATATTCCAATATGGCAGTTACATTTATTGGATCCAAAACCACAGTTTCAATTCCCTTTTGAGCTGTTTCAGGTCCTACAGCTGTTTCATTCTCAGTGAATATAACCACACTTGAAGCTGCTTCTTCGGTCAGGGATGAAATTTGAATTGGAGAACCCGAAGGGGATATTATAATCTTGAGAGGTTGATTGGCACCAGGTTCTTGTGATACAGGGACTGGGAATTTGTTGCACAAGGAGGAGGAAATTATAACTGCATCATATTCTTGTAATAGTCTTGAGTAGTATCCACCACTCTCAGTGACTCCCTCCCCAAGTTGGTTTAAAAGGTAGCCATTGATTGAGAGGGAGTATCTACAAATTGGGGGCAGGCCTTATGTTAGAATACGTTGGGAATCAGACTATCTAAGATCAAAGTTAATATAACACAACAAGATCAAGAAATGAAAGAGCACATAAACAATGGCTAGATATGAATCATCCAAGAAAACCATGGGAATTGCTAATTATGTACCAGTTTATAGGGCTGGTTACCTAAGTGTGAGGTAAGGCTTGCCTGTCAGCATTTGGTGAATATATGCCTCATTGAGCCTTTTGCACAATTGTTCTTCTACACAAATGGTAACATCAATTCCTGCATCTCTAAGTCTGTCTACACCTCTTGAAGACACAATTGGGTTTGGATCAACCATTCCAAGCACCACTCTCTTCACCTTGGCTTTAATGAAGGCTTCTGTACAGGGTGGAGTTCTTCCATAGTGATTACATGGTTCCAAGCTCACATAAGCTGTCGCATTCTCGGCCAAAGTCCCAGCATTTCTGAGTGCGAATACCTGAATCAAATTATCCCGCAACTGTTGATCAGGCATGATGCTTAACACTTCTAAAGAATAAGATAGAACCGTGTTAACCTAGCAATCAAATGCCATGAGAATACCAGATTTCATTTGCTAAGTTTTTGCTACAATATAAATATAATTATAACTTCGTGCATTCAAATGCATTTTCCTAACAGAAACAATGACGGTACGATAGTTTTTTAGCACTATTGTTGATCGATAAATAAACTTTCCATGGAACAAACAATTCGTAGGAAGTTGGAGCACACAACAAAGATACAAGTTTCCCATCTCTATAGACAATTCAAGGACAAGTTCGATAAGCTTTTGTTCATAACCCAGATATAAACTCAACAAAGACTAGTAAAGTTACCTCAGCGTGAGGCTGACCAGCTTTAGGGTGAAACCCTTCACCAACAATCTTACCATCTTTAACGATAACACAGCCCACCATAGGATTAGGACTTGTACAACCAATTGCCTTCGTTGCTAGCTCCACACATCTCCTAATGTAAAAACTGTCATCTTTAACGTTACCGTCATCAGAAACATTCTTTCCACAACCGGCAATAACTAGTCCACCATATTTTCTCAAATCAGTTGACGATTTGGACACCCTTTTGACTAAATTGCAAAACCCAGATGCGTAATCAAGTTTGAACACGAGTTTGGAGGGGTGGTGTTTAGGTGAAAAGGAGGGATAAATCGGAAATGGGTGTGAAAATCTGAGTGGGGAAACAATGTGATCTTGGAGTGGGAGTGAAAGATTTTTATTTAGCATTTTTACAAGAATGAAGGTGTAAGGAAAGAGAAAACCAGCTTCCTCGAAATGTCGTCTCAGAGGGATCTGGGTTGAAAACAGTAGTAAAACACGAGCTTGGAGGGGTGGTGTTTAGGTGAAAAAGAGGGATAAATCGGAAATGGGTGTGAAAATCTGAGTGGGGAAACAATGTGATCTTGGAGTGGGAGTGAAAGATTTTTATTTAGCATTTTTACAAGAATGAAGGTGTAAGGAAAGAGAAAACCAGCTTCCTCGAAATGTCGTCTCAGAGGGATCTGGGTTGAAAACAGTAGTAGAATAGTACAATTATTTGTTTTCTGGGTTATGGGTTTCTTTGGGTGTGGGCTAGATTGAACAGAGATCAAGTCTTTGCAGATCTTTGCTAGGGTTCTTCCTCACAGAAGACAGGCGAAATTAAAGAGAAAGTTAAAATGTAATTGTTTGGGGTTAGAAGATATATTTGTTTTTATTATAAAATTTTTTTAAAAAATAATTATTTTAATAAATTTTATAAATATTATTTTATATTTAAATAAAATTAAAATTTTAAATTGTATATTTAATTTTTATTATTTTTAATTTTTTATAATATTTTTATATGTTAATTTTTTATTTAAATAATTTTTATTTAAAATTAATATTTATTATTAATAATTTACTTATATTATAATTTATATAATATATAAATTTTTTTATTTATAATATTATATAAAAAATTTAATTAATTTTAAATTTTAAATTAAAAAATTAGACGAATAACAAAATAAATTTCAAATTTAACTTTTAACAATTATTTTTATAATATTTTAATTAACTAATTCAATTAATTTATTTTTAATTATAAAGTATTTCTCTTTTTATTTGATTAGATATTAAAGAGTTGTTAGGTTAGTACATTGAAGATATTTTCAAACTCGATTTTAAGACTAGTGTTGACTAAAATATCAATCTAATTAGACTCATTTTCAAACAATCTAAATGATAGATAAAATGTGATAGAAAGCAAATACGTGTTGTTACGATAGTAGATAAATGTGAGAGTAGATGTTGAGATATTGATAAAGTTAGTATTATAAGTGCAAATGATATAAACTTATACTATTGATTAGTATATGACAAAAAACTACCCATTTTATTACACAGCTTCCCTTGATTGCCATGAGCATCAATAAGCAAATGAATCAAATTACATTACTTTTCTAGTGACTCCATACTAGTTGTTTACAAGAATGAATATGTTATATGGCTAGATAAGTGAGGTTTAGAGTAATCCCCTTTCCTCTTCTTTAGAGATCATATGGATTTTTAGTGTGTTGAGGTCAATAATGGCTTTAACTATCATGTTAGGATTATCATGGATTTGATTAATGAACCCTACATAATTGGGGTGGTGACTAAGGGGAAGTGTAAGGTTAGTTACCTTATCTTTTAAGTACCCTTAAATGACATTGTCTTCATTGGGTCAATATTGTGATCCTAAAGCAATCTTATTGTCCTTTAGGTTGTATACAAGCAATAATGCCTTAGAGATGCTTTATAATTCCTTTACTTAGATAATAATCATTCTTCATCATTACTTTTGTTGCATTTAATAATGCTTCAAATGGTAAAGGTGACACCTTAAGGTATAATTCTTCTAACTAGAGAGTCACATTTGTAATTTCAAAAGATTAAAAGGTGCATTCCATTACTCCTTCAACTGCTTTAACATCAAGGATTCTTAAAGGTTGAGAGACAACCAAATCATATATTACTTAAATTTCTATCAGATGGTCGTCTATTATGAATTTCACATTTTGGTGTAAGGTAGAAAGGATGGCTTTTGTTGTATGAATTTACGAGCATCCTAATAGGCACCTATAAGTGGTCTTGATGTTCATGATCTAGAAGGGCATATTGAAAGTACATGGTCTTACCTATATTGGGAGCTTAACTGTCTTAATGATTTCACATTCTGTATCATCAAATACTCAAACAACCATATGGTTCGGTGTCATGATAGCGATGTTAATTGGTAATTGTTCTTAGGTGACTTTGGGCATGATATTTAAGAATGATCAATTGTTGATGAGAACATGAAACATGTTGTAGTCATAACAAATGACCTAGATATGCAGTGATTTGGTGTGTTTATACCCTTTAATTAGAATTTCCTTATCTAAAAATGAGATATAGTTGCTTGTCATGATGCTTTGGATGAAGTGGTTAAAGTTAGCCAAGGAAATGCCAAAAGAAATATATGGTTGATTGAGAATGTGCAACAAGGACTTTCAATGAGACTCATAGGTTATTAGTAAAGAGAGAATTAAAATTTTGGCTAGAGTTTGACTAAGTTGTTTGACTATACTATTCTTATTTTGTGGGATGCATTTGTAAAACATTTCATCATCCTTATTAGTAATAGTTTCCTTGGACTTAACATTTTATATGTTGAATGAATCTATTCCTTTAACATTTTAGGGAATGATTTTTTTGACCACATATGAGATTATAATGACTTTACTTTTCTTTTGCTAAAATTTACATACATATTTTAAGGTGTACCACCTTCTACCTTGGGTGATGTATAGGAATCTTGTGATGTCAAATGTTACTATAAGTGTTGAGTCTGGTTATAATGTCTCATTCAAGAAGTCCATGTGATGGTTATAGTTTTAATGTGTTACTTTGGTGTGCTAACAAAAATCATAAAGCATTAGAGGAGGTAAGGCTTGAGCAATTAAGTGAAATATTTTTTGTATGTCGAGTTCCTTTGATGGTTAGAAGGTGCGTTTTGCTAGATTGACATCTCAATCACATTGATCTTGAAGAAATTGGGGTTTAAGCCTTGGTAGTCGTTGTCTAGACATTCTTTAATTTGATTCAATATCTTGCAATTAAAAGGTGAATTAATGTTAATGTCAAGTCTTTTCTTGATTTTTAAGAAATTGATCCACCATTCATTGCTTAGCTCTTAAACTTTACATTTAAGAGTTCAACAGTTGTCTATAGAATGTCTAATCTACTTGCCATGGTACTCACATTTAACATTGGCATTATACCAATAAAGGTAGGGTAATTTCAGCTATTCTCTAATTAAAACAATGACTAATTCATTCTACATTAGCCAAGGAAGTAATTCTAAATAAGCTATTGGTATAAGTTCAACTCTCCTTTCTTGGCTTTTGGGATTAACTTGATTACTTAGAGGCCTTAGCATGCATACATTTAAATTTGAGAATTGTGGTTGAAAACTTCAAAATGAGAACAAGGTTGTCAAATCATATGATTGGTATGACTATTGAGGGGTAAACTGCCTTTGTGGATTGCCAAATATCTAATACATGAGGTGGGTTTAAGTTGATTATCATATTTAGTCACTTGAACCTTGCATTCTCTTTTCTTAGTTGCCCTAATTTTCTTAGAGGTCATTGTACCAATAGCAACATCAACAATTTTGCCTTTATGGATTCCCTCATTGATCCTTTCTTCAATGATTACCAAATCAACAAAACTTCTTGATGTACTTTTCACCATTCTATCATAGTAAGGGACTTTTAAAGTATTGAGGAAGGTGGTCTCCTTTTCAAGCAAAGGTGGTTAGACTTAGATTGCTATATTGTGTCATATTTAAACATCACTTTTGGTTTGTTTTCCATGGTATTTAAATCTATTCAAGTTGGTTTTATCTTAAAAATATACTTGAATTTGGCCTTAAAAGTGGCTTATTAGTTCTACCCAAGTTGTAATGTTCTTTTGATCTTGCTGGATATATCAACAAGGAGCCAAACTTGTCAAACTATCATGGAAGCAATACTTCAAGAGTTTTTTTTTTTTTTTCATAAGCATATGTTGTCATCTTCTAAATATACATAATCAAGTAATCTATATGATGTCCCATGCCATAAAACTTTTTAAATTCTCAAATTTTGAATTTTGGAGGTAAGACCATGTCTTGAACTAAACAAAGATTTGATGCACTTAAGAGAGTGTGAAGATTGTCTCCTCTAATTGCTATGACTTCTTCTAGTAAAAGATCAATTTTTGCTTCATGTAGTGCTTTATACTTTGTGTAACTTTGTCTTTTAGTCCAAGAGCGACTTTAAGCTCATTAGGGATAAATTCTATTTGAGTGACATTAGGTATGTGACTACTAGTAGTTCTAGAGTGGGATACATGGCTATTTGAAAAAAGACAAAGGGTGCTAAAAATGTTCTTAACACTGGGGTTGTCTAAAATAACTTACTGGTTGAGGAAAGAGAGCTTTCCTAAGGAATGATGTTTGCTACTATTGTATTTCCTATGTCGAATGCTTGGACTAACTTTTGCATTTGCTCTTTTAAATACTCAATTAAGGCTTAGATTCCATCCATGTAATTGGTTGGTTCTTTAACTTTTTCCTCCATTGTTCTCATATGAGATCAAGTTAGGATTGTACACTTCACTAGTTGTAAGCTCCTTATTACTTGTTATGTTGTACTTTGGTGATCATGTCATGTCAAAAAAAAAAAAAAAGCAAAGTGATTGTACTTATAACATTTTTGGATGATATGTTGAGTGTATGAAATACTTAGACATAGATACATAAGGCTTTTATAGCTAAATGATTTTATTGGATGATAATACAATACATTAATGCATAAAATTATTTCATATATTTTATGTCACAATTTAAGTGTTTTTCCTAGTTCATAAGTTAATTAGTTTCAATGTTTTAAGTTTTAATTGCATTTATCTAATATTTGTTATTTTTTTATGAATGAGAATTTATTTATTTATTTCTTTTTACATTTGGTTATTTTTAATAAAGTTTATACATATTTAAGTTAATTAGAATATATTTTATGACTTAGGTATATTTTAGAAAAGTTTTAAGAATTTATACTTTTAGTTGATAAAATTCCAACATTTTATTTTTTTTGACTTTTGTCACTTGTTTCAAGTTTTTTAGGGAATTAAAGGTTCAAATTGGAAAAGTAAAATTCATTGAGATTATAATAAATATCCCAAATTTTCTAGATTAGGGTCATAAGTCTAAATTCGAGTTAGTTTGAACTTTAAGATATTACTTTAAAAGACAGAGAATTAAAGTCTAAATTTTAATTAAAAGAGGATTCATGTTTAAACTCTGAATATTCAAATAGGCATAACTTGTGCTTCACACATTCAAATTGAGTGATTTGAAAGTTTGAATTAAATTTGACATTTAGGGTTACAATTGTTATGAAAGCACCAAAGTCTAAATTAATTGTTTAATAGTCCAAAAATAGTTAATAACTTGCTACAAAATTTGTCATGGGCTAGATTGAGTCAGTCTCAGTTTTAACTCATAACTTAGACTTTGGACCTTTATTTTGAGCAAAAGTATATGTGTTTAACAAAGAAAGCTACAATTTTGATGAAGAAAATAGACCATAGTTGAGGCTTTATCAATTCAAGAATTAGCTTGAAAGCTAATACAGGAATTTTGAAAAATTAAGGAAACCTTAATTTTTTAAGGTTTCTTGTGGCTATTATGTATATTCTCTTTTTAGTTATTGAAAAGGAGAGAAAAGTAATGAAGAGGAAAGAAAACAAGTAAAGGACCAAAAATTAGTAAAGACGAGACGAAAGTGCAAGACTTAAAAACTTATAGCCTTCTTACTTTCTTATCTTTTTCCTTATTAGTTACTGATTTATTTTAAGATATTTTATAAACTTTTAGTTGTTTATTCATATATTTTGATGAGTATGAGTGACTAGATCTTTTATTTTAGGGTCATGATGTTGCATTAAATTCTCTTAATAAATTGATATTTCAATTATTTTGATTGTTCTTAATTAATTCAATTTGTTGTTTTAGATTTTTAATCGTGTTAATAACTAACCATTATTTTCATATTTAAGATATTAAATGATGGAGCACAAGTGGACGTTTAATACTAATTCGTAAAAGTATTAAATCTAAGTTATGGAGTTTAGAAATAGATATACACCTTTGTGATCATTGTTAAGATTTCACAAATTTTAATAAACTTATATTAGTTTTTATAATCATAAAGATAGATATAAGATTAATATAAGTATATTTATTAAATTTTGAGAGAGATCATCATATACCTTAAGTAATTCAATCATTATTTTTAACAAGTTTTAACTATAACAACCAAATATTAATTTTAATAATGATATTTAGTTGATGAAATATGAATCTTAGAAACCTTGTTTATTGACTTTTAACTTAGATTTAAAATAGATATACACTTTTGTGATTATTGTTAAGATTTCACAAATTTTAATAAATTTATGTTAGTTTTTATAATCATGAAAGTAGTAGATATAAGATTAATATAAGTTTAGTTATTGAGTTGTGAAAAAAGATCATCATATGCCTTAGGGAAATATATATCATATTTTTTAACAATTTTTAATTTTAGTAACCAAATATTAATTTTGTTAATGATATTTAGTTTATGAAATCTAAGTCTTAGAAACCATATTTATTAATTTTTAGCTTAGCTTAAAATTAGCTTTTAATTTTGTAGTTAAATAACCCTTTCTTTATTCAATAACTGTTTCTTCCTACATCTTTGAATATGATAGTCTTAGTTTTGAAGTTAAATTTATTGCCTTTATTGTTAAGTATGCTTTTTCCATCAATAACTAGACTTTTCCTATGATTGTGAGTGCTTTTTTATATGATGTTTAGCTTGAAAATTGATTGCATGTGTTGAGATTGGGAAGAAAGGCTATAAGATGAACTATTTCAAATCTTGAAGGAATTAACCCTTTTTTGTGTATGCATGGAATATTAATGAAAGAATACCATAAACTTGTTAAAAATCAAAAACAATTATATCATAATATGGAAGAAGTGGTTAAAACTAAAATTTTTAAATGGTTAGATGTAAGGATTATCTATCCAATGTCTAATAATTCTTGAATTAATCTAGTGCATGTGGTGCCAAAAAAAGGATGAGATGATTATTATATATAATGAACATAATAAATTAGTTCCTATTAGGACAATGATTATGTGGACAATATGGATAAATTATAGAAAACTTAGTAAGGCTACACGTAAGGATCATTTCCTTTGGTCTTTTCTTGATTAAATGTTAGAAAGACATGCTGGGTATAAATATTATTATTTTATAAATAGTTATTTAGGATATAACCAAATGTCTATAACCATAAAGGACCAAAAAAAACCACTTTAATTTGTCCTTATGGTACGTTTTCATTTTGTAGGATGTCTTTTCCCTTGTATAATGCACTAACTACATTTCAACATTATATGATGGTCATTTTTTTTTTACTTTGTTGAAAAGATCATAAAAGTGTTCATAGATAATTTTTTAGTATTTGGATCTTCTTTTGATAGTTGTTTAGCTAACCTATTTAGAGTTTTGCAACATTATGAGAAGATCTACTTGGTCTTGAATTGGGAGAATGTCATGCTATGGTGCAATAAGACATTATTTTGAGCCATAAGATCTCAATTAAGGGCATAGAGGTAAACCAAGTATAGATAGAAACACTTAAAAAGTTGTCGCCACTCACTAATGTTAAAGGAGTTAGAAGTTTCCTTGGTCATATGGAGTTTTACTAAAGTTTAATTAAAGACTAAAATCATCAAATTTTTTTGCAATTTGTTAAATAAATCATTCATGTCAAAAGTGTTAGAAATTTCCTTGGTCATATGGAATTTTATTGGTATTTTATTGAAGATTTTTAAAAAAATTATTGTAATATGTTAAATAAGGATGATTTTCATCTTGATGATAATTGTTTGCATGCTTTTAATAAGTTGATAATTGTTTTCACTATCTTTCAAATGTTACAAACAATCATATCTTAAATGGTAATACTGTACTTTCCTCTCTCTCTCTCTCTTACATGCACATTCATGCGCACACATACACATTCATCCATATGTTTTATTTCTATCCTAGCATTTGGTTAGATATTTCATAGCTCAATTGCATAGAACAAAAAAAATTTCAAATAGTGAGAAGATTCTATGAATATAGGGAAATCACATATAAATGGATCAAATTGACATATGAGTGTGCAAGACTAAGTTCCATAATGAATGGAACAATTATAGACTTAAAGGACCAACAATGAGAAAGGAAAGCAACAATAAGGTAAAAAAGAATGTTTATTACACGAATAAACAAAACTCACTTCACCCCTAAATTTGATGCAATGGAGGAACAAATTGTCTTTGTTGTTACTTCCATACCATGCCATCTCACCAAGTAAATTTCACCAAATGCTTAATTTTGACCATATGAAATCATCAGCAATTTTATAATTAAGTTAGGACGATACCATTAGGAAGGCTTAGAGCTCCCATAGCTTAAAGATAGTATAATCAAATGGGATTTCTATGCCCAATTTTTTCCTGAGGAGTTCAATGGAAGAAGTAATCACTTCTCCAATAAGTGTTCCATTATCCATGTCAACTTCAACATAATCAATCTCATAGCATGGATTTAGGGAATCAAGCTCCACCTATCCCATCCAAACAATAACAAAGCTTAGCTAACAAGAAAGAGATTTACATGATATTGAAATATAAACATAACATAACATATGACCATCTCATTCATCAGAACTAAGGAGGTAAATAGTCCTATTTGGCTTTCACTCACTAAAGAAAAGGCCATGAATGCACCAAATCTTTAGACATCTTCATGTTGGATAAACATGTAAAATGGTACCATCTTCCTCTTAGTCTATTAGGCTAGACACATCATACAATCCAAACAACCAATTCATGGCTTTAAGGACATCATGGCATTTTAACCACCATTACTCTTAAGTTCTAGCAACAATATTCTGCATCAGACATGAGAAGCCCTTACAATATGAAAAAGAAGGCATTCATATAGTGAAGTTCACAAATTTCTTTATTTTAACATTCAAAGAAATGGTGGAAGTTATGAGTAAGGGCAATTGTCTTCTTAACTAAACACTTGCAATTATCTCATTTTTTGCATTTTTTTTTTGGGATAAATAAGGCAATCAAACTTTAGTGAGTGCTCAATATGGATATGATATGCCCCATGTGACAAGGAATGATACCGTGTAAGGTTTGTTTGAAAGAAGTGGACTTGCAATTAAGTATTGCCACACTTGTAGCATTTAACTAACTTTACCACATAAAATTGACATGAAATTGCTTAAGGAACAAGTAGTACAATATTTGGCAAGTCATTAATAATTTAAGAAGAAATGCCTATTATAATAGCATTCAAAATACATGCTATAAAGTTATAAATGCATTAAAATGGTATAATTCTAGATCTATTCCACCCTGAGATTCAAGTATCTTGCAAACATCCTTGTGATCGCAACTATAAGCATCTGAAAGTGGCTACAAACTTTATAATCTCAATTTGTGCCCTATAATCTCTAAAGATAAAAATGAAAGATCACAAATGAAGTTCTAAGCATGTTATCACAAATAAAAGAATTTGCTTATGCTAGTAGCATAAACATGGACATACACACATATATGATTATATGCAATGCACAAAATACTACATTCTCCCTGTAAGAGTGAACTTCACTAGATAAAAGTCTATATGTAGAAGAAGATATATGACTAGTTTGACAAGTAAAATGGAGAACAACACTACATTAAAAACATGTGCAAAGGTTTCTAACTAAAATATATCATGCAATTTTACCTCTTTCCTTTATTTATTTATTTATTTATTTAACACGTGAGTCAAGTGTTAGTTAGCTACTTTCAGGACTATAGTTGTTTTATATTTCTATTTTGTTTCAGTTTGCCCTAATCTTTAGGAAGCGGTTAATTTGTTAAAATTGTGTTGTTCATAGCTTGATTCTCAGCCATTAAGTTATCTATTTCAGTTTCTATAAAATGAAAGCTTGCTAAAAAATAAAGTAGGAATATTTTATAAATCCTCTTTAATTTTTCTTCAAAGAATTTGATATATAATCATATCATTTTTCCTTTATTATATTCCTTTTTTATCCATAATAACCGACAATTGGTATCAGAGCCCTCTTCTTACGGGATATGTGCGTGAGTTTGTGAAAACGTCATGGATGTTGAAGCCAATTTCGTCTCAATTGCTCCATTGTTGTTCAATGGAGAGAACTACCAAATTTGGGCAGTTCGTATGGAGGCATATTTGGACGCTTTGGATCTTTAAGAAGTAATGGAAGAAGACTATGATGTTCCTATAATTCCAAATAATCGCACCATGGCACAGATCAAAATGCATAAGGAGAAGAAGATGAAGAAGTCAAAAGCCAAAGTATGCTTGTTTGTTGTAGTGTCATCAACGATCTTCACAAGAATAATGTCCTGTAAGACAACTAAGTCTATATGGGATTATCTCAAGGAAGAATATGCAAGAGATGAAAGAATCAGAGGAACACAAGTATTAAATTTGATAAGGGATTTCGAGTAGCAGAAGATGAAAGAATCTGAAATAATCAAAGAGTATTCAGATAAATTTTTTGAGATTGTAAACAAAGTCAAACTATTTGAGACTAAATTTAATGATCCATGGATTGTTGAGAAGATCCTTCTCATAATACCTGAGAGGTATAAAGTGACAATTACAATATTAGAAAATACCAAGGATATATCAAAGATTTCCCTAGCAAAATTACTTAATTCTCTGCAGACACAAGAGCAAAAAAGGCATATGAGGCAATATGTCAACACCGAAGGAGCCTTATTTGCAAAACATCATGGAGCTAACAAAAGCAAAAAGAAAAAGAAGAAGGGCCAAGAGGGAAACTCTTTTATTCTTACTTCGAGCAACAATAAAGGTAAAAAGGGAAGTTTCAAGGGCAAATACCCTCGTTGCCATCATTTTGAAAAGGAAGGTCACCCTTCATTCAAATGTTGGAGAAGGCCTGACGCAAAATGTTTCAAATGTAATCAAATGGGACATGAAGTAATAATTTGTAAAGGAAAAGCTCAAAAGCAAGAGGTTGAGGCCCAAGTTGTAGAACAAGAGGATGAAGATCAGTTTTTTATGGCGTCTTATTTTTTAAGTAGTTGTTTGTCTAAAAGTTAGTTAATTAACAGTGGTTGTACCAACTATATGACCAACAACAAGAAACTCTTCAAAGATTTCAAGCCTACTGACATTACTAAAGTCAAAATTGGCAATGGTGATTACATCTCTGTTAAAGAAAAGGAACAATCACCATAGTTGGCATTGTAAGCTCAAAGAATATTTCTGATGTTCTTTTCATACCAGAAATTGACCAAAATTTGTTAAGTGTAGGCTAATTGATTGAAAAATGCTTTAAAGTGATCTTTAAAGATAGCTTGTACCATATACTTGATGCCACTAGTGATGAAATTATCAAAGTGAGAATAAAAGAAAAAAGTTTTTCTTTCGATCCCATCAAAAAAGAACTTGCTACAATTTCCATGGAAGCTAACAACACTAAGATATGACACAAATGACTTGGTCATTTCCACTTAAAAAGGATGCAACTTATGAAGAAAAGGGAGCTTACAGTTGGCTTACCAACCTTTAGAGATCACTTACCGAGATGTCATGCTTGTTAATATGGTAAACAAAATTGAAAACCATTCCTAAAGTAATCATGGAGGGCCACTTACAAGCTACAACTAATCCACATAGATGTATTGGGTCCTCAAAGAACTCTGTCATTAGTAGGTAGTCAATATTATGTTACTTTCATTGATTATTTTACAAAAATGTTTTAAATTTTTTTTCTTAAAATTCAAGCCAAAAGTGGTTGGGGTGTTTTAGAAGTTCAAGAAAATGGTGGAAAACCAAAGTGATTGCAAAATTCAAGTTATAAGGTTAGATAATGGAAAAGAATACACCTCATGAGAATTTAACTTGTTTTGTGAAGAAGCAGGCATAGAACAACAACTTACTACATCTTATACTTCATAGCAAAATGAAGTTAGTGAAAGGAGAAATAAATACATAATAGAGATGACTAAATGCATGTTACATGACAAGGACTTGCCAAAGAATTTTTGGGCTGAGGCAACTAGTACTACAATTTTCTTGTAGAACAGATTACCTACTAAAGCATTGAAGGATAAAACTCCATTCGAGGTATGATAGGGTCATAAACCTTCACTCAATTTCCTTAGAGTGTTTGGTTATTTATGTTTCTCTCATGTTCCACAACTTAAGCATGATAAACTTGATAAGAAGTCAAAACCAGACATCTTTGTCCATTATAGTTCTTACTCTAAGGTGTACAAGGTTTATCAACCTCAAACAAGGAAGATAATTGTTAGTAGTGATGTGTTCTTCAATGAAGATAAGAAGTGGAATTGGGAGCAGACAAAAAAGACATCTATGAGCAAGCAAAAATCAAGTCATCCCTTCTATATAAGAGAAGAGCAAGCATCAATATAGTGGCAAGAAGAATTAGAAGATGATTCGCCAATTCATGGAACAAGACTTCTCCATGATATTTATCAGAGATGCAATATGGCCATTTGTGAACCTACTAGTTATCAAGAAGCTATTAATGATCAAAAATGGTAGAAGGCAATGAAGGAGGAGTTGACAATGATTAAATTTTTTTTTTAAAAAAAAAAAAAGGCTTGGGAGCTAGTTGGTAGACCAAAGGATAGAAAAATTATTTAAGTGAAATGGGTGTTTAGAACCGAGCTCAATGTTGATAGATCTATCAACAAACACAAAGCCAAGCTTGTTGCCAAGGGGTATGCTCAAGTCTTTGAAGTTGATTACTCATATAGATTTGCTCCTATTGCTAGATTAGACACCATTTGGTTGGTGCTAGCAATGGCAGTGCAAAATGGGTGGAAGGTGTTTCAACTAAATGTAAAATTTGCATTCTTAAATGGTATTTTATAGGAGGAAATCTATGTTGAACAGCCCAAGGGATTTATGGAACAAGGTAAAGAAGAGAAGGTTTACTTGCTCAAGAAGGCTCTACATAGTTTAAAACAAGCACTTAGAGCATAGTATAACAAGATAGATAAGTATCTGTCAAGCCCAGGATTTTAAAAAAAAACATGTGAGACATTAATCTTTATGTGACATGTAAAGGAGATGATCTGCTTATAGTCTTTTTTCATGTTGATGATCTCTTAGTCACAGGTGGAAATGCTAAGCTTGTTGAAGAGTTCAAAAGGGAAATGATGCAAATTTTTGAAATGGCACACCTTGGACTAATGACATACTTTATGGAATGGAGATTAAGTAGTTAGAAAATGAAGTTTTTATCTGTCAAAAGAAATATGCAAAGGAAATTCTCAAAAATTTTTACATGGAGCATTGCAAGGCAATGGCTCCTCCACTAAATCCAAAGGAGAGCTTACGTAAGGAGGAAGACACAAACAAAGTTGAACAAGGTTATTTCAGAAGCATGGTTGGTTGTCTAATGTACCTAATGACAACTAGGCTAGATATCCTTTTTGTTGCAAGCATTCTCTCTCATTTCATGCATTGCATTAGTGAAGTGCATCTTAAAGCTGCAAAAAGAGTCATTAGGTACATCAAAGGAACCATTGACTTTGGTGTAAAATTCAAGAAGGGTCAAAACTTCAAGTTATTGAGATTTTCTGACAGTGATTATAATGGATTTGTAGATGACATAAAGACTACATCTGGGTACTGCTTTAGTCCAGGATCAAAAGTTTTCTCATGGAGTTCCAAGAAGCAAGAGATTGTATCATAGTCTACTACAAATGTTGAATTTGTTGCTACTATAACAATAGTGAATCAAGCATTGTGGCTAAGGAAGTTGCTAGATAATTTACACTTGAAGCAACTAAATGATACAAAGATATTTGTAGATAATCAAGTAACAATTATAATCTCTCACAATCTAATTTTTTATGGAAAAACTAAGCACTTCAAGATCAAATTTTTTTTTTTTACGAAAACTGTAGAAGGAAGCCTTATTTATTGCAAATTTAAAGATCAGCTTGCAAACTTTTTTAAAAAGCCTTTGCTAGTAAGCAAATTCAAGCTTCTTAGGCAAAAACTTGGAGTTTGCAGCTTCTAAAATATGAAGAAGTGTTAGTTAACTATTTTTATGAGTATATTTGTTTTATATTTCTATTTTATTTCAATTTATCATAATTTTTAGAAAGTAATTAGTATTAAAATTGTATTATTATTTACGATTTAATTATTAATTATTAAATTATCTATTTTATCTTTTATAAAATAAAAATTTATTAAAAAATAAAATAAAAATATTTCATATATTTTTTAAATTTTTTATTTTTAAATTTATTGTATAATCATATTATTTTTTTATTATATAATTTTTTATTCTTAATAACTATTTGTCAACTAAAATAAAAAATAACAAAATAAAATAACAAAAAAAATAGATTAAAAAATAATAAAAAAATAAAATAAATAAAAAAAGAATTATAAAGGTGTTTTTGGACTAAATCTCAAATCCAGGCTTACGGTGCGAGCCCAGCGGTCGACAGAATTGACATCAGCTCCTCTCTCAAGAAGTAGGGATACAATATCGATGCAACCTTCGCAGGACGCAAGAGGAAGAGCTGTTTTCTTGTCGTAATCGGCCAGGCTTGGTTTCATGCCTTTGTCTAGCTCCTGCAACAATCCTTCTTTGTCTCCCTTGCTTGAATAATAAAGCAGCCTGTATGGACCTTTGCTTCAATGTTTCCTCCTAGTTGTGTCCTCTGCCATTAATTTCCGATCCAAACGTCAAAAAATCAAAAACAAAGCAAAAACAAAAGCAAAACTTAAACGAGAAATAGGATTTTATAGTACATATGAAGAAGCCCGTGGCAACAGACTGTCGCAATCTTCCATGAACTGAGTGAAAATCAGAGACTTTCGGGTTTCGGGTGGACCCGGTAGTAATAATCGAGCTCTGGTTATAATAGTAATCAGCATAAGAACAATCCAAATGTGTCCATCGTTTTTCTGTTTAATCGAAGAAAAAGCATCCAGCCTGTTTTCGCCAACTCGAAGCTCGCTGTGGTGTAGTCGTCGTCGAGCTCTGTTTGGCTACTAAGAAAGAATAGAATTTTTTTTTTACTGTTTGTCCAATTTTGCTCGGCAGCCATCACCGTTTTGTGTTATTTTTATTTTTTAAAGTCTAAACCTTATTTTTTGCGTTTTTTTCAGTGGTTTTTTGTTGGTTTGTTCGTTTTTTTTTTTGTTCCCGGGTTCTCAATTTCAATGTTGCAAAACAGCAATCTTCCTTCACAACGACGGCGTTTCAACTGTTCATGTTTTCCTTCATACATCGTTCTCCTGTCGAGAACCATGATACATCTCTGCCGCTTGATTTGGATCGTGCAGCTGAGACTCGAGAATCGTTTGATCAGTGGACCCCAACCCCAAAGAGAAGTGAGAAAAATAAAGGACCGTAGAGAGAAAGAAGCGTGAGTTTTTCAAAATTCAAAAGCCCAAAATAACCTCCAAAATCAAAGCAGCTCGCCGGCACCGCTCCGAACATTCCCATATTTTCTCCAAAAAATTGCAGATCCAAACATGGCATTGAACAAGCCATCCTCAAAAACTCTGTCCAAGGACACCGAGAATAGTCGGATCCCTGGTGAACCCGAGTCCGAATCGTTGGATGAAGAAGAAAGAGAGGAGGGGGAGGAAGAGGAAGAGGAGGAGATAGAGTTGGAGAAGCTGGAGTCTGAAGTTAAGCAAATGGCAAAGAAGATTATGGAGTACAGAGCCACACTTCCAGATCACTTTAAGACTCTACTTGCTTCTCTTTTTTCTTCCCAGAGGCCCGTTTTCCTCCATTCCCAATCTGGATTGGATGCTGGTCCGTCTGGCGAGTCTAACCCAGGTTCGTTCACTTCTAGGGTTTCTTGTCTTTTTTTTTTTTTTTATTGGAAACCTGAAAATTTTACCATGGCGAAGCATTTGGTCTAAAATAAGCAATCTGGTCTGGGTTTAGTAATCCCCAATTGATGAGCATTATATCTTCTAGGGTTTTAGTCCCATTTTCTGGATTTGAGCAAATATTGGTCAAGTTACTTTGTTTGAACCGAAATATTCGACTTGTTTCCACAATAAGGCCTAAACAATAGTCATCAGACAGAAGGGAAAAAAAAAATTGTCGGCTTGATGAAAGAAATGCTAATGGGAGATCGGATAATTGAGTTGAAAACTGGGGTTTAAATTATTGGGTGGCTTTTTAGTTCACTCTGATTGGGCCAAGAATGCCCCTAAGCCAAAGTTTGTCTTTGATTCTTTTCCACTTGTGGGGATAAGCAAACTAAAGGTTGGGTTTTGTTGCTACTCTATGTAGAGAAATTGTTGAACATTGACTTCATGATATGCCTGCCTGTTCTTTAAGTGTTTTGTGGGCTTTTGCTGCACTTTTTCTATTGGTCATAATATTCACACATTGTCCCCCTGATAAGGTTTGCTTTGAAGGCAGGCTGCTGCAAGTGTGCTTCATGATTTATCCTTGTATTTTTAACTGCAACACTGGCCATATTTATGCTATGCAGGATCAGAAGGCCAGATTGAATTCAGTAGACAGGTACCAGCTGAGGACCCAAAGACTGCTAAGAGGGTTAGTTTGCTGAAAGAGAAAATTTCCAGTAATATCTCTGCTGTGCCTGTTGTCCTCCAGAGAATGAAAGAATGTATTTCTAGGATTGACAATTTAGATGCAGACAATGGAATCATACATCCTGCTTTCAAAAGGAAAAGAACTTGCTGACTGTGTTCTTCTCTCACTTGGCTCATTTAGTTTTTGGTGTTAATTCAGAGAGGGATGAGAGGATGTTGGTATGATTAATTGACTTTGAGCTGTATGACGGCAGTGTTCCCATGATCAATTGATCTCAAACTGAATGATGGCTCGTTGCACCCAGTCCTGGATAGGAAAGCATCACAATGACCAAATTGGTTCACAATCCGGGGCTTCAGAGGCCATTTTATACTGTAGTTGGAAGAGCCATTATTTTCTTTGTATGTATTGTAATGCGATGTTGATAATATCTGAATCACCCCTTAAACCGAATCTGACAGAGATTGTATTTAACTTGTATGCTTTTCTTTAATCTCATACTAATTGGGCCTCAGACTTTGAAATGGCAACTGCCTATGAGGTATTTGGAGCAAGAAAGACAAGGTTATTGCTGTATTATGGAAATTTAAGATGAGTAATGTTATGTTTTTCTCTTAATATTAATTCAGATTAAAAGTTAATTTAAATTGAGAATTTATTATAATAAAAATTTATATTAAATTTAATTTAAAATTTAATTATTTAAATAATTTATATTATTTATATATTTTTAAATATTTTTAGAGTTATTAGTAAAGTCCCCTTCTTATAATGTTATCCGGTATAAGAGTTTATCTAATAGTATCAAAGCCACTAATCTAACAGTGGTATCAGAGCCCGCCGGTCCCAGACGCTGCTTGCGTGTTTAAGCCACAGAGGGTGATTCCGGTAATTGATCTCCACGGACCTGTTTCCAGACGAAACGCACCCTGTTGAAATCCTTCTGAGACTCCTTCCACTGCGTGTGTTGATTCACGTGTTGGTATTACTTCTGACGCGCCGAATCTGATCCTCCGATTCTGCCGCCGCCGCTGCTGTTTCCGCCGTTGCTGCCACCGCCGCTGCTGTTGCCGCCGTTGCTGTTGCTACCGCTGTTGTTGTTGTTGCTGCTGTTGTTGATCCTGGAACTCCTTCCGCCTAAAGAGCCGGTAAAATAGCAAGCTCGGTTGCATCGGTGACCTAAAAGAGAAAAGTACAGAGAATTGCTGTTTGAGGGGTCAGATTGAAAATCATAAAAGTTTGAGGACTAGATTGAAAATAATAAAAGTTTAGGAGTTAAATTGAAATAATTATGAATTTTAACATAAACGGCATAATCTCTGTTTCTGTTTCTGTTTCTGTTCTGGATGGAAAAAATTATAAATAGATAGAGTATATAGATGAATTGTTGAATATTGTGGAGTATGAAGTTATAGAATTTTATTTTATCTGGGGATGAATGCTGAAATTTTTTAAAAGATTACAGAAACAACTTTGTTAAAGCAATAATGAGATATATTCACGACGTATTTTTAAAGTACAAATAGAGTTGAAAAGATGAAATTGCAAACTTTACGATTTAGGTAGTCTATTTCAAGTTGAGTTAATTCAAATTAGAAGTTAATTTAAATTAAAAATTTATTATAATATAAATTCATATTTAATTCGATTTAGTATTGAATTCGATTTAGAATTTAATTATTTAGATAATTTATATTATTTATATATTTTTAAATTATTGTATAAGTGTCTGTAAAATATAAATATCTCTAAATTATAAGAATTTTCAGAGTTATCATTAGAGTGTCCCTTGTTATAATGTTTTTATGTCAATAATATAAAAGTTTATCTTTTTAACAGTGCTATCAAAGCCACTATTCTAACATTTTCAACTTGGTTACTCGGGTAAGTTTGTATAATGGACGCGAGGGAAGTAAAGTTAGAACGGAAACTCCTTCTATTTTAATGTTTTTATGTTAAATTAAATTTGTTCACACAACTTTTGTAAGTATTAGTGCAGCTGGGTGGGGTGATTATGTCTGATGATAATAATACTATTCCTTAAAATTATTGAAAATGCATATCAAAATATGACGTGACATTGTTGCTAACGTGTATCAAAATTTATCTAATATATCTATTTTTATGACGTCATCTACTCACAAATTAATACTTGGCTCAATTTCTTGCATTAGAATGCCTTTCCTTATTTCAATGAGAAGTTGCAGATACTTCTTATTCAGATTTCAACTCTTTCTCTTGTTGAAACGAAAAATATAATGAGTACTATTTGGTTTATGAATTTCATGATTGTTGGGTCCTTTCGCCCTCCATTTTTGCCGTTCATTATATTATTTCTCAACACTAATTGTTTATAGATGGTGGGAGATTATGGCAAAACATGAACAAGCCATCGGGCAGAAGACGAGGAAGAGATTGTCCTTGAGAAAGAGAGCCCCTCTCTGTCTACAAACGCATGCCTCGCGTAAATCTTCCTCCACTACTTTTCATTTCTGCGCTACTTAAAACTCATTTCATTTGATGTTCAAGTTTTTTGATTTTTTTGTCAAACGCTTTTTGTGGGTGAACGGGAAGAGCACTGATTAGAAGGCCAACACCCTACGGTCAAAAACACTTCGCCGTTCAACAACGGAGGAAGAGAAAAAAAATTAACAACAGGCATGACTTCACGTTTTCTTTTTTTTTTTTTTTTTTTTTCATCCATGGAGTAAAAGACTTTATGTTATTTGAATAATGAGTTAATTTATATAAAATCTAAATTTTTAGGATGGACATCTTAAAGAGTCTTCTGATTTTGAAAAATGCTGTGTTGCATACTTCTAATATATATATATATATATATATATATATATAAGAAATGTCTCCAATTTTTCTGTGTAATCAGGAGAGGCATTCCGGTGCAGAAAAATTGAGTCAAATGACAACATTGCGTCCCGGGTATTTCTAGACAAATTTTCATATACGTATGGGTTAGAGGGGACACGGCCAATAGGTTCCACGTGCAAAAAAAATGTTTTATTTTTAAAAAAAATATATAAAATGTACAAATAAGTAAAATAAAATATATAAACAAGTATTCTGCAATGTTCAAACATCTATCAAAAATTGTTAATTACAGATACATAAATACATATTCTAACTTATTTATACGTTTTATATTTTTTCAAAAATTTTTTTTTTTTTTCTTTTTGCGCATAAAGTCCGCAGGCCTCGTCCAATTTCCCGTTCATCAGCCCCGTACGTTTCACGGCGGCTCTAACTAATAAGGGCAGCTGACAGACCAGATAGACGATGATGTGACGAGAAAGGATTTCACAAATGATTTTCATAGGCAATACAACGTAATTTCTTGCAACTTTGATGTTTTAGTAAACAGAATTTTGCTTACTCTGCCTCATCATTTCCTTTTTCTGTCTCCTGTCTCCCCTCTACAATCTGTTTTAAGAAACAGATTGAATCCTTGGGGGCCATCATGCTCTGAAACATAAGATTCCTAAAAAGGACACAGGAACAAAAAAGGTCATCAATTTTACGGGATTACACATTTGAGAGCAACCTTGTTATATAAATCTAGCTATTATATGACAATAAAACGGATATTAGGAACAGAAAGTTCTCAAATATAAAGAATATCTTGTTGGGTATATTACCTCCATCTGCCGTTTAGCGGGACGTTGTTGAAACCAGATAACCTTAAGCAGCATGCCCTGAAATTGGACCCAAGAAGTCAAAGAACAAACTGTCAACTGGTCCTTATCACTACTAATGCGAACACGTGCATGTGCTTCCAGGACAAGTATATGCACGCAAGTTATTTTGTGGAAATAAAGATTTTAGCATTTCATTCATGCGGCTAATAAAAAATTAAATCCTAAATTAGTTTAATATCCAAAAACACCCCATCTACACAACCACATCATCTCATCTAAACAATATCATGTGTTAGTGACCTCTTTTCAGGTCACATTCTCTGGCTGGAGCCAGAGGCATGTGGGCAGTTCAGAGTAGGTAGGCAGGATTCAGTCAACTATGAAATCATTGTGTGCACAACCTCATATGAAGTCATAATTCTAGCTCAATTTCTAATTTTATTGACCTGACTGACCCGCTCATTTTGGCTTCGAAAACCTTGGGAGAAATATGGCCACAATGAGATAAGCAATCACAGCTAGACAGCCGCAAACATAAGGATGATCTTGCAATGAACAATTAATAAAAATAAAAGACCAAGCATGCTAACTTATAATTCCCATAACTAACAACATTGGAAACTGAAAAAAGTGGCAATAAAGAGAAGTACCATGCATTCTCTTCACAAACCGTGCAAACTCTCTGAAGTTTTGTTTCTCCATGAGTGCCGGACTGAGCCTGAGATAGGTAAAAGCAGATAAATGTTTCCCATCTGGATCATTCCAAGGCTTGGATTTTTCTAGTATCTTGTTATAGCCTTCTCTGTCATAGCAGGGAAGAGCATTCTCGCTAGCAACTAGTATACCAGCATCCCATGCAGCATTTAACACCTAGAAATGAAGATGGTGGTTATAAATGAACTATATATGGATGTTAACATTGTAAAAATAAATTTTCAAAGACACATCCTTGAGCATGATCATCTTAAATATCAAAGAATTTCAAGGATGCCGATCATGAAAGCTTCTGATGGAAGTTACACAGGGCTTTAATGAAAACTGCTACAGTCATGCCCTAGTTTGCCACCATCTTTTTCCACATTCATTTGAACAGAGAAACTCTTACCTTTAAAATGATACCCTTTATGACTCCAATTAAAACAATCCATTCTAAAAATTAAAACAGCATATAAGTCTGCTTTCATCTCCTACCTGCCACACTAATCCCTCAGGATCTGCTAATGCCTCTGGAAAGCCCTCCTTCTGGTCCAAAGTGCTCATTTCAAGGCATGTGAAGTTGAATGCAACATCATGCTTCTTGAACATCGCTGTAATTGGACTGTAGCCATCACGATTTGAAGGATTGTAGAACCCAGCTGTCAATTCAGCAGCATGACTAGCTGTTTTGTACCACCAATGAACACCTGATAGCTGCTTGTAAATTATAATTATGCCAAAGAATTCTTAGCATAAAAATTAAGTACCTATGTATTGGTGCGATGAAAATTTGTTTCTCCAACACAGAAGACAATCTAGCAAAGGAAACTGACCTTTGCACAAATTTGAGTGCCTTCAAAAGCTAAATTGGCCAGACCAAGCACATGATCAGCGTGATCAATGAGAACTCGAGAATACCAGTTCAGAAAGAATCTGCCATAGTAGCTATCATAGTCCCCTCCATCACGGAAAAATCCTGTGTCTTGTGGTTTGGAATTGTAGGAACCCACATTATCAGGGCATTTGGCCCAAAATGAGTGTCCCCTCACTTCTGCTGCTTTGCTCAGACTCTTCATCAAGTACTTATCGTAACACTGCACCAAAATATGTTGCAGCAGTCCATACAAAAAAACCATAAGGATTACAGAGGAAAACATGGATCCCTGTGATGATAATCTTTGTTCCTCAATCAGTGAGAAAACCAATTTTGACTACTTCAGTAAATGGGCACATGGAATTCACCAATAGCAGTATATCTTCAACTGGGCTGTGCAAGATATGGAACAGTAACTTCCCTAATAGTTTATTCATTTTGCATTAATTCAAGACATACCTGGAATTCACCAATCCCTGGATATGTCCAACCATGTTTTCTAGGATAAGAGGGATAGCGTAGCTCCCCACATGGACCTAGACCAACTTCGATCTCAGAGATGATACCATCCTCGAAAAATTCACCAAACTCTACCCGGAAACTTCTCATGTAGTCAAAGTAAACCTACACTTCGTCCATGAAAATAAAAACTTCAAATTTAAGTTTGAGCAGTTATTTCCGGCCATGCATGTCAGCACAGAAGTACAATCTTTCAGAAATTTTTATTGAACACATAACAACACAAACTTCTAAGTCTCACTATCTCATGCATATCAATTCCTTGGGAGAAACATTATTTTCTATACCATGAATATTACTAAATGGCATAAGGAGGGCGTCTCGTTAAAAGAAGCAAACATGGACAGATTCTAAGATAACATAATATCTCTAGCAACAGTTGTACTTATATTCTAAGAAATGGTGAGGAACATTATATGGAAGAGAATGATATAAGAAAGGCATGATGACATATATTTTCAGCATAGATTTGTCTTATATGAAAGCCTGTAGACCTAACACATCTTGACAGACACATAACAAAGCAATACCTCAAGAGCAGTCCGGCCCCTAAAAATCCGTTCCTTATCAACTCCCCATGTCAGGCATTCCGTATTGCTCCTTCCATCTCTATCGGTGAAATGTATGTCTGGATTTCTTTCACCAATTTCTGTTACCCAATGAGGGAGAGGAATATTTACATCATCACCAACATTGCCTCCACATTCATGAAATGACA
The DNA here is from genome assembly GCA_037832345.1 of Rhizophora mangle. Taxonomy (NCBI): domain Eukaryota; kingdom Viridiplantae; phylum Streptophyta; class Magnoliopsida; order Malpighiales; family Rhizophoraceae; genus Rhizophora; species Rhizophora mangle. The sequence goes on from JBAPLJ010000186.1 coordinate 965,341, forward strand.
TTACAACCTGAACCATCACTGGCAGAATGATGTTTCACTTCTAGGCTACTATGAAACTTGTTAATGTAACTCCAAAATCAACAGGAACAACTTTTCTGAAAGATCAATAATCTCAATTTGCACGTTTGAAAAATTTTTCCTTGTCTACAAAGTACAACCCCAAAGCTTTATGTGGAAGGCATTTGCCATTCATAACATATTTAAGCAGACTTCCAGTTATGATTTGTGCAGCCACGAAGGGTTTTCAACTTTTTCACTAATGAATCTCTCATATCATCAGAGGCCACAATGTAAATTTAATGCTACACTTGTTGCACAGAATTAGTACATCAAATTTAGCTCTCCACTGCACCAACCAACATTCTTAGATCCTAACATATGATGTAGATACAATTCAACAGACAGAAAAACATAAAAGAAAGAAAAGGAGGTTCCATTGTTGCTGATATAAGACAAACAAAGGGTATTTATTTTAAGCATATGGAGAAGACTGTACAAAAAAGAGGGTTAGCTCATTTGTGGTTTAGAAGTTTGTTAAAGCAAAGAGCGGATAAATGGTTTCATAATTATCATCAGGCCTCTGGAGGTCAACTAGTATTGGCTTCTTGAGTCAAACAGATTGCAAAAGAACCATACATTGGCGGTTGTTGGAAAGTGGTGCACAATTACACCAGCTGTCACAGCAAGAAAACAGAAGTAATATGCACCTGCAGCTTAAGCTTGAGGTCGCAGACAATCTGAAAGAGCATCTTGTAGCCTTTCCAGTTGTAGACCTGAGGAACATTTGCCTCTACTATTCCCCACCAGCAATCAATCATAACCCCATCAATGTTAGCGGATTTCAAGACCTTTAGATCGTTCACAAGACCTTTTGGATCAACCAAATCACAATTCATGTCAATGATGCCCAGCTGCCATTACCATCAATCATAAGGTACACAAATATCAGAGTGATAGAAACAAGAAAAAAAAAAAATAATAAAAAAAAAAAAAAAAAGATCAGCACTGAAAAAAGCCACGCATTCGACAGTGATTTGGTACACTTTGGAAACAACTAAAGTGCCAAACTCAAAGAAACTTGAAATTCTCAATTTCCATATCCAACAGTTCGCTATAAGATGTCCAGGTGAGAAAATGCAAATAATAACAATAATCAACCAGAATTACAATGCCAAAAAGGATAACAGAACGAGCAAAACATACTGACTGGCAACATCACGTAGACAGGAACATAAGCTGTGCCAGTAAAATCGCGCTCCTGCAACTCTAGATGCGCGTCTTCCTCCTACCAAAGAAATCAAAAGCTGAACAGTTACAATTTCCAAAGCTAATAAATGCCAAGAAAGGGAACACTCGGTAGTCACCTGCTTCCGCTTGTCGTCGATACCATTACTGTCCTGGGAATCACCAAGAGAAGGATGATCCGCGGCGGCCTCTACTCTGTCTCCCGTCGGTACAGCGGCTAAATTACGGGACCGGCCTCCAAACGACACAAGACGGGAGCCAAAACGACGAAGATAACGTTTCCATGGGCCCCGGAATTCACAAGACGCCGTCGTAGGAGGCCAAAACAGTCGCGTATGAGGAGATGACGAAGCCGCGGTCGCATTGTTGGTGGCAATATCCCCGTGCAAGGGCCGAATGGACGAAATGGCCATCGCTTGAGCAAACACCGCTGAGTCGAGTGTTCAAACTGGAAGTTGTTCTACGCTCCCCCGCCTTTGCCGTATTCATTATCATCATTATTATTGTTACTCCCAAAGAGAAAGATTTTGAATTTATTTTATTTTATTTTTTCCGATCAAAGAGAGATATTTTTGTAGGAAGATATTTTTAAACAATTTCGTTGGACCGAATGAGCCCAAATGAGTGAATATGGGCCTTGTTTAAACACAACCCGACAAATTGTGTTTGGGCTTTGAGCCATATTACAAGTATGTGGATCCAAAGTCAAATTTCAGAACATGGGCTATATATATTATTTATTATATTTAATAATTTGATTGAATTTGAAAATATAAAATAATAATTTTGGCATGGCAAGTATAATAAACATGAGGTTATATGATATTGTGCTATACTCTTTAAAATAAAAAAAAAAATGCAATATTACATGAAATGTGATGCCTAGCACTAAATTTTATTTTGGATTGACTTTCAAATTCGATATACTATGTATGAGCTGGTGGTGATTATTTTTATTACGAAGTGGATAATATAAATAAATTTTTTTTATATATATAAAATTTTTTATATTACTTCAAATTATTTCACGTAAAAAATTAAGTTATTAAAAATAAAATATAATATATAAGTCATATATGTATATATATATATATATAAAGTAAATTTTATAAAAAATTTAATATTATGTTTAAAATTGATTAGATGAAATGATCTTTTAGTATATATTATATTAATAGTTTATGTATAATATAAAATTTTTTTTTTATATTTATTTAAATTTACTGTTTTTACTGTTTTTAAAGTTGATATAATCAGACTGAAAATAAAAAAGAATGTAGTTGGGTGCTTAGACTATAGTCCGACTATCCTCTGTGTATTCTTCTCAACAAGTGCACGTTGGCTTCACTGGAATCACGCTTTTTAAACCCCAAGATGCGCTTATTAGTTGGTAGAAGGCCAATACTCAAAAAACACGTCGACCAAAATTTCCATTAAAGCATTTAATGTCCAACTTACCATGTTCAGAACACCGTTGGACGTACCACCTACTCGGGGCAGCTACACCAAGATAGTCCAAGGTGTTGGTGACCCATGATTGATTTGATTCATGTGGTGGCAAAACCCCACCTGTTTTCCATTATTGTTTACATCCTGCTTAAAGCGAGCAGTCCTCCTGAGTCATCTGAAAAGAACCAATTCCTGGTGCTCTGTTTTTAGTTTTGGTTTGGCATTGTCTTGATGGTTGTTTTGTAAGCTTGAGTTCAGATACACGTGCTTGAGAATGACTAATATTGTCCAAAGCCAGGATGCAGTGACAGACAACCTAAGAAAACGGCTTGCAGTTGCCGTGAGGAGTATCCAGTGGAGCTATGCAATTTTCTGGTTACAATCAACTACACAACGAGGGTAAGTATGACAAAAAGCTTTTCCTTTTCTTAAGTGCTTCTTGTCTGGTCTTCAGTAATTCCAAGTCTTATTCTATTATGGGTTTTGCACGGATCCCCACAAACTTCTGCCTTGAGTTCATGGGAAAGTCTTGACTATAAAGTAGGAATTTTCCCTTCTTGCGAAACCCAGTTACTAGTGCAGAAGTAATTGGCTTTTGAATTAACAGCTGCCTATAGCAATGTTGTTGACTACTACAAGTGGATGGAGCTAACAACTGGTTTGATTTCTTCGTTTCTGTTTCCCTAATATTGACCAATGGCGATGATTAAGTACTGTACAACATCAATGATTAATGGGCTTGAGATTGCCATTTTGGCACCTCATGTACAGCTCCAAGGATCTTTCCCCTTAAGATATCTTAAAAAGGTAGTAGTACATTATCATGGGTTTGAGATTGCCAACTGTGAGCTTGATCTTGACTCTCTTTGGACGGAAATGCTTGATAAGGAATTTATATTAAATATCTTGGAAGCTCGTCAGTGCCTCTGCATTTTTTTGTTCATCCACTCATATAATTGTTTTGTACTTAGTGCTTTTCAGAGTACTGAAATGGGCTGACGGGTACTACAATGGCCACTTCGAGACCAGGAAGACAGCAAATGGAATAGAACTTAAAGGTGATACGGTAGAGTTAGAGAGAAGTATACAATTGAGAGAACTTTACAAGTCACTACTTGAAGGAGAAGCTGACCAGCAGGCTAAGAGGCCTTCAGTTGCATTGTCTCCTGAGGATCTCACAGATACAGAGTGGTATTACTTAGTTTGTATGTCGTTTGTGTTCAATCCTCGTCAAGGGTACTAGACTCTTCAACTCTTTGGAAACCTTCTGTTTTTTGACCTTTATATAATTGTTGTGGTGTTTTTGGTTGCCATATTTAGATCATAATTCTTCCTCCAAAATTTTGCACAGTTTGCCAGGAAGAGTATTGGAAAAAGGACAAACAATCTGGTTGTGCAATGCACAAAATGCAGGTAGTAAGCTATTCTTTCGCTCCTTGCTTGCAAAGGTCAGTTTTCCTTGGCCGACATCTTTTCACTGTCTTTTTAGTATATCAAAAATGAAGTTGCCAATTCAAAGTGGTAAAACAAGTTTTCATCAAGCAGTAATGTGAGTTTATATTTTCTGTGAACTTGTTTTCCGGTATGCGGATGTCAATGATGGCCTTAGAGTGCATCTATTCAGGTAAGATCAGACGTCTATGTCTTTACGCCAGACTTTGAATATGTTGTGCACATGCTCTCCAATTCATGCTCTCTGAGGTCTGTCTACCATGCATTCCTTTTACATGTTTTTATGCCCCCCCCATACATTTTTGTGTTGCCCCTGTGAGCATCTTCATTAAGTGTGATGCAACACTTGGAGGAGAGAAAGCCTTTTCAAAAGTCTGTTTTGGCCACTCTGATTTTTAACACCTAACATGTAACGCCTAAATATAAGATCATCAAATGCAATGTATTTTGGAGCAAAATTTTGAGTTAAAGCTGTTATTTCCTTACATTGATTTAGTAGTTAATGTTGCTTATGGCTTTAATTTTGCAGACTGTGGTTTCTTTTCCTCATCTCGAGGGTGTAATGGAGCTAGGGACAACTGAACTGGTAATCATCTTTTTGTAATAAGATTAACCTTTTTTATTCTCACTCCAATCTGTTTTCTTTCCAATTATATTTTGATTTCAAGGTTAGTGAGGATCCTGCTCTCATTCAACACATCAAAGCTTCTTTGTTAGACATCTCAAAGCCTGTTTGCTCTGAGAAATCTTCCTCTGCTCACCATAATGCCAATGATGGTAAAGATCCCATCTGTCCTAAGGTCAGCCACAAGACAGTTGATGCATGGCATCTGGAAAACCTCTACAACTCCACAGAAAATGGGGGAATAAGAAAAATAAATGGAAACATGCACGAAGGATTTAGTTTGGACCCTGCTGACCATTGTTCAAACAGCTGTGGGCATAATCACCAGATCAAAGAGTCCTGCATGCTTGAAGGGTTATGTGGTGGAGCTTCTCAAGTTCCAAGCTGGCATTTCATGGATGATAAATTCAGCAATGGTGTTCAAGATTCCATAAACTCCAGTGACTGCATATCAGAAGCTGTTGTGAACCACAGAAAGGCAATTTCTACTCCTGATGGCAAAAATATAATCCATTTTCAGCTAAAAGAACTCCAAGATGGTAATCACACAAAATTAAGCTCTCTTGACCTTGGAGCTGATGATGACTTGCACTACATAAGAACTGTTTCTGTAGTTCTAAGAAGCTCAAATCAGTTTTTGAAGAATTTGTTTTCACCCAGTAGTAACTACAGCTCCCGCTTTATTAGCTGGAAGGAAGGAGTTAATTAATGGTGGTTATAGGCCACAAGGACAGCAAAATATGGTGAAAAAGGTTTTATTTGCAGTGCCTTTGATGCATGATGGGTGCTCTCCTAGGTCGGACAGAGGCAATAGAGGAAAAAAATTTTCTTAGGGAATTGAAAAGAGTTGAAGTAGGCAAGATGCATTTGTTGGATGAATGGAAGGAGAATGGGAAGTTCTGCATCCTGAAGTCAATAGTTCCTTCTATCAGCGAGGTAATTAGAATGTCTCTATTGGAAGCTTTGTCAAAATGGGCAGTGGTGGGGAATTTCATGTTTCCTTTAGGCTTTTTTGCACAAAAAAAAAAAAAAAATGTCTACATTTTCAGAGAACCTAAAACTGCATTCATCTTTTAGTCTGCTTAGTGTTCAGAACAATCATAAACTTGAGGATAGTGTGATATATGTTAGTTTGCTTTCAAGGATGAAGGAACTTAATAGTTATTGAAATCTTGCTGCTAAATTCATTGAGAGTGGCTCTGCAATATTGCTATTTTTCGGATGTTTTTCATATTCTAATTTTCCATTTTCTCACAATTCTGTTCGTTATTGTATGCTGTAACAGATTGATGAATCATCAGTTCTGAGTGTTACAATTAATCACCTAAAAGAGCTTAAGGCAAGAGTTGAAGAATTGCAATCTTGCGAGGGATCAGTTGATTATGACACAAGACCAAGAAGGAATAATCTGGAGATGGTCAAACAGACATCAGATAACTGCGACAAGGAGATTGACACTAGCAAGAAACCTCTGGTAAACGAGAGGAAGGCCTACGATATTGAGGAAGCTGACCCAGAGCTCAATGAGGTAGCCCCAACAAATGGGCTGACCTTCGACTTGAAAGTCAGCATGAAGCAGAAGGAGCTTTTAATTGAGATTAGATGTCCATACAGAGAATATATATTACTTGATATCATGGATGAAATCAATGAACTGCAGTTGGACGTGCTCTCAGTTCAGTCTTCTACGCTTGATGGCACCCTCATACTGATCCTAAAAACTAAGGTTCGAACCATGAGAACTCTAATGAACGCCAACATGATGTCTTTTCATTATTTTTTCTTTTATGAATTGACGTCTTTTCACTATTAATTGAAAACTGGAATCACAAACTGAAATGGACAATTTCCAATTCCATTAGATGCCTTTTATTGTTTTTGCCCAAGTGCATAATTCTGAGGAACTTGGTTTCTGTTTTGCAGAGCACCAGTTGCACATGAAGAGAGATAATCAGGCAAGCACTTTGGAGCATTGTCTGTAGGAGTTGAGAAGCTACGTTTCAGCTAAAAGTTGCATGGTAACTGTTGTATAGTTCAAGTTATTCTTAGTCAGGTTGGCTTCTAGAATGTTATGTAGTGTGTTGGAAGTAACGATCATAAACTCCAATCTGTTTCCTAACGTCCTCTGTCAACGTATGCACTTTTCAGCCTAGGTATAGCATAGGCTGATATGAGGATTTTGAGTACTATCAATCATGCTTGATCTCTTTTCAATGAACCATTTTCCTTTGCTTACAATATAGCCCTTTGAGTTATGGTTGATTCTCTGTTCAAGTGTATTATGAACCTATTAAAGGCAGAATGAATATGATGGGGACAGAACCAGTCTCCCAACCTGGAAATGGACCTGACAGGGCTATCCACAAGTTGGGATCATATTCCACCAGTCTATTTATTACTTTGAGACAATCCTCACTCGGCCTGGAATCCCCAATTCTTTGGCAATTTGGCGTCCATATGAAATTAAAAGCATCCACAGGACCTGCCCGCAGTCTACAGAGGGCACGTGGTACCATTTTGACTATGGGTATTATTTGAAGTGTTCGTGTCTCTGGTAACAGAGGCAGTGACAATCCAATAATCTATTTACTTGAATGGCCAAGGGCGCGAGGTTAGGTCTTGAATTTTGTGATAAGGTGGGGCAACACTATGCACCAATACCCTACTAAATTGTGACCAATTTCTTATTTATCGTTGGATCAAAAATCTTTACCATACTTGTTACATGCTAAGTATAATAAAATAAAATATTCAGAATAAACTCATTTAAATAAATTCATTTTAACAAAAAAAAAAAAAAAAAAAACTATTCCCCCCCTTGCTCGCCCCTGTCTCTGTCTCTCCCTCCATTCCTCGCTCTCTCTCTCTCTCGGCCTCCCTATCTCCCTCCCTCAATCACCCTACCTTCTCTCTTTCTCACCATCTCTATACTTTTATCTCTCTTCATTTGTCTCTATCCACTAGGCAGTTAATATACAGTTGAGTAGAAGAGCTTGCGATTTTTAGAGACCTATGATATTGGTATATCACAAGAATGTCAGGTGATTTATATATTTGTTCGTTGAATTTATCATTTATTTTTTTATTCTTTAATTTAATTTATTATAATTAAATCACTCAATTTTAATTTTATTTTAATTTAATTACTATATTACTTCATTAGATAAAAATTTATAAAATTTACCATTTAAAAAATATATTTTCATGTAATTAAGTCCGATTAATATATTAATAGGTATTGGGTTAAAATTCCCGAATTAGAGAACACGACGGTTATTGATATATGAAGACTAGAGATGCTGACGATGACTTAAAAAAGAGTTATCTTTTCTATTTAGCCTACTCCATCCCAGATAGAGTCCAACAATTGGAAGGGCACTGCATATCACAAAGTGTCTGATGTGCCTCTCGCAAAAAAATTAAAAGGCTTTGCTTTTTTTTTTTTTTTTTTTAAATAGCAAATTTTATATTAATATTTGTGTAAATTTTGTATTTTTTATTTGTTTTTATTATTATTGCATTACATCTTTCATAATGATTTAAAAAATTTATTTCTATTGACATCCCTAAAATCTTTAACCTTGCTACTAGTTATTGTGTCTCAATTCAAGAATTTTCACATGATTTCTATTAATATATTGATTTATGAACTTAATTATATAAAAATAATATTTTTAGAGGTAAATTTTATAAATTTTTACTCAATAGAGTGATATAATGATTAAATTAAAATAAAATTAAAATTTAGTAATTTTATTATTACAAATTAAAGTTAAGTGATAAAAATAAAAATAAGTGATAAATTTAATAACTGAAAATATAAATTATGCCAAGAATGTTAGAGTAATAACAAATTTTGAAACTAATGAATAATATTCATGAAGTTGCTTAATTAGTAGCTAATCTATGACCAATTTAATCTTAAAATTGATAAGTATGTTATATGTATTATATTTATTTTCTCATATTTAACATTTTTTAGTGTATTTTCTTCTTAAATGTACTTATTAGAGTTGATTTTACATTTTAGGAAAAAGGCCAAATGGATTTAAGCAATTTGGAAGCTTAAAGATATTATTTTGAGAAAATTTGACCAATTGAATATTTTGAAAATTTCACTTTTTAAACATTACTAGATGGAATTGGGATCTTTATAAGAATTAAAATAGACATCTTAAATTTTTTAGAATATAATTATTTGCAATTCAAGATGAATTGGTGTCCTTAATCTGGCTTATAAGTTATCAAAGTTATCTTAATTAGGAGTTGTTCTCTAAATAAGTTATATTGTTTCTAAAGAGGCATTGTCCATCTTTCTTTGCATTTTTTTTTTGTCCCTTAGAACTATAAATAAACATATTAGGGTACTAAGAATAGAGACATATACGAACCTCTCTTTTCTTTCTTTCTTATGTGCACACTAACGATATGTAAAGTCAGAGTTTTATTTTTGATTATAAAGATTGAAGTCATGAGAGGCAATGTTACAAAACTTGTTAGTTTTTATTTCTAATATGATTCTTTACTTTGAATTCTGATGATTTTCTAGTATAATTATTATTTATAATTATATTGTTAAATTGTTAAGATACATAATAAATAATTATATTGTATGATTTAGTGTTAATTTGGAATTTAAGTCCATAATTGCTTGATAGTTCTAATGCTAAGTAGAAAATAAAAATTGATAATCATGGTCAAGTTTTATTTTTAATTTCTATAAAGTACATGGTTAAAAATTAAGTAGATTGACTTGTGAATTTGTTGTTTAGATTCAACTATCTTTCTTGTCTTATTGCTACAATAAATTATATATAGAAAGCTTTTTGTAGTTAATTTAATTGATAAGAGATTAATTGAAAAACTTGTCTTAATTAACAAAAACTTAGGAAAAATTTAGAATAATAAAGTTTATCATTATTTTAAATTGCATATTAATTAAAAACTTGATAATCTTCAATATTAATAATCAATGTGATAATCTAATGGTATAAATATCCTTACTACTGAAATTGTGTTCATCTATTGATTTTATTTATAATTAGTTTTTTGTTTTAATTTTATTAGTTTAACTTAACCAAATTCCTCCTTCTTTACTCTTTTATTTTTGTGAACTCAATAGGATCAAAATTATCAGTTAATTGATTAATCAAAACTCAATTTTTGTTGATTTAACCTCTACTCACCTTAATTATAAATTTATTAATTGAATAATTTTAATGTCTTTGGCACACATCAAATTTTGGCGTCATTTCTTGTGATTATAGTCCTAAATAACTTATGTTGCAAGCTTATATGCTTGATGAAGAGTTTGACCAAAAGCTCTATCAAATAAGAGATTACATTTAAGTCAACAAGCATATGGTTTTTCCACCTTTACTAGGACTAACACTTACATTGGACCTTGCATCATCATCAAGCTTATTAAGTGACACTAAGATGGAAATCATGGTTGCACATGCCAACTATAATAGCTGGGTACTTAAGGAGTTAGTGGCTCTTAATCTAAACCAACAACCTGTTTACATAAAGTATCTTAATGTTGATGTTGCTTTTGAGTTAAAATGTGGTCTAATTCATCTCTTGTCAGCTTTTCATGGTCTTGTAGGTGAAGATCCATAAAAGCATATAAAGGAATTTCATGTAGCTTGTTTAAACATGAAACTTACCGCCATATTTGAAGCACAAATCAAGTTAAGGACTTTCTCATTTTTTTTGGCAAACTTACCAAAGGATTAGCTTTATTACTTACCTTTAGGATCCACCACCATATGGAAAGAGATGAAGAGGCTATTCTTGGATACTTTTCAACTTTTAGAGCAACTAACATTTGAAAGGAGATTTGTGGCATTTGGTAATACAATAAAGAGTCCCTATATGAATATTGGAAATGTTTTAAGAAGCTTTGTGTGAGTTACCCCTATCACTAAATCAATAATCAATTCCTAATTCAATACTTTTATAAAGGACTTCTTTTCATATATAGAAGTATGATCGATGCAACTAGTGAAGGAGCATTGGAGGTCAAAATGCCGCATAAGGAATTTGATGGCAAACATGGCTGTGAATTCCTAACAATGTAGCACTTGACATGATTCACCGTGTAAGAATATTGATGAGGCAAGTACATATTCCCTTGAATAATAAATTGCTAATTTTACTTCTCTTGTGTGTTGGATGGTTGTAGGAAACATGCAAAAAATTTGGGCATGTGAAATTTGCCTAAAACAAGGACATTTAACTAATATATGTCCAACACTTCAAGATGATCCAATGGAGCAAGCCAATTCCATAGGAATTCCAAGGGTAACCATAACACAAGTATGATCCTTTCTTTAACATTTATAATCCTAGATAGTGATATCATCCTAACTTCAATTATGGTAATTAACAAGTAGTTTGTAATGCCCTAATCACCAATTTTAACAAGTGTCACCACCCTTTTAAGCTAGGCAAAATGCATCCCAAAACTTAAGTATATCTCTTGATGAAATTGTTGAGACTCTTGCTATTTATACTAAACATTTTCAATAGGAAATAAAGGAAAGCATTCAAAACTTAGAGAATTAAATGAGTCAATTTATCATGAACAAAAGTAGATTATAGGCACAAGGATTGAGCAAACTACCCACCAATAGAATGCAAGTGTCATAGTCTTGATGAGTGGAAGAGAAGTGAAAGCACTAATAAAGATACCTTTAAGGATAAAGGAAGAGGCCATGAAAGAAGAAGCCATGCCCATAAAAGATAAATCCATCATAGCCTAAACGTTGCCACTTAAGGTAGACCCTTAACCTTTATTTCCTCCAATTATTCTTATGATTGTTTTAGGATCACAATATTGACCCAATGAAGACAATGTCATTTAAGGGTACTTGAAAGATAAGGAAACTAACCTTACACTTCCCCTTAGTCACCACCCCAATTATGTAGGGTTCATCAATCAAATCCATGATAATCCTAACATGATAGTTAAAGCCATTATTGACCTCAACACACTAAAAATCCATATGATCTCTAAAGAAGAGGAAAGGGGATTACTCTAAACCTCACTTATCTAGCCATATAACATATTCATTCTTGTAAACAACTAGTATGGAGTCACTAGAAAAGTAATGTAATTTGATTCATTTGCTTATTGATGCTCATGGCAATCAAGGGAAGCTGTGTAATAAAATGGGTAGTTTTTTGTCATATACTAATCAATAGTATAAGTTTATGTCATTTGCACTTATAATACTAACTTTATCAATATCTCAACATCTACTCTCACATTTATCTACTATCGTAACAACACATATTTGCTTTCTATCACCTTTTGTCTATCATTTAGATTGTTTGAAAATGAGTCTAATTAGATTGATATTTTAGTCAACACTAGTCTTAAAATCGAGTTTGAAAATACCTTCAATGTACTAACCTAACAAATCTTCAATGTCTAATCAAATAAAAAGAAAAATATTCTATAATTAAAAATAAATTAATTGAATTAGTTAATTAAAATATTATAAAATAATTGTTAAAAGTTAAATTTTTACTAAATGATTAATTTTTAAAATTTATTTTATTATTCGTCTAATTTTTAAATTTAAAATTAATTAAATTTTTTATATAATATTATAAATAAAAAAATTTGTATATTATATAAATTATAATATAGGTAAATTATTAATAATAAATATTAATTTTAAATAAAAATTATTTAAATAAAAAATTAACATATAAAAATATTATAAAAAATTAAAAAATTAAAAATAATAAAAATTAAATATATAATTTAAAATTTTAATTTTATTTAAATATAAAATAATATTTATAAAATTTATTAAAATAATTATTTTTAAAAAATTTTATAATAAAAACAAATATATCTTCTAACCATCGCAAACAATTACATTTTAACTTTCTCTTTAATTTCGCCTGTCTCTGTGAGGAAGAACCCTAGCAAAGATCTGCAAAGACTTGATCTCGGTTCAATCTAGCCCACACCCAAAGAAACCCATAACCCAGAAAACAAATAATTGTACTATTCTACTACTGTTTTCAACCCAGATCCCTCTGAGACGACATTTCGAGGAAGCTGGTTTTCTCTTTCCTTACACCTTCATTCTTGTAAAAATGCTAAATAAAAATCATTCACTCCCACTCCAAGATCACATTGTTTCCCCACTCAGATTTTCACACCCATTTCCGATTTATCCCTCCTTTTCACCTAAACACCACCCCTCCAAACTCGTGTTCAAACTTGATTACGCATCTGGGTTTTGCAATTTAGTCAAAAGGGTGTCCAAATCGTCAACTGATTTGAGAAAATATGGTGGACTAGTTATTGCCGGTTGTGGAAAGAATGTTTCTGATGACGGTAACGTTAAAGATGACAGTTTTTACATTAGGAGATGTGTGGAGCTAGCAACGAAGGCAATTGGTTGTACAAGTCCTAATCCTATGGTGGGCTGTGTTATCGTTAAAGATGGTAAGATTGTTGGTGAAGGGTTTCACCCTAAAGCTGGTCAGCCTCACGCTGAGGTAACTTTACTAGTCTTTGTTGAGTTTATATCTGGGTTATGAACAAAAGCTTATCGAACTTGTCCTTGAATTGTCTATAGAGATGGGAAACTTGTATCTTTGTTGTGTGCTCCAACTTCCTACGAATTGTTTGTTCCATGGAAAGTTTATTTATCGATCAACAATAGTGCTAAAAAACTATCGTACCGTCATTGTTTCTGTTAGGAAAATGCATTTGAATGCACGAAGTTATAATTATATTTATATTGTAGCAAAAACTTAGCAAATGAAATCTGGTATTCTCATGGCATTTGATTGCTAGGTTAACACGGTTCTATCTTATTCTTTAGAAGTGTTAAGCATCATGCCTGATCAACAGTTGCGGGATAATTTGATTCAGGTATTCGCACTCAGAAATGCTGGGACTTTGGCCGAGAATGCGACAGCTTATGTGAGCTTGGAACCATGTAATCACTATGGAAGAACTCCACCCTGTACAGAAGCCTTCATTAAAGCCAAGGTGAAGAGAGTGGTGCTTGGAATGGTTGATCCAAACCCAATTGTGTCTTCAAGAGGTGTAGACAGACTTAGAGATGCAGGAATTGATGTTACCATTTGTGTAGAAGAACAATTGTGCAAAAGGCTCAATGAGGCATATATTCACCAAATGCTGACAGGCAAGCCTTACCTCACACTTAGGTAGCCAGCCCTATAAACTGGTACATAATTAGCAATTCCCATGGTTTTCTTGGATGATTCATATCTAGCCATTGTTTATGTGCTCTTTCATTTCTTGATCTTGTTGTGTTATATTAACTTTGATCTTAGATAGTCTGATTCCCAACGTATTCTAACATAAGGCCTGCCCCCAATTTGTAGATACTCCCTCTCAATCAATGGCTACCTTTTAAACCAACTTGGGGAGGGAGTCACTGAGAGTGGTGGATACTACTCAAGACTATTACAAGAATATGATGCAGTTATAATTTCCTCCTCCTTGTGCAACAAATTCCCAGTCCCTGTATCACAAGAACCTGGTGCCAATCAACCTCTCAAGATTATAATATCCCCTTCGGGTTCTCCAATTCAAATTTCATCCCTGACCGAAGAAGCAGCTTCAAGTGTGGTTATATTCACTGAGAATGAAACAGCTGTAGGACCTGAAACAGCTCAAAAGGGAATTGAAACTGTGGTTTTGGATCCAATAAATGTAACTGCCATATTGGAATATTGTAGTCGCAGGGGACTTTGCAGTGTTTTGATAGACTTGAGAGGAAGCTGTGATGACTTTGGCGAGCTTCTCAATGATGCAATTGAGCACAATGTATTGCAAAAGATCACAGTAGAAGTTTTGCCATTGTGGGATGGAAATGGTGATGGCAATTCTCTCTCGGTTTTGGAACGGATTGGCCGAAGGCTAAAAGTGAATAATCTTCAATCAAATAACTCACGTCAGAGCATTGTATTGGAAGGTTACCTTTAGGGTAAGGTGTTGCAACTTGTGGAGGCATGCGACCTGGGAGGGAATTTCACCCTTTTGCTCATTTTTTCTCTTCTGTTCTTCAGGCAATTCTGAATACAACATAAAACTCAATGATTTGGCATCCAGCCATCCAGTTACAATGTCATTAAGTCGAAGGGGAATTATGCAACATTTAAGTCAATTATGGAAATTGAATCTGCAGTTTTACTTGGATAATTCTGGTTACCTAAAATTGCCGAGCATCAATCGGAACTAAAAGGGAGGACACTAACGAACTGGTACAAAGTTAGTTTTAGGTAAAATTCTAGATAGCCATGGCTAAGCAAGTATTAGGTGGTCTTTACAAGCTAATCCACAATCTCTTGCTGTAGCCACCCTTAAAAGAAGGCTAAAAGATCGAGTAGTTGTGACAGCCAGAAGTCATAGCAGCTATTTATTTTCAGCTACATTAAGAGGGCACAAGTCAATTGAGCTGGTGTCAGACCAAAACCCGCCCCCATGGAACAACCTGCATTTTAGATCCAAGCACGATTTGCCTGGGTCTCAACAGTGACATTTTCTTTGGAATAAATGCAGTTGGCCGTTTTCAAATCCTATAATCCAGAGCAGCAGTTTGCTAGAATGTTGCGTGTGCGAGCATTTGATGACCAATACCTAAAGCCCAAGAACATCCATGACTCCTGAAATTAACGCCGCATTATCTTAGGGGCTTTTGCTAAAGATTCTTGTATCCTAAGATTCCTAACGCACCAAAATAATACATTCTTTTGTTCATACAGCCGGAGTTTGTGCATGCTGCCAAGAATGCAGAACCATCAAAAGGCTAGGCCACTCACCATATCAATATCAGTGAGGAATTCTTACTCCCAAAACACTAGAATGAGAATTGTCTGTGTGATTCTGATTTGCAAGCTGAAATTCTCACCTTCTTAGCCATATGCAAAGCTTGGTAGCTTTGCATTTCCCTCGTTCCTTCAACTTGATTTGCATGTCGGGTATCGACTATCGACATGAGTACAGATACCTCAAGAACATCCACGACATAATAGATTGCACGAGGGAATTTACTTTTCCGAGTTCTTTCGAGTTAAGAGATTCGTTGGCTGTAATGTGTCCTTCAACCCTAAAATTATCTGAGATAGATACTTTGCCTCAATCATGATTTAGCCATTTTCCCTTCATTTCAGTAACTTGAGTTGGGAAATTCATCATAAACGCACACTGTAAAATTTTAAATTTTGCATCAAGGCATCCATTGCCACCAATCACAGAGACAAAATCACAATCCGCATATCCAGAAATGTGAAGATCAGCAGCAACACAATAAATGCGTAACACATATCATGTGCAATCCAGAATGCAAACACTAGACGACAATAGCGGCACCCACCAACCCAGGATAAAAAAAAAATGTGCAGAATCCGCACATCAGCAATGGAAACTTCATGAGATAGCCATTGCTGTTCTCCTCGCACTAAATGTGAAAGAAAAATAAATATAAATATAAAAATAAAGTTGCTATTGAACGAATGAGCTGCGTCTAACATAAATCAACGGTAGGAGAAAAACAATTAAGAAAGCCCCACAAACCAGTTCATAATCATAATAACAATTGCATCTAATATCCATTTCGCTAAACCCCTTCTCAATCACCACTCCTATGGAACTAATTTTCCTTACTTCTCAAACACCAAAAGAAGCAAAACAACACGATAGATTTTCCTTTTTCTCTTTCTTTTTTTTTTTTCTTCCCCGGTTAATGTTATGGATTTGCTTTCGGTTCACTTCTTAAAACTGCCTCTAACGCCGGGGCGGGGCTTGGAGGGTTCGACGGAGAGATTGGCGTGGCGATTGATGAGCTTGGACTCCTCGAAGGTGATTTTAGGGTGCCGGGCGTCGTGGTGGATCTGCATCGATTTCACGTCGGGAGCAGTTGTCCTACAGTGCGGGCACTCGAACTTCGCATGCCCTCCCTTATCTTGCCCCGTCCTATCCGCCTGCCCGGCCTTCCCACCGCCCCTGTTTGTCGTCGCCGCGTCGACCTTCGCCGCGATTGCCTTCGCCGTGTGCTTCTTCGGCTTTGCCTTTCCGGTCATGTTTGCAGTCCAACGATCGGACAGTTGAGGAGGATTGCTCTATGGCTGACTTGGTTGGGAGACTGGTAAAACCCTACCTAGCGTCTGAGAATATATATAACTGAGTCAATTGAGAATGGGTGAGACCTAAAACGGCGTTTTATAAAAATTATAAAATAAAAATAAAAAAATAAAAAGGAAAAAAGACACATTCGCTGATCGCCATACCTATTCGTTGCGTCGCCTTAGTCCGAAAAAATCCAACGATCATAATGGGTAGCAGAAAGCATCGAACCGAGTCAACTCTGAGATCCAAGAAGCACTTGTCACTGTCACATGTCCACGTTGGAATAATTATGCTATATATTATTTACATATTTAGTCTGTTATGTATTTTTTTTAAATAATAATAATAATAAGTATTTTTTATTTTTATTTTATTTTTTAATTTAAATAATATTTTTATATTAATTTCTTAAACAATTATTATATAATAAAAATATATAAATTATAATATACTTTTTATTTAATTTATTTATCTTATTTTTTTATCACTATTAATAAATATATTAATTATTTTTAATATTATTATATGTTAAATTTTAAATTATAAATAATTAAAAAATTTTAAATATATCATTATAATATATAATATTTATAATTTTATATATAATTATATTTTATATATTAAATATTAATTTTATTAATATATGTAATAAGTTATTAAAAATAAAAATTTATATTTATTATTTTTATTTTTTTTATATTTATTATATATCTTACTATCATTGTTATGTTTGTATTAATTTTAAATTTCTTATTTTTCCTTTTAAATCTTGTGTTATTAAGCCTAACATAAGGATGACAAAACCAAAAAAAATAGTTAAAGATAAAATAATAAGAATTAGATAATTTTTATATTAATATTAAAATTAAAAAAATTCAAATAATATAATTAAATATGATAAAAATATTGTTTGTTATTTTTTGTATTATAATAAAGTTAAATATATAATCAAATTTTATAATAAAATATAAGTTAAAATAGTAATAATGACCATAACAATTAAATTTTTTACATGAGTAATTATTATATTAATGAAGAAACAAATAGGATGGATGGATTATAATAAATAAATTTTACAAATAATTAAGATAAAATGAGAATAATAAAATTGGAATATACCTAAAACATTTCAAAAAAAATATATATATTTACAAAATAAAAACATTTGATTGTTTTTTAATAATTATATAAAAATAAATTTATCATGTTAATCTTCATATTTAAGAAATATATTTTAATAAAAAAAAAAACCCTTAGAAGTTTATAAATCCTTTTATTAATTTTCATATATAAGATTGGTGCAAGTAACAATGAAATCTTTACATCAAGTAAGAATAAATATTTATATATTAATATGTTTAAGGGATTCTAAATTATTAAATTTTACAAATTTTTTACATATTATTTTTTAATCAAATTTAGCAAAAGATTTTTTTATTTTAATTGTTATCTAAATTATTTTTATATCTTTTTTTTTATTATAATATAAGAATAATTTTAATTTTAAATTATTCAATTCTAGAAGTTATGTTATATGGATTTTATAAATATAACTTTAATTTATATAAGTTATTATAAAGAATTTCCTCCAACATTTAAACTAAATGGTTTTATATTAGTAAAAGATTTAAATTAATCATTAATTCTAGGTACACCATTTTTAACATAGATCCTTATCAATATAACTAATAAAGAAATATATTTGGAATTTGTTTCCAAATTTAGAATAATTATATTAAATGTTAAAAAAAATTATTTTTATATATAAACAATGAATATTAATACAAAATAAAAATCATACACTTTTAAAACTAAGAAATAAAATATAAAAGAATAGAAAAAAAAATTCAAAATAATAAAACTCAATCAATTATAGAAAATTTTTATAAAAAATTAAAGAAGAAGTTTGTTTAAATTTCCCAACAACCTTATGAAACAAAAAGGTACATGTTATAAGATTACTTATATTAAAGATTTTAATGAAAGAAAATTTCAACAAAGGCAAGACTAATACAAATGAATAAAAAAAATTATTATAATATTACAAAAAAGAAATAAATGAATTATTAGAGAAAAAAATATAATTAGACCAAGCAAATCTTCATGATCTTATTCAACATTTTATGTTAATAACTAAGTAAAAATAGAGAATGGCATTCCAAAATTAGTAATAAATTACAAACCCTTAAATAAAGTTTTAAAATGAATTAGATATTATATTCTTAATAAATAATATTTAATTAAAACACTAATAAGTACTATTATATTTTCAAAATTTAATATCAAATCAAGATTTTGACAATTCAAATAGATGAAAGAGATAAATATAAAATTATTTTTACAATTCTTTTTGAATATTATGAGTGAATTGTTATGTCCTTTATATTAAAAATACTTTCTTTGAATTTTAGAATGTTATAAATGAAATATATAATCTATATACAAAATTTACAATATTAGTATTCTCAAAATCTATAAAAGACTTTTTTAATCATTTACAAAAATTCTTCAACATCATTACAATAATGATTTAGTTGTTTCAAGTAAAAAATTAAAGTTATATCAAGTTAAAATATGATTCTTAGAATACAATATTTATTGAAGAACTATTACTTTTATTGACAAATCAATAGAATTTGTAAGTAAATTTCTTAATAAAACAAAAAATAAAAAATAATTGCAAAAATTTTTTAAGATTTCTAAATTATATTTTTTATTTTTTCTCAATATCAAGACAATGTGTTTTCCTTTATACAAGATATGTAGAAAAAATCCACCATAATGGAATAACAAAATGACATAAATAATTCAAGATAATATCTTTACTTAAGACATGACCTTCTTTAGGAATCTTTGATCCTAATGCTTTTTTAATCATAGAAACAGATACTTTAAATTTAGGATATGGACAAATATTAAAACAAATGGTTAGTGATATAAAATATATGTACGATACCATTTATGTATTCAATAAGGGTTATAAACCAATTATTTTACTATTAAAAAAGAAGTTTTGAGTATTAATTTGTTTTATAATGAATTTTCTAGACAATGATTGTAATAAAAAGATTTTACAATGTATTGATTGTTAATCAGTAAAATTTATTTTAGAAAATTATGTTAAAATTTTAGCTTTAAAACAAATTTTTGTATGATGGTAAATTTGATTTTGACATCAAATTCATCAAAATAAATTTTAATTATCTTCCTAATTTTTTTTCCAAAGAGTTTTTAAAGAAAAAAGTTACTAAGATGAATGGTGAGAAGGTTATTTAGAACTCATTCAAAATGATTATAAAAAAAGGTTTGATATAAGAATCACACTCATCCTCTCCAAATAAATTTACTTATTTTTAGCCAAATTGCCTCTTAAAAATGTTAAATTAAAGATTTATAATCAAGTTTTGCAACTAAGACCACAAGCTACTCCCCTAACAATTACTTCTAAATCCTCTATACTTATATCTTTTACTATTTTAAATCTTATATTTAGACCAAACTCTTAATGATTAACTTCTTCACTCAATTCCCCTTTTTTTTCTATTACTAACAAACAAAAGACACCTTCTATCTATTTTGTTAAACCTAATACCATCTTTCTATATTAGAAAAAGGACAATGTCCACCAAACCAAACTCTAAACTTTATATAAATTTTCCCTTGAATTTTTGCTTATGGTTCTCATATTATAAATGAAAACAATAATAAAATTACGTGTTTTCAATGCATTTATATTTATAGTTATTGAATTTGCTAAGATTATAGATACTAAAGACCTTAAAGACCTAAACTAAATTGCTTATTCAAAATTAAAAATAATTTATGTCTTAAATGTAAAGGATTAGATTGGATTAGACTCACTCATGCAAAGGAAAATGAAGCCTCAACTTTTGACTACAAAAAATTTTCTTAAGATTTATTTCTCCATCATATAATTATAATGATATTATTAGTGAATGGACAAATGTGTTATACATAAGAAATTGAAATTGTTCATGGTTTTTCCATTTTCATTACAACATATCAATTAATTTCACAAGCTAATTCCATGAATAGTAGAAAAATTTTGGATTAAAAAATAAAATATTATATGATGGCATAGTGGATGGATATTCTTATTATTCAAAGTACTAGTTAAGACCAATTTCTACTACTTGTACTTTTGCAATTACATTCAAACTCTCATAGATCTTGAGTTGGAATTATGCAACTGAAGAGACTTTTCTTGCCCTTAAGCAAAAAGATTAATAAGGCAAGTTAGTGTTAAATAATGAAATGGTGTGCCAAATGATCAATCCAATTTGCAAGCTATAGTGAATCATTACAATTAGATTACAACAAGAGAACATAAATTAGAACTTTTAAAAGATACAACTGCTGCTCTTTTTACTTCAAAAAGCAAAATTTACATAGACTTAACATTCAGTAGATCATAAAAAATATATAAACAAAAGTTAAAAAAAAAAAAGCCTTATCACAAATCTTAGAATAAGATTCATCAAAACAAAGTGAACGAAGATTGATAATGAAGACCTAAATTTTAACTTAGATTTAATCAAACAATTGTACAACTGAGAGAATCTTTATTTATGAAAAATGAAAATATATGCTCTAATAAAAATGACAAAAACAATAATATTTACTCTTTAATTATTCAAAATCTTGTTAGAGAACAAAGTAGAGTGAATCAAAAGAAAAGGTTTGTAATATTTAAATATTATCTTAAAAATAAAATTGTATTCTCAAAAGTTTAAGATAGTTTTATCTTAATTTTATAAGTTTATATATTTTTTTAAAATTTTACAATTTTTATACATCATGTTGTGAACTAATTGCCAAATATAATTTCAAAATAATTAACAAGTGATTCTTAAAATTATTTATTGGCAATTTTGATTTTCTTGATTGTTATTGGAAGTCTCGTACTACTAAGCCTTACATGATGATATTAGAGTCAAAAAGATAAAGTGAGAGAGATGGAGTAATGAAAAGGAGACCAGTTTATATATATATATATATAAAATTTAAAGTCAAAATCAAATTCTTGATTTTTACAAGGCTGAAGATAACAGAGTGACAACATTTTCTTTTCCTTAGAGCGACTTCTCGTTGCAATTTTCCCTTTTAAAAATTGATAAGCGTGCTTATTGGCAATGTCTCCACGCTCTCGTTAACCGGAACAAATATATGACAGCAACAAATAATAATGCAAATGAAATTTTTTGAAAAATCAACCATTTAGTACAAACGACACCCAAATAATTAAATCAAGGAAAGAGAGTTAACTAGAGTGGCTACTATATTATACTTAATCTATTTTTTTTTTTTCTGTCTTTCCTTTAAGCAAATAATGCAACCGAACTATTTTAAAATCAAGAGGGCATTGCATTATAGCAAAGTATGCACCAACAAGATCAGCATTATTACAATGTAAGCTTACTAAAAAACTATGTCGTTTAAAAATGAACAAAACAATACCCTTTTTTAAACGTATAAAAAGGCATTGTTGGAATATTGTTGTAGTTCCTGTGGTTGGATTGATAGTAAATCCATAGCCGTCTTAATTTAATTTTCTTCAGAAAAAATGTATCCATCACCTAGGTATTAATGGTTCCATTTACCCCATAAGGCTCAAGCGCCACCTGTTGTCAATCATATTTTACCTTTTTTTTTGTTTTTTTTTTTCTTTCTAATTAAGAAAGAAATTAATGCGAAATTTATTATTATTATTATTATTGGATAAATATTGGGTTAGGTGATTTCTGCACATTGGGGGAACTTGTTTCAGTTAATGCTTTCTAGTTAATCGTTCTTTCAGGTCAAATCTAACTAAACAGCTCTGGGCGCTTTCTCTGAACGGTAAGTAATCAATCACCTTCTAACCGGTGATATCATTACATGTTTTTACTCAATTGTCGGAACTCCTCGCTTTCTCAGGTTTCAAATCCATGGAGGAAGCACAGCCAATTGAGGACCACTCTCCGACGGAGGCCCCAAACCCCAACCCGGACCAACCACCAGAAATGGCCCCTGCCGGCCCTACAAAGCCGCCGCCAACAGCAGCAGAGGCACCGCCACCACCACCTCCTCCTCCTCCTCCTCCTCTTCCTTGTTCCGAGACCAAGAAAACACCGCTTGACGGCGATGGCCATGTTCAGGATTGTGGCTACTTCAAGATGCGTGCTGTTGTCAAAGACATTCGTCCCCATTTGGTCGAGGTTAACCCACATCTTATGTTATCCTATTAAATGCTTCTGCCTGAGTCTTGTACTAAACTGATTGACGGAGCGAGTTTGAAAGAGCGAGCAAGCGAGAGAGAGAGAGAGAGATCTGCTTGTTTCCTTTTCTCTTTTTTGGGTTCATTTCCGTGTCTTGAGATAGAATTATAATGCATTTTGCTGTGCTATAAGAGACATTCATTTCCTGGTGAGAGATGATCATTCCATTTTGGGATTCTATTGTGATTGCATTCATTTGGTCTTT
The DNA here is from genome assembly GCA_037832345.1 of Rhizophora mangle. Taxonomy (NCBI): domain Eukaryota; kingdom Viridiplantae; phylum Streptophyta; class Magnoliopsida; order Malpighiales; family Rhizophoraceae; genus Rhizophora; species Rhizophora mangle. The sequence continues at coordinate 988,725 of JBAPLJ010000186.1, forward strand.
ACCGGAGCTAAGAATCCCTTGTTGACTAGAGCAACCATGATTGGTCTTGTAAAGTTACAATTTTGGAGGCCTCTGTTTGCCCCACGGCCATGATAGATTGTTAAGGAGGTCCTTATACATTTTGGGTACTAAATCAGAAATACTTGCCTTACTAAACTTGTTATCCTGAGGAGGAATTTGTTTTCAGTCACCCCTTGTTTGTGGCCTCTGTGAGATTCGGTTTGCATTATGGAGGTCTTGCCTCAGCATCATGGGATTTATAAATTATGTGGCATTGTAGATATTAGTACATGGTTTTACAGTTTAAGTAGCTGTTCGGACTGTTAAATCAGACCACCTGTTGTTTAGTTGGTACATCAAATTTCTCTGTGTTCCTAAAATATGGATTTTTTTGGGCAAAAAGGCCTAAAGGTCTGCTGCTTTCTTGAAGGTTCTTAGAACTGTGGACTTCCGGAGCTGCAAGGAAGCCGATGAACTACGAGAAAGTAAGCTCATGAGTTTGCAATTTTGGTTCTTTCAAGTGTGGGCATACTTGACTATGGAGGTGTGGACAGTAATAGGAATGTGTCTGCTAGTTGCATAAAATTGAGATAACTTGTTGCGCTTTGCAGAGATGAAGCTGCTAATGGAACTTTACAGGCAGATGACAGCAGAAACAGACACTACAAAGTGTAAGACTACAACCGAAGGCCATTCTTTGGCATGTGAAAATGGATCTGGCCCAGAGGTCCAAGATCAGCTCCCAGATGTTATGCCAGAGAACCAGCCTCAACTGGAGACGACCCTCAGAAATCCATCTGACAATAAGCCTTTCAGGTCAATTCTTCCTCCTGAAAGACCTGAAAAACAGCAGACTGATGATAGTGTGGATCAAGGCTGTATTGTTGGGAATTCAGCTTTTGGCTGGAATTTTATCACCCTCCCTGGCGATGATCCAATCTACTACGGAAGAACAAAGGAATCATTTCGAGCTGCTAATGTGACCTCGTAATGTATCATTGTCTCCTCTCTCTCCCTCAAATTTTTGGAACCTCAATATTATTAGTGTAACAGAAGTCCATTGATAATTTATGTGTTGCAATGCCTGTATCCTTATTTGAATTGTTGAATTGCAAGCTTTTGTAATGCATTCGCAGTTATATGACCATTAGTCTGACATATTGCTATATTTTACTATTCTTGCTCCATTACCATTGGTTGCATTACTGGACTTAAGTCCTGTCCTGGATGTGGTTGCCTCATTGAAGAGGGGCGAGACATGGGGTTCACCAAACTGATGCCTAACTCTAATCTCGACCAATTTGACAGTCTAAGGCAGGTAAGTTCCCGAGTCAGAATATCATTAGCGAGAGCCAGCAGTATATCTAAACCATTTCCTGCGCAAGAATTATACGAGCAGGGACAGCATCTGTGTACAATTACAACCTTGTTAATGACTTTACTCGGAGTTTATTTCCCTTTTCCAATAAACAAAATAGATTAATAATGGTTCTTTTGTCTACTATTGAAGACGCAAATTTAGAACCATACACACAAACAGTGAAACCACGGAGAAATAAGGAATTTACCTCATGACTTCAGGAAAGAAAGGCTAGAGCCTGCATGCATGTACATTGCTTCTTCGGAAGCTTAAAAACCTCATTATAGAAAATCATCAGTGACAGCACCTGGTGTTCTCAGACCGGGTTATGAATTTAAATGAAGCTTTCCTCTAGGTGAACTGAAAACCAGAGAGTCTGCCTACCACGTAGTCATCTTCAGAAATAGAATCCCACAATTAGCAGAACCCATCTATCCAGAGGTTACATTCTTCCTGGTCTCAATATTTGCACTCTCCTGTGAAAAAGATGATAAATAAAAGCGGGAATGGAATGCTTGCAAGCTATACTCTGAAACTGGGAACGTACCGCACGAATCAACATGGAAATTCCAGAGACTCACTCTTAGTCAAAGAACAATGATACTGTTTCGGACTGAGTGCCTAAATAATAAATGGTTATGGATTGATAATTCCAGACGATGAAACGGGTCAAAGCAACACTTGTTTCATCATTGAAAACCTCTACAAATATAGGTTCAGGGTTGCACTGCCAGCCAACACAGTCTCGGCTTTCAAGCCACTGGCCCTTTTCTCGTTTCTCATTTTCTGTCGCCCACTTACCTCTATAAACCATCTCTCCTTCATTAATATTAAAGATACTAAAAATTATATTAAAATTCTAAATGTGTAACTATTAAGATATCCCTACAGGACGATGTCTCTTTAAAAATTTGTTCAGTTCTTCCCCGCCACTTCCACATTTCTTGTGCGTATGGGCTTTTCTTCCCATTGCAAAACAATGAGGGTGGTGGACCAGATGCTTAGTATTTTGTTACTTGGATACATAGAGACACGTCAAATAATCTATTAAAACCTTACATCTACTTAAAAATTCATACTTTTAGATAAAAAATTTATATATATTATAAGTCATATTAAAACTTTATTTTTTAAAATTGTAAGATTTTATACTTGTTTATATGCCTTTTTAATGCTTGTTAGACCTGATTAACATACAGCATAATAAAATTGGCCTAAAACAGACCGAACCGAAGTTCTACCAAATGGTGAGTGCAATAAGAGAATAAAAAGACTACGATACTATAACAAAACCTCTACAAAAAAGGAAAAATTGTGAATAATTATAAAACTATATTAATTAACTGTACAATGATATTTACAAGAGAATTTTATCTATAGAATAATGAATAATATCATGAAAATTTTTATTTTGATTTTTTAATATAACTTATAATTTTATATTTATTACATAATAAATGAGATTTATTCAAAATAAAAAATAAAATAAATTTATATAGGATAAAATCATGAGTGAGTTATATTCATAAAAAAATAAATAAACATAATAAGTGTCCACAACTAAATAAGTAAGTTATTTAAAAAAATTTTCTAATTATGTAATATTGGAAGAATTGACTAATAATAAAAATAAAATCATATATATTATTGTAATATTAAAAAATTACAATAAAAAACATCTAATATATCTTATACTATAATAATATATTTGACAATTCAAGAAACTTATTTACTCATCAAGATTTTGGGGATAACCCATTTCAACATTAATGACATCATCGAAATGAAAATCATGAAAGAAGTTGAAAATTATGAGAATTAATTGTTTTAATATAATATATTTAAATTTATTTATTGCTCTTATATGTATCTTATATATTAGTTATTTTTTATTTATTAAAAATTAATTTTATTTATTAAAAATTAACTTAGTCCAAAAAAGGAAATTAGAATTCTTTCTTATTTCATGCATTCAAGTTATTTGTTTAAATTATTAAATCACTAGAAGCTCATTGAAATCATTAGCCAAACCTACTTTTAGACATATATTACAACTAAAAAACTATTATTTTAAAATTCACTATTATAGATATATTATTATAATACATACTTTGTAATTTATATTATGTAAAATAACATTTAATATCATATAAATTTTATATAAAAATTTATTTTATTTTTATATAATTTTAATTTAATTATAAATACCTAATATTATTAATAAGATATATTATACCATGTGTCGCCGAGCCAATTTTTCAATTAAAAATTTTACCTAAGTAATGATACTAAGTTATATTTAATTTTAGCTAATTTATCATACATGAAATACAAATACACTTATAAGAATTATTTCCCAACCTTTATTACTTTGTCATAAGTACAAAAAAAAAAAAAAATTACCAAGGCTTTTCTATACAAAATATTTCACTTATTTTTTTCAATGACCCTTGACTGTCATACTACAATTATTTATAGTGTTGGTAGTTGATACCCTTAACTACCTAGAGTCATGTATAACTTAACTACCAAGCTACTCAAACTTAATGAATTTTCCCTTATTTTGGAGCACTTCCCACTTTCTAATAAGTTAGTGTTACCCCTTTCAAGGAGAGTTTGCCACCTTATTCAATTTGCTTGGTTAATTTCTATCATTGGTAACCCATACCCACCTACATGGAATGAGATTTTGTCACCTCATCTTTTTGAATAACTCCTCCCAGCTGCCCCTTTTTTGTCACCATACCATGTCCCACGGATTAGGAGAGTTTGCCTTCATTTCCTCTTATCCCTATGGTGCAAGAGTGACCCTAGGATTGGTCCACACTCTAAGCCCTTAACCAGCCTTGTTGCTTGTCAACTCAAGCCCGTGCTTATGCATCAACAGCCCATGATGTTGTCTTGCAGCATGTGGCCCTCAAGTTGTCAGTTTGAACCCAAGTCTATGCACTAACATGGGTCATCACTTGTTGAAGACATGCACTACCCCCTAAAGAGTATTAGAGCCTTTGATCGTCTGGCAGGAGGAAACATTAATGTGCTTGAGCCATCACACCTTTTCCATGGACAAGTTACTGCACTAACTAGCAACTCACACTTCTCCTCTTTTGTTGCCACACACTTTCTTGCCTCACCTTACTTGCTTAGGTGATGACACCTTTGCCTCTTTGCAAGAATTGGTGCAACGTGCTACCAATTTGCTTGCATACTTTAAGCCAATCAACTTAAGGGACTAATAAACTACCCTCACTAGTTAAAGTCAGCGCCCTCATTGGTAAGGTTGAAAAGTTGTCTTGGATTTTCTTCTTGAATTGCCAAAAAGATGTATTTCTTTCCCGACTTGCCTTGCTATTTGGCGCATTCATCCACTTTACTAGGTACTCAACCCAGTAATTCTTCTTGCTTTACCCCTTTGTTCAATAGTTCATGATTCATTCCACCTCACATTGGAACTCCATTCTGATTGTTGGTGGGGCATGTCTCGCTTGTCTCCTTGGAGGCTTATCCCTATCCTCTTTGTGAAAGGGCTTCAAGAAGCTCACATGGAAGGTTAGATGTACTTTTAATTGCTTAAATAGTTGCAACTAATAAGCAACATTGTCAACCTTCTTTGTTACAACAAAAGGACCATCATACTTGAGGATCAAACCACGGTACATTATCTTGATACTGATTTTCTTCCAAATTTGGGGTGTTAGTTTTAACAATACTTTATCCCCAACTTGGAACTCAAGGCATTGTTTCCTTCTTTCTGCATACTTCTTCATACGCCTTGCTGCCTTGTTCAAGTTGTCTTGAGCCTCATCAAATAGCTCTTGTTTCAAACAAGCATATCAATAAGCAGCTGGACAGTTTCCTTTTGAATTGGTCCTTGCAATTTCATTAGGAATAAGGGGATGGTGCCCTATTACCAACTTGAAGGGGCTTATGCTAGTAAATGAGGAGCGATAAAGGCTATAGCAAAATTGCGTTGAATCCACTAACTATAGCCAATATTGTTGGCTAGCAATCATATTGTGCCAATGATATTCCTTTAGCAAGTCGTTGATTCATTCGGTTTGGTCATCTGTTTGAGGATAGTTAGCAGTGGAAAACTTTAATTTTGACCTCATCATGTTAAACAAAATTATCCAAAACTTGCCTATGACGCGAAGATCTCGATCACTCACAATAACTTTCGACAACTTAAAGTATTTCACACTTACTTATAGAATAATTCAATAGTTGTTTCCACTTGACATAAGGAAGGAGCTGGGACAATTACATCATACTTGGAAAAATGATCCACCACTACCACAATAGAGCCCATGCCATTAACTTTTGGGAACCTGCCGATGAAGTCTATTGAAATCAACACTCATGGTTTTGTTAGGATTAGTAGTGGTTGTAGCAACCCTACTTCTATGCATCTCAACTTTGTCTTGTTGACAATGACACATGTCTTGATGTATACCTTAACATCATCTTCTATCTTTGGCCAATGATAGCTATAAGAGAGTGAGGCTATCATTCTCTCTGAGCTGGGATGACCTCCCATTGAGAGTCATGATACTCTTGTAGAATTTCTTTTCCAAGATGTGCACCTCTTAGAACATACAAATGGTTACCCTTAGCATGTGGTAACCCATTAATAAGCCAGCATTATCTTACCACACTCTCTTTTACTTGTTGCACCAACTTATAGTATTTCACATTATGTGGGGCTTATGTCTTAACTTTTTTCAGCAAGTCACTCTACACTTGAGTGAGGGTAGCAACAATTTCTTCCACTTGTCAACAAGGCATCCATCTATTGATTATGCCTCCTTAGCTTGTGTTCCCATAATATATCGTATTCTACTAAGAACTCTTACCATTGAGCTTGCCTCACAGAGAGCTTCTTTTGAGTTTGAAAGAAAGTGTTAGTCACATTGTCAGTGCAAACCACGAACCTAGTACCCAGCAAATAAACCCACCATGTGTAAAGGCAGTACACTACCGTCAGCATTTCTTTCTCATGCACTGAGTACTATTGTTTTGCCTCATTGAGTTTTTGACTTTCATAAGTAACATGATGTCTTTCTTGGACTAGCACCCCTCCAATGGCTTTGTCAAATGCATCCATTATCCCATCAAAGAGCAACTCCAAGTGGGGTAGCCTCAACACTAGTTCCATCGACACTATTGCTTTCAACTTGTCAAAGGCTTCTTGGCATTGTATGGTTCACCTCCATAGTTGATCCTTCTTAAGCAAGTCTGTGAGAGGGGCCACCTTTTTAAAGTAACCCTATATAAACTTTCGATAATAGTTAGACAAGCTAAGAAAGCTTTATAACTCTGATACTTTGGTAAGGGGCAACCATTCCGCAATGACTTAAACCTTTCCTCCATCCTTACATGCCCTTGAATGATTTTATGTCCAAGGAACATGATTTCCTACTGAGTAAACTCACATTTCTCCTTCTTTATGTAGAGTTAGTGCTCTCTTAAACGAGACAACACTATTTGAAGGTGGGTTAAGTGATTCTCCAAGGATTCACTATACATTACAATATCATCAAGATAAACTACCACAAACTAATCAAGAAAGTCATGAAACACATCATTTATTAGATTGCAAAAAGTAGTAGGGGCATTAGTCAAACCAAATGTCATCACACAAAATTCATATGAGTCATAGTAAGTGATGCAAGTAGTCTTCCCCTCATCTCTTTTCACAATTTTGACTTGTTAGTATCCCAACTACAAGTCTAGCTGGATGAAGAATGATGATTTTGCTAGCTAATCAAACAAGTCTACTATCAAGGAAGTAGGGTAATTGTTCTTCATTATAACTTTGTTCAAGGCTTGATAATACACACACATTTGTAAGGAACCATCATACTTTCTTTGGAACAGCATTGGGGCACCATAAGGAGCTTCAAGGGTTGAGTAAAGTCTGTATCAAGCAATTCCATCAATTGCTTCCTTAATTCAACCAACTATATCGAACTTATGTGGTAAAGGGTTTAAGTTATAGGTTTTAAACCCATAATCAAATCAATCTTGTGGTTAGTAGTGCGCCTAGGAGGAAGGCACTTTGGCAGCTCCAAAGGCATTATGTCCACAAAATCTCTTATTAATTTTGCTACATCGTTTGGAACTTTAATGGATATGCGTTCCTTTATCTTAACCAATGCAGCTAGGTGGGTAGCCTCACCTTTTTTCAACCCTTGTTCCACTTGCATAGTCGAAAGCATCCCACCCGCCCTCCCATTAGCACTTACTGGGGAAGTTATCTTGCCTACAACAAAGTAAGGATGGTTCTCATGCATGATCATCAATCCACCTAAGTGAGACATTAAAGCAACTTTGGCATACATAAAGAACTCAACTCCCAAAATGATATCAAAATCATCAAGTGACACAATAGTGAAGTTAAGATTTCCAACTCAATCACCAAGGGTTAACTTAACACCAATTGCCATGCCAAGCACCTTTCGTGCTGCTAAATTGACCGCCTTCATTTGGCTATTACTCTTGGTGACCTTGAGCTCAAGTGTTTTCACCATTTTCTTAGCCATAAAGTTGTAGGTGGCCCCAATATCAGCCATTGCCATCAATTCCTGATCAAAAAGCCTAATTTTCATGTACATTAAGCCTGACTAGGTGACTCATTCAGCTTATACAACATTCACCACTGCAGAGAATTAACATGTGAGAGGCCAACTTCATTTAATTCGCCACCTTCTTCCATGACCAGAGCATTTAACTTTTCCCTCTTTAAGCATTCCCTAACACAATGAGGGTTGTTACATATAAAACAACTAGAATTTGACTTGTTTTTACCTTACTCTTGGGTAGCAGCTTTACCTTTATCTTTGTCACTATCAAAGCTTATTTCCTTCTTCTTGCCCTCCTTTTTCTTTTTACCCATGTCCTTGGGTAGCTTTCTCACATCACTATCAGAGGGCTTGTTGATTTTGAAATCAGCTAAACCATTAGTAGCAACCATAGCGGAAGGCAAGTCTTTGACTCCTTGCCTTCAAAACTCGATTTGAACCCATGGTTGTAGACCCGAAAGGAAGTTGAAGAATTCTTGTACCAATTAATAACCCGCATTTCTCCTCTTTTGTGTTGTCATATTTTCTTGTCTTACCTTACTTGTTGGGTAACTACACTTTTGCCTCTATATAAGAATTGGTGCAAAATATCACCAATTTGTTTGCATATTTTAAGTCACCTAGTTTAAGGGACTAACATTGTCTTTAACTGTATCTACAAAACAGTATATATACTTACCATTTTCCTTATTTTTATACCCACTCTGGTCCAATTCCCAATCGAAAGTTGTTATTTACACGTCAAAACTACTTCGTGAATGCGCCAAAAAAGCATTGTGGATTTTACTTTGGCTTTTGTATTGTGCGCGCATTCATCGTTTTGCTGGCTGCAAAGACCAATTGGCCCTTCCAATTACCATGGATTATATCTGACAGACTGGTCAAAGATTGGCAGGGAATCAACCGTTTGCTGACTCATGATTTGGAGCTGGTGAGCCCAAAATTTGTCGGTGATAAGTTGAGAACTGGTCTCTGTTTTATGCCGCGCGGGTCACCTTCAGTCGCCGGCACATGCCTTTTCAACATTTCTATTAACATGCTGATTTAGGCTTGTATTCCAATTTACGCGTGGTTAATCTCCACCAATTAGCTCTCTAGATGGCATATCAATACTATTGTTCGCTGTCGATATAGTGGCCACCAGAAAATTTACTCATACGGTTATCAAATGTGCATTACCTATGTAGTACGTAGGTGTGCAACTCTTTTTGGTAATTGATGTAATTTTCTGCAATAGATGCTGTGACGGTTCATTATAAAATACAACTTAATTATGATGAGTATAACGATTTATATTTTTCAAGAAAAATTTAGATACTTATCGTGGTGCACTTACATATAAAACTTAATCCTATTATATAATGTCCTTAGTTACTGGGACATACAAACTTAAACATCCCAGAAGGCCACAACCCCCACAAGCCACGACTCAGCAGCTTTTTGCTGGAGCCTGCTGTTTACGTGAGTTCAGCATCGCTCATTCGCCCGTACCTTGTTAAAAACATGTGATTGCAGTGTTGGGTCCTTGTTTTTCTCTTTGGAGGGGAGAAGTAGCTATAAAATAAACTCGTCTTCAGTTTTATTTTTCAAATTAATTTTCTTGTGAAAAATATTTATTAAGAAAAATATATTTTTTTAAAAAAAGGGATTACTTTTTATTATTTTACTGTGATGTTGAAAAACTTTTGCTATATTTAAAGCATATAGATATATGTATGTATGTATAACCCTCTCTCTCTCTCCCCCCTTTCCCTCTCTTTGGGGTGAGTATGTATTATTTTTCCTTGAGCGTAGGGTCATTAACTGTAAATTGCCGTTAAGTACTGAGGTGGCAACTGATGTGGCAATATTGCTATTCTTAATCAGCTTATAATGTATGTGTATGTGGCAAGTCAAAAGGACTTACTTCGACCAAAATCCTGTTATGTGGACCTTTCCATTCCACCCTGGACTTCATCTTCTCTCTCTCTCTCTCTCTCTCTCTCTCTCTTTTGTTTCTCTCTCCTCACCCTTTCTCTCTTCAGCAACAATCTCTCTAGTTCTTTCCCTCGGGCAAAAGTAAGCATCTTGGCACAAAATTAAACGGATGGCCCCTGATTTTCTTATTTTCTAGGTCTCCATCAGCTGGAGGGCGGCAAGCCAGGAAGATGGGTTTGCCAAGGCCAAATAGCTTAGAAAACTTTTGTCCGACGACAAAGCTATGGATTTATGCAGCTTGTTGGAGGAGGCAGCGCATTACATCAAGTGCCCTTAATTCCCGGGGTACATGTGATGAGAAGCATAGCTGATGTCTACTCTACTTGAGTGGAATTGACGCTTTTCGTAAAATTATGTTTAAAAGACGGAATCAAGAAATTCAAATCAAGGAAATGGACCAAAAAAAAGGAAAAACAGTGTCTCTGTTTTACAAAACATTTTAATATTTCCGCGGTTAGAGCAAACTCTACGGTTCTATGTAAGGGAAACAACCATATGTGGTTAATACTTGTGAAAAAGTGAAACTCCACGGTTGTCACACTTTGGCATTAAAAGTTGACCTGATAAGCCACGTAGATGTTAAAAAGTTGTTAGGATAAGTGAGTTTTGCTATATCAGTTGCCACTTCAACAACAGCTAACCCAAATTTGAACAATCCATTGGTTACTCATCAGCACTTATCCCAAATATTTTTCGTGGATTACCTTTTGTTGATGTCTGAAGTGGGAAAATATTTTTACCCAAACGGCCCCACAAGTCATAACTGAGCAACTTCTGTCGGTGTCTCTTGTTTGAGTGAGTTCAACATTACTTCAAGCTCGTACCTTTGTTGTTGAGAACAACTTGTTGCATTATTGGGTCCTTGTTCCCCCCATCCCACGTCCCCAACCCACGTCCTCAACCTCTTTCTTTTTTAGGCGGGGGAGAGAGAGAGAGAGAGAGAGAGAGAGAGAGAGAGAGAGCGTTACTGATTTGACCTACAAGTACAACTAAAATTTACTTACTCGCTTTGTAAGTATGTGGAGTCTTTGAATTTGGTTACTAAGTCTAAAAATGCAGTCAGGCAGCTAATCGTGGCGGTACTCCGTTGCGCAAAGTTATGATTGAAGAAGAAAATGCTGGGCAAATCGTGGAAAACCAATACACTGCCCTCGTCAATTTTCAAATGAGGCGAATTATTCATCAAGCTCTGACTTCCTAGTTTTATTGTTAGGAATTGTTAATATATTGACTTTGTCAAAAGTAGAGTAAAATCATGTTTTGTCTTACAATCAGGTGACCATTAGTGTAGACAATTTTTATAAAAAGACCCCCAACTTTTATCAAAATTTTTCAACAATTTCAAAAACAAGATCAATGGATAACGTGCTTTTAATTTTTTTATGTTCATGGATCCCATTGACGGCACATAGAAAAGAATTCCCGACTCTCTCGGCGACACCTTCCATTAAAATAACATCCCCATAACAAAAACATTTTTCTTAAAAGGTAAGATAATACCCCACTCCAACTTTCTTGGGCTTCTCCTCCAAAATCGCTCTAATATTCCATGCACTGTGCTTCATAAGAAAAATATTCATTTTGGTCAACGCTGACCATCATCCTTGTTGATGAAACAAAGGGCATATCTTAGCATTTATACGGTGGCCCACGACATGTTAACTTTTTTATATTAAAAGCTCCGAAATTCGTTCGTTTTACCAAATAGTTGAATGCATAGCTAAAAGCTTGTTTGTGGGCATCAACGCGTCAAAATGGAGTTCCAGTTTCTTAAAATATTACCAATAAATTATAGTTTATTAGTACCATGGTGTGAGAGCTACTCTAAGATTAAAAGTACGGTAAAAATCAATTAAAAATTAAAAAACAAAGTTTTGGTGAGGTCTCGTGGTCATGGTCTCAGTCGGTGCACCCTGAAAGGACTGCATCAAACGCATCTTTTAGATGCTTTTTATGATGGATGGGCGCGGGGACCACAAAACCAAAGATGGATGGGCGTGGGTACCACAAAACCAAAGGAGGGGCCGAGTTTAGTGCTAACATAGAAAAGTCGCATTACCTTTTGCAGTGGGTCCAAGTCAGTCATACTCTACGCGATTCGCCGATCCGTGGTTTTGACGTTATCCTTGCCATTGAATGGTGGACGGAATACCCTCCAAATGGTCACTGTTAGATTGCAATGATCAGAGCCAAGTCGTTCTGAACAAAAACTTAATACTTTTTTTTTTTTTTCTTTCTTTTTCAAATAATAATAAAAAAGGAACCGTACCAATTCTGTCAAAAATTATGGCTGCTGCATACTACAGAGTAAATTAAATTCAAATTAAATTTAATAAAAAAAATAAATTCTATAAGTTTAATTAAAATTAATCATTCCCAAAACTTATATACCTCTAAGATTTTTATTTATCCTAATCAAATGTCTTGACTAAAATCTTCTTGTACATATAGAACACTAATATTTATTTTTATTGAAGAGTGAACACAGACCCCCGTCCATTTTTTCAGGACTAGTACATTTTTTAGCATTGAATATTAGCTTTCACTCTCCACAAGTCAAACGGGGCGGTACAGGCACGCGTCCCTAATCGCACGCTATTCATAAATGGCCTCTAATGAAGAGGTGATGTGTATGTGTATATATATATATATATGTATACAGTAAAAAAAGAAAAATAATTATTATGATTATGATTATGATTATGATTATGATCGGAAATAAAATGATATTCAGTATTATCCGTTCCCCTTTTTTCGGTTGAAAGTACTAAGAAAGTTGGTTTATATGACTTTCTTCTCTTCTCTGCGTTTGTCTCCAACTCTAATTATAAAGCCCCATTAATTATTGAAGTGAAAGAGGCTGAGAAACAGAAAGGAAGAGTATATGAATGATAAATAAGTGCTCTTCATTGTTTATTGTTTGTTGTTTACGGAGAAATACAAGTAAAAAGAATGAAATATGCATTCCGATAAGGACTTGTGTCAATGAGCTTTTTGTAGCGAGTAAATTACTCTGCACTTCTTAAAGTTTCTCTCTCTCTCTCTCTCTCTCTCTCTCTCTGTTCACTTGGTATTTTGCCTACTTGCAGTTTTGGTTCTCTCTCTTTCCATGTTTCTGGAGGACATTTCAGATTCTCTCTCTTTTTCTGATTAGAGGAAAGGGGGTGTGTGTGAAAGAGAGAGAGAAAGGGTTGAGAAGCGTTCGATCTTTAACACTGTTATTCCTTTTTTGGTTTTTATTTCTCTATCTTGCTTGGAAAGCTTTCTGCTTTGAGAGAGTGGAAGGTATCATGTTTGCGTTTTCGAAATCTTTTTTGTGTTTTGAGAACCGGGTTTGGGGGCTTCAAAGCCATTGACTTGATATTTTTTGCTCTGAGACTTTTATGGCGGTGTTTAAAAGTAGGGGTTGGCTTACAAGATGCTTGGTGTTCAAGGCTTATGTTTATGAGTGATTGTGTTTGGTGCGATTGTGGACCTTATTATTTTTTTTTTCTGCTTTATCTTTAAAATGAAGCCTTTTTTGTTGCTTCTTGTTTGTTAGGCTGTACAATAGCTCATTACGTTCTTGGCTTTTCAGATTTCAATCTTGTTTTCTCGGTTTCATCTTCGGGCATTCCTTGTAATCTGCAGCTTTCTTTGCCTCTCTTTTTTTTCAGGGGCTGTTTTCTTCTGTCTTTCTTTCATTTTTTATGTTAATTACAACAAATTTTCACATCATGTTTTGCGTAGGTACGCGCCTTTTCGTGTTCAAGATAGAAATCCTGTTGAAAACCATGATTTTGGGTGTGTGATAGAGCTTGGCACTGTTCCAAACTCTGTGGAGTTCGCCTGTGGACATAAGCTTAGTGAAGATAGAGGAGTCCGTTTCCAATCACTTGATACTTAGGTCTGGATTCGTCTGAGAGTTCATTGTGTATGTAGTCAACGAATGGATCGACCAGATGCTATGACGTTATCTGGCTCTGCTTCATTCTATATGCAGAGAGGGATGGCTGGCCCCGGTTCAGGGGCACAGACCGGTTTAAACATGTCATCAGGTGTCAATGCTTTAGCTAGTACGACAATGCCATTTCAATCAAACATTGGACCCAGTACCATTGGATCAACATTACCAATGGAGCCTTCAACAGCAATGTTCCCTCAGGGTGTAAATGTGGGCACCACCTCTGCTGTGCCATCGGCTGGTGAGCCTGTTAAAAGGCAAAGGGGAAGGCCGCGGAAATATGGACCAGAGGGGAGTGTGTCATTGGCATTGTCTCCAGCAGTGTCGACTCATCCTGGTACTATAAACCCAACTCAGAAGCGAGGTAGAGGCCGCCCACCGGGGACTGGGAAAAAGCAACAGTTGGCTTCCCTTGGTACAAAATTTGACTAAATTACTTTCTACTTTGCATCTAGATGGAATGTGATGAATTGGTAAATTGTAGGTGAAATGGATTAAACCAGTCATAGCCTGGTGGAACTATTACAACACTGTGTAAGGGATCTTCTCTAAAGAGCATGTTTTGATTAGATTCTCCTATTTGGGGCATTATGATGCATTTTTGTGTCGGCAGTGATTTGCTTCTAGCCGTAGTTTGGTTACTTGTCGATCCTTCCAATGTGCTTGGTCAGTAATTACGACATTCTTTTAAGTTCAAATTGTTCATTGTGATACCTGCTTTACACAAATGTGCATGTGTGCATATATCTATGTACGTGTGTCTATGCGTGTTACTGTGCATATAAGTGTGTCTTTCCGCAAGCAATTAAGTCTGCATTTTTTTTGGGTACTGTTCATGAATCTATTATTTATTTGGCTGTATTTTGCCTGTGGAAATTTTATTATATTTGATTTTGCAAATTTTAAGAATTTCTTGGTATTTTTTTAAAGGATGCATTTAGTTTAAAACTGTGCAAGAGCGTGATTATGCCCCATAAAACAAGGGCCAAGTATTGGCTGTTCATATTTTCCTTTAGAATAAAATTTTACCTCAACAAAAATCTGCAGTTTTCGTTTTTGCTCCTATACTTGCTGGCATGTAAGAGATGAAATTGTTATTTGCTTTTCCAGGCAAATGGCTGTCCAGTTCGGCTGGGATTGGCTTCACGCCGCATATCATCACAGTTGCTGTAGGAGAAGTATGATTTTTTTATTTTTTATTTTTTATTTTATCTGGTGATCTGCATAATTATGATGCTTTTGTACATCATATGTCGAGAAAAATAAAAAGAATTACTGTTCTCATCCATTAATTTTTCTGTTTATATGTGATGTATTAACGGGGTGAATGCCATATATTTTGTTAATGTGTTCGTCTGTATTTTGTATACACTAACATGTTGAGTATGCCTATTTTTTCTGATGAAGCCGTCATTCCCTCAACACGATAATTGTTGAGGGGGATTTTGAAGTATGAATCAAGGCTATAAGGATGACCATGTGATCAATTGATGCTGTTGGGTATTTTGCAGAAAATAAACTACTCTAGCACCACATTCAATTAATAATTAGCTGTGAATAAATTAAAACATCAAGGCTTTAGTTTGCCCATCTGACTTGCCCAATATTGTAGCATGCTTCCAAATAATTTCCTTTCACGTTAAAGCTACTTCTCCTGCAGGACATTGCAACCAAAATATCTTCCTTCTCACAGCAGGGGCCAAGAGCTACATGCATCCTCTCAGCAACTGGTGCTGTCTCTGCCGTGACTCTTCATCAGCCATTGGCTTCAGGGGGCACTGTGACATATGAGGTTTCAATTCTTGTTGTCTTTCCCTTTTGTTTCATTGGTCTATCTTTCACTATCAGATGCATTTCATTTTAACGGGCCAATACCATTTATAAAAGGCACCAAATATTTGCTTACTGTTTGCAAACAAAGCTTTGTTCTGGAGGCCACTGTGCTCAAACAACAAGGATCAAGTATTATCCTAGTTAATATCTGTCTTATGTCCAAGCCCTGTATGCCTTGAGCAGGATCTAATTTGAGGATCCATTTAGTGTGAGAACAGTGTCACTGACGTGTTTTTTGATTTGAGAAAGATTTCTTCTCCGAGTAGTTTTATTCCTATAACTTGTTTAGTTTCATTGCCATTGTTGAGAAAATCTGTGTTTGGTGTTATTTATATTGTCTTCCCCATAAATCATTGGGATTTGGATCATTTCTAGCATAGGCAGTAGAGTAGCAACTCGGTAATGCACTGCATTCCCCAAGAACAAGCATGTCTGTATTTGTATGAAAAATATATATGTTTGATTTTCAGGTCAACTATAATCTTAAATATTCAATCAATGTTTAAAAGATGCATCTTGGTTTCTTGCCATTGGGCTTTGAAATAAGAGATGTACTTTGGAATGTTTTGTAGGGGCACTTTGAGATTTTATGTTTGTCAGGCTCTTATTTGCTTACTAACATTGGTGGCTCTCGGAATCGATCTGGAGGCCTGAGTGTTTCCCTTGCCAGTCCTGATGGTCGTGTCATTGGTGGAGGCGTTGGAGGAGTGCTCATTGCAGCAAGCCCTGTTCAGGTTTCTTGCTTTTACTTGCCTCTAGTGTATCATCTGCTCTTCCTTTTTAATTGCCTCTCTCTAATTGACTTGTGCAGCTTCTTTATGGAGAGAACTTTAGATCTTAAGTGATTGTTAAGTGTTATAATTTTGTCAAGCTGTTTTCACCATATAACGACAACCCCAATGGCAGGTCCTGTGGAACTTTTTGTCCCACAAATGCTTATTGCAAATGGCCAATGTTCTGATCTTTTATGCTGAAATTCCTTGACTGTAACCAGTAGATAGTTAGAAGATCATTTCTGATCGAGCTAAATAATATCTTACAATTACTGTGACGATTCCTAGCACATGATTTTGTGCCTTGACAGAGTTGAAAAATGCTTTGATCTTCTATAATGCTTGCTTACTGATGCATGAATCCAGGTAATAGTGGGAACATTTTTATGGGGTGGTTCGAAGACCAAGATCAAGCGTGGGGAAGGTCCTGAAGGTGCTAGAGGTGCAGACCATAAGAGGGTGGCGAGTCCAATGACTCCTACTAATGTTCCGGCAAGCCAGAATCTTACTCAGCATCATCAGTGGGTCTTTTGCCTGGTTCACGCACGGTAGATATGCGTAACACTCATGTTGACATTGACTTAATGCGTGGTTGAGGACTTCAGTTGGTTATCATACGAGCAATGCATATTTTTTGCTGTTTCTGCACTATTTAAATCAATTTTCTGAAATCAAATGACGGAGACGGGAGTCGGGGCGGATATTGAGTAAGACCTGTCTCACTTCGCTTAGCCATGACTGGATATGGACTGTACTCATAATTTGTAGCACAACCAACGGTTTAGTTCAATACTTTTCCGGTGCCCATATTTCAATCTCATATGGTATCCACATGGCTTGCACATTGTCAGATTTAAAAAAAAAAACAAAAGAAAATTAAATATATGCATTTCTTTATTATTTTCACCAGTAGATTTTTTGTGCAATTCAAACTTTTGATCATTTGGTAATAATGAAACAATCTTGCTATTGCAACAAGGCCCATCCCCTAGAGGCGGGATTCTATTAATTTCAAGATTAGGAGGAGGAAAGCGTGACTGCTATACTTAGCAGACATTAAATAAACAAAAAATACCTTGTGTGGCTCCCAAACGATAGTCCCTAAGACTAGGTGTATGGGAGGCAACACTTTGAGGGCTTTGCCGATAAAAAACATACCAGAAGAAAATTACTGAGGAATACCGAGAAAGTGTGCAAAACATAAGATACATTGTTCCTGAGTGATAAGGATGTGATGACACACCACACCCACCAAGCCTAAGCCTCAGACCGCGTGATTTTAAGATTGCTCCTTTTACCGGCAGGCACGCCCAAAGCCTCCCACACAGCCGGTGAGGCATCAACAATGTTGTGTTATCACGGGGAGGCTGAAAATCTTGCGGTTCATGGCAGCCTCGCCTTCAGTCACAATTCATCCACCAACGTCGCCTTCACGGTGCGGTCATTACAATGAATGGTAATTTTCTTTAAGCACCTGCTTCTTTTGTTGAACCAATCACATTCTGATGATCGCCACCAGCTTCTCCCTTCTCAAAGCCATTGAGTGTGAGAATTGCCTCTGCATGGTTAGTGACAGGAGGTGAACAATCGAAGACTGGATAAAGCTGGCTTTCCTCTCAGCAGTCAGAGAGATGTTTTCTGTTGCTTTTTTTTTTTTTTTTTTTGGTGGGGTTTTGTGGCCTCTAATGTTGCCACTAGGCTTGCAAGGTTGAGCCTCAACCTGCAAGAGGGACGATAATCTATTATTTAAATCAAATTCATTTCCACCCAGTACCCAAAAAAAGCCAAAAAAAAAAAAAAAAAAAAGATTCTTGCCACGTTGGAAACTCCTCACCCTGGGATTCAGAAAATGAAATCTAGATCATAAGTTGCAATCACCTGGGTGTCTCCTTCAAGTTTCAAGCATCTACTTCGGCTACCTTGGATTGATCTTTTACCTTTTCGTCTCCATTTACAACTAATTGAGAAACCAATTAGTATTGCTGGCAATTTTCAATTTCTAGTTTCCAATTCGTTCTTCCTTAAGGGTTGTGCTTGGTATATGGGAAAAAAAAAAAATTAATTCTCTTGCCTGGTCATATCTATTCTTTCCAAGTCCATTAATCCAATTAGATAGAAAAAGATAAAAAAAAAAAAAAAAAAAGAAGTCCAAATACCTGTTTTTTTTTTTTTATTATTATTATAGAGAATTTATATTCTTTTTTTTTTCTTTCATTATTAATATTTTGTTTAGTAAAGGTTACTTCTAGATAACCATCTTGTCTTGTCCTAATTAAAGGTCAGAGAATTTACACACAAAAATATGCATCACTCTCGCTAATGCTCTAGTTATGGCATGATATGGAAAGCTAAAACGACTCAACATCTCAAAAAAAAAAAAAAAAAAAAGGCAGAAGATCAGGGTATTAGAACGGCCGACAAATTAAGAAGGTCCCCATGTGGATAGTCCGAACGCTTTTGCCATACCCGGCCCAAATGCTTTGCACATAAACCTTGGCTAGGCCCATGAATAAAAGTAAAAATAAAATTGTAAAGCCTTTTTTTTTTTTTTTTTTTTTTTCCGGTTTGTAAAATTGTAAGGCTTTAAAATACATGACAAAGATCGGAGGAATGGCGGTTCGGGTAAAATATTAATGAGAATCGGAATACAAATGACATATTTATATTTTTTTTTGTTTTTTAAAATTAATTTCAATGATTTTTTTTTAAATTAATGGACTATATTCTTTATTTTAAAAAAAAATTATTTTAATATTATTAATATAATTTATTTGTAATTTTATATTATATAATAAAAAAATTATTTAAAATAAAAAATATATTTATATTATATAAAATTATCAATATATTATATTAAAAAATAAATATAATAAATATTTTATTTTAAAATTAAAATTTTTTAAATTTTAAAAATAAATAGAGAAACAAAGTTTACAAAAATTTCTTGTTAAGACTTTTGAGTAGCTGCAGGTAAAAAATATAATTTTTGGCCACATCGATATCATATCGATCCGATGCGTCAGCTGATTTCAAGTTTGAAGTGTCTTACTTCACCACCATCTCGGGAGGTCTGCAGAACTGCAGCCATATTAATTCGTAGCTTAGTCAACCCTTCAGGCCAACAATTTAACTTTTAGTGCTCATAATATCGATCTCGCAAGGTTTTCAGAAGTACAAGTTCATCAATTTCAAACCCATTTTACGCACAGATAAAAGAAAAAACAAACAATTAAACGGCAGTCATGGCGGACGGGACCTTATCAGAAGATCTACGCTCGTGTAGGCAAAAATTTGATCAGTTTTCTTAAGCTGCAGCCCTCCCATTCAATGCTTTTAAGTCCTTAATTATGGTATGGCTATGGGATTAACGTTAAGGCATCACCCCTAACGAGCAAACTCAATGGGAAGTGTCTTGTGAGACTCTTTTTGCTAATACTTTTGATTTTGACTGTTCTTATTCTTTGGTCTGTCCATTTTCTTTGTAATAAAAAAAAAAAAAAAAAACTCAATGGGAAGTGGGAATAGATCCCATTAATAATCATCCTTAAAAAACCTTCAAAAAAGAGACTATTGGGTAGATAGTATTTCATTTTGCATTAATTAGCTGCAATATCAACCACACAGCATCTATGACCATAACCACATAGCAGGTGCAATTCCGAGGCACCAGCCAATGAAAACACTAGAATGCTACCGAGGAATACTTTAAAAAGACTAGCTAATTGACATTGGGGCGTTGTTCTTAAATGATCAGGATGGTTGACTCCACATCAAGGTGAAGTTCCCAGCAACTACCTGATCACCGTGTTGCTGCAATTTTCCAGCTGCTGTCAAAGTTCCTGTTTTTGGCTCTCAAGCTTCTCTCCTGCATTCAAAAATCATTTATGACAGTTGATTTGAAGATGGTGGAGCTGGATTTGCATATCAGATTTGGTTTACTTTGCTTTGTATTTTTGTAACCTTGTGTTTAAATTTTGAATTAGAATGATGCAAGCAATCTCCCATGCTTTTCTAAGTTAAGCCATACTATGTGAGTTTAAATATATTTTTGAATTTCAATCTTCTTGTATTAGCTGATGACATGTATCAGTTTGTTTAAATTTGTAATGTTATGTTTATACAAGGGAATTGATCAAGTGGTAAATATTGAACCACTTTCCAGAATCTGTTCATTTTTCTCTTGTTGCTGGTTTCGCAAATTTAGAACCATAAGCTTATGTTTCTGGTTCAATAACCATTAGAGTGGCATAAGAGCTGTAAAATCCTCACGAGACCTGTCAAGCGGGAGAAAAAGAGAGAGCAAACACTTGTGAGTGAGTGAAGAAAAAACTAGAAGGACGTTTTCTTCACAAATTCCTCTTGCATCTGAAATGGCATCATCCAGCTTCACCCTTTTTCCTCCTCCAAAGTTCGCTTCATCAGTGAGAATTGCACACAATGAATAGTCATGATGAAGGCTTACTTGAGGGCCTTTGATTTATGGGAGGTGACTGAACAAGGTGTTGAACTAGCTCTCCTTCCTACTAACCCTTCAGTGGCATAATTGAAGAATCACAATGAACAAGTTTCAAAGTAGCACAAGGATCTGACATGTATTCAGTTTGCTGTTGCAAAGATCGTTTTTAACAGGATCATGTCCTGTAAAACAGCCAAAGAGGCTTAGGAAAGATTAAGGAGGAATATGGTGGCAGCTTGAAGAGAAGGAACATGTAGCTACTTAATCTAAGGAGAGAGTTTGAGTTATTGAGGATGAAGGGTTCATAAATTGTAAAGATTATAGTGATAGATTGGTAAAGGCTGTAAATCAAATCAAAGTCCATGGAGAAGATTTTCCTAACAAGAATGTTGTGCAAAAGGTCTTAGTGATGATCTAGATAGATTTGAAGCCAAAATATTCTCTTTGAAAAACTCCAAAGATCTTAGCACTATTACTTTAGCCAGACTGATCAATGTTCATCAAATTTAAAAACAAAGAAGGCTTTTGAGACAAGAAGAAACCTTGAAGGGTGCTCTTCAAGCCAAACTCAAGCAAAAGAACCAACACAAAAAGAAGTAAATAGGCAAGCAAGAGATGAAAGATGCACACACTGTAGCAAGACAGAAGATAGTAAGCAATATCCACCTTGTGAATACTGCAAAAGAACAAATCATCTGACCAAGTATTGTTAAAGAAGGTTTACTATTGTGTGCAGAATTTGCAGCAAGAAAGGCTATTTAGAGAAAGGTTGCAGAAACAAAGGCAAACAATAACAAAAGGGACAACAAGATCATCAAAAGGTTCAAACTGCTAATAAAGATAAGGAAGTAGAAGAGTATTTGTTTGTGTTTGCAAGTTGCACCATTAGAAAAGTCAATGAAACTTGGCTTGCAGATACTGGCTCCACCAACCATAGGTCAATCTTTAAGTGTTTAAGGTGCCTGATGAATTTTTCAAATTCAAAGTGAAAATTGGAAATGGAGAGCTTATTCAAGTTGAAGGAAAGGGCACAATTGCAATCAAGACCAGTTTAGGTACGAAACTTATAGCTAATGTGCTTTATGTACTAGTTATAAATAAGAATTTACTTAGTGTTAACCAACTACTTAAAAAAGAATTGCTTTTTGATCTTTAAAGATAAAGCTTGTTTTATCTATGATGCTTTTGGTGTTGAGCTGATCATTATTCCTATGCAAGGGAAAAATTTTCAGTTGAATTTAAATAATATAGAGTCTTATGCTTTACTTGCTTTGGTTGATGAGTCTTTTTTTTGGCACCAAAGGCTTGGACACAACTACTATGCTGTTATTCAAAAGATTCAAAAGGAGAATCTTATGCACGATTTGCCTTATATTGTTGACGGTAAAAGTGTTTGCAAAGTGTGTTAGCTAGGGAAGTAGTCAAGACTACCTTTCTCTTCAAATTAGGCTTAGAGAGCAATAATGAGACTATAACTGATCCATATTGATTTGTGTGGACTAATGAGTATTGGATCTCTAAATAGAAGCAAGTATTTCATCAACTTTATTGATGATTATTCTAGGTTTTGTTGGCTTTATTTTCTTAAGTCTAAAGTTGAAGTTTCTAATGTGTTTTTGAAATTAAAAACCTTGATTGAGAGGCAATCATATTTGAAGATTAAAGCCATAAGGTCAAACAATGGAATTGAATATATGTTAGATTCTTTTAAGCAAATTTGTGTAGAAGCTGGGATCCATTAGCAACTTATTGCTCCGTATTGATCCTAACAAAATAGGGTGAGTGAAAGAAAGAATAGGACTCTTCTAAGAATGTCAAGATGCTTGTTAATTCAAAAATCAATGCCTAAGAAATTTTAGGTTGAAGTTGTGGCAACCTTAGCTTATTTGCTCAATAGATTGCCTATTGAGGCATTAGTGAAAAGGACTTCATATGAAGCCTAGTTCCAATCAAAGCCATCAGTGAGCCACCTCAAAGTTTTTGGCAGCCTATGCTATGTTAATGTTCCAAAAAGGAAGAGGGACAAGCTTGATTAAAGATTAACAATTGCAATGTCTATTGTTTACATAATTGCGTGATCTATGATGTTCATTTAGGGAAAGTTTCTATTAGTAAAAATTTGAAATTTAGTGAAGAAGATCAATGGAATTAGGACAAGTAATTGCTTCCATTAAGAAGAATGAAACTTGGATTATAGTCTTTAAATAAGAAAGCAAGAAACTTATTGGTGTAAAATGGATCTACAGAGCCAACCTCCGTGCAGATTGCTCTTTTAACAAGCTAAAAACTAGATTGATAGCTAAGGGATATTTCTAATAGTTTTGTATTGATTACACTAAAACTTTTATTCTTTTTGCAAGACTAGACACCATTAAATTGGTGCTTGCTGTTGCTGCACAAGGAAGCTAGTTAGTGCACTAGTTAGATGTTAGATCTACTCTCTTAAATGGTGTGTAAAGCAACTTGAAGGCTTTATTAAGCAAGGAGAGGAAGATAAAGTTTACTTGCTTAAGAAGGCTTTTTATGGCGTAAAATAGCACCTAGGACCTAATATAACAAGATTCATGAATGCTTCTAGAAGCTTGGCTTTGGTAGAAGCACAAGTGAGAACACTTTATATGTCAAGATTGAAGAATCTCATTTCCTATGTGCTTGTCTAAAAGTAGATGACTTAATGGCAATTTGAGATTGGTCTAAGCTTGTTCACCAATTCAAAATTCAGAGGAAAAATCAATTTAATATGACTAATTTGGGAAAAATGCATAATTTCCTTAATTGGAAGTTTACTAGTCCAAATAAGGAATTTTTATAAATCAAGCAAACCATGCAAAGCAAGTTTTAGGGAAGTTTCAAATGCATACTTGTAGAAGCTTTAAAATTCATCTAACATAGGGGAGAAGTTTTAGAAGGAAGATGGAACAACCAAAGCAAATGCCAACATATTTAGAAGTCTTATTGGCTATCTTTTTGGAATTTTTGGAATAATGTATAGCTGCCAAAACAGTAATGTCTACTATATAAGGAGCAACTTTTCTAGCAATGAAATGGTCTCTATTCTCTAGAATTCTTCTGACTTTTTCGTTACATAATGCACTAAATAGAGCCTCAAATTTTTCTTATCATATGCAAAGAAATTTCAATTGGATATGCATCTTTATATAAATATTTTTAATTCCTTTTCTCTACATGGAAAAAATTATCAAAAGGTAAAAGGAATTATATTTCTCTTTCTTGTTCAAATTCTTTTAATTGTTACGACTAATTACTAATTGTAAGACTACAACTTGGAGACCAGGGGCAAAAAGCCTCCTTCAGAGAATGACTTTGATTGCTACCATGCTAGCTTGTCACCAATTACAAATGCTTAATGCCAAATTTTATCCATACAAATGCAACTTTAACCCTTTAAAACTTTGAGATGGGTGGAGATGATGGTGCATCGTCTAAATGTGATAAACCAATACCATTCAAATAATGAACTAGTGGTGCTACTTTCAACATATTGGTTTAACATCAAGAGGAGATGCTTAAACTACATTATTGTCCATGCCAATAAGGATAATTCTTGTAAGCCTCTAATAGACCCCTAGTTTAGCCCAATAATACTTGATAGACCTCTTTTTGGCTCGACCTAGTAAAACCTGACCTCCTTGTGGTTAACATGTCACCTTATGAAACCTAAATACATACCTTACTTGAATTATTCCTATGACCACATGATAACATTTGAACCTTGCTATAAATACTCCATTAACATCATTCTTAAGGTACACACTAATTATATTCCCTTATTCATTAGCTCTTACCCCATTATACTCTTACTAATTTAAGCATTGGAGTGCTAACACAACCAAACACCCCTTAGCCTCTATTTATCTTGCAAGTTATAGATTTGGTTTGATCTTAACATTTGCACATGGGCCCTTTTTAACCTAACTTTATCTAAATTATTATTTGATTATAAGGTGCCTTCTGTAGGAACCAATGCTATATCTTTTCCCATCTACCACTCTTCTTTTTTTTGTTTGACTTGCAAATTTTCTCCATTAGGATATAAGTGATAACCCTACCACACTAATAAATCTTTCTAATAATGAAACTATATATATATTGTTTTAATTTGGGTAATGAATAGTTGTCTTAAACTTCCAAGATGAATTATGCCTCATGCAGGAATAGATTAAGGCATTAATTGCATTTATAGCTTCCTTTTAGGAAGAAAGGAGAGGCTCTTCTTGCTAAATTTATGAATATACTCTTTATTAAAACTGATGACCCTTTGAATATTCCCCTGAACTCTCTAAGGCATCAAAATCTTTGCCCCGCAGTTGATGATAATGCTGCCCTGATGCCCTTTTTATAGCAACTATATCCAACATCTCTTAGACATCTTAAGGGAAAAGGCTATCTTCCTCCTTGCCAAGGGACTTTTAGGAACACCCCATAATGTCTTTTAGGTAGGAGGTCACTCAAAACCCTTTATAAAAAAGCCCCTTACCTAGAATAGCTTATAATTGGTCTAAGATACAAATGAAGTAGCAAAGTATATTTAGAAGCTAATGCTTTAGGTCATTGCTATACATGGTCAAGAACCACCCCTTTAGGAGATAATCTTTGGTTCTCTGCTAATCTCATAAATCCATGATGCACTAACCCAGGAAATATTCAAAATGCCTACCTAGATTCTTATGACCAGACCACTAACCTTACCAACCATTAGACCAAATTTCAAACCCTTATGCTTTTAAATTGAGCTTTTAAAGTTACCTTGTGCAAAGCTTTATCTATAACCCTTAGAGGCTTAGTGTAGCGGTGACATTTTGAGCTCTTACCCTAATCATTTATAAATGTGGAATCACAAAGTCAACAATTTGTGATCCAATTTGTTACCAAGAAGAGATGAAAGAAGGTTGTAATAGCACTAGTGGAGGGACACTAGCAACCTAGTGAATCTTTGAGGGAGTACGTTTTCCATTGTATTAAGAAAATATTGGAAATAAAAAGTCTAAGCTTTAACTTTGCTTTGGCTACTTCTTGCATCAACTAAAAAAAATCCCTTTTTACCAGTTATTGGATAAAAACTCATTAAAAGACTTTACAAAAGTTATTGGTAGAGAAGTATGTTTAAATTGGAGATGCTTTGTAAGCTTGAAAAAAGGTTGAGTGGTATTGAAATATCTATAATAGAAAGGAACCACTCCTTTCCTCCTATCTCCTAAAGAAGGAAGAATCATAGCCCCAAACAAAATCACCATCATTATACTCCATTGACTATAACTTGAGCCAACATTTTGATGGAAATCAAAGATAAGCATAATCAACTAACCACAATGACTCTTCTTAGATCCATAGTGTTGTGATACAAGGAAGTTTTGTCATGTCCATAATGATTATGATCATTATATTGAGGAGTGCCACAACATTAAAGACAAAATTTAATGACTTATAAAAGAAATATGCTCCAAAAGTATGTATGGAAAGAAAATTAGCATTAATTTGAAATAAAAAGCTCCTTATCAGGAAAGGATGTATAATAAAATTTAAGGGAGCCACATTTTGATCAAAGTGACAAGCCTCTTTCTCTTACACAACCTACTTGAAGAGTCATAAATTTAATTGTTAAAGGTCTAACAATTGGTATCACTGTCACTACAAGAAAGTCCCATGCAAGATGCATTCTAAACATGCAAGGTGAACAACCTAGGGAATCCAACAACCTCATCACATTCACTGATGATAACTTAGAAGGTGTTAAGAACCTATATGATGACTCTTTGGTAATCCAAGCCATCCTGAATGAGTTTGATGTGTAGTGAGTGTGATACAAGGAAGTTTTGTCATGTCCATAATGATCATGATCATTATATTGAGGAGTGCCATAACATCAAAGACAAAATTAAATGACTTATAAAAGAAATATGCTCCAAAAGTATGTATGGAAAGAAAATTAGCATTAGTTTGAAATAAGAAGCTCCTTATCAGGAAAGGAAGTATAACAAAATTTGAGGGAGCCACATTTTGATCAAAGTGATAAGCCTCTTTCTCTTGCATAACCTACTTGAGGAGTTATAAATTTAATTGTTAAAGGTCTAACAATTGGTATCACTGTCACTACAAGAAAGTCCTATGCAAGATGCATTCTAAACATGCAAGGTGAACAACCTAGGGAATCCAACAACCTCATCACATTCACTGATGATAACTTAGAAGGTGTTAAGAACCTATATGATGACTCTTTGGTAATCCAAGCCATCCTAAATGAGTTTGATGTATAGTGAGTGTTAATGGATATAGGGAGTTCAATGGATGAATTGTATTATAAGACTTTCATCAAAATGAGACTTTGAGAGGATATGTTAAAGTCTATTTATTTTAAAAGGTGCAATTAAAGGAGTGATTGAAATATCGGTCACCTTGGGCCTACCTTTTTAAATAGTCAATACAACCCTAGAGCTTTTAGTGGTCAAGATACCATCTTTATATAATGCAATTTTGGGCAAACATGCCCTTCGAGCATTTAATGCCTTTATATTTATTAAGTATCTAAAGATGAAATTCTTAACTTTAGTAGGAGTTGGGAAAGTTTGAGAAGATCAAAAATATGCTTAAGAACATCAAATAGCTTAGACATAAGGGAAAGAAAAACTAACAAACTTTAAAATTTTTAGGCTAGAGCTAAAGAAGGGGTTGTTTTTGGAGAAGAGTATCCTCATGGACTAGAACAAGTCCATTAAAATCCAACTAACCTAAAAAAGATAGTATAAGTAGGAAAAAAACTCAATTCTTACTTAAAAGAGGCATTGATCACTTTCTTGAGGTGTAATGCAAGTATGTTTGCATTAACTCTAGCAAACATGTTAGGAATTCATTCAGAGGTCATGTCTCACAAGCTTAATGTGAACCAAAATTTCCCTTTGTAAAGAAAAAGAAAAAAATTTTGTGTTAATTTGGCAAGTTGCCATTAAGAAAGAAGTAGACAAGTTGCTAACCATGAAATTGATCAAAAAAGTAATTGACATAACTTGACTAGCCAATGTAGTAATTGTATGGAAATCTAATGGCAAATAAAAGATTTGTATTGATTTTATAGACTTTAATAAGGCTTGTCCCAAGGATGAGGTCATTATTGGGCCTTTTGTGCTTAGCTTTGTGGGTCATTCATGGCAAGATGCTTTGGTAAGAATAGCTTTTATTGACTGCAATTTTGAGAGAAATGCAAGATGTGTTAATTTTACATTTATTAACAAAGAAAATTACAAGGCATTACTAATATTAAATTTTCACACTAGTTGAGTTCTAAACCATAGGAATTTGAGTTCCCTCCATTTGTTTTAACTTATAGCTTTTATGTTGGATGACCTTAGTCACCTTATAAGGCCCTTCTCATTTTGGTGGTAGTTTACTTGTCTGATTGTAATGCCAAGAGATATGTCTCCCCACCATTAAGGGATCTCATCAACTTCCATCTCACACTTGGCTTAGCAAGAAGAATTTGTTGTTGGTCTTATATCAAAATGTGGTAAACAAAAAGAGAGTTTATCCCAATTATATAGGGAAAATGACCAATGAGAAACCAATACCCATTAACTTGGAGCAAATAAAGGCTTAGTCTTTGTGTAGGATGAAATGTCATATTAATAGTGTCTCATTAAGATGCAAAAAAAAAAAAAAAAAGGGCTTAAGGAGAAGGGAAAAAATTCATTCATTTAATGAGATAAAGGGCCTAATTTTTCCAACTCACTTAGTTATTATAGAAAAATAAGTTAGAGCTTTGTTAGGGATCTTGGCATAAAAGGATCTTTACCTTTAATTTCTCCTTCCTCTAAGGCAATTTAGTAAAAGGGAGTGATATCCCTAAGGGAGATTTTAAGCTGAACAATCTTAGCCTTATGCTTTTTGGCTTGCTCAAGCAAATCACACTCATAATCAATGATGGCAAATACCTTTTTACTTTAACTTATTCTCTAAATCTCACACTTTGGAATTAATGGCCTTAAGAGAAGCATTGGAAGAAACTAGTTTTTACTCTTGGATTGAGGCATTCACACATTTATTTATGAAAATTAATAACTTGGTCTTTAAGCTAAGCACGAGCCTCCCTCTCTTTATGTAATACATTAGCATGATTAAAGTCTCACCTAATTTTTATAGGTGTTGAAAAAGGTCAACTTGACAATGGAGCATGCCTTTCCAATAAACCATAACATCAAAAATATTATCCTTGATGTGAGTGGCATCTCTTGGTCACTGTATGTTTGCTTGTGAGTCTCAAGACACCTCGATTGCTACAAAGGACACCCTTTGTCCTTTAAGGCATCCCTCAGCTTAGGAATTGTTGTTTGTGATGGTTTAGATGATTGCATTTTCCTCTTAGACACTTAAATAGTGGTAATAAATGATGAAATAAAATGAACTACCAATGCAAACCAATCCATTATATTCCCATCTTCATCACCCAAGGTCACTTTATTTGCCACCTTGGCTATAGATGGAGAGGTAGATGAGGTGATAACTTTATATGTTTAACATGACACTCTAAGCCAACATCTTTAGTGGAATGCTTGAAATTTTTCTTATTCAGCTTATCTGTAATCCTCTATAATAATGAGGCCTTGATTTCCTCTATATCCTTTGATGCAAGATGGGAATCTTAGCTAGATGACAAACTTGCAAGAATAAAGATAAAAATTTAAGGATTATAAAGGATGACAATCACATAACAAACTTACTAAAAAAAAATTCATTAATCTCCTTACTAATGTCCATGCTGGTGTGCATGTTATGGTTTAAGTTAAAGGTATCAATTTCCTAATTGATTTCTCAATTAGTCTCTATCTAATCCACACTCCTAATCCTTGGTGGACCTTCTAATTATGAAAACTAAAGCTTTAATATTTTCACTCCCTTATACCTTTTAGAGTCTAAATCATAAATAATGTTACAAGGATATGTCCTATTTGGTTGTAAATGAACCTTAAGAAATCTAATAGGTCAAAAGGGAAAAGATGCACACCCCTTTTAAATTAGATAAAGGTTGGGGCACATTCATATTAAAAAAGTGAGGTGGATTAAGTAATCTTCTCATATGTCCCTCTTTGTTTGCATTTAATGGGGGCACCAACACTTGTTTAGGGTCAATAAAAACCTTTTGGGTATAAGACGTTCCATTTCCCCCATTGACTTAAGAAAGAAAAACACATACCATAAGGAGTGCTTTTCCTTTATAGCCCTTATTTCCTTTTCTAGCAAAGATAGATCATAATCATTCCTTTTGTGCCATTTAATAGCATACATACAATCATCCCCTTTGTAGGGAACAACGATGACCTTGTACAGATGAAGTAAGATGGCCGAATAACATCCAGCACATCATAGTACAATATAAGGAATCTAGACTTTATGATCATCTCTCTTAAACTAAGTTTTATGAGAATCAACCAGAACAACATTATGCTTAAAGGTGTTCATGTAAAGATCTTTATATTAAGGAATATCTTAACTTAGGTAGGGACTCTTGGCTTTTAGATCACAACTTTTGTGAGATATCATACTCGTTTAGATAAGGATCTTTGCAACAGTATAATTATTTGTTCACTTGAGGCCTTAATAATGCCATGATAAAGAGTTAGAGGAAGAGAGAGAAACACCATTTGAAGGGTAAAAGGCTTCCATATATAAGTGTTATAGGTCAATGAAGTAGGTATATGACATACTTCTCTTAATGAAACATTAACACATAAAAAGCTTTGGAAAAAAGAACAAAAAAGTAAAAAAGAAAAAGAGAAAAATGTAAAGGATGGTAAATAATACAAAAAGACAATCAAATTTAATTCATCTGCAAAGCCTAGATCCCAAGCTATTACAAAATCAATTAAGATATAGACCTATATCTTAAGACAATAAAAGTTTAATAAGCAATTAATTACTGTTCTTCATCAAAATTAGATGCTTCAACCCATCATCACTTAAGAAAGGACTTCATTAACTAAAGTCGGTTTTGGTTATTTGACCTTATATCCTTTAATTTGTCTTTCTAAATGTTGAATGCAAATTTAAGAATCCTATGGAAGATGGTTAAGGTGGCTTGTTAAATCCTTAGGGAATTTTCAGTACTCAAAGTAGGAAGAGCTACCTTGGAAACCCGAAGCTTTATTTCAAAGTCCTTGACTTTCTTTTAAAATTTTTCCAAGCCTCTAACCTTCTCCTATAGGCAAGACACCTTATTCTTTACCTCATTAGCCTTAAAGTGACTCTATCTTGCCCTTATTCTCTAGCCAACTTCCTTATGTCAAAAATTTTGTAAGGCCAACAACCCTCAATCAAGCTAGTATCCTCCTCAGAAGGGAGAGTCACTTCTCTTTCTGCACCTCCTCAATCAAATACCTTTTATTTTTCTAAAAACCCTTAGCTTCACCTATAGGCTACTTCCCTTTAGATTGGGCCACATAAAAACTCTCTCTAATATAAAGGAGACTAGCATGATGGGATGAATTTGTAATGATTAGCCTAAAAATGGCCCTTATGGAACCTTTTAGGTGGTTAACTTCTTAAGTTGATCAAGGATAACATAGTCATTGCTTGTTAAAGCAAGGAATTTCTTATGTTGGGCTTTATGGTTTTATACAATCAGGTAAGATGTAGGCTTAGGGTCCTTAAAGTATATGAATTTATCTTTAAACTCTTATTTAAAAGGATATTCACCTAGCCTTATCTTGCGCTTAACTTGATGTGATGATTGATACAACCCATTACAATTTTGTATCTTTTTAAAGTTATGAAGATACAAGATGACTCAAACGTCAAAATAGTAACCAATCTTTCACCTTGAAAAGATTTAACTAGGTATAAGGGTACATTTTCTAAAGAGTAAGCTCATAATGCTTAAGGAATTTTTTAAAATCCTTAAAAGGTAGGGTTAGCTCTAATGCTAAGATCTTAGTGTAAAGAGAGATGTAAACCCTTTAAGTACTTGGTAGGCCCACTTAAAAGAGTTGGAAACATAGATTTGAATAACCATTCTATCCA
The DNA here is from genome assembly GCA_037832345.1 of Rhizophora mangle. NCBI lineage: Eukaryota > Viridiplantae > Streptophyta > Magnoliopsida > Malpighiales > Rhizophoraceae > Rhizophora > Rhizophora mangle. The sequence continues at coordinate 1,020,673 of JBAPLJ010000186.1, forward strand.
TTTGTGCATGTAACCCTAAAGATCTTGGAATAAGTTTTAGGGGATTGAACTTGCCCATATTAGGAATATAATAGGGAAACTCATAAGGAATATCATTGTTGCTTTCACTGTACTTATCACCCTTAACAACTAATATTATGGAAATAACCTCCTAAGACTCCATATGAACTCCCACTCCTAAAGGCTTGGCTTGAGGGAAAGTTTATTCAATAAGGGCATTATTGAAGGATCATAATGAAGTGTCCCTTAAAAAGATAAGAAGGATTGGGAAGATGATGTGGTGCTTGCCTTGTCACAAATTCATAGTAAACAATAAGGAAAGAAGTAGGGAGAAGGGAAACTCTATTACAAACAAGTTACTCAAAAAGAAAAAAAGAAAAAACTAAAGAAGGGAAAAAACAACAAGGCAGTTCTTAAATAACTAAGGTGCAAGAAGATGGGAAGGCACCCTAAATAAATTTTATGGTCATGATATAAAGAAGGTGTGTTGCTCAGGACACAATGATAGTTGATGCATTCTTAGTCTTTAAGGAATATTTAGAAAGGACACCTAAGTAATAGAATGGCATCTAAAACCAAGCTTCTCGAAGAAATTAGAACTTTTAAAAGGAAGTAGGTGATAAGGATAATTCATATGGGGCTCTAATAGGCCATAAGTTTGTCCAACAATACTTAACACACCTCCCTTTGACATAACTTGATAGAATCTCACCTACCAATAACAAACATGTCACCTCAGAGGATCCACATACGTAGCCCACTTGGATTATTTCTTTGATTGTATAATAACCATTGAACCTTGCTATTAATACCCTATGAACATTATTTCCAAGGTACATATTAATTATTCTTTTATTTATTAGCTCTTACCTCATTACATCTTTGTTGGTTTAAATATTAAATGCTAGCTTTGAGTCTTAATCCAACACCCTTTAACCTCCTTTTGTCTTGCATGTCACAAATTTGGTCTGGCTCTAACATCTACATTGAAATCCTTCTCAAGATAACTCCATCCAAATTATTACCTAATTACATGCTAATTAATTCTAGGAATAAGAAAAAAAAAAGACCATGACCAAATTTTGTGAATAAGCGAGCTATCTAAATGTAATTACATCTTATTAGACCATCTCTAGCATTTTTTTGTTGTCATTAGGGGGTTTTACATAAAGACTAAAGGGTAAAGCCATGGTGTTGCATTTTTGCTTGCTTAAGTCTATTAGTTGTCTTTGGTTGAAAACCTCTCTCTAAAGCCTTTGAATTATTGCTAATGGCAGTTATAAATTAATGTAGCTTGTTAAAGAAGCAACCAAGGCAACTTAGTTTTGTTAATTGTACAATTTAGTGTGAAATATTTTGAAAGGGAAAGTTATAACTGGTTAATTAAGCTTTTGTAATCACTTAATCATTAAGTTAACTTTAATTCAAATTTGAAAGTTGTATTCAAATTTAGAAAATGTAAAAACCTATTATATAGAAGAGGTTAATGATGAATGAAAAAAATGATTTGGCAACATTTTGCCACTAGCATTACAAATTCTTGCATTGTTTCTTTCATTCTCATGCATATTTTTTTGGTTCTCTAAACTTCAATATTGTTGCATTTGCAATCTTCACCTTATTGGCTTGTACAATCATCAACAAGGTCACCTTCCTTTTGCCTAATTACCAATAAACCTGATGTTAAAGCTATTTAAGATTTTCGAGAGACTAAAAAAGTGAGGAGAAAGAAAGGCTAAACACTTGAGAGAGGAAAAATCAGAGAGTTTGCGTTGAGAAACTAGAAACTAGAAAGGTATGGCTTCATCCAACTTTATCCTTTTTCCACCACCCAAATTTACAAGTGATAATTATTCTTAATAGACAATGATGATGAAGACCTATTTGAGAGCATTTGATTTGTGGAATGTGACTGAAAATAAAACTCAGCCATCTTCACTTCTAGTAAATCCATCTAAAGCACAAATCAAGTTACTTAGTGAGTAGGTTGCAAAGCAATATAAAGTTTTGACTCACATTCACTCAATTGTGTTAAAAACCATATTCAATAGAATTATGACATGTGAAACAACAATGGAGACTTGGGAAAGGATTGGAGAGGAGTTTGGTGACAACCTTAAAACTAGAAACATACAACTTCTTAATTTGAGAAGGGAATTTTAACTTTTGAAAATGAAAGAAATGACATTGTGAATGATTACAGTGACAAATTGATGAGAGTTGTCAATCAAATCAAGAACCTTAGAGAAGATTTTCTTGACAAAACAAGTAGTCCAAAAGGTAAGTGTTCTTGAGAAATTTGAAGCAAAATCTCAACCTTAGGAGAGTCCAAGGATTTGAACACCATCATACTTGCAAAACTCATTAGTTCTTTTCAAGTATAGGAATAAAGGAGATATTTGAGACAATAAAAGACTTATGAAGAGGCTCTTCAAGTCAAATCCAAACAAAAACCACATCAAAAGAAGAAAACAGCTAGCAAATAGGAGAGGAAAGTAGGAGATTTAAGCAAATCAGAGGGTATAAAGCCGTATTCACCCCATGCATTTTGCAAAAACAATCATCTTGCAAAATTCTATGGGAAAAGACCAAATCTTTATGTAAAATCTGCAACAAGAAAGGTCACTCTGAAAAGATATGTTAGCATAAAAGGAAACCTCAGTAGAGGCTTTAAATGAATTAGAAGTGCAAAATGCATAATTTGTAGATGAGGATCATGAAGTTGAAAATTAGCTATTCATGACCACAAATTGCCTCAATCAAATGTCACTTGACTTGCATCTATTTAAAGAGCTTGATAGTTCCATTAAATCCATTGTTAGAGTAGGAAATGGACAAGGAATTGGACTAAAAGGTAAATGTATAGTTGCAATCAAAACAAAAACAAGTATTAAACTCCTAACCAATGTCCTTTATGTGCCTGCAATTAACTGGAATATGCTTCTTATTGGTCAGTTACTTGTAAGGAACTGCACTTTAATTTTTAAAAATAGGGCATGTGTTATATATGACTCCTTTGGTATTGAACTAATTATTGTTCTTATGGTAAAGAAAAGCTCCCACTTGAATGTAACAAGTATGCAAACATATGCTTTACCTTTTATTGTTGAAGAATTTATCTATGACATTAAAGACTAGTCGATGTTCATCTTGTCGGTATACAAAGGCTACAGAAAGAAGAATTTGTATATGGTCTACCTAAGTTAGCAAAAAGCCAAGTTGTGTACAAGGCTTGCTAGTTAGGGAGCACACCAAGCTTCCTTTCTCTTAAAGTCATAACTAGAGAGTTAGGGAAAGACTTGAACTTATGCATTTTGACCTCTGTGAGCCAATGAGCATTGCTTCTCTCAATAGCATTAAATACTTTGTTAGTTTCAGAGATGACTTCTCCATATTTGCTGGGATCCATTTTCTAAAGTCTAAATTTGATGTTTGCAATGCTTTTTTAAAATTTAAGAATTGTATTGAGAATAAATCAAACATAAAGATTAGGGCCATTAGAATTGACAGTGACACAAAATATGTGTCATGAACTTTTAAGAAAATTTTCTTAGATTCTAAGATTGAGTAGCAGCTTACTACCCTTTATTCCCTTCAATAGAATGCAATTAATGAGAGAAAAAACAAGACCCTACTTGAAATGGCCGAGTGCTTGCTATAAAAGAAGTCAATGGCTAAGAAATTCTGGGCTGAAGCTGTAGGAACTGTAACTTGTCCTCTGAATAGACTTCCAACAAAAGTCTTGACCAATTAGACACCATATGAAGTATTTGACAGCTTATGTTTTGGAAATGTTTGAAAACAAAAGAGATATAAGTTGGATTAAAAGGCATCTGTAGTTGTGTTTGTTGACTACACAAGCACACCTCACAATTACAAAATTTATAATGTTAAAATAGGAAGGGTTTTTGTTGCTAGAAACCTTAAATTTAGTGAGGAAGAGTAACGAAATTGGGACAAGTCAGAGGTCAAAATCTAGGTGACTCAGTTTAAGTTGCCCCTTTAGTAACAACAATTATAATCTAACTCTTCAAAAGATAAAGATGCTGATCAGAAACTAGTTAGTGGTGTAAGAGACTTTGTTGACATTTATGAAAGATGCCATGAAGCAATTCTTGAACCCTCAATGTTATGATGAAGCATCCAAAAGCTCCTTGTGGAATGCTACTGTATAGGAGGAGCTTGCTCCCATAGAAAGGAATGGAATATAGATCCCTGTCCCTAAACCAGAAAGTAAAAGACCTATTGGTGTCAAATGGATCTATAAAGCCAAGTTCAATAAAGATGGCTCTTTGAAGAAATTTAATGCTAGGTTTGTAGCCAAGGAGTATTTCTAGAAAAATGAGATGGATTACACATAAGCTTATGCTCCAGTAGCTGGAATGGATGCAATCATGTTTGCTTACAATTGCAACTTCAAAAGACTAGTTTGTGCATCGATTAGATGTCAAGTTAGCATTCCTAATTATTGTATTAAAAGAGGAGCTGTATGTTCATTGACTTGAGGGCTTTATCAAGGAAAGAGAAGAGGAAAAATTTACCTACTTAAGAAGGCTTTATAGGCCTTAAACAAACACCTAGGGCTTGGTACATTAGGATTCATGATTACGTACTAAAACTTGAGTTCAACAAGAGCTTAACTAAGGCTACTCTTTTTATTAAAGTCCAAAGCACACTTTTTTGTTCATCTCTTTATATGTTGATGATCTAATGGTCATTGGAGACAATTCAAAACTTGTTAATCAATTTAAGAAACAGATGAGAAGTCAATATGGCATGACTGACTTAGGAGAAATGCATTGCCTCCTTGGTTTGGAAGTACATCAATCAACCAAGGTATCATTGTGAATCAAGCAAAATATGCAAAACAAGTGCTGGAAAAGTTTCAATGCATGGATGCAAGGGCTCTATGACACCTTTAACTTCAAGAGAAAAATTACAGAAAGAGGATGGAGTTGCAAAACAAATGCTTCAAAATATGGAAGTTTTATTGGTTGCCTCTTATACTTGTTAGCTACTAGACCTAATATAATGCATTTAGTGAGCCTATTATCAAAATACAAGCTTTCTCCTAGTGCAGATCACTTCAAAGCATGCAAGAGAGTACTCAGATATATCAAAGACTCAATAAATCTAGGTGTAATGTTCAAAAGGAACTAAAAGTTAAAGTTGATTGGTTTTGTTGACAGTGACTGAGTTGGGTCACTTGATGACATGAGAAGTACAATAAGCTATGCCTTCACTATGGGCTCAGGCTTCTTTTATTGGAGCTCTAGGAAGCAACCCACTGTTGCTCAGTCCACAGCTGAGACTGAATATATTACAGTAGCCTTAGTAGTGAAGCAAGCAATCTGGGTCTTGAAGGTACTCATTGATTTAAAGTTGGACCAAACTCAACCTACTAAGATCATGTGTAACAAACAAGCTGCAATTGCAATTTCAAGGAATCCCATTTTGCATGGAAGAACTAAACATTTTAAGATCAAACTCCATTTCATCAGGGAGATGCAAGAAAACTATGAGATTGATCTAGTTTATTGCACAACAAAAGAGCAGATTGCAAATGGAAGCTTCTCTCCATTAGCATTACAAATTCTTGCATTGTTTCTTTCATTCTTATACACATTGTTCTGGTTCTCTGAACTTAACTATTGCATTTGCAAGCTTCACCTTGCTGGCTTGTACAATCATCAACAAGGCAGCCTTCCTTTACCCTGATTACCAACAAAAACAGATACTTCATATATGGGCAAACCCTAACACAATTTTGGCACATAACCCATTTCAGCTAGAACCATACCAAGATGTTAGGCCAATTAACATATGTTGGATGCAAACATGTCCCTACCAACTAAATAGCATTTTTTGTTTGAAGCACAAAAAAGGGATATTATTGGAATGTTGACACTGTAGATTTAGAATCTAAGAGAAGTGCATAAAAAGTTATTGAGTTAAAATGTATCCTATTTCCCTTTTGAGCTTGAAAGAGGCCTATGCTATTACTCAACACCTAGCTTATGCCAATACTCACGGCTCCACATCTCCACTTGTCTTGTTATGTTGTTTTTCCTGCCAAAAAATGTCTGAAGGGAAGAAGCATCATAAGGAGTAGGCAGGGTACATGGATGTGCATTCCTAGGAGACCTCACCATCGACTCTTCCATGAACTCTTTCCATAAACCATTCAGAGGACATGCCAATGACTCTAAACAGAGCTCAACTGCTCCTGTCGGTATTCTTGGCTTGAATTTCAAGAGTTTTGCATAGGCTGTTAACGTATGAAGCATGTAATCATAGACATATTCCATTTTCAGCTTTTCCTGAATGAATTTGCTCGATGCCTTTCCAATGGCATGCGCCTGTAATCAAGTCTAGTGGAATAAGCAACAATCTTCAATTTCATTATGAATTCATTTATCATTCCCTTGAAATCATTATGATAAAATGGCACCTGATCAGAGTGATTATTGCCCCAATCGACGGCAAACTTAATGTCTCTGCACAGTTCTGTAGTTCTAATGGGCCAGTAGTGCTCCAATGGCATCAGGCTTCTACTGAAGAAATCGTAGAAATCAGGCTTTACGATCAGAGCTGTGGAATCACATGCTAAAATGTACTTCTGACTCACTGACCATGCCTGTCCTTCAATGTAAACTTTGTATCTTCGAGTGGATTACATGCAACACAGAATTTGGAAGTGCCTTAACAATTCTGGAAGTTCAGAGATTATTGAAATGACAAGATTGGCTTTTGACCTACGCACCTGTGATTGCATTGCTCTTCCAATTTTGAATCTTTGAATCCATTCTTGGTTTCTTCTTTCCAGTCCTGAGAACGGATAATAAGGTTTATGGCTCAGCCTTGATCCATGCTTATTTTCTCATAAATTAAAACAAAGAGAATAACTTGCCTGCACATAGAGACGAGCATTCCAGTCATTAATGTGAGACACATTGCACGTCATTAGGTCCATCCTGTGCAAACCTACTTGTGGATTTCCTCTCCAATAGGCGTAAGGTGCCCTATCCTTCCATTTGGTCTTGTTGCTTCCTTCTAATATGCCCTCCAAAGTATTTATCCATGGTCTTATATTGGTCTCAGCCCTACCAGAAAACATTCATACGATAGCTTTACCTACAAACAGGTCACACAAACACTCCTATAACCAAATGAATTGACTTACAAGCATGAGACATTACCATCCCCAGAAAGTCCAATCAGGGAAGAGAATGCCGAACGCATCATCCTTGCCACAATATTGAAACATTGGGGGTGGCTTTGTGGCACTAGGCGCTTGGAAATCAGGTTTCTTAATCACTGGTGCATCACCACAGCGAAACATGAGCTCTAAGTCTGGTACCTTTTCAGGGTACAACCTGAGAAGCTGCAGAATACCCCACAATGTAAACAAATCTCTTGTTTGGAATGGCTTTCTGTAACGTTCCACATAGGCCTTGCCGTTTACAATCACCAGCCTAAAATGTGCAAGAGGTTCTGCTCTTTCCATCGTCTGCCTTGAAATTCCCGTGCTCTTCCAGGGCTGCAAATCTTCGCTGATCCACCGGAAGTATTCTGGACACTCTGTTGACGATGATGATTCTCTGTCTTCGAAAGTCCCTGGATAATAACTGTTCTGCTTGCACATTTTTGCGGCGTCCTTATGATTATCGGGGCAGTTTAGTGAATTCTGAATCGGGTTGTTAGCTCGTTTGGTTCTGAAAATTGTATTGCTGAAAGGTAAACCTATTGTAACAGACTGCAAAGTAAACGAATAATGAGAAAAATCACAAAAAAGAAAAATCCATGGGTGGCTAATAAAGCGTAAAGAAATCATATGTGTATAAGATGTTGTCTCCAATCTAGGTAATAGGAACCCTGTAAAATCAAACAAACGGATTTGCTTCTGCAATCCGCTCAAGAATTCTCAAGTTTGATTTATACCATGAAGTACTACACTAAGACAGCCCTTATTCTCCTGATATTTTTCAAAGAAAAAATAAACTAGAAGAAAATTGAATCATGTCATTTCATTGGAGAGTATGTGATATCATATTTAACAGATTCACAATGCCAAAAACCTGAAGTGGTCATAGCCAGGACAGAAGTGGGATTGGATTGCAGATGACAATGGACTAATTTATACTTACCAAATCAAACCAAAACATAATAAAGACACCAACAAGGAAGATGGAGGAAAGGAAGGCAGTTGGTGGAACCCATCTCGTCAGAGCTCGGTAGTCGGTTGACGAGTGACCATCGGTGTGTGTTTGACCCCTATCAGGTTTATGGTCCACATCATCAGAACTAGCCGCCATGAATATTGACGACAACCCTGGCCACCTTCTGCCCGTAAACCTTTGTCTTTAACGATCAAAAGGGTTTCTTGGAGAATCGACCGCACGTTTATCTTTCATGTTAGTCTAATCAAATTTGGAATGCATATAACGAACTTGGTAAATAGCAGACCAAAATGGTAACTATTTAATGGAATGGAGAAGCTGTGCCATAATATGGGGTAGGAAAGAGAATTGTGATAGAGAGGCTCAATCTCTCTGTTTCTCTGCCTTTATTTTCTCTCCTTCATTTTTCAGGAATCAACTGGCAAGAGCGAAACGGAAGAAGAAGACGTGGACGGCAACATTTTGGGGAGAGGGGTGGGGGTCCCACTTAGACCCCTTGCCCCATCTTGACCCCATACTAGTCCACGTTGACTTCCATCCCGTCCAATCCCCACGCATCCCGTCCCATAAGAATGCAACCCACGTACGCTTCTATATTTTTCAAGAAAAATTAAAAAGAAATTAAGATTTTATTTGTTGGCCTGTTTTTTTTTTTTTTTTTTTTGGATAAATGCAATGAAAATGACCGATCTCTCTCGGAATTGGCTTATTCCATGTCAGCTGCCAGATGGTTCTTATTTATTTGCAGAGAACAAGCACAAGGCCGTTCCAACCTCCACGGGAGAAAATATTCTGAAAATTGGATCCGTGAACGTCCGACAGTCCAGGAATGGATAATACCCAACACGAAAATTGCCTATGGAAAAAAGGTTTAATTAAACTGTTCGAGCTCGTTGGACATTAAAAGAATAAAATATAATATTTTTAATTTATCTCATTTAAAATATAAATTAAATTAATTTAATTTTGAATTTAGGTAAAAAAAAAATTATATGTGAGTTAAATTAATTTAATTTTAAATAAAATTTAGTTGAAATAAAAAGTAATTAAATAAATTTATATAATATAATTTAATTTCAGGACCTTGTTAACTCGTTTTCTTTCACTGTCTCTATTTAATTTTTTTTTTTTTTTGGTGTAAAGGGAAAACCGTTTGGGTGAGTGTGGGACCATGGCAAGAGCCCTTTCGTCACTTCATGACATTTTGAAGTAAGATATGACCTTTATGTCGGGGCCGGGGCGGGGGGGCGGGGGGCGGGGCACGCTGAATTCAAGCGGTGAACAGAGATCATTTTGTAAGCATTCTTTCCCACGCGTCGTCGTATGGGGCATGCCGACACACTTATCCGTGTTGCGTGTCGCGTGTCGGATGTCGGCCCGAAGCAATTTCCTCCACGCGAATTCCTCGTTACCGTGTTTTTACCAGCTACCACCACCGTTCGATCATCCCTGCACTTCTAGCAGTAACGCAAATTAACGTCTCAGAAACCGCGAGCATATTCAAACTCCTGAGATTATCAGTTTGTCTCGCGACACATTATTGGCTGAGCTGGCGTTATCGACAATCAAACACGGGCCCACCGAATTCTATAAACTTATCAGACGTGGCCACCGAAAGTAGATTATATTATATATACCGAACTGGAGGGAGTCGGCTGAACTTTCAACTGCCCATTTGGGAGAGGAGAAGGTGGAAAGTGTAAGGAGTATGGCAGAGGAGACAGTTGTGAAGAAGCTGGAAGCTGAAGCACCACCGGCACCATCGGTGGAACCAAAGAAGGATGTGGCTGAGGAAAAAGTGGCGGTTCCGCCCACAACTCCAAAGAAGCCTGCAGAGGAATCCAAAGCTCTTTCTGTGGTGGAGAGTAAAGCTCCTTTGCCTTCCAAATTTCGTTTATTTAATACATAAATATAGAAACCAACAATTTAGTTTTTAGTGATTTATATTGTTGTCATAAATGGGAAGCAAAAAGCAGTTGGAGAGCAATTGTCGAAGAATCTTGTCGTCCTCTGTTTTTCCTCTTGAATGGAAAGCAGAGGATGAAGATTCTGCAGTAGATTTGTTTTTTTTTTTTTTTTTATTTGTCAAATAGTGTTAATTGCTATGATCATTCATCTGATTAATTTTTGAATTTTTTTTTTATCCGTGACTGTGGGGCCACAAAATCTTTCTCAATTTTTCTTCTTTTTCTTTTTTAAATATTTATACGTATCTCATCATCATCATCATCATCATCATCACCATCTCTCCTTAGTGTCTGTTTCTGGGGATTTTACTGCAATTTTTGTTTTTCTTTTGTTTTTTTTTTTTGGTCTTTTGCTGCCCTCTCAAAGAAGGCAATGCTTCTGCCATCGTTTCTTTGTAAGAATCCCATTGACCAAAACATTTTGACAATCAAATATTCAATATATAACCATAAGCCATTCATGGGAATACTAATTTCCTTGGAAGTGTAACAGTCCACTATTTTGCTCTATAATTATTGATGAAGATGATTTATAGAAGTTGACTGGCCATTTTGTGTCTTAGTATTTCATTTCAAAAGAAGACAATGAACAATTTTTTGACACTTTGTACATAATAACATACATCATATGAAAGCTCCTTTGTCAAGTCTGAGGTTTGCTGGCTATTGTTATCTTATCTTCCAAGTTCTGTGGAGATTGTGCTGGCTACCGTTATCTTTCCTTCGTTTTTTTATTTAAAAAGAACAAATTGTTCCCACATCGGATAATGCCATTCCAAAAGAATTTATGTCTTCGTTGTCCCCTGCACAACTTAGTGACATCCACGGGGTCCCTAGTTCACTTGTGTCCAAAGTTGATAAAACAAATAAACTGGCTTAGTTAGTTACAAGAGCAAAGGCTTTTGAGAAAGTCGGTATTCAAACTCTAATTTCCTCAAATTCCTGCAAGACGTGGGCGTTAATTATGATAAACCTGAAAATAAAAAAACAGAAAGAGTTGATATATGACTTTAAAGGCATGTAATGATGGATTGAGGGTTGCTTTAGTGACCCCAATCATGCCTTTTTTTTGGGGGGGGGGGGTGGGGTTGGGTTATTTTCAAAGACAATGCAAAGGCAAAACTGATAATTTCACAGTTTTAATAAAAATGATTCCATTGCAGTTTTATATCACGCTCTCAAAGGATTGTGTCTGGTAACATCTTTCTGTCATTTGTTTCTACTCTTTGCTGCTGAATGAAACTCACTAGATCTTGTTCAACACTGATCAAGGACACAATGCCGTTTCCAGGTGGTTGGTTTTAAGTCAAATATGGGGGCATAATTGGATAACATGCGCACGCCTTTATTTTCCCTAAGTTTTTTTGATTTTATTTAATATGTTGAAGCATACTTGGACACAGATCCAACAATAAAATAAAATAAAATAAAATTCTTGAGATGGTGTTTAGATGATCATTTAAAACCGTTAGCTGGTTAACCAGCTTGTTGTCTTTGACAGAGGCACCAGAACCTGCTCCACAGATTTATGGGGGATCACTTGATAGAGGTAAGTGTTTCAAACACTTTTGAGCTCCCATTTCTCATTTGCCATACCAATGGCAGCTAAAGTAACAAAAGAAAAAGAAACATGGATAATGAAATCTATGTACTTCCTATCCTGCTCTAGTCCATACATTGATACATCTATTGTCATTCTGTTGGAAATTAAATTGAGTTTGCAAGTCATCAAAGCCCCGTTATATTAAGTATACAACTTTCTATATTTAACTTACTTTGAGGTTAAAGTGATATATATTCACAATTCAGTACCTTCAGTCTTGTCCTTCTTCTAAGTCCATTCACGATCACAAGGCATAACGGGGAAATTCATGTGGCGTGCGGAGCTTAAATGGGGTTTTTCTCAAGAGGATTAACCTATCGTCCCTATTTTATTCATTGCAGACAATGCTCTGGCAGAGGTTGAAAAGGAGAAGAGAAATTCCTTCATCAAGGCCTGGGAAGAAAGTGAGAAATCCAAAGCAGAGAACAAGTAAGGCGCATTCTCTGATATTTCTAAATATTCCTACTCCTGAATGTTATATGGATATAATCTTTTTATTGAGCAAGTCTTCAGGAATTTGTTAGCGTAGCAACTTGTGGAGGGACATTGAGATTTTATTGTTGTTGCCATTGATTTGCGAAGAATTTGATTGTTGAGACCTTAGCTACTGCTGTTGGACAGGGCTCAGAAAAAGCTCTCTGCTGTTCTCGCATGGGAGAATAGCAAGAAGGCAGCTTTGGAAGCCAAACTGAGAAGTCTTGAGGTGCAAATCCCAGGGTCCATTGACTCTTAATGCATTGTTGAAATTATTTCAGCAATGTGATGTGTACATTATTTACATTTCCTTTGGTGTCCTCTTTCTAAATATATTCCATAGATTTCAAGGAATTATTGGTATTAACAAAATAAAAAAAATTGACAGGAAAAGTTAGAGAAGACAAAGGCAGAATATGCAGAGAAGACAAAGAACAAGATAGCTTTGATCCACAAAGAAGCTGAAGAAAAGAGGGCAATTGTTGAAGCCGGACGTGGAGAAGAAGTTTTGAAGGCTGAGGAGATGGCTGCAAAATTCCGTGCTACTGGTCGCACTCCAAAGAAGTACATTGGCTGCTTCTAAGACATCACTCAATGTTAAATTTCTTAAATAAGACTATCTTGTTAAATATTAATTTTATATTTTTATATTAGATCATGTGTTATTTTAATATATCAATATAATTGGGTTGTTATGTTTGCTTTACATTCTTTGTTATGCTAAGTATTACATTATATTATAATTTTTGGATTGGCTGTAAGAGGAAGCACTTAATAACTTGACAAAGCTTTTACTTGCTTATAGCACATAAACTTAGAAGGATAATATATATATATATATATATATATATATATATATATATACTATTTTCCTTCAAACTGAGCGAAACCGAGAGTGAGTTATCGTAGGATAAGTGTGTGTAGAAACCTTACTCCAAGGGGTTCCTGGCAGCAAGTCTCGGGGAGACTGTAAGACCATTGGTAAACCTTAGAAAAGTCCATTTCTAATAATCTTACATCTGCTCCAACTGTAGGTCTCACTTTTTCTGGTGGTAAGTATGTTTACTCTTTTTAGACCTTCTACGCCTGACTCTGAAGCCTCTTCCTTAGGAACTGCCAATCGTAAGGAAGTTCTTATTGAAAATTGTGACAAATTTATAGACAATTGGCAAATTCCAAAACCAATTGAAAGACAAATTTACCAAACCAGTTGATTTAACCTTCTTTATAATACTGACTATACCATAAAAACTGTAGAATGTGACTATCGTCTCTCCAGATTTATTGTATTTGTAAGACTCTTGTCTCCTACTTCCATCAAACATTATCAAAAACATTACAGTTACCTCCATCTCAGCCTTGTCCAAGTAGGTATCAAATCACTATCTTGTGATGGATTAGACACTTCTGTTCTTGTTGCTCTTAGAGAATGTTGTTTTTTATTCTTTGATGATTCTCTCTTAGGACTACTCGCAGACCTGATGACATAGGAGAAACAATTCTTTGGCAAACTAATATGCAACGGGCTAATCTACAAACCCCCAAATACATCAAATGGCATGAGGTAAGTTTGCTTGACACTTAGAAACTTGAAATTGCCATTACACCTAAACCTCCTATGACAATTGATGTTAACAGGATAACCCAACATTGTGACGGTAGTGTTAGCATGTCTTTCGCTAGACATTCTACCAATTCTAGATCTGAATCCAGTAAGGGTGAAGATCTTGACTCAAAAATTGCAAATTATATACAAAGAAGTAGTTCTGTTGGACACCCAACTAGTCACACTAATTTGGGTATTACCTTACTAGTATAGATTTCGTAGACAAGTACTATAAGTTGCCTATACTACTTCATCACCTACATCTCTTGAATCACCTAGAGCATCGACATCACAAGTCTAATTTCTTGAAGAGCTTGAGGTACATTTAAAGCTTAATGTCTTGGAAAAAGATTTAGAAACATCTTTTGAAATAAAAAAGGAAATTTTAAGAAAAAAATTTTATAGGGACTAGAATAAGGATAAACAAGAATGGTTTTTTAGATAATTTCAAAATGAAAATCAATTGGTAGTCTAATAGGATTGTTATGATTGGATGATCAAAAACAAAAAAGCTTGTCCTTTTCTTTGGTTGGTTTGATGAATACTACTTTCAATGGGGACATGAATATCCATGAACTTCCTTTATGGAAGAACATAAAATACAAGCTCAAATTGTATCACAACAATAAGAATTGGTGAATGGTTCAAAAATTGAATCAGTTCATCCCCAATCATGTGAAATTCAATTTAAACATAAAGGGTTAACTATTTTAACATCACCTTTCAAAGTTCGAAGAAAACATGAAGATTTCTCTTCAATAGACATTCAAAAATTAATTAAACAAAACAATTATACAAATAAAGCCTTGTAAACTATTGCCACCTAACTTTCAAATATGGATTCTATAATTTCAAACCCTTTTATTTCAAAAGAAAAAACTGAATCCTTACCAAAATTTTTTAGATCCTATTTTTAAGCTATTTCAAATTTCAAATAATGCTTATGATGAATTTTGCCAAGCTTTGATGCAAAGGTGGCAAGCTCCTAAGGAAGTAAAGACTGATGCCTCAACCAGCAAAGGTATCCACACACTCTAAGAATTTGTTAACTCATCACAAATTTCTACAAGTGATAGTGAATCTTTCAAAATCCAACAAATTAAAATTAAACCAATGGGATCATCCATGAGGATGTATTATCCTAGACTTATTGCCCCAGACCTGGCTTTTGAAGAAAAACCATCTTTCTTTCAAACTAAGTACAATTTTAATTCAATTTATGAATGAAATATCAATGGATATTCAGAATATCAAATTTTAAATCTCTTACAACAAATGACCATGGTTTCAAATGCTTATTGAACTCATGGACACACTTCTGACCAAACTATTGTAGAAGTCCTGGTTGTAGAATTCTCTAGACAACTAAAAGGTTGGTGGGACTACATTCTCACCTTAGATGACCGCATAAACATTTTCCAAGCCATCAAAAGAGATGTTCATTATGAACCACTTCTTAATGAAAATGGTAGGACAATTCCTAATGTTGTTGCAACTCTTATTTTTGCTATTACCAAACATTTTATTAGTGATCCGACTTACTTGAAAGACAAAAATACTGAACTCTTATCTAACTTAAAATGCAAATAGTTACACAATTTTTATTGATACAAAGATACATTTTTAACTTGTGTCATGTAGAAGAAGGATGCAAATCAACCCTTTTAGAAAGAAAAATTCTTGGCTGGTTTACCAAGATTTCTTAGAGATAAGGTAAGAACTAACTATAAAATCATTATAACAGTCAAATACCTTATCACCAACTTTCTTATGGTGAATTAATCAATTTCATCCAAAAAGAAGGATTACAGATATGTACAAATCTTAAACTTCAAAAGCAAATTAAAAAGGAGCAATAGTAGACTTGAAGGGAACTTAGATCTTTTTGTACCTAATTTGATGACAACTTGTACCAAAAAGAGAAAACTGGACAAAAAAATAAACCTACCAAGTCAATAACCCATATTATAAATAACCCAAACCAAGACAACCCAAACAGATCCCTAAAATAGAAGAAGGCCTTAAAAGGTTTAAACCAACTAAAACCCCAATGACCAAGTACACTTGTTACAAATGTGGAAAACCAAGACACATGACCTGATATTGCAAACTAAACACCAAACTCCAAACATTGGACCTTATAGACACCATCTAAGCCTAACTTCAAGCATTATTAAATGATAGTTCAAGGAATAGTAGTCTTAAGTTATCCTTTGAGGATGAAGCTGGACTTCAAAATGATGAGCTCAGAACATTGTCTTCTGACACTTGATTAGAAAAAAAATAGGTTTGTGTTCTGACTTGTGATTAAGAGAAAATTCTTGAAATCCTAGATTCGTTGGGAAATGACCAAGTTAAAGCCCAGTTTCTATAGAAACTCCTTGAAAAACCTTCTTCTTCCAAACCAAATGAACTACTTCAAAGCATTCAAACCCCTTACGACCTTAAAGATGTCCTAAACAAATTTGAACAATCTTAGTCTAGGCCTATCAACCTTATGGATCTAAAACACAAAATAAATCAACTTAAACATGAGATCCATGAACTTACTCAACAATCCAAAATTCACTAGATGCTAGTATCCTTATTGGATCTAGCCAACCAACAGGAACAAAATTTAAAAATAACTGACCAACCTAGGACCCTCAATATAACCCATATTGAGCCTCTTGAAAATAATGAATTTCTTTTTCTTCTAATAGAAATTACTACTTAAAAATGGCTTATAAAAGTGCATTTAAAAATTGGTAACCAATTTTATTTAGAAACCATAACCCTTGTAGATACTAGTGCTGATCTCAACTATATTATCATAAAAGTGCATTTAAAAATTGCTAACCAATTTTCTTTAGAAACCATAGCCCTTGTAGATACTGGTGTTAATCTCAATTGTATTCAAGAAGGACTTGTCCTAACCAAATACTTTAAGAAAACAATGGAAGGTTTCACATCAACTAGCAATCACCGTCTACATATTGACTATAAATTGCTAAATATACAGGTTTGCCAACAAAGAATCTCAATTCAAACTTCTTTTGTCCTTGTCAAAAATCTTAAACAAAGAGTAATTCTTAGAAACCCATTTTTAAACTTTATCAAGCCTTTCCAAGTTTCTAACCAAGGAATTCATACTTAAATTTTGGGATAACCAATTATTTTCTCTTTCATTCAAAACCTCAAATAAGGAATTCGAATATGCTTAAATCTTTATCTTTTCAAGAGACGATTGAAATTAATCTTTTACTACAAATAAGAAAATAAGTGAAAACAAGTCTATAATACCTAGTGTTGTTATGCCAGAAGGCATTCTAGAGCAAGCTCTTAAGAATAGTTATTAGTTTCCAGCCGATATACTATAGTTTGAAATATGTTTGAAATTAAAAGATAAATAAATTTTGATAAATAAGTTTTTATTGAGACTTGTAAAATTTACAAGGTTTTTTGAAGCCATCTAAAACTCTTACAAAAATTTTACAAAGAAAGAGTTATATCAAAGCTTGGTTTTACAAATGAAAATTTAAGTTCCTTTTATAGGCAAAGGGAGCCACATTGGATGTTGTTGAGGTGGAGGAATGACTTTGTTAGGACAAAAGTACTTTTGATGAGGAATCTCATTTTTAGTTGAGTACTATTGTATTACTCTAAAGTAATGACAAAGTACTTTCGGTGGTAGATTCTTTCACCTTACCTTTTCTTTTTACCCTTGTCCTTTGTTATTGATGATTCCTCTTACTTTTTTTTGCTTGTTCTTTTATCCTCTAGAGGTCCATAGATGTAGTCAAAAGGATCATGATTTACGAATGGATCAAAAAAGGAAGATGTTGAACTTTGTTCTACCAGAAGCTATTTTACTTTTTGTAAAGTTTCTTTAAGGGGGAGAACATATTCTTCTTCGGAGGTGGAACCAGCTAGGCATGCTTGTGATTGAGATTTGTGGGCTAGAAATTGAGATGTTAAGGCCTTAATAGTGTTTAAATGAGTCAAATATTTGTTGAACCATTCAAGAACACCAAGTTTATGTGCCTTTTATTGGCGAGTTTATGAAAGTTGTTGCTAGAACTTTACTTTGTAGACACATCCAAGAACTAGAGTGCCTGTAAGTGGATCTGGTCTAAATTGAAATTCCTAAATGCAACACCATAAGAGTCTAAAGAAATAACAAAATTGAAGTAGTCTAGGATAGGCTTTTTCATGGGTTGGAGAAACATATCTATCTTCAAATATGTTGATTCCTTTTTGAATTGGTTCGAGGAAAATTTGATTGACTAGATTGAACCAAGACCACCATTGGATGAACCACAGGGGAAACCTGATAGAAATTTGACTTTCTTAGAAAAATAACTAGGAATGTCAAAATTGAGAATTTTGAAATTAAAATGCATTAGACCATGCTTGTTTGTAATCCTAGTAAGAAAAATTTTGAGTAAAGTTTGAAGCTTGGTAAAAAGAGTTACTAAAGGAGATTTGGGTACAAGGATGGCTAGGCTATTCAGTTGAATGGATAATTTTGAGTATTTGGATAGTTCAATAGGCGTATTCATTATTTTGTGTATGGTGTCTAATTTAGACTGATTAGGTATCAATCAGTATGACTTCATAAATTTGGCTATTTTTTTTGGAGTCCCAAGGTTTGTAAAGCTAAGTTTTGAAATGTTTTTGTGTAAAAAGTTTTAGATCTTTATTATAAAATCCTTGTTCATCCAATCCAATATTTTGGAAACTAGGTTATTTGAAATATAGTTGGTAATTTTTAAAATATTTTGGAGGGGTGTTGGAAATAACCACCTCTCTATTTTAAAAATCAATTTTTAGAGGGGGTAATGAAACAACTACCACCTCTTGCTTCAAGGTTGATGGTAAAACCATTATTTATTTTAAAAAAGATGACTTCATTTAATTTGGAGATGATGGTGAAACCACCTATTTTCCTTTTACTAATACTTTGATCATGACATTATTAGATGAAGACAATGAGGGAGTTGATCATCTTTTTGATTTCACAATAGACCTCTCTTCATAAACATTTTCTATCCAGGCTTTGAGAAGTTTTTGTGTCTTTGGACTTAGATTTTCAAGTTTGGGTGATATTAGAGTTGGAGACTCACACAAGGCTTCAAAATTTATGGCTTGTTTACATGGACTTGCGATTTCTTAGGAGTTTGATCGGCTAGAGTCTGAATTACTAAACATTTCAGCCTATGTTTTTGGTTTGGTGGTTGGGTTTTAGGGTTGGTCCTAATTCTTCTTTTTGGATTTTTCTAGGCATTTTTTGAAAGGTTTGTGAATGTGATTCCTTGTAAAAATTCCTTTGTAAGAAAATCAGGTAAACAATTAGAAGATCCTTTTATATGTTTAATTTCAAAATCAAAAACACTTAAGATGGCTTGCCATCGTGCAAAAATCTATTTAAAAGCAAGATTTTGAACATCTTTTTGCAAAACAAATTTTGCTGCTTGGAAATCAATTTGTAAGAAAAATTTTTGATTTAACAAATCTTTTTGATATTTTGAAATATATAAAATAATTGTTAAAATTTTCTTTTTAATTGTAAAATATCTTTTCTAACAGTTATTCCAATATTTTGAGGTAAAATAGACAAGTTCCTCATGTTGCCCATTGACCTGTTTTAAGACTCCCCCATATCTTAAGTTTGAAGCATTAGTCTTAACAATTTTGGGTAATTTGGGGTTAGTGAGATGGAGGTACGGTAACTCTTTTACTTGACTCTTAATTGTTCTAACAATGGCTGTATGTTCATTGGTCCATGGGTGAGAAGATTTTCTTTTGGATAGTCTATTATGAAGAGGTTTGCAGATGAGGTTAAGTTTGGGATAAAAATTAAAAGTATAGTTCAAGCTTCCTAAAAAACGTTGGAGTTAGGATTTATCTAAGATTTCATTGGGAAATTTATTAGCAAAGACTAGAGCTTTGGAGAAAGGAGTGATAATGTCCTAGAAATCTTACCCTGGTTTGAAAAGGTTCAAGCTTTGATTTGGAAATGACTAAGCTGACTTTCTTGGTAGCATGAACAAAACTTTGGAGGTGCCTAAAATACTGATCTAGATATCAATACAAATAATGATAAAATGCATGTAAGGTAGATATATTTTGTTCATGATTCACTAAAACTTAGAGGGGGCATTTTTTAGGCCAAATGGCATAGCTTTCCATTTGTATTGTCCAAATGAAATAATGAAGGCAGTTTTGTAACAGTCTTTTTCATGGATCTGGAATAGTCGGAATCCAAATTTCATGTCAAATTTGGAAAAGATTTGGGTTTTTACTAGCCTTTGTAATAGATCTTTTTGGTTTGGATTAGGATATCTTATCCATTCCAAATCGTTATTTAAAGGTTTGTAATTAATTACCAGTCATGGGACATTGCGTTCTAGTTCTGCATTTTTGTTGACAATAAAAAGCAGCGTAACTCCATAACGATTAGCTGGGTTTAATAATTCCTTTTTGAAGAAGTTAATCAATTTCCTACTTATAGTATTTGTCTAATTTAGAATTCATCTAAACAAGTCTAACTTTAGTAGGAATGTTTTGTTCATCAAAGGTTTTGATATAGCGAAGAGTTACAACATGTTGTTTATGAAACCAAAAAGCGTTGGGCACATTAGAACAAATTAAGGACTCAATCTGAGTTTTTAAAATTTGAATTTTATTTTGAACAACAGAGGAAGATAATTGTTGTTCAAGTTGTTTGAAAGAGACTTTAGATTTTAAGGATTAAAGATGAGACCTTTTTGTTTATAATAAGAGATTAATTTTAGCTATATTTTGAAAAGATAAAGATTTAAGGAGATTCAAATTCCTTATTTGAGGTTTTTGAATGAAAGAGAAAATAATTGGTTGTCCTAAAATTTGAGCATGAATTCTTTGGTTAGAAACTTTGAAAGGTTTAATTAAGTTTAAAAATGGGTTTCCAATAATTATTCTCTGTTTAAGATTTCTAACAAGGACAAAAGAAGTTTGAATTGGGATTCCTTGTTGGGAAACTTGTACATCTAGCAACTTGTAGTCAACATGTAGATGGTGATTGTTGGTTGATTTGCCTTCCATTGTTTTCTTAAAGTATTTGTTTAGGACAAATCCTTCTTAAATATAGTTGAGATCAGTACCAGTATTTACAAGAACTTTGATTTCTAAAGAGAATTGGTTAGCAATTTTTAAATGCACTTTTATGAGCCATTTTTGAGTAGCGATTTATGTTAGAAGAAATAGAAATTCATTATTTTTAAAAGGCTCAATATAGGCTATATTGGGGGTCCCTAGTTGGTTAGCTATTTTTAAATTTTGTTCCTGTTGGTTAGTTAGATCCAGAAAAGATACTAGCATCTGGTGATCTTTGGATTGTTGAGTTTTAAGTTCATAGATCTCATGTTTAAGTTGATTTATTTTGTGTTTTAGATCCATGAGGTTGACAAGCCTAGACTGAGATTGTTCAAATCTGTTTAAGACATCTTTAAGGTCATAAGGGGTTTAAATGCTTTGAAGTAGTTCATTTGGTTTGGAAAAAAAGGGTTTTTCAAGGAGTTTCTATAGAAACTGGGCTTTAGCTTGGTCATTTCCTAACAAATCTAGGATTTCAAGAATTTGCTCTTGATCATAAGTAAGAACACAAACTTGTTTTTCTTTAGATCTAGTGTTAGAAGAATATGTTTTGAGCTTATCATTTTGGAGTCTAGCTTCATCCTCAGAGGATAACTCAAGATTACTATTCCTTAAACATTCATTTCTTTAGATCTAGTGTTAGAAGATGATGTGTCCTAGTTTGCCATATTTGTAACAAGTGTACTTGATCATTTGGGTTTTAGTTAGTTTAACCTTTTAAGGCCTTTTTTTGTTTTAGGAATCTGTTTGGGTTATCTCGGTTTGGGTTTTTTATGATATGGGTTATTGGACTTGGTAGGTTTATTTTTTCTTCTGGTTTTCTCTTTTTGGTACAAGTTGTCATCAAATTAGGCACAAAAAGATTCAAAGTCCCTTTGAGTCTCTTGTTACTCTTTTTTAATTTGCTTTTGAAGTTTGAGATTTGTATAGATTTGTAATCCTTCTTTTTGGATGAAATTGATTAATTCACCATAGGAAAGTTGGTGATAAGGTATTTGATCATTTTGATGATTTTGTAGTTTAGTTTTTACCTTATCTTTAAGCAATCTTGGTAAACCGACCAAGAATTTTTCTTTCCAAAAGGGTTGATTTACATCCTTCCTCTACATGACACAAGTTAAAAATGTATCTTTGTACCAACAAAATTTGTATAAATATTTGTATTTTAAGTTAGATAAGAGTTCAGTATTTTTGTCTTTCAAATGAGTTGGATCACCAATAAAATATTTGATAATAACAAAAATAAGAGTTACAACCGCATTAGGAATTGTCCTACCATTTTCATCAAGAAGAGGTTCATAATGAATATCTCTTCTAATGGCTTGGAAATTGTTTGTGTGGTCATTTGAGGTGAGAATTTAGTCTCACCAACCTTTTAGTTGTCTAAAGAATCCTATAACAAGGAATTTTGCAATAGATTGGTCAGAAGCGTGTCCATGAGTTCGATAAGCATTTGAAACCATGCTTATTTATTGTAAGAGATTTAGAATTTGATATTCTGAATATCCATCAATATTTCATTCATAAATTGAATTAGAATTGTACTTGATTTGAAGGAAAGATGATTTTTCTTCAAAAGCTAAGTCCGAGGTAGTAAGTCTAGGATAATACATCCTCGTGGATGATCCTATTGGTTCAATTTTAATTCATTGGATCTTGAAAGATTCATTGTCACTTGTCGAAATTTATGATGAGTTATTAGATTCTTAGAGTGTGTGGATACCTTTGCTAGTTGAGGCATCAATCTTTACTTCCTTAAAAGCCTACAACATTTGCATCAAAGCTTGACAAAATTCATCAAAAGCATTATTTGAAATTTGAAATGACTTAAAATTAGGATCTAAAAATTTTGGTAAGGATTCAATATTTTCTTTTGAAATTATAGAATTTACATTTGAAAGTTGGGCGACAATAGTTTATAAGGCTTTATTTGTATAATTGTTTTGTTCAATTAATTTTTGAATGTCTTTTAGAGAGAAATCTTCATGTTCTCTTCGAACTTTGAAAGCTGATGCTAAAATAGTTGAGCCTTTATGTTTAAATTGAATTTCACATGATAAGGAATGAACTAATTCAATTTTCAAACCATTCACCAATTCCCACTATTGTGATACAATTTGAGCTTGTATTTTGTGTTCTTCCATAAAGGAAGTCCAATAATATTCATGTCCCCATTGAAAGTAGTATTTATCAAACCAATCGAAGAAAAGGACATGTTTTTTGTTTTTGATCATCCAATCATAATAATCCTATTGGACTACCAGTTGGTTTCCATTTTGAAATTGTTTGAAAAACCATTCTCGTTTATCTTTATTGCAATCCCCATAAAATTCTTTTCTTACACTTTCCTCTTTTATTTCAAAAGATGTTTCTAAATCTTTTCCCAAGACATTGAGCTTTAGATGTACCTCAAGCTCTTCAGGAAATTGGACTTATGATGCCTATGCTCCATGTGATTTAAGAGATCTAAGTGATGAAGTAGTATAAGTAGCTTGTAATACCTGTCTACGAAAATCTATATTGACAAGGTTAGATTGTTGACTCCCAGATCTAATGTGACTAATTGGGTGCCTAATAGAATTACTTCTTTGTAGATAATTTGCAATTTTTGAGTCAAGATCTTTACCCTTACGAGATTTAAATCTAGAATTGGTAAAATGCCTAGCAAAAGTTATGCTAACACTACCATCATAGTGTTGGGTTATCCTATTAACATTAGTTGTCACATGAGGTTTAGGTGTAAGGGCATTTTCAAGCTTCCAAGTGTTAGGCAGACTTACCTCATGCCATTTGAAGTATCTGGGGGTTTGTAGATTAGCCCGTCGCATATCAGTTTGCCAAAGAATTGTTTCTCCTTTGTCATTGGGTCTGCAAGTAGTTATAGCATGAAATGAAGATTTCATAGCTTTGTATTGTATGCAGTACATTAAGTTGATGGGTATTGATCCTTCTACGAATTTGTTGTTGTGAATTTTGATTTACAGAGTGAGAACATCGAGAATGTTCCTATCATGCAGAGAAACTGTGAAATCTAGATAACAATTAAAATATATCACATGCTTGATCTATGATGCCTAAGAGAGAATCATCAAAATTTAAAAGATGACAGTCTTTAAGAGTAGCAAGATTAAAAGTGTCTAATCCATCACGGGATAGCGATTTGATACCTACATGGACTAGGCTGAGATGGAGGTAACTATAATGTTTCTGATGATGTTTGATGGAAGTAGGAGATAAGAGTCTTACCATTTCAACAAATCTTAAGAGACGACAATCACATTCTATAGTTTTAATGGTATAGTTAGTTTTACAAAGAAGGTTAAATTAACTAGTTTGTTAAATTTGTTTTTCAATTGATTTTGAAATTTGCCAATTGTCTATAAATTTGTCAAAAATTTTCAATAAGAACTTCCTCATGATTGACAATTCCTAAGGAAGAGGTCTTAGGGTCATGGCTCGGTGTGGAAGGTTTAAAAAGAGTAGACATACTTACCAACTGAAAAAGTGAGACCTATAATTGGAGTAGATGTAGGATTAGTAGAAATGGACTTTTCTAAGGCTTACCAATGGTTTTACAGCTTCACTAGGACTTGTTGCCAAAAACACCTTGGAGTAAGGTTTCTAGACACACTTATCCTACGAGAACTCACTCTCAGTTGCACTCAATTTGAAGGAAAATAGTATATATATATAAATTATAATTCTAAGTTTATGTGCTATAAACAAGTACAAGCTTTTTCAAGTTATTGAGTGCTTCCTCTTATAGCCAATCCAAAAATTATAATATAAAGTAATACTTAGCATAACAAGAATGTAAAGCAAACATAACAATCCAATTATATTGATATATTAAAATAAATAACACATGATCAAATACAAAAATTTAAAATTAATATTTAACAAGATAATCTTATTTAAGAAATTTAACATTGAGTGATGTCTTAGAAGCAGCCAATGTACTCTTTTGGAGTGCCAGCAGTAGCACGGAATTTTGTAGCCATCTCCTCAGCCTTCAGAACTTCTTCTCCACGTCCGGCTTCAACAATTGCCCTCTTTTCTTCAGCTTCTTTCTGGATCAAAGCTATCTTGTTCTTTGTCTTCTCTGCATATTCTGCCTTTGTCTTCTCTAACTTTTCCTGTCAATTTTTTTATTTTTTTAATCCCAATAATTCCTTGAAATCTATGGAATATATTTAGAAAGAGAGCACCAAAGAAAATGTAAATAATGTACACATCACATTGCTGAAATAATTTCAAGAATGCATTAAGAGTCAATAGATCCTGGGATTTGCACCTCAAGGCTTCTCAGTTGGGCTTCCAAAGCTGCCTTCTTGCTATTCTCCCATGCGAGAACAGCAGAGAGCTTTTTCTGAGCCCTGTCCAACAGCAGTAGCTAAGGTCTCAACAATCAAATTCTTCGCAAATCAATGGCAACAACAATAAAATCTCAATGTCCCTCCACAAGTTACTACGCTAACAAATTCCTGAAGACTTGCTTAATAAAAAGATTATATCCATATAACATTCAGGAGTAGGAATATTTAGAAATATCAGAGAATGCGCCTTACTTGTTCTCTGCTTTGGATTTCTCACTTTCTTCCCAGGCCTTGATGAAGGAATTTCTCTTCTCCTTTTCAACCTCTGCCAGAGCATTGTCTGCAATGAATAAAATAGGGACGATAGGTTAATCCTCTTGAGAAAAACCCCATTTAAGCTCCCCACGCCACATGAATTTCCCCGTTATGCCTTGTGATCGTGAATGGACTTAGAAGAAGGACAAGACTGAAGGTACTGAATTGTGAATATATATCACTTTAACCTCAAAGTAAGTTAAATATAGAAAGTTGTATACTTAATATAACGGGGCTTTGATGACTTGCAAACTCAATTTAATTTCCAACAGAATGACAATAGATGTATCAATGTATGGACTAAAGCAGGATGGGAAGTACATAGATTTCATTATCCATGTTTCTTTTTCTTTTGTTACTTTAGCTGCCATTGGTATGGCAAATGAGAAATGGGAGCTCAAAAGTGTTTGAAACACTTACCTCTGTCAAGTGATCCCCCATAAATCTTTGGAGCAGGTTCTGGTGCCTCTGTCAAAGACAACAAGCTGGTTAACCAGCTAATGGTTTTAAATGATCATCTAAACACCATCTCAAGAATTTTATTTTATTTTTTTGTGGGTCTGTGTCCACGTATGCTTCAACATATTAAATAAAATCAAGAAAACTTGGGGAAAATAAGGCGTACACATGTTATCCAATTATGCCCCCATATTTGACTTAAAACCAACCACCTGGAAACGGCATTGTGTCCTTGATCAGTGTTGAACAAGATCTAGTGAGTTTCATTCAGCAGCAAAGAGTAGAAACAAATGACAGAAAGATGTTACTAGACAACGAAATAAAACTGCAATGGAATCATTTTTATTAAAACTGTGAAATTATTAGTTTTGGTTTTGCATTGTCTTTGAAAATAACCCAACCCCACCCCCCCTCCCAAAAAAAAAAAAAGGAAAGGAGAAAAACGAAGGTCACAAACGTCCAATTCTAAATGGCATGATGGCGGTCACTAAAGCAACCCTCAATCCATCATTCATGCCTTTAAAGTCATATATCAACTCTTTCTGGTTTTTTTATTTTCGGGTTTATCATAATTAACGCCCACGTCTTGCAGGAATTTGAGGAAATTAGAATTTGAATACCGACTTTCTCAAAAGCCTTTGCGCCTGTAACTAACTAAGCTAGTTTATTTATTTTTATCAACTTTGGACACAAGTGAACTAGGGACCCCATGGATGTGTCACCAAGTTGTGCAGGGGACAATAAAGACAAATTTTTTTGGAATGGCATTATCCCATGTGGGAACAATTTTGTTTTAAAAATAAAAAAACGAAGGAAAGATACCGGTAGCCAGCACAATCTCCACAGAACTTAGATGATAAGATAACAATAGCCAGCAAACCCAAGACTTGACAAAGGAGCTTTCATATGATGCGTGTTATTATGTACAAAGCATCAAGAGAGATTGAGCACCTCTATCACAATTTTTTCCTACCCCATATTATGGCATAGCTTCTCCATTCCATTAATTAGTTACCATAATGATCCATTTGGTCTGCTATTTACCAAATTTGTTATATGCATATTCCAAATTTGATTAGACTAACATTAAATATAAACGTGCGGTCGATTCTCCAACAAACCCTTTTTATCACCGAAGAGGGAGGTTTAAAGGCAGTAGGTGGCCAGAGTTGTTGTCAATATTCATGGCGGGTAGTTCTGAAGATGTGGACCATAAACCTGATAGAGCAAAAAAACACACTCAGGGTCACTCATCAACCGACTACCGAGCTCTGAAGAGATGGGTTCCACCAACTGCCCTCCTTTCCTCCATCTTCCTTGTTGGTGTCTTTATTATGTTTTGGTTTGATTTGGTAAGTATAAATTAGTCCATTGTCATCTGCAATCCAATCCCACTTCTGTCCTGGCTATGACCACTTCAGGTTTTTGGCATTGTGAATCTGTTAAATATGATATCACATATTCTCCAATGAAATGACATGATTCAATTTTCTTCTAGTTTATTTTTTCTTTGAAAAATATCAGGGAAAAAGGGCTGTCTTAGTGTAGTAGTACTTCATAGTAATAATCAAACTTGAGAATTCTTGAGCAGATTGCAGAAGCAAATCAGTTTGTTTGATTATACAGGGTTCCCATTAACTAGATTGGAGACAACATTTTGTACACTCATATGATTTCTTTATGCTTTATTAGCCAAGCATGGAATTTTTTTTTTTTTGATTTTTTTGTGAATTTTCTCATTATTCGTTTATTTTGCAGCCTGTTACAATAGATTTACCTTTCAGCAATACAATTTTCAGAACCAATCGAGCTAACAACGCGATTCAGAATTCACTAAACTGCTCCGATAATCATGAGGACCCGGCAAAAATGGGCAAGCAGAACAGTTACTATCCAGGGACTTTCGAAGACAGAGAATCATCATCGTCAACAGAGTGTCCAGAATACTTCCAGTGGATCAGCGAAGATTTGCAGCCCTGGAAGAGCACGGGAATTTCAAGGGAGACGATGGAAAGAGCAGAACCTCTTGCACATTATAGGCTGGTGATTGTAAACGGCAAGGCCTATGTGGAACGTTACAGAAAGCCATTCCAAACAAGAGATTTGTTTACATTGTGGGGTATTCTGCAGCTTCTCAGGTTGCACCCTGAAAAGGTACCAGACTTAGAGCTCATGTTTCGCTGTGGTGATGCACCAGTGATTAAGAAACCTGATTTCCAAGCACCTAGTGCCACAAAGCCACCCCCAATGTTTCAATATTGTGGAAAGGATGACGCGTTCGGCATTCTCTTCCCTGATTGGACTTTCTGGGGATGGTAATGTCTCATGCTTGTAAGTCAATTCATTTGGTTATAGGAGTGTTTGTATGACCTGCTTGTAGGTAAAGCTATCATATGAATGTTTTCTGGTAGGGCTGAGACCAATATAAGACCATGGATAAATACTTTGGAGGGCATATTAGAAGGAAGCAACAAGACCAAATGGAAGGATAGGGCACCTTACGCCTATTGGAGAGGAAATCCACAAGTAGGTTTGCACAGGATGGACCTAATGACGTGCAATGTGTCTCACATTAATGACTGGAACGCTCGTCTCTATGTGCAGGTAAGTTATTCTCTTTGTTTTAATTTATGAGAAAATAAGCATGGATCAAGGCTGAGCCATAAACCTTATTATCCGTTCTCAGGACTGGAAAGAAGAAACCAAGAATGGATTCAAAAATTCAAAATTGGAAGAGCAATGCAATCACAGGTGCGTAGGTCAAAAGCCAATCTTGTCATTTCAATAATCTCTGAACTGCCAGAATTGTTAAGGCACTTCCAAATTCTGTGTTGCATGTAATCCACTCGAAGATACAAAGTTTACATTGAAGGACAGGCATGGTCAGTGAGCCAGAAGTACATTTTAGCATGTGATTCCACAGCTCTGATCGTAAAGCCTGATTTCTACGATTTCTTCAGTAGAAGCCTGATGCCATTGGAGCACTACTGGCCCATTAGAACTACAGAACTGTGCAGAGACATTAAGTTTGCCGTTGATTGGGGCAATAATCACTCTGATCAGGTACCATTTTATCATAATGATTTCAAGGGAATGATAAATGAATTCATAATGAAATTGAAGATTGTTGCTTATTCCACTAGACTTGATTACAGGCACATGCCATTGGAGAGGCATCGAGCAAATTCATTCAGGAAAAGCTGAACATGGAATATGTCTATGATTACATGCTTCATACGTTAACAGCCTATGCAAAACTCTTGAAATTCAAGCCAAGAATACCGACAGGAGCAGTTGAGCTCTGTTTAGAGTCATTGGCATGTCCTCTGAATGGTTTATGGAAAGAGTTCATGGAAGAGTCGATGGTGAGGTCTCCTAGGAATGCACGTCCATGTACCCTGCCTACTCCTTATGATGCTTCTTCCCTTCAGACATTTTTTGACAGGAAAAACAACATAACAAGACAAGTGGAGATGTGGAGCCGTGAGTATTGGCATAAGCTAGGTGGTGAGTAATAGCATAGGCCTCTTTCAAGCTCAAAAGGGAAATAGGATACATTTTAACTCAATAACTTTTTATGCACTTCTCTGAGATTCTAAATCTACAGTGTCAACATTCCAATAATGTCCCTTTTTTGTGCTTCAAACAAAAAATGCTATTTAGTTGGTAGGGACATGTTTGCATCCAACATATGTTAATTGGCCTAACATCTTGGTATGGTTCTAGCTGAAATGGTTTATGTGCCAAAATTGTGTTAGGGTTTGCCCACATATGAAGTATCTGTTTTTGTTGGTAATCAGGGTAAAGGAAGGCTGCCTTGTTGATGATTGTACAAGCCAGCAAGGTGATGCTTGCAAATGCACTACTTAAGTTCAGAGAACAAGAACAATGTGTATAAGAATGAAAGAAACAATGCAAGAATTTGTGATGCTAATGGAGAGAAGCTTCCATTTGCAATCTGCTCTTTTGTTGTGCAATAAACTAGATCAATCTCATAGTTTTCTTGCATCTCCCTGATGAAATGGAGTTTGATCTTAAAATGTTTAGTTCTTCCATGCAAAATGGGATTCCTTGAAATTGCAATTGCAGCTTGGTTGTTACACATGATCTTAGTAGGTTGAGTTTGGTTCAACTTTAGATCAATAAACGAGAATGGTTTTTCAAACAATTTCAAATTGAAAACTAACTGATAGTCCAACAGGATTATTATGATTAGATGATCAGAAACAAAAAGCATGTCTCTTTCTTTGATTGGTTTGATGAATAGTGCTTTGAATGGGGACATGAATATCCTTGGACTTCCTTTATGGAAGAACATAAAATACAGGCTCAAATTATATCACAACAATGGGACTTGGCAAAAGGTTTGAAAATTGAATTAGTTCATCCCTCGTCATGTGAAATTCAATTTAAATATAAAGGCTCAACTATTTTAGCATCACCTTTCAAAGTTCAAAGAGAACATAAAGATTTCTCTCCAAAGGACATTCAAAAATTAATTGAACAAAACAATTATACAAATAAAACCTTGCAAACTATTACCACCTAACTTTCAAATGTGGATTCTATAATTTCAAACTATTATATTTCAAAAGAAAATAATGAATCATTACCAAAATTTTTAGATCTTGTTTTTAAGCCATTTCAAATTTCAAATAATACTTTTGATGAATTTCACCAAACTTTGATGCAAAGGTGGCAGGCTCTTAAGGAAGTAAACACTAATGCCTCAACCAACAAAGGTATCCACACACTCTAAGAATCTGATAACTCATCACAAATTTCTACAAGTGATAGTTAATTTTTCAAAATCCAATGAATTAAAATTGAACCAATGGGATCATCCACGAGGATGTATTATCCTATACATATTGCCTTAGACTTGGCTTTTGAAGAAAAATCATCTTTCCTTCAAACTAAGTATAATTTTAATTCAATTTCTAAATGTAACATCAATGGATATTCAGAATATCAAATTTTGAATCTCCTACAACAAACGACCATGGTTTCAAATACTTATTGAATTCATGGACACACTTCTGACCAAATTATTGCAAAAGTCCTTGTTGTAGGATTCTCTAGACAACTAAAAGGTTAGTGGGACCACATTCTCACCTTAAATGACCACACAAACATTTTCCAAGCCATTAAAAGAGATGTTCATTATGAACCTCTTCTTGAGGAAAATGGTAGGAAAATTCCTGATGTGGTTGCAACTTTTATTTTTGTTATTACCAAACATTTTATTGGTGATCTAACTCACTTGAAAGACAAAAATATTAAACTCTTATCTCACTTAAAATGCATATTTACATAATTTTCGTTGGTACAAGATACGTTTTTAACTCATGTCATGCAGAGGAAGGATGCATATCAACCTTTTTGGAAAGAAAAATTCTTAGCTAGTTTACTAGGATTGCTCAGAGATAAGTTAAGAACTAAACTACAAAATCATCACAATGGTCCAATGCCTTATCACTAACTTTCTTATGGTGAATTAATCAATTTTGTCCAAAAGGAAGGATTATAAATTTGTGTAGATCTCAAGCTTCAAAAGAAAATTAAAAAAGAGCAATAGTTGACTTGTAGGGAATTCATATATTTTTGTACCCAATTTGATGACAACTTGTACCAAAAAGAGAAAACTAGACAAAAAAAATAAACCTACCAAGTCCAATAACCTATATTATAAAAAATCTAGACCAAGACAACCCAAATAGATCCCTAAAACAGAAAAAGGCCCTAAAAGGTTTAAACCAACTAAAACCCAAATGACCTAGTACACTTGATACAAATGTGGAAAACTAGGACACGCAGCTCGATATTGCAAACTAAACACCAAACTCCAAACATCGGACCTTGCATAAATTGTCCAAACCATTCAAGAACACCAGGTTTATGTGCGTTCTATTGGCAAGTTTGTGAAAATTGATGCCATAACTTTACTTTGTAGATGCGTCCAAGAATTGGAGTGCCTGTAAGTGGATCTACTTTAAATTGAAATTCCCTAGTGCAACACCATGAGAGTATGAAGAAATATCAAAATTGAAGTAGTCTAAGATAGGCTTCTTCATGGGTTAGAGGAGCGTATCTGTCTTCAAGAATGTTGATTCCTTCTTGAATTGGTTAAGGGAAATTTTGTTTGACTGGACCGAACTAGGACCACCATGGGATGAACCACAAGGGAAACATGATAGAAATTTGACTTGCCTAAAAAAATAACTAGGAATGTCGAAATTGAGAATTTTGAAAGTAAAATGCATTATACCATGCTTGTTTGTAATCCTAGTAAGAAAAATATTAGGTAAAGTTTGAAGCTTGGTATAAAAAGTTTCTAAAGGAGATTTGGGTGCAAGGATGGTTGGGCCATTCAGTTGGATGGATAATTTTGAATATTTGGACAATTAAATATGCATATTCATTATTTTGTGTATGGTGTCTAATTTTTATTAATTAGGTGTCAATCAGTATGACTTCATAAAATTAGTGGTTTTTTTTTTTGAAATCCCAAGGTTTGTTAAGCCAGGTTTTAAAAAGATTTTGTGCAAAAATTTTTGAATATTCATTATAAAATCCTTATTCAACCAATTCAATATTTTGGAAACTAGGTTTTTGAAATATAGTTGGTAATTTTTAAAATATTTTAGAGGGGCGTTGGATATAGTCACCTATTTTTTCTTTTTTAAATCAATTTTTAAAGGGGGTAGTGAAATTGTGACCACCTCTTGCTTCAAGGTTGATGGTAAAACCATCATTTGTTTTGAAGAAAATGATTTCTTTAGTTTTGGAGATGAAATATATATATATATATATATATATATATATATATATATATATATATATATATATATATATATATATATACATATACATACTCCATTTTCATAATTTTTTGAATTGATAAAATTTATTTATTTTTTTTACTTTTATAACTTCTAGTGCAAATGAAGTTTCCTATCCTTGATATGACTTAAGTAATTTTATGGTACAATGTACACTATAAATATATAAGGGGATCAAAGACAAATGCACTCTTTCATAGACCCCAAAAGCAAATGATTTCACTTTTCAAAATGAAGTCAATGATGACACCAAGATCAAGTTGGAGCACAGCTAGTCAAACTTGAAAAATTTTCATATTTCACAAAAAATTCAAGCCTTAATGTTAGAATTTTTTCAGTTGCATAATGTTTATATTTTGATCAATAAGGGAAGAAATTATGGTTGGAAAATCTTCATTTTTGGTAAAAATTTCAAGAACTTAATTCTAAAATTTTTTCAGCTACACAATATTCATTTTTTATCAATAATGAAAAAAAAAGAGAGTTGAATAATCTTGTCTAAATTAAATTTGGAATACATGAATATCAAGGGCAAAGTTCAAAATTCAATCTACAAGGATGGTTGTCATGGCCAATTAATCTTGATCAAACTTGATATGGAAATTAAAATTCATCATCATCAATTTCTTGGGCAGTTGCTCCAATGGTTAGCTCTTTCAAATGGATTATTAACCACTTCTTTGGTATAAATACCTCTCTATGCAACATTACTTCTTATAAGAAACTTATATTTAGTTGTTTTGTTTCAAAAATTAAAAGTAGGTAAGTGAAAGATCAATGTTAGGAGCAAATGTAGTTCTAAAGAAATTTTGTGAGCATTATAAAGTTATAGAACATGAGATTGAGAGCTTAAGAAACAAGTTTGTGTGATTGTGCAATAAGGTTGTAGAATTTTGTGTAGTTATGATTAAGAATCATGTTATTTTTATAGTTGGTCTCCTTCTTGTTAGGGAGTTTGATAGTAGACTTGAAACTCCTAAGAATGTGGTCTTAGGGAGAGGACATAGGAATTAGAGTTTTGAACTTGTATAAAATGTGATATCTTACTCTTCTTATTCTTAGCTATTTTTATTATTATACAAACTCACACACTCAACAACTTTTCACTATAGAGCATTTTAATTATCCAACAATTTTTCTTTACATAAGTGGTTATTGGCCATGATAATTAAATTTAGTTGATTTATTTTTTTTCTCTCTAGCTAATATGAGCATTTATATAAATTTTTGTAATTGCATTAATCTATCTACATAACACATTTAATTTTTTATTGCAATTATTTTATTTATTATATTACACACATTATAAGCATATGTCCTTCATCACCTAATTTGCCCTCCATTTTGGGTATTTTGGGACTAATAATTAGTATCAAAACTTGATCTTTCAATTACAAGTTTCATCGCTTAAAGTTGATTCAATTGTCTTTCCACTTATATTTCACCTTAAGGGTGTTAATCCTTTTAGATCTCCCATCTTTGATGACACAAATTTTAGATATTGAAAAAAATAAAATGATTTTGTACTTTCAATGTTATGACTTTATTGTTTGGTCAATCATTTTCTCAAGGTTTTAGAATAATTACCAAACTAAAAGTAAAGTCATTGTTGATAAACTCAAAATTGAGTACACCTTAAAAGATTTCAAAAAGTAAAATTTTAACTATAAAAACAAATATTTACTATGTTACACCATGAGCCTAGATGAATATGACCATATCTTCTCTTATTAGTTAGCTAAAGAGATATGAGACATTCTTATATTGACTTATGAGGGAACAACCTAAATCAAGGTCAATAAGATTAATATTCCTGTGTGTGAGTATGAATTATTTGAAATGAGCATTGATGAGAGTATTATTGAAATGCATTCAAGATCTACTAACATATTTAACTCTTTAAAGAATCTTAGAAAGAACCTTGATAATGCATAACTTATCAAGAAGTTACTTAGTTTACTCTCAAAATCATGGGATTTAAAGATGCTTACAATTTTAGTACAAAGGATCTAAACATGTTTCCCTTAAATGATTTGGTGGGTTCATTACTTACATATGAAATAACATATGCTAAATTTTTAAAGAAGAAAAAGTAACCTAGTAGAAAGTTATTTAGGTAATTCACTTAAAATGATGGATAACAAAAGAAGGAGATTGTTTGTTATAAATGCAATAAACTCAGATAGATTGTAGCAAATTATCCTAGCAAGAAAAAGGGTAAAAAGCTAACCAAGAAAGCTTACATGAAACCTTAGGAAAATTCCAACGATTAGGACAACAAATTTAGTGATGTTAATACCTGCTTTAAAGCAATAAAGCATGAACATGTGATTTTGAAAAGCAAAAATAAATCACTTATACAAGAGGGTGAGAATTTGCAAAAAGCACATGATATTGCTTTAAATAAGCTTAAGGAGGAAAACTTTCATCTAAATAAGGGACAAAAAAAGCACATGATATTGTTTTAAATAAGCTTAAGGAGGAAAACTTTCATCTAAATAAGGAAAACAAAACCTTTAAAATTCCCTTTTAAAGTTTGTTAAGCAGAAAGAAAATCTTGACTTAATACTTTGTTCTCAAAGACTAGTCAATGATAAATCTAGATTGGGCTTTAATCACTCATATCATCCATATAAAGTTTCAAATCATAGCTGCTCACACAAAATCACATGTATTCTCATTATCTAGAATTAAAAATCATGCTTTTAGACATGCATCATAATAGCAAGGAGTATATGATAGTTCAACTAGAAAATCCTTTTAGCATACTCAACACTCATAGTAATTTAGCCAGCACCTCTTCCCATGCATCTCAACCTCACATTCATAATTTCATTAAAGTATCACATTCGTTCTCACATGAAAAACATTTTTTGTTAGATGTCATTATAGTGGTGATTTTGGACATATGATTCATGCATAAAACATTAGAAAAAGCATTACTAATATGAGAAAATTTTATTATGGTGCAAGAAGTAGCAAGGCTTACCTAAAAGTTCTAAAACAAATTTGGATACCTAAAATTAGATAAAATTTATATAGGCACATTTAAAAAATTGAATCAAGAAAAATAAGTGGTATTTGGATAGTGGATGCTCAAGGCATATGATTGACAATGTGAAAAACTTTCTTTCAAAGTAATTGATGGAGAAAAGGTAATATTTAGAGACAATGTCAAAAATAAAATAATTGGCATTAGAAAGATTGTAAAGAAAACACTCCTATTATTGATAATGCCTCCTTAGTTAATGGTCATAAATTAAATTTACTTCACATTAGTTAGCTTTGTGACAACAATTCAAAAGTTTCCTTTGGGTGCAATGTATGCATTGTTTCTAATTCCAAAATAAATGAAACATTGTTTATTGTAAATAGATATGATAATATTTATGCTATTAATTTTCATTCCCTTACTAGCTAAAATGTCAAGTGTTTAACTTCTACAAATGAAAAGTCTTAGATATGACATGGACACTTAGGACATGCAAGCATGAAATTACTATCTAAGATATAATTACAATCCTATAAAAAGGTTGTTAAAGCTAAAATTTGAAAAACATAAATTTTGTAATGCTTGTTAGATAGGCAAAGAGGGAAAAAAAAAATTGTTTTGAGAGGAAAAAGGTATTATCTACTTCTAAACCTCTTCAATTATTGTATATGGACCTTTTTGGTCGATCTAAAGTCTTCACTTTAGGTGGCAACCATTATGCATTTTCCATAATAGATGATTACATTAGGTTTGCATAGGTCTTGTTCATCTTTCACAAGGACAATACATTGAAAGAATTTGAGGAACTTTGCAAGCCATTGCAAAATGAGAAGGGATGCTTTATCACTTCAATTAGAAGTAATCATAAAGGATAATTTAAGAATAAAGACTTCAAAAAATTTTGCAATGTCCAAGGAATTTCTCATAATTTTCAGCCATAAGAACTCCTCATCAAAATGGGGTGATTGAACGAAAAATTATAACCTTGTAAGAAATGGCTCAAATAATGCTAAATTAGTTTAATTTGTCTAAATATTTTTGGGAGATATCTATCCATACAATATGTTATGTGTCAAACCGAGTTCTAATTCATCCCTTGCTTACAAAGACTCTCTATAAGTTTTGAAATGGAAGAAAGCTATGAATTAATTATTTCAAGGTCTTTGGATGTTAGTGTATCATATTGAACACTAAAAACAATCTTACACAATTTTATTTAAAGGCTAATGGAGGTATCTTTTAAGGATACTTGTCCTTAGGAAAAGCATATAAAGTTTTCAATAAAAGATTATTGGTAGTAAAAGAGTCTATGCAAATTAATTTTCATGA
Organism: Rhizophora mangle; assembly: GCA_037832345.1. Taxonomy (NCBI): domain Eukaryota; kingdom Viridiplantae; phylum Streptophyta; class Magnoliopsida; order Malpighiales; family Rhizophoraceae; genus Rhizophora; species Rhizophora mangle. The sequence continues at coordinate 1,057,872 of JBAPLJ010000186.1, forward strand.
AACAAACTCTTTGAACCTGAGAAAGGAATATGCTTGAAAAAAATGTAGGGATAATCTCAATTGATTCAACAAGTAAGGAAGCAAAAAATTCATAGTGATAACATTGAAAAAGAACAACCTAAGCCAAGCAATTCAAACCTAAACATGGTTCACAAGGTGCCAAGAGAGTGGAAACATGTCGATAAATCATTTCAAGATCAAATCATTCATAATGCTTCCTATCCTCTTAGGATTAAAACATTATCTAGGCACTTTAACACCAACTTACCACTCATTTACAACCCAAACACGTTGAAGAAGCATTAAGTGATGAGCATTGGACGCTTGCCATGGAAGATGAATTAAAATAATTTGGCAGGAACTAAGTGTAGACTTTAGTACTTAGACATAGCGACCATCTTATCATAGGCACTGAGTGGATGTTTTGCAACAAATTAGATGAGAATAGTTAGATTGTTCAAAAAGGGGCTACACTAATGGACAAAGGATATAATCAAGAAGAAAGAATATATTGCAATGAGACCTTGGCACTTATGGCTAAATTAGAAATCATTTGCATCTTGTTGACATATGTATCTTTCATAAATTTCACATTATATCAAATGGATGTAAAAAGCAAATTCCTTAATGATTTTATTGTTAAGGAAGTATATGTCAAGCAATCTCTAAGTTTTGAAAGTACTAAATTTCTTAATCGTGTGTTTAAACTCTCTAAAACCTTATACAAATTAAGGCAAGTTCCTTAAGGTTGGTATGAGTGGCCTAGCTCATTTTTTATTCAAAAAGGATTCATAAAAAGTAACATCAACACCATGTTGTTCACAAAACTAAAAGATAAGGATTTATTGATTGTACAAATTTATGTTGACTATATTATTTTTGGTACCACTAATAATTCTTTGTGTAAGGAATTAACCTCTTAAATGGAGAAGGAATTCAAATAAGCAAGATGGAAGAACTTAGTTTCTTCTTAGACTTACAATTTAAGAAAAGCATGGATATGATTCTCATTATCCAAATAAGTATGCGAGAGAGATATTGAAAAAAAAAATTGGAATGAAGGATTTAAAACCTTGCAATACTCCAATGCTAACGTCCACAAAGCTTGATAATGATGAAATTGGTAAAAAGGTTGATGAGAAACTATATTGAGGTATAATCAAAAGCCTTCTTTACCTTATTACTAATAGGCCAAACATTATATTTGTTATGTGTTTATGTGTTTGTTTTCAATTATCACTAAAGGGGTCACATTTAGTTGCATTGAAAAGGGTATTTGGTTACATTAAAGGGTTTATTAGTTTAGGCATTTGGTACCTTAAAGGAAGGCATTCTACCTTATGGATTATTTGGACTTTATTTGGGCTAGTGATTAGCTTGATAGAAGAACCATCACTCGTACTTGCCAACTCCTAAGTGGTGCATTAGTCTTATTGTCTAGTTGGAAGCAAAATTCCTTAGCACTTTCAATAACTAAAGTCGAATACTTTTTCATAGGCAATTGTTGCTCACAACTTTTTTGGATTAAGCAAACTCTTAAGGATTTCAAGTTGTATTTTTCTAGTGTTCTTATTTATGTGACAACACTAGTGTAATAAACATCACCAAAAATCTCATTCATCATTTTAGAACCAAGTAAATGGATTTTAGACATCATTTGATTCAAGATCATGTGCTTAAAAGGGATTTTTTTTTCTTGAGTTTATGGGTAAAAACAATCAACTTATAAACATTTTTATTAAGCCCTCAAGTGAGGAAAGATTCTTAAGTAGTAAAAAGCATTTAGGGATGGTGGATGTGACTTGAGCTCTCATTCATGCATTTTGGTTTGTGTATATGCATAATCAAATATGTCTTTATTATTTTCATTATTTTTTTCATTTGACTTGGGATGTGTTTAATCTTTTGTAAATATGGTCATTGCTTACAATTAGTGTCAATTAGATATTGTTTATCGCACAAATGTGGTCATAGCAACTCCAAATGGATTTTTTTTTTTATTAAGTAGCATGGTTGTTCCATTTTTCTTTTTAAAAAAATTGTGTGTGGTTATTCCTTTCATTAACCATAATCTACCAATCACTTTCTCTCACTTTGGATTGCTATTTTGTCTACTCATACACATTAAAAGTGTTCCCTTGTGCAACTCATTCTTAGTTTCCATGTTCCATTTTTTTTTCTCATTTAGTATCTTTTCCATTTAAATCCTATTTTAGATGTAGTTAAAATCTTACTATATTACTATATCATTGGCTCCTTTCCTCTCTTTGAATCAAAATATTTATTGTTCCTCCAAAATTTTTTGTTAATTTATAGCACATGGACTTGGAAGGGTAAGCAAAGAAAATATTAGAGTTTATGTAATGCAATTAAATTTTGTTGAGTTACTAAAAAGAATATTGTTCAAAAATATTCTAACATTATTAATTGAAAAATTTTAATATTCTCCCACTTAGTTGGTTAAAATCTATTACATTAATGATTATAGGCAAATAAAAACAATAAACAATTTCTTATAATTCCATTATAATGTCATAGTATGATAAACTGTTTACTGTGAGTTATGCTGATTAAACCCTATTTACCTAGAACACTCTCTTACATATACTACAACACTTGTAATTTGCCATATAAGATTTATAAGATATATATAATTTTATAATAATTTACAATAATATCTAATAAAAACTTTTTTATTAATTTTAAAATAGTAATGTGTACACAATCATAAATAACAAAAAATACATAATTTATGTTAAAAATACATAAGGGAGATCAAAGTATCATTATTACCTCACACATTATTAAGTATCATTAGTACAATTAAGACCCATTTTGAGAATAAATTTTTTAAATAATGTTAGTTGTAAATTTTCATGTTGTTCTACCATTATAAGATCAATTAATATTTTATTGATAATCTTTGTTTTTGAATCTTTTTTTTAATGAAAAAAATATTTCAATTCTCATTAAATTTGGTATCCTTTAAGTATTTGTTGTTCTTGGAGAAGAACAAAACATTGTTGTGAAATTATCACATAAATTTTTAACAGATGTTCTACAACTATACTACATGAATTATAATTTTAAATTATATCACAAACTTTACTTTCACAATGGATAAAATAACCATAAATAATTTTCCATTATTTCTTAATACTATTCATTATCCTAATAGGAATAGATAACTAAAAGTAGACTTTTGATTTCAATGCATCTAGTAAAATCTAAATTTGAATATCTAATTTCTTGTAAATAATTAAATTTTTTGTACATAAGTATATCATTCTTTGTTCTTACTAGTATCTCATCACTTTTGTTGCATTTTTCTATTGATTTATTAAAGGATTATTTTGGTACCTACCTAATATTTTAAATGCAAAATTAATATTCAATCAAGTACAAGTTAATAAATACATTAGACTACCAATAATAAAGATATATGAAATTTTCTTTATTTTCTTACGTTTCACATCATTGTTGGAACATTCTATAGAACTGAATTTTTTGCCTTTCTATATTAGAATAACCCAAGTGAACAATTTCTTTAGAATTTTTTCAATATAACTATTTTGAGATAATCCTAACTCATTATGATTTGTAATGAAATAATTGAAGTAATGAAGACAATGCAAGGATATTGCTGAAATTCCTGTAGGCCCTCCAAACCATTATGGCTAAACACATAAAAAAAAAAAAAAAAAAACTCTCAGCAAGCACGAAATTAAGATTAGCCAACCGTGCCAAAATTTTTGGAACCTCGAAAAGATGCCAAGGTAAAAGATGCACATCGCTTTAGGAATCATATTCATAGTGTAATTAAGAAATTGAAACTGCTCTTGTTTGCATTTATCACCTATTTCTTCGAATTGCCAATTGCGCAATAAAACTTCAGGGACAATGGAGACACAAAAGAAGAAAGCAAAAAGTCAAATGTAATCGTGTTAATTAGGCAATAACAAGAGCACCAAAATCTTGAAACTAGAAGAAGTAACTCCCAAAGAAGTCATTGACATAATCCCAAAATCCCACGTGAAGATGGTGCCCGGGGGGGGGGGGGGGGGATGGGATCCGATCCAGATTCTGCTAAATCAGTGACTTAACCTTTTTCACTTTTTACTGTAGGTTATAAATGGCACCCATTTATGTCGTGGGTGTAACTTGAAAGGGATTCGATCATAAAATTTTTATTATCAAGAGGAAAATTTGGACCCGTCACATTTTTTCACTTTACGTTGATACCAAGTTAGGCAAAAAAAAAAAAAAAAAAAAAAAAAAAAAAAAAAGGAAGCCAAGAGGCGACGCCCATGTCAATTGAGAAAGAATTTCAAGCACATGAATGTTGTGGGTTAGCAATTTGTAAGTGACACACAAAAGACGATGCACTAGGGAAGTTCTTTTTCCGGATTAGAGAATCTTGTCCAATCCTAAATAAAAACGTGAAGAAATAGGATAAACATTTTTTTAGTCATAAATTTTTATAAATTTGTATAATTAGATGGTAAACCAATTTATTTTTATTTAAGTCATATATTTTTAAAATTCTTTACAATTTTGTCTGAAAATTAATAAATCTGTTAAAAATATATTTTAACCAAACATAAATCATTAAAAAAAAACCAAATGTAAAGGAAAATCATTGAAAAATCAAATACAAACAAAAATTATTAAAAAAAAAAAAAATTAAATGCCTCTCTGCCCTCCTCTTCCTCTTCTTCTTTTTTGCCCCTCTTACTCCTCTACTTCCACATGAGATGCAGTAATTTTTTTTTTCTTTAAACTTTTTGTAGAAAAATTATTTTTTCTTTTTTTATCTTAAGGAGAGAAATATGATCTATATGCATATTTGTAACTTTTTAAATATTTTTTATTTAGTTAATATACCAGTTTTAACTATTTAACTAATTTTTGATAATAAAAAAATAAAATTTAATTATAAAAATTTAAAGAAAAAAAAAAGTATATATGCCGGGAAGAAATAGATGTACAATAGAATCAGCATTCATGGACGAAAAGTGAGTTGACTTTTGGACTCCGGTCCACTGTGGTGGGGGGGGGGGGGGCTTGGACCGCAACATGAATAGAAGAAACAACTATATCAGATTTAGATCAAATGGATTGGGAAAGTGTTTTACACGCCTATTAGGGGAGTACAGGGGCCACTTGCCTTGGACCTACTTCAACTGGATCAAAGTCTGGCCACTTAAGCGGGGTTGCAAGGGTAGTTTAAAAAGGGACTCCCACAATAGAAACGCACAGCCCTTGTCGATGACGTTCAAATATGAGAATTTGACGCTTGACTTTCGTATAGCCTGATTTAAGCCCAAGTCCTCAATGGCCATGACGGAATGGACTTCGCCCATGTTTAGGCTTTCATCATATCTTAATTCAGTGGTTATAAGTTTGAGTTGTAAAAATAATTTCCTTATAGAATTAAGAATAAAATTATGTATATTTGATTTTTTTTTCTTAATCTCTACAAATATTAGAGACTTGTGGTGGTGGGATGCTCTTCTTTGCATGCATAATAAGGCTGAAATTTCAGTGGACTCTCCCAGCAAAACGTTTTTGATCAGGGCCTAAAGCAGAGTCCCAGAGGCGGAATGACAATTGCGTTTAGATCCATTACCATCATGCCCATGGACTTTTTATGATTGTCTTGTGTATAGCGAGCAAACACGAGAACAAAAATACCTCGTCGAACTTGGGGGAAGCTGGTCGGATTCGCACTTCACTGGCTGTAAATCAACCCAGCTTCAACTTTACAAACTAATGGCTCGTTCAGAGCAGGGATTCCTCCGAAATGTCAATTCAACCTCGCATCGCAGTCTACATTATGATATTTGAAGCTCAAGAAAATGAAAATTTCACGTAATCTCATTACGCTAATGTTGTAATCTTACAGCAGGAAATGCCATGAGCCCATCCCCGAGGCCCTGCTGAAAGCTAAAATCAAAATTTTGGGGCAACTTTTGCCATCAACAGTGATAGATTCTTTAATGAACCTCTTACTCACATCCTTGGGCTTTGCTTGCCCCAACATTTCTGTCGCATTGCTAATGCATGCCAATAATGTAATTTTGGAAGTCGGAACATTTCAAATCGAAAATTTTATCTTCCGTTACCATGACGGATCGAGATGGAAGAGCAGAGTCACGTGGCTAAATGTTCATTATGGTCGCGTAACCCTATCCTTTGGAGCCATCGGATGTCAAGGGCAACGGCAAAAGTAGGTAGAAGAACCAGAATTCCAACCTTCCCTGTGATCCATGCGACACCCCTCACGGTCTGCTGACATTCTTTCTGTCCTCTTTTGGTTCTGAGCTTTCTCAACATGATGCAAATTTAAACAGGGTCCTTGTTGCCCTCCCCGCAAGGACAAGAAAGCGATGGATTTACAGACACTAATCACCAATACCCAAGGCTGACTCGCGAGACTAAATATCTAGAATAACTTGACTGACAATAAAAGGACAACCAACAGGCAACTTATGCCGTTTCAAGATACAAACTGAAATACAACCAGAGAGCGGGGTTTCCAACTCCTACAAATTAAAACCAGCCATCTTATTGCCAATTCACTTTGATTCGATTTGGACACCAAAACTAAAGACTACCTAATCTGTTGAACCTAAATTAAACAAGAAAAGCCCAATTCGTTCAACCTGTCAATGACAGAGCCATCACATCATTTTGCATCCTCAGTGCCATTGCTGCCACCGTGCCCAGCACCTGAGGTACCCTGGCCATCAGCACCAGTCACCCCAGCCTGAGAGGCATCTTGCTTGCTTCCCCCACGAGCATCATTTGAACCTGCTGTCGCCGAGGTGACTGTGCTTCCAAGAGCTGTCTCAGCATGCATGGGATGCATGCCATTGTTGGGTCCTATGGGTCTCATTCCCATTAGCAAAGGATGGCTGCTTGGTGCAGCTGCTGAGAATCTGGTATTTGATGTGGATTATTGAACTGTAATGGCATCTTTGGCGGGAAAATACCTGATTGCTGAGCCATTGCTGCTACCTGAGGATGTTGCATATAATATGCTCCTTGTTGCAATGCGGGATGTGGGGCCATCTGAAAGTTAAGGTACAGATAAGCAAAGTTACTAAAGTCAATGAATTCACAAATATCATTCATGTTTACTAATCACCTGTGGGGGCATCGTGGCTGCCTGTGGCTGAGCATCAGCAGTTGCAGCCAAATACATCAAATTTTTCTGTAGATGGACTTGATACCTAGATCATCAAGATGTTATATTTTACACATCATAAATGTCAGATAAGCAAAGCATAACCCTCCAAAATACATTTGTGTGCTTCTACAACAGTGAGAGAATAAAATAAAAACACAATAGAGATCTGTCTCGTATAGCTGAACATAAAAATTATATGCAAAATGACCACTGTTCTGGCAATTAATATTCAAATTCCCAATCTGAACTTGATAATGAACCCTTATCCATTTCATCTGGAACACCAGATATCAACAAGTTTGTTGCTTGATTAGGAACCAACTTAGCATACTAACATGAGAGTTCATGGCCATGAAATGAATTCTATAAAAACATCTAAGATAATTATGGAAGAATATTATTCCAATCATAGAGAACCAAGGTAAGAATGATTGAAACCTAATGCTTCTAGGAAAGCATATTCCAAATGTCCATAGCTTCTACTCAGATACATTCTTCCTTATATGGTGATAACACCAAAACAATAATACAGATGACACTTGATGATATGGAGCAACTTAAGAACACAGCAATCACCACATTAATGTCATGGCACATGAAAAACAAGGAGCAAAAAGCCAAATGACTTCCTCAGCTCCAGTATCAATACTAGTCACCCAAAAATCACCAGAAGTCATAACTTCCTGTAGAAGTCCACAACTTCAATCCCATTAGCACTAAAACCAAAATTCACTGGCCCAAACTTGACATTCAAACAGCAAACATACTTTGCAATTGGGAAATCTCTCTTGCACCAAATGATTCTATAACAACTATGATCTCTAGCTTCCAACTCTATATAATGATAGAACAATTTCACAACCATTCAAAATGCCATTGGGATGCCTTAGATAGAGAAATGCCTATGCATCCTTATTCTGAATGACTCAACAATAAAGAATGACATCGCTTGCCATAGTTAGCCTGTCTTTTTCTTTACACAAGTGCTAATCATCATTATGGCTGTCCACATTTTTTAAATAGTCAATACACAAAAACAAGCCAAGTCCAAAAAACTTAATGCAAAAGCAAGATAATGGAATTGCAGATACACATACAAAGACAATAGATCCCTTACTGTGCACATTCAGCAAGATTTCCAAGGTTTTGATTGTCCCATATTGCCAGAATAAGCTTTTTGTTTTCATCAAGGTACTGCAGCAGGTGTTAAAACAGTTCACTTAGACAACATATATCCACATCAGTATTTGATATATCTTCAAGTTCTAATATCAAAGGTAACAAATAAGTCAAGGTAAAGACCAAACATAAAAAAAGGCATCAGTGAATTGACTCTATAATTGCACAGAGTGTCAAAATAGTAAACAGGGACATTAGAATACTGTAAGTATTAGTCCAGAAGACCATTTGCAATTATTATGGAACACTTCATTTGCAGTTGAACCACAATTAAGCATTGTCAATTATATGAAGTACTTAACAATTGGTCTCATCGGAGCCCATGTCAGTGAAAGATGCTGCTGAATGTAGGATTTATTATTTACTTAACCTTCATTACAGGAACTAAGGCTCATGGGAATGATGTGAATGTCCACTCACTACAACAGAAGAGTTATTGAAAGGCTATATTGTAGTATTGCACCAAATCACACGATAAAATAATCAAAGCCTTTGGGTTCACATATTTACAAAAAATTTATGTTAAAATAAATAAAATGAGAACCACTGTCATGCAAGTTTAATTGATCTCAGTAAAACTAAGAGTCATGATGGCACTTATATATCATTGCATGAATGGAGAATAATTAAATAAACGCTCAAGAATTCATCAAAAGGGTTCAAGAGATGCAACATGCATCCATTTCAAACACTTGGGCTCAGTGACAGAATATTCAATTAATCAACCTTAACAAGTTATGAAAATTGGTCACATAACGAGTTCCTTATAAATTAAACTTCCAGCCTCAAAATCCCGTCCAGCATACCATCTAAACGCTGATTTATGAAGTTGACGTATCGTACCAGCAGTTCACTGACGTTCTGTTTTTACTTACTCACGGAAGGGAGAGAAAGGGAAACAAAGCTAAAATGTGAAGGCTGAAAATCTCTAACAGCCAAACCAACATAAAAGAAACTGCTGCACCCTCCGTAGTGGGAGTTCAAACTTGCCATCTGTAATCGGAGTTATTTGTCACTAACCCCCTGAGTCCTGATAACCAGACGATTCTGGAAAGTCCATCAACAACAGAGGGGAAAAAATGACGAACCTTAATAATAGATGTCGCCAAAAACATATTAGTACTGGTCTGCGCATGGAAAGCGAAAAAGAAAAAACAGTCTCTCAAATTGGAGACAAACTAAGAACCCATAATCAATTTACTGTTGTATGCTACTTCCATTTGCATTTTTCATTACCTTAATCGATTAAAAAAGCTTGCCCAGAAAAGGGTAAAACTAGATAAACCCATATTGACGAGACACCTTCCTTAAAGACCAATCACCAAACAGCTTCAATTCTCTATAACATTTAATAAATGACCAAAAAAAGACACCCCAAAAATTAAAAAACCTTTTGGATCTGCTCAGTGGTGATGTTATTGGGTGGAAATGAAGCCATCGTGGGAATCATCGGCTGTGGCTGCTGCATCTTGTTGTTTATGCTCTGTGCTTGGCCTCCACAAAACCCTAATCCTTATCCCCCCAAAAAATATCCCCAAATCGACGAACCCTAGACCAAATATAAGGAAGGACAAAGGTATATGATATGCAAGGATGTTTCTGCTATTATGAACACAGAGAGAGAGAGAGAGAGAGAGAGAGAGAGAGAGAGAGAGAGAGAGAGAGAGAGAGAGTGAGTGAACCGTTGAGTGGGAATATGTTTTGAAGAGGAACGAGGAGAGAGATTTAAGTCGACTAAGTTTCTGGAATTTAAGACAAGAAAAAGCTGTTTTAAAAATGATTTTTTTTTTCTTTTCAAGGAAAGATGAAAGGAACCAGGGAGGGGGCAGTAGATTCGGTCGGTCGTTTTAAGACCAAAGTCTTTGCGGTATTTTTCCGAGTCTTTCCCGGGACGCTTGCGTTATTCTGCGACCTTGCTAAACGGGGCCCCTGGCTTCTGTGCTCTCCATCAGACATTTAGTGAGTTTTAACAGAGTATACCATGCTCAAAATTTGAACACGCGAGAATATAAACACTATTATTAATGTATATAGAGAAAATATAATTCTCAATGAATATTTTGTTTTTCATTAATATTGCGTAAGGTTGAATACAAAAATAGATTGAAAATTTTGCAAATTTCGTCAAATTGAGTCATGAATTTTCAATGTAGTCAATTGTCGTTGCCTTAATCATAATAAAATATAAGGCTGTTCCATCATATTCCACTCTTATGTGTAAAAATGACAAACACCGTAGAGAAAATTTTGACAAAATTATCCATTTTGTATTTCTTTGCTCTCTTCTCCGACCATTTGCAAAGGAACTCGAAAGGTACATTGATGCTTTAGAGGTCTTTATTAAGAAAGAAAAATTTTGATTTACAAAAACATGGCTGAAATTCAGAGCAAAGATAGCCCTCAAGAGATTGGCAGAAAATGCAAACACACACTTGCAGAGGCGAGTAATGTTATAAGGGTGAGGAAGCTGCTGGTCTCTTTCTTATATCAACTCCTGGATTATTGTCCACCAATTTTTTCTCTGCTTTCTTTCTTGGAGCTGTATACTTTTTTGGATACAGTAATGGATATCAGTATTACTCTAGTGCTGCTACCTACCGAGTATTTTAAAGTTTTTAACAAGGTCAGGAATCGCTCTCCCTCTCTTCACAGTCTAGCAGTCATTCCTATGTTTTTTTTGGTAAAACTTATAAACCTGTTGGAATTGTTTTTGACTTGCTTTGCTACTTCATAATTTCTTTTTGTTCCTCGATTTCTTAAAGTTGGTGTAACTTGATGAAAATTCATGGCCCATTCATCAAGGGAGACATCAGCGTTCTTAATCCTTGTAGTGTCCTCCTATTTCTCTAGAGAGGATCTGGACAATGTGCCTGCACTTCGTGGACTAGACTTTTCAACGTTCTTCGACGTTGAAGTTTGATGTTTGGTGAATTCCCAATTCCTCCAACAAATTCTGTCTCTTGGAGGTTGTAGAGATGTATCATAGGAATTTCTTTTTCAATGATTCAAGAAATAAGATTTTCTAAATTTTTTCTTTTTGGTGATTTTTTTTTTCCCCCTCTTTTACACGGGAGGACGCTTGAGATTTAGGCCGATAAATATGTTTGCTTGTACAACAGGAATTAGTTCCAGTCTATTCCAAGTCTCTTAAGAGCGGTCACACACTGTCTTGGCATTGGAAGCCAATAGAGCTCATTTAACACTTGCTCAGGTGGTCGGTCAGATCATAGGACATGTGTCCCTTGCCACGACCTTCAATGGGTCAAGAGCTCTTGCTGAACCTGATAAGATCTTTGGTGTAAATTATTTGGGGTCCGAATTTTAGGGTCAGACTATAAGGAAGTGATATATATATATATATATATATATATATATATATATATATATATATATATATATATATATAAAATTCTTTGGTTCAGACTTGAATGACCAATGTTTCATCAGAATGAGTGAGCGGGCTTTCCTCTGTTTCTTAAAGGGGAAAAGTTCACCTTGATACCACCACGGAGTTCCACAAAATATCATCTAGGGGCTGGTTTTGTGTACCATGGGTTTCCAGAGTTAATCAATTAAAGTGTTTATCGATGGAAGTCCATCGAGGATGAATACATGACACGTGTCACAATTTGGCAAGCCACATTTTACTACAAAAAGGGAAAAAAATTCCCCCCCCCCCCCCCCCGAAGTATGCCTGGTTGATTAAGCACACTAATTAATAGGAATTTTGAAATAACTTCCGTGAGAGTCGAGGAAGCTTTGTTTCTCAGTCGAAATGGGCTTGACTCTAAGCTAAGTTGCAGAGTCCTGATTTTGGGCAAAAAGAATTTTGAATATCATGAAAATGGGATTTGATGGATTTGTAACGAGGCTCTCGGTTGTAATTTTCTCCCTCGCCTTAGTGGGAGTCACAAATCTGTGTGTGTGAGAGTTTTTGTAAAGTCCTATGTGGAAACTATGGGCTTCACAAGGGACGCTACTTCCTGTCTACTCTACTGACTCAAGTTCCAAGACACTTGTGTGTACAGACACATTTTGGACGAATATAAAATTTTTATGACACACCAAGACAGTGAGAAAAACAAATAAACAAATGTGGGGTGTGGGGAAGGATTTAATTTACTGAGAGCCAGGAGGCCTGATCTCGAATTGAGAATTCACTTTGGCATAATCCCATTACTACTAAATACATAGGCATGGGAGGGGAGAAAGAAGGAGAGAGTGAGCTTGCTCTTGCTCTCTTCTTCTTGGGATGGTCTTGAAACGGTGAGAGGATCTGCTACTTTTAGGGAATTTGGACGTTTCTCTGTCCAAAAACCGCCCGTAATCAGTGATGGCCGTTTACTCTGCAATTCAATGAATTGCATTTCTTTGACTTTTCTAGCTTCTTATTTTTCCACTTTGGCCGCTATTGTTTTGTGTTACCGACAGCCAAAAACGGTAAAGAAATTGAATCTAACCATTTGCTCATATGACCCATTGACGCAGACAAAATCCTTTATGTTGACATATTGGATGAGTTGGTTTTTTTTAGAAACCAACTTGGCTCCCTTTTCCTCTTCATGCAATAATTTATCCATGCGGCCCTCATTCCTCCATATTATTATATTATTATTTGTTTACAGTGGCACCTAACAATTAAGCCAAAGTTAAATTCTCAGCATAAATCTCCGCTTCAAATGAGATGTGGGAAGGCCATCACACGCAATTGATGAGATAGAGAGATTTGATATTTTGTAACTTGCAAGAAACTTTGAAAAGAACTGACGAGCCAAATTAATTACACATGAACGCTTGCTTCGGAGTTTCTCTCAACATCATTAACCGAGTCCTCTACACAGAATCAACAACGGGTTGTACCCTTGTCTGAACGTTGTCCGCCATAGAATTGCAAGTGTCCGACAAGAAAACGGCAAGCCAAAGGAAGATCGGAGTAACCAGGAGAATGAGACCAAAGGGTACCATCCATTGCTGACTATTTGTGGGGTGATACTCATGTTCCCACCAGCCCATTATTAGCCCTCCTACCACGCTCACAGCAAATGACAAGAAGCAAGTTGCCCATGTCTTCACAATCTTCTTTTGTTGTTCTTGGTTTCCTTCGTTCTTCTCTTTCTTATATGATCCCATCAACCAAGCCCAAAAAAAATAGAAACAAAAACTCTTGGGTTGGTCTTCTAAACCTTCAAGAACACAGGAAAGAAACAACCATGGGGTAACATCTCTATGACATGTAATAGAAGAACAAAAAACCATAAGTAATTGCCAAAATTAAAGTATTGTATAGAAAAACACATACCTTGGTCCTTAGGACTTAAAGAACAGTTGGAGAAATATAGAAAGCTCGGTGGAGAACAGTTGGAGTCTACTTTTAGTTATCTATTCCTATTAGGATAATGAATAGTATTAAGAAATAATGGAAAATTATTTATGGTTATTTTATCCATTGTGAAAGTAAAGTGTGTGATATGATTTAAAATTATAATTCATGTAGTATAGTTGTAGAGCAGTAGATGGATCATCTCTCTCCATGGTTTGATTGTTTGTAGCACCTATTTTCATCTTTATTCTTTTGCTCCTTTTGTGAGAGGCAATTCTGATTATAATTGCGTTTCCGAGCGTGCGCGTATAGAAACCAGAAGCTACGAAGAACAAGCATACATCGTTTACAATTTACGGTGTTGTTTTCTGTTGATTTCATGCCACTTTATTTTGCTGGCGGCTGAAAGACTTGTAAAATGCAATTGAGCAGATCTTGTTAGCAGCCTAAAGAATGTCTTTCTCCTCGTGTTTGGAGGACAACCCAGGATATGGTCAGCTCAGCTCGCCTGGAAGCCTAAACGCAAACAGGGGACTTCTAGTTGCTACCGACCAGGTCAGCCAATAGGGACTCATTTACAACTAGCTTAATGATCGATGATTTTGTTTTGGACACGTGGTTCTTAGTGAACTTCATTAGCTCACCGAAGCTTGCATTATTCTGAGCCCCGTGAGCTATTTCAGGTCTTAAATATTCTTTTTAGCAGCTTTGCTGATATTCAATCCTTCGATCGTTGCTTTATTCCTTTCCAGGACATGGTTGGAGCTGTCCTTGGCGTGTAAAATAGTAATAAATAACTACAAATTATACATCTCAGTGTGTCAAGCTAAACAGACTAAGCTAACGATATTCTACTCTGATACCCGATGTAATAAAGTATTTGAGCAGAAAAAAACTACTGCCATATCTAACCTAAAGTAATTTGGATTGCCATGAATGAATAATGGCATTGCCTCGTGGAAGCAATCCAAGTATTAGGGCATATCAGCAAACCAAGTTGGAAAGATTAGATTTCAAAGAATACATTACCTCCTTAATATATAACTAGCCAGGTTCCAGTGGTTAAAGAACCACGAAATGGTGAGATGGATACAAATGTATTCTGCACTAAAACGTTAGATACAACAATATCCTCCTAGTTCCAACGTTCCATAAACTTCTCTTTTCTTCTATACCAGCTTAACTGCTCATAACACCCAAAAGAGCAGGTCAAAATTAAACATAACAAAGCTACAAAATACACAATATGCTTTCCTGAATGCTTCACAGGGGTCAGATAAAGGAGGCCAGAGTTGACATCGCAGAACAGGTGGGGTAAATTTCTGTGCTTTCTTCCAAGAAGCTCGTGGGGGTCAGATAAGGGAGGCCAGAGTTGACATGGCAGAACAGGTGGGGTAATTTTCTGTGTTTTCTTCCAAGAAGCTCATGTCATTGTTGATGGGTAAATCCAACAGGAGTTGTAGCGCACTGTCTGATGAATCCTCCAGCTTGGTAGAGCTTGATGAAACAGATCCAGCCATCACATCTTCAGCATACGATTTGCAGCTTTTGCAATCCAATTCTTCTATTTGATCAATTGCTGGGGTAAAGAATCCTGCCAAGCTATGGCCAATATCTGCAGTAAGAGCTGAAACTGATCCACCTTTAGTTGATGAAGATGCCCGGGATATTGGACTTAGGCACATGACTTTGGTGTCTTGATTGAATGTTCGAAATGCTTCTCCAACTTCTGAGTTCCACATGCGTAAAAAATAATCAAAGCCGGCTTTTCCTGGAGTTGGTGGATGGAAAAGTGAAGATTCTCTTGAAAGTCGTGCCTCAGCTTCAAGCCTGGCACTTTCCCATTGTGCCATATGGCGAGTAGTAAGGGATGCAGGTGATTTCATGGATGTTCCACAGGTGGCCAAGGGCTTATGAGATTGGGGGTCAAGTCCCATGGAAAGGAGGCGCTTTTTTAGATGGGTGTTCCACAAGTTCTTGATCTCATTGTCTGTTCTTCCTGGTAGTTGAGCGGCAATAGCTGCCCACCTGAAAATCATGAATGTGGCTCCATCGGGAGTCAGACAACAAATATAAACGACATAGTTCACGAAACTAAAGTGAGTTCCTGTAGTGTTATTACTTATATGCCAGAAGTTTCAAAACTTTATTCTTGTACCAAGAAGCTTAATGAATAGCAGAAGCTTAAGTTCTCATCGCGTGAGCTCAAAAATAAACAATAAACTGAATGCAGTTCACCTTATCGGTACAACCATCAACCCATCAACAACTAATTTTTTTTGTGAAAAGAGAAAAGAAATACTGGCTTTTAAAATTTTGTTATGGTCCTATTATGCATATCTCTATGCATCTGGCCATATTACTAACACAGATTGATTCAGAAGCTCGAGTGGCTAAATCGGAGTGCGACAATATAACATTTGACATGCTGACAATTTTATCTGCAGTGATAGCCATTCTAGAATGCCAATAGTAGAACAGAAACTTTCTAGCTGGGAGGCAGCATAATATCCAAGAACTTTGAAAGCCTTAATTCAGAAGTAAGTCAATCAACGAAATCCATTCTTGATTTTCAGAGCAAGGAGAGTTATAAGCCAGGAATTACCTGTTTCCGAGAATGCCATGAAGCTGAACGACAAGCTTCTCTTCCTCAACGGTAAAAGGACCCCGCTTTATATCTGGCCTAAGATAGTTCGTCCACCTGAGACGGCAACTCTTTCCACAGCGAAGAAGGCCTGCAAAAGGAGATAACATCAAATACCACTACTGACTTATTATACAAAAGGTATAAATTTAGAGGTCTCCAATGAAAAACATAACAAGATCTATGCCAGTCTCAGGGGCCGTTCCAAAAATTTAAGAATCTCAGAAGATTAATATTTTTGAGAACAAACAATAATGCAAATTTCCCAAGTGAAGTGGAGGGGCTCAATTGGTGCGTAGAAGGCTACAACCAATTGTGAACATATAATTGAGCCAGCTATGATGATGATGCCACCACAAATGAACAGGAAGTTTCAGAAATAAGTTAGAAAATCAAGTTGTCAAGAAATTTTTTCCAGAACCCGTAGCGTACGTAGTACAGGACTCTGTAACACATACAAGTTCAAACCTGACCCATTACGCACACAAATGTACCAAAAGCCACGTACAATGCAAAGTAGGATTCGAGCATAAACGAGCTTAACCACTCAAATAACAATCCCAAGTCCAACCAATCCAACTCTTGGTCCGTCATATTCAAGAACCGGCGATTGACTCGGCCCCCTTAAAGCCACGCTATTGTTTACACATGAAAAAAAAAAAAAAAAGAAAAAAGTAAACAAACAATTGTTATGAGTGCATTAGCACTTTTGACCTTATAAATGGAAGCAAGTGCTATTTTTGTCGCTTTTAATAAGCTATTTTCCACAAGCAGGATGCCTGTAAAAGTTAATAGATATATAATATCATGCACCTGCGAGCTTAGGGAGAGAGCGCCAGCTTCCATGGCCATGCTTGTTGATGTAAGCAACAAGAACCTCGTCCTCTTCAGGTGTCCAAGGACCTTTCTTCAATCCCTTCTTGTCACAACACGGCATCCTTCCCATCTCTTTTTTGCTCTTCTTATGCAAAAAAAATTCAAACAACGGCTGAAACCCCAGACACCAAGCGAGCACCTTTACGGTGAAAAAAAAGTTCAAAATGAGTGTCTTTTGAAAAGCAAGACTCTTGTTAAAAGAGAGACGCTGTCAAGAAGAGTGGGACACCGACAGGAACATGTAACTATATAAGATTATGTAAAAGAGAGACACAGAGAAAGAGAGAGAGCGAGAGAGAGAGAGAGAGAGAGAGAGAGTGAGTGAGGGACTTAAATGCTGGTTTTATCTTGTCTAGGGAACTCTAAAGTGGGGCAATCTGATAATTTATTATCGGGGGCAAGAAAAAGGACGATCACCGAGTTTCAAGCTGGCATAGCAATAAATATGCGTACAAACAAGGGTTAAAAATCTACGCACGATAATTATACAGGCATTGAGAGGTTGAATCATCGTCGCCGTGGGAAGCAAGAGGCAGTGTACGTCAACAGTGAAAAGAGTTAATGGGGGCTTTCCCTGCTCTTTGACGTTTCTCGTTCGGCAGAACTGGCGAGTGAGAAAAAGAGGGGGAGAGGGAAGGGAGGGGGGAGGGGGGAATGCAGCGATGATGAAAAAGAGAGTTAATGAGGCTTGACAATGACCTGCACTGTACGGGCGCGCCCCACGAAATTATTGACTTCATTTAGTGCAAGCAGGCAAAATTCCACTTGCTCTCCTCTCAACATTGGCCCATTTTCTGTTCCGGGGGTTTCCGACTAAATCTGCGCCTCTGATTGGACAACGAGAGAAGGGAACGGTACAGAGCTTAAAAATTCAAAGACTTTTCGTTCTTTTCTTTTTTTCCATCGGGGTGTTGGAGAAGGAGATGGAAGCTTTTTCTCTCCTAATTAAATTAATAATTATTTTCTTATTTCATAATTAATTTTTTAAAATAATATATCTATATTATATAATTTTTAAATTTAATTTTTTAAAATTATTTATTTAAATTAATATTATTTATTTAAAATATTATTACAAATAAATTTTAATTAAATATTATATAAAATATAAAATATTAATTAATGTAATAATTATTACTATAATTAAGAAATAAATAACAAAATTTAATAAAAATAAAAAAAATTTAATATTTTTATAAAAAAATTATAACATTTAAAAAAATAAAATTAAAAAATTATTATGATACAATAAAATTTTAATTTTTTATTTTATTGTCCTGCAGTTGCAGTTGGTGTCTGCAACGGGGCTGTGGCTCGATGAGTAAATGCTTGCAGCAAATTTGTTCGCTTGTTGGAAAAAGAGAACGCAAGGGTCAAAAGAAATCTTAGACACGCATAATGGCCAAAGTCTAGTCAATCTCATTAATACAGTCAACGAATAGTCCAAATAAAATGGCAGATAGATAGAGATGGATAGATGCTCTGCTGGAGGTTGATGACACGCTAATTTTGTTTGGCCGCTGCTTTTACACTAACCCGTAAGCTGACGCATACAGTCACACACTCGAATGCGGAGGTTGATTTACTTCACGATCCGACGTGCCTTTCCAGTCACCCCCCCCCTTCCACAGCGCTATATCAATTGGTCTTCCTTCTTAGAAGATATAAATAATCGTACATTTATAAGTGGCCTTATTGGAAGTTAAAAATAAATATAATTTCTTACGGTTTAATATATATATAATTTTTTTATTTTTAATTTTTTTATAATTTATAAATTTTTATCATGTTAGAATCTATTTTATTCTTTCAATTTAAAAAAAATTTTTTATAAAGATATTAAAATATTCTATTATTAAATTTTATTTTTTACATATATATTTTTTTAAATTATTATCAATTTCTACTGTTCTAAACCTATTTCTATTACCATCGTCAATTTTTTTGGTACCCCAAGAGTCAAGCTTGTCATTTCTTCCTGATAGATATATCATTGGCATGTGTTTGTCACATCATCATTAGACAAAAGAAAATTATTATCATGTGCTTGAACCGATTCTTGATTAAATATATTTTGATACATCTTATACTCCACTCTAAATACTTTTTTATTATTATTTGACATCATACTTATTACTAATATAAAGAAATATGAAATTTTCATATCTATAAATGTTATATTTATGTTTTTTGATCTAAAAAATTCATAGTTTTCTTATGAAGTGCAAACTTTGGTGTTATATTAGTAGTAATATTTCAAAATCAAATGCAACAAAAGAAGAATCATTTAAGAAACTAGTTCAATGGATTGATGAGTGATATGACAATAATTATAAGATTCTTATATGATTTTGCAATACATACGTTTCAATTATCACAATTTAGTTTGAGTGACTTGGCATAACAAAGGATGTGTGGGATCTATTGGTCTCATGATACTCTAAATATGATGTTACACATCAGTATCAACTACTTTATGATCTTTATCATTTGAAACAACAATTGGTTTAGTCCATTATACCTTTTATTCTCAAATACATCTTATAAAGGACTAATTGACACTTTTTGAATTTGCATGAGATTATCTTTCTAATACTATGAAGTTCTTATAGTATAGAGATAGAATGAGGATTATGTAGTTTCTTATGACTCTTAAAAATGATTAAGAACCTATGTAAGCCTCATTCCTTCACTGATATCCATTACCTTCATTGGAAAGTGTAGTTGGTGAATTACTTTCTGTGGAAACACTTTGGTCACCATGAGGGCTCATTGCTCTATAGTACCTATTGATACTATCTTATTCACCTCATCTCCTTTTGTGTAATGCAAGATAAATTGTTGATGTTGTCATAAATCAAACCAATATACCTCAAAATGCTATAAATTATAAGTCAAAAAACAATCTAGCCCCAACAAACAACAATTTGGACTATATGGTTTCAACCAATAAAGTAATTTTAATAATAAGTTTCATAAGACTATTGCTATATTGTTGACACTAAGGGTTCATCCATTAACCTTAAGGCTCCTTTAAGCCAAATTGACTTTCAAACCTTTAAACAAGCCTTACTTAAATTTGGTATTTACACTTTTACCATATCAGTTATTTTAAGTAAATCTAAATCTTGGTTCTTTGACTCTAAATATTGTAATCATATGACCTCTGATCACCACACACTTTTTTAGTTAAAACATGCGACTTTTTATGTATTAATTATCCATATTGCTAATAATTCTCAAGTGTTGTTAGTCACATCAGTTATATATACTTATAACTTAACTACATCTAATATTTTCCTAATTTCTAATCTTATCTTAAATCTTAGTAATAAATTTCTCACATATCCTCTCAATATCTCTCTTTATATGTAGATAAAAGAAGTGATCATTTAGAATATCTAAAGCTTTTTTTAATATCACAGTGTCCCATTAAACCACTCTTATGCACTTCCCTTACTAGTAATTCTCTTAAAGAACTTTAAGGCATAAATAACCTCTTTTCTCTAAAGGAGAACCCATCATACCCATAAAATCTTCCAAAGGTAGCTTTTTCAAATGCATTAAACATGTTAGTAAAATCAAGATCATCAATATATAAATATTTAATGTGTTTAAATCCTAATAATGTTTCATTCAAAGTAGAAATAAGTGCATAACTTCGAGATAATGGATTAGCTATAACATGTTCCTTGCCTTACCCATACTTGATCACATGAAGAAACATCTCAAGGAATTCCATTTGTTTAACATGTTGTTTATTCAATTTACCTTGTCCTTTCAAATGCTTTAAGGACTTATGGTTAGTATGGATCATGAACTCCATAGGCCAAAGATAATGCTACCATGTCCTTAAGACCCTTACCAACACATACAACTCCTTATCAAAAGTAAGATAATTAAGCATACCTCATTCAATTTTTCACTAAGGAATGTGATAGGTCATTGCTCTTGCATCAAAACAACCTCTATGTTGACACTTAAAGCATCACACTCAATTTCAAAAGGTTTAATAAAGTCAAGTAAAGTAAGTGATGATGTAAAACTTAATTTTACTTTAATCAAATTAAATACACTCTCTTATTCACTTTCCCACATATACATTTCTTCACAATTTTAGTCAATGGTGCAATAATTATGCTATATTTCTTGACAAACCTCCTATAGAAACTAGTTAAACCATGAAAACTTTACACCTTAAAAATTTCTCAGGTGTCAACTATTCATTAATAGCTTTAACCTTCTCTTCATCAACTATTATTCTTTTAGTGAAAACCACATAACTTAAAAGTACAATCTGATTTGTGTTAAAGAAACACTTCTCAAGGTTGACAAACAATCTTTCTTTTCTTAAAACTTTTAGTACACTTTGTAAAATATTTAATATGATCATTTAAATTCTTACTATAAACTATAATATCATCAAAATAAACAACAACAAATTAGCTTATGAAAGCTTACAAAACATGGTTCATTAATCTTATAAAAATACTAGGCACATTAGTTAATCCATATAGCATAACTAATCACTTATACAAACCTTGCTTTAATTTAAAGACTATTTTCCATTCACCATCTTTCCTTATTCTAATTTGATGATATTCACTTTTTAAATCAATTCTAGAGAAAATGCAAGAATTATGCTATTCATCTAACATGTCATAAAATTTAGGAATGGGATGTTTATGCTTTATAGTGACTTGTTGATTACATGACAATCAATGCACATTTGCCAAGTCTCATCATTTTTAGGCATAACATGAGAATTACATAAGGGCCTATGCTTTCTCTTACATATCCTTTCTTCATGAGCTCTTTAACTCGCCTTTAAAATTCCTTTATTTCCTTATGATTACTTAGATGTGTAGGTTAGTTTGGAATTACTACTTTAGGGATAAAATTAATTTGATGTTCATTTTCTCTTTTAGGTGGTAAACCATTTGGAATGTCCTTAGTAAATATATTCTCAAAATTTTGCTTAAGAGATTTAACAACATCAGGCAAAATGGAGTTAAGTATGTTAGCATTAAAATAAGCATCTTTGTATAAAAGCACAAACATAGGTTGTTTGGTTAAAAACACAACCTTAACATCATTTTCTTTTGTATAAATACTTATTGATTTTCTCTATTTCTTTTGAACACTCTTAGCCTTTTCACTCTTTTTTTTTTTTACTCAATTTCAATTGTTTTCTCTTTCCCTTTCTTATTCTTTCCCCCATTTTCTTTCTTTAACTCACTTTATTTTTTTACTCTCACTTGGTCCTCATAAACCTGCCTAGGACATAATGGAACAAAAGTGATTGATTTTACTTCCATAATGAATGAATAGTGATTCTTGAAACCATCATGCATCACCCTCCTATGATATTGCCATAACCTCCCTAATAGTAAGTGACTAACATGTATTGGAACCATATCATAAAGTACTTCATTTTTATATCTTGTAATAGAGAATGAAACCAACACCTACTTAATTACCTTGATTTCCCCACAATCATTCAAGCATTATTATTTATATAACCTTGGATGTTTTGTAGTAGGTAAATTCAACTTTTCAACCAAAATAGTTGTAGCAACATTAGTACAACTACCACCATTAATAATCATATTACATACCTTATTTTTGATGTGATACCTCATGTGAAATATGTTGTTGTGTTATGCATCATCCTTATCTTTCACTTAAACATTCAAAGCATGTCTTGCCATAAGTAGGTCTCCATTAATATGGTATCATGCCATCATCATCACCCTCTAATGTCAACAGAGACTCATCATCAAAATCACCCTCAATTTCAATTTCACCATTCTCCCTCAAAATCATTGTATGCTTATTAGGACATTGTGATGAAATGTGCCCCTATCCCTCTAAGCAACAAAAACATTTGATATCTTGATTTGGACCTTGTGTAGTTTCTATTTTGCCTTTATTATTGTTGCCTCTAACTCCTTTTACCTTAAGTGCTTCGATCATAGACTTAAAGATAGCTTTGTTATCCTTTTAAAACCAATTTGATTTCCAAGAAGATAAGGAACCCAAATTTTGCACATTTCTAGTGATGGTGCTCTTTCACTTAAGTTGATATTCTACATTTATTGCCATATGCACCATATTTTCTAATTCCACCTATTATTGCAACTTAATCACATTAGTTATATCATAGTTCAATCCTTGCAAAAATTGAGCCAAGGTTGCCTCTTTATCTTTTTCTACGTTTGCCTTAATCATGACAAGTTTCATCTCCTTGTGGTTATTGTCAACACTCTTAGACCCTTGAGTAAGGCTTTGTAATCTTTGACAAAGATCACAATAGTAATGACTAGGAACATATCATCTTCTCATCATAAACTTTATTTCCTCCTAAGAGTTAATAGGGTGCTCTCGGTTTTTACTCCTATTTTGCACAATCTGATCCTACCAAACTATAACATAATTAGTGAACTCCTTAATTGCAAACTTCACCTTCTTTTCCTTAGAATAATTATGGCAATCACAATAACTCAACCTTCTTTTCCTATTCTAGGTACATATCAAGATCATTCTTACCTTGGAATAGGGAAATCTTCATTTTGACACTGCCTAAGTCATAGTCTTGCCTTTCATTTCACCTTTTAAAAATTATATCTCCTCTATTAAACTTATCTCTTCTACACTCTATACTCTCATACTTCTGCCTATGTTGAAATTTAAGACTTGGTCTTCATTATTGAGCTCATCACCATAATTGCCATCACACTCTTCATTAGCATCATTTTACACAAATTAGGAGTCTGTTGTTGTTGTCCTCTATACAAAATGGCTATGGTAGCATATTGGTTCTCTAATTTGTCTACAATTCTTTCAAACATGTTGTTCATCCTCTCAAATTATTATTGCATTACTTTGAACATGAATGATTCATCCTCCTTTACCTTTCTTTACTACTAAGGAATTATTCATTACTTGAAACAAGAAATCATTACTTGATTAGTTGACAAAGGACTTCCCTTATGGTTAATCCAAATCCATCAAAGTACATATAATAATGAAGCAATTATTATTGATTATCTTTCTTTAATATATAAGAATCATTCATTGCTTGAGACATGAGACCTTCTTGATTACTTGAAAATGGGACTTCTCCCATGCTTAGTTTGAATCTATAGAAGACCATTTAACAAAGGGGCTATTACTTTTTAGTAGGCTTTATTACTAAGAGAGAATCACATAAAATGATAATGTAATCAACATCGAAGTCTACACCAAATATTAATGTTGTTCCAACATACATATTAATACACCTTTTGATCCAAGTAGTCATATTAGATTGTCTCCTAGTAAAAAAAGGCTAATCAAGAGAGATAATTCACTTATTTGATGGAATTCAATCAATTTAAACTACTTAAAGGAAATGTCTTATTATCAAGTAATTAAAGACAACCTCATGTTTCAAGAAACAAATGATTCTTTCAAAGTAAAAAAGCTAATCAATAGTAACTTCTATGTTGGTTTAATATCAATAGATTTAAACTACATAAGACATAATAACATGCAATTTGCAATGAAATCAATTGTCAATCTAAACATTTAAGTTAATTTCATGACTTTAATGAGTGAATGACTCCTTCAAATGAAAAATGAAGCCTTATTAGCTGGAAATGAAATGTTTGATCTCTTATTTTTGCAATGAACCATTTTATCCATAAAGGTAATCAAGATGAATGACTCTTTTATTTGATGGAATTCAATGAAATTGTACTACCAAAGGTGTATTGACGTGTATGTCACCATAAAACTAATGTTATGTGTTTAAATGGATGATAATTGCATGGATGTTTTGTATGAAAGATTCCTTGCAATGAAAGGAGTAGTCTTATTGCCAAGGTATCAGTAAATAGTCTTAAGTTTCAAGTAATGAATAGTCTTAAGTTTCAAGTGAGGTATCAATAATAGTTACTCCATTATTTGATTTACTAAAACAAATTTGAAAAACTTAGAAGAGAGGCCTTATTGTCAAATAATAAAGATACAAACTTAAGTTTCAAGAAATGAACATTTTTTTTAATAAAGAAACTTAATTAAGAGTAATAGTTATTTCATGGGATAACCTTAAATGGATTTGGACTACCCAAGACATAATAACGTGCATTTCATGATGAAATTTGTCATTGGTATGGACATTAAAGTTAATTTCATTATTCCTTTGTGTTAATAACTCCTTAGAATGAAAAGAGATGCCTTGTTAGCTAGAAATAAAGTGTTAGTCTCATTTATCAAGCAATTAACCATTCTATCCATGTAAGAAATGTTAATCGAGATGAATGACTCCTTTGTTTGATGAAATTCATTATCTTTTCAAGTGGTAGCTTAGTTTGCATCACCATTGGTAATGAAATACCTTTATATTTTTCACATTAAAATCTCTATTTCCTTTCCTTCATAGCATTTTTCACATCCATAAACATTAATAGCTAGAAATAAAGTAATGATCTCATCTTTCAGGCAATGACCATTCAATCCATATATGAAAAAGCTAATCAAGAAGAATGACTCATTTGTTTGATTAAATTCAATGAATTCAGACTTCCCAAGGTGAATTGATGTGCCTGTCATAATGAAACTAATATTTGGTGTAGAAAATGATGTTAATTACATGATCATTTTGTGTGAATGCTTTCTCTTAACAAAAGGAGAATCATTATTGCCAAGGAATTAAGTGATGGTATCGAGTTATAAGCAATGAACAATTATCTGGTAGTAAAGAAAGCTAATCAAGAGTAGTAGCATCATTATTTGATAGACTTCAATGTATTTGAATATTGGGAGGAAAAGTCCTATTATCAAGTAATCAAAAGACATTCTCAGGTTTCAAGCCATGATAACTCCCTCATTGTAAAGATAGTTAATTAAGAGTACTCACTTGTTTATTGGATGGACTTTAATGGATTTGAGCTGCCCATGACATAATAATATGCATTTTACAATGAAATTAGTAATTGATGTATATATTTAAGTTAATTTCATGAATTCTTTCTACAAATAACTCCTTAAAATAAAAGAAGAAGTCTTATTAGCTAGAAATGAAGTGTTCATATCATCTTTTTGGTAATGAATGATTTTATCCATGTAAAAAAGCAAATCAAGATGAATGATTTTATTTTTTTTTGATGGAGTTCAAAGGATTTAAACTACCTAAAATTTATTGATGTGCATGTCACAACAAATTTGATATTCTATGTACACATGGATTTGAATTGCATGACCATTTTGTTTGAATGATTCCTTACAACAAAAGGATAATTCTTATTAATGAAAGGATTTGAATTTTCTTACAATGTATAGAATCATTAGGTGCTTTATTACCTTTTTTAAACAAATTAGTGTTAACCTCTATAGGAGTTCTCATGGAATTGCAATGATGCATGTGAAACTTCTTTAAAAGCTTGATAACATATCTCTTTTGACAAATAAAGATTCTATTATCTCCTTGATTACTTCAATACCAAGAAAATAAGACATTAGACCTAAACCTCTCATCTTAAATTCATGCAACATAAAAGTCTTAAAGTCTTTAATCACTTTTAGATTGTAACATGTATATATGAAGTCATTAACATATAAGCACACCAAAAGGTATCACTAAAATCTTTGACTTTCAGATATAAAGCATGCTCAAAAGAATACTTCTAGAAGTTAGTCTCATGGATAAAGAATCAATGCACTTGTTCCATGCTTTAGGCACTAATTTCAAGCCATACAATACCTTTGTTTTTTAAACTTATACACCTTCTCTCCACTTCCTTTCTTCACAAAACCTAATGACTACTTGACAAGCAGTTCCTTTTTAAGAGGATTATTGAAAAAAACTAACTTCATACCCATTTGATGGATTTCCAATGATTTTATGCATCCAAAGCATTTATAAGTCTAACAATTTCCATTTATGCAATAAAGAAGAATAGCTTGTGATAGTCATGGTTAAGCCATTATTCAAATTCTTTTATGACTAATATTTCCTTATATCTCTCTATTTTTCCACTCAACTTCTTCTTAATCTTGAAAACTCATTTCACATCAATAGCTTTTTGACCTCATGGAATATTAGTTAGCTCCCACCTATTATTCTTCTTATTTGCCTTGATTTCTTTATTTATGACATTCTCCCACTTTGTATCTTGAATAGTCTCATCAAATAACACATGTTCACAATCTACAAACATAGTAAAAAAGTACCAATTCTTCATTATTATTAATAGCATATCAAGGATTATCTAATAATCTTGAAATCTAACAACTTAATGGTGATTTCTCCTTGGTCTTTCATTCTCTTAAAAAGCTTATGGCATAGGATTTTGAGTAACAGTTAATAAAGTTTTCCCATTTGTATTAAGGACTACAACTTGAGTTTTTTTTTTTCTCCTAAAATAGCAACAACATGTCTCTGAAAGTAATTTTGCTCCTCAACATCAAAATTCCAAACTTCATCTTTAGTAAAGGTCACATCTCTACTTATAATCACTTTCATTGTCATAGGATTAGACAACTTGTATCCTTTTTTAATGTAGCCAAGAAAGATTATATTCACTCCTCAATCATCTAGCTTTATTCTTATTTCTAGTGAAACATGGGTATAAGTAATAGTACTAAACACCTTGATATGCCTTACACTAAACTTGAAACTACTCCATGTTTCTTTAGGATTTACATTTTAAATACTTATCATTGGAGATCTATTCATTAAGTAATTAGAACGCAAAATAGTTTCCACCCAAAAGGGATTTTGTACTCTTTTGGCTTTAGCAAGCTTGTTAACAAATTCATGGTAGATATTTTATTCATTTCAACAACTGAATTATGTTATGGAGTGTAAGGAATTGTGATTTCATGCTTTATTCCATGTGGATCACAATACTCTTAAAATTCATTTGCTTTACAATACTCCTTAAACTCATTAAAAATGTACTCATCATTACCATTAGTTTACGAAATTTTAATATAATACTCATTTTATCATTTGCATCTTTTTTTTTTTTTTTGCATAATGCGTTGTCTAATTATTATCCTTAAATTTGCACTCATTAACATAATGGCTACACTTGTGCACAGTAACACTCAACATTAGATTTGTAATACCTTCCTCTACCATAGTCTCATCTTTGGTATGGACCTCAACCTTTATATGTTTAGTTTAATTTCCTTTGGTTATTATATTGATTATCTCCATATTTATAAATATTATAGTGACCATCTCAACCTTGATTGTTGTAATAGTTACCATCACGTCCTCATCATCTGCCATAAGAACTTTTCTTCTAATTTGATTAATCACTCTATTCACCATTGGTAGGAGTTTAACTTTGGAGTAATTGTTTAATTGGCTTCTTAAATGCACTTCTCATTCATGCATAATTCATAAGCTTGCAACATGCTCATTAGTATATTAATTAACATTTTGAACAAATTGTGTACTTTTCTATTGTAACCATGATATGCTTATATTGCAATATGAGTGTCTACAAAATCTTTTTAACTCTTATCTGATCATTTACTTACTCTTCATAGGTTCATGTTTGATTTCTTGAGGAAAAAATTCTACTTATATAAACTAAAATAGTTTTTAAGGCTTATATTTGTAAAAGCTTGATGTCATAAGGTTTGGAGTTTTATATTTTTAACTTTGTCTACACCATAGAATGGTGTCATCAAATATCCTATGCCTACTTTGATGATGTTGCTCTTACAATTTTTTTCAAAAATTTCATAATTTGATGTTTATTGCATAAAATAGAGTGTGTTTTTTTTTTTTATCCCTTTTCTATAACTTTTGGTAAGTAATTCTTTGTGCATTAATTATATCTACTGCAAGTTTTGTAACTTTATTTTCCACAATACTTAGTGAATTGTTATAATTAAATATTGCTTTCATCTGGACACACTATTGATTGTAATTTTTCTCATTCAAAATGAAAACTAAAATAGAAATCATTCCATTCGTGTAAAAATTCATCATGATCAAATCAACAACATAGATCTACCTCCTTTTTCTTTATTTCTCTAACTTACTATTTTTTTTCTTTATTGTTTTAATTTTTCAAAGCTTTCCCATTAGTTCACAATAGTACAACTAGCAATGGAAGTTGGTACTAATGATGGAGAAAGGCAATAGGTAGTATGATGCCTTCTAAAGTGGTCAATAAATCAAATGGCTAAAAAATAAACATGGCTAATGTTTGATATAAATGATGAAGAAGAGCTCGTAGTGATGTTGATCAAATTTCTAATGCGTCACTAATATAAGGATATAGATTAGTAACCTAGAAGTTGAAAAATGGTGCTCTTAATACTCGGGGGTAAATAATGAAAAAGTGTGGGCATTAGAGCAATGAAAATGGAACCCTTTTTTCTTTTTTGATCGATAACTTTTTCAGCTACTATTAAGTGCATGGTCATCGATGATGAACAAATCAACAACTAGCAATTAAAAAACTAACTTTTAGCAACAAAATCAGTCACCTTGGCAACATATGTAACCAAGTATAGTGGTCAGTAGTGGTGCTTCAATGGCCAATGAACAATGAATTTAACATCTTCTTTGGTAGCTCTAGTGAGGCTTATATAATTCCGTTCCACCTGGATCAAAATATCCATTCTCATATCACTATTACAAAAGTTATATAAATACTGGTAATTTTATTAATTTGAAAAATACGAGATAATAATTGAGAAGTATACCCAATAATATATACATCACATTCTTATATAATAGTAAACTCCTAGTTTTACCTAAATTGTAGAATCATTTAACCTAGACTCATTTAATCTAACTTCTATATAAATACTAACTAATTACTAATTTGAATTAACTTTAACACATAAAATAATAGATGGGGACTTTCTTTCATAGGTCAATGTTTAACTTTAGAATTGTATCAACATCTTTACTTAAGAATTTATTTCCTCTCAATTTAAAGCATTGGTACAAATAAAAATTTTTTAATAACATTAGTGTGAACCCCAAAAGATGTGACTTAAAGACCTAACATGCACAAGAAATCAAACAAGAACCTAAGAAAGTAAAATCAAATTTTAATCATACAAAACCTAGACCTAATGTTCAAGGAACATGAATTTAAGGTATAAAAAAGGATATGAATGTCACACATTAGAAAAGAAGAGATTTGGGAGTGATAAATTAGGTTAAATGTCATAAGAAGAGTTAATTCTTGATAGGTTCTTTAGTTGAATGAACCGAAAGAGAAATTTCTCACTTTTATTTTTACTAATATTTTAGTCTTTTTTCAATAATGAAATCAAGCCTATTTATAAGTAGAATTAACAATCTTAAAACTCTAAAAATAAAAAATAATGATAAACTCCTAAAATTTAAGAATATTCTTATTTTATTACAAACTCTTATTTTATAACAAATTCCTTCTTAAGAGTGAATTTTATTATAAACCTAGTTGGTTAAGTAATTCAATGAAATTAACAAATTCTTGACCCATATTAAGTTATGCTTTATTGTTATTTAAGTTTGAATTATTTTCCTTGGTCCAAATTTCTTCAATTAGCCTACTAAGTGCTTCTTTATTCTTGTCATTAATCCTTCTTAAAGTTTCAATGAATCATTAAAAGCTTTTTATACATCAGCTCTTCCATAGATCTCATTCAACATAGTCATATCTTTTTGGTAACCCCCTAAATCGAGTGGATTACTTTATCTTTCTATAAATGATATCTTTAGGAATGCATGATAAATGTGTATATGCAAGTCTATATGCATCCATGTGAGTGAGAAAGAAAAAGGATTGGCTTGTTGTAATAAAAGTCTTCAAAAACTTCTATGTTGGCACTCAATTGATGAGGAACTAAGGATTGGAAATAAAAATTAAAAATTAGGGATTGAAAATGAGGAAATCGTGAAAATAAGGGTTAGGGATTAATCACTTTAAGAGGATTAGTTTCCAATGATCGCATTGAGGGGATCAACCTCTAATAAGTTAAAAACTTTGATTAATATTTCTAGTTGAACGAAAAAGCTATAAGACATTATAAATATATAGATACACATTTAACTTGACAACCTATTGTTACAAAAATAATTATCCTTACTAATTTGAAAATAATAAAAAGACAAATATTAAATGAAATAATTAATAATAATAATTTCTTAATTAAGAGGATCTCATCATTCTTTACTCTTCAAATTAACCTTGTCCTTAAAGCTTATCTTAATCAATTATCTTTTTTAGCTTGACCTTCTTGCATGTAACTTTTTCATATGCTAATTGAGTGTTACATTGACTTTAACACCATAATTTCTCTTTGAAAAATTCTATGAAATATCTCTCAAAATTGGCAAGAAATTAATGTCAAGAATAATTTTTCAGTCTTCTAAAGGTAATAAAAGTGATTCTGAATAAAAAGTTTTATCTTATAATGACAAATCTTTACCAATTATGACTTGCACAAGAAACCCTTGATCTACTTTTCATAGGACTCAATCTAATTGGTGACTACTGATAGTAGCTATTTTACCATTATGTCTTCCCTATAACTTTATTGCATACCCATTTAACAAAAACTTCATTTTTAACTTAGAAAAATTCCAAGTAATGTCTCTCAAAATCTGCAACCAATCAATGCAAAGAACAATTTCACAATCTTCCAAAGATAATAAGAAGAGATCAACATAAATAATTTGACCTTATAATAAGAGTTTTATCTTTGTGCACTTTCCTTGACATTTCAATTTCTTCCATCTATAACCTTCATAGCAAACTTGTCAAAGTCCTATTAAAAAACAAGTTTTTGGCAATCTTATCCTCCATAAAATAGTTGGTACTACCTAAGTTATCTAACACTGTTATTAGTTGTCTTTTAAGGAATCTTCATATTTTCATAGTTTTGGGATTAAAATAACTTGACAAAGCATGCACTACAAGCTTGTTTATATATTCAACAAAGGTTTCATCACCATTTACATATTTGTGGTCATCATTTGCCTCTTCAACTTCCTTTACTAGCTTAATCATTAAAAGCTTCCCTTACTTACATCGGTCCTTTTTGTGTCACTTCTCATTGCAAGACCAATATAGCCCTTTTGCCATCCATTCTTTCAATTATTCTTGAGTCAGGTGTCTAGTCTTGGAAAGGTGAATATAAGAGTATGAGTTAGTGTTACCCTTAGTAGGTTTACTGACTTCTTTAGCAGTTAAGTGATGAATTTTTGCACCTAACTTCTCCTCTTGTAGGTAAGCAAGGGAGATAGGTACTACCATTATCCACAGTTGACGAGCTTTGACTTTGCATCAGAAGTAAGAAGTAAGTCCTATAATGAATGTTCCCAACAATTGCCTTTTTGACCAATCTTCAGCTCAACTGGCAAGTCACTTGAGTTGACTATGATATTCTAGGATGATTGATGTTTGATGAATTTTTGTGAGCACTCCATCAATATTGTGATATTATAAAGACTTAAGGTGTACTAGAAGGCCTTTGGTGAAATTAACCCAAGTTGAAACTCTAACATAAGTTTCAAACCAATCATATCATTAGATGTCATCATCCTCTAATTGAATAAAGATAATTTTTACCTTAGAATCTTATGTAGTACAATGGAAATAAAAATATTTTTAAGCCTTGAAAATTTAATTTGTAGGATTACTTTTGTCCTAATGAGGAAAGTCTATCCTTAAATATAATTATAATTGGTACTTTCATATGACTTTACTAGTTATCTTTGGTAGATCCAAAAATATTATCTCTTAACTGATTTTATACTATAGTAAAAATTACCTGTTTAAATTTTTTAAAAAACTCTTATATATGAGATAATAATTCTTTAACTTGAAATAATTATATAAGGTATTACAAATATATAATTATACGTTAAACTTCTTAAAAAATTATTATTTTTATTAATTTAAAATTAATAAAATATAAATATTAAATAAAATAATTAATAATAATAAATTTTTAATTTAAAAATTTTATTTTTAGCATAAAAAAGGAAAAAAAAAAAAAAAAATCATACGAAGGGGCCGAGAGAAGACATGGCGGCAGGAATATTTTGAAGAAAGAAAAGTTCAAACTGTGCGTTTGGTTCCTAAAAAATGAAAAAGCAACCTTATGCATAAATGTAAGTTTTGTTTTTTTGTTTTAGCAGCAAATATAAAGCTTAAAACGAAAAAGAAGTCCTAAATAATGATTGCTATATTTTATCCCTCAACTTTTATTTTTGTCATATCCTATATGACCTTTCAGTTTTCGAAATTCCAAAAATAACTATCTTTTGAGGTAATTACTTAACAGCAACCTAAAATTGCTTTGGTTTTCTTCTCTCTTTATATTAGTACTTGTCGTTGGGGAAGTTAGGACATATTAAGGTTTCCCCAATTGTATATAGGAAAATATTATGTGGAATAAATTACCTGACATGGTGGTTCAATGGAATAAATTAAGTGCAATGGGTTTGAAGGCAACCAAAATGGCTTTCTTTTTTTTTTTTTTTTTTTTTTTTTTGTGCTCGTATGTTATTTTTCGTATTTTATTTTAATTTTTTTAATTTTGTTGACCTTTCTGAGCCATAAAATTTAAATGGCCGTGCCTTGAATTCGTTTCCAGATGTGTGCTCAATAGCGCGATTGGTTATCGATCTAGGTCTGCTGGACGGGAAATTGACTAAATGCAGGCGTTTTACAAAATAACAAAGATATTAATTTCTTCTAAATTATTCTTCGTTGATATTATTGTTTATTAGGTTGTGAAGTCGTCCCAGATTTCTTTTATTTTCGTTTTAGTCAGGAAGTAGTTTCAAATCGAGGTTATGGCGGGACAGTTTGCAGTTCATTTTCAATTTGGTTAATTACGTTAACTACTTCTGTTTAGTTTGGTTTTGGGGGGGGGGGGGAGCGAACTGTAGTCAAACCGCACATCCGCGGCGGCTTCAATTCTAACTAGAATAATAAAACAATCTGGGACTAGTCATTTTCCGGTTCCCAATCTGATTTCTATTCAAATCAAAACAAGGGTAAGAAGGTAGAGCCAACTTCTTTTAGAACATCGGTGACCAGTTTCAGATGGTGAGGAGCTACACCCCTACTTTTTGTCGACCGTCTCAGGATGGAACCAACACCCCACGGTTAGGCCTCAACTGAATTACTTTAGATTTCCGATGCTCAAAACCTTGGGTAGGTCGGGCGTCACCATTCCCCCGTGCATTTCGGCTGCCCTTTTCCTTGTCATGAATCCGAATCTACTTGTGGAATCTGAAAAAGGATCAGGGAGGCCCCCACACTTACGGAGTCTTGTCACAATGAGCCCATATTTCCGTTATAACGCCTTTCAATTTTGGTGTAAACAGTAAGATTATAAATTGTGTCAAGAGATATAATTAATGAGATTATATCACACATAGCAGACCAACTTTTTTAGGGTTTACTTGAAAACACATAAAAAGGAAACTACTAAAATCTTTGTCCAACCCCACAACTAGTGGGTCTACAGGCCTAAAGATCATGAAATAACATCAAGACTAAATGGAAATCAGAGTTGGGAATAACCGACCAGTCTAAAGCAAATAACTACTCTCGTTTAATCAAAGCCTATATTGCCAATGAAATAAAGATGATGTGATTATAGCATAACAAGAACAGGGCTGCAAGTTAAGCAATTGACTAGGATATGAGTGGAATTGCAGGATGTGAGATACAAAGATACATATTCATTTGGCTTCCAAGAACCCAAAATATGCAAGTGGAGCAACTACAATCATGTTCTTCGAAATCATGATGAGATGTAAAAGCCAACAGAAAAGGCATGCTATCAGACTGCTAGTCTAACCATAATGTGGTTAAGGATACAGACATGTAAATTTGTTTTTGATCATCATACAGACATGTAATTGAATATCAGCGTTTGCTCATCCTACAAAACTAGCAAAATTGCACTATATATTTGCCATCTTGCTCATAGGGCTCTCCAGGCTTCCTTAGAAGATACAGAGAAAGCTCATTTGAAGAGTTCACGTGACAGATTCTTGACCAGCCTACACCAAGAAGAGGCAAGACAGTCAAGAATGGAAAACGGAAGGAAATAGGCCTCATGTCAGCCTACAGTTTTCCTCCCTCTATGTTCTCTCCAGAGGCAACAGGTGTACTGGTTGGAGCAACTGTATTCTCTCCAGACCCAACAGATGAATTGGTTGAACCAACTATATTCCCTCCAGAGCCAACAACCGCATTGGTTGGAGCAACTGTAATCTCTCCGGACCCAACAGGTGCATTGCTTTGAGCAGTACCAGCAACCAACAGAGCAGGGGTGGCAGGAATGCTAGGATTACCAGCATTATTGTCAGCACTGAAAATTTCGGGAACTTTTAGTTCTGGAATTTTAGTTTTGGCTGGTGGAGAAACATTGGCCTGTACAACTGGGGCCGCCAATGTTACATCTGCAATGTGTTGCTTCTGCTTCATTTCAGCAGCAGAAATGGCAACTTTTTGGGCACTGTTTGGAGAAGGATTTATGGTAGTTTTCTGCTTGTCAGTAGTGGTCAAGCCATTTAGAGCATGAAGTTGTTGCAACCTATAATCAGTTTCAGGCCTACGACAAACCTTCCTCAATGGCACAATTTCCTGAGTTTCAGAAGATTACAAGATTTCAAAATTCATGAGATGATTTAACTCATCTCCCTAGCGTTGGATGCATAACATCCAAAACCCAAGGAAACTATTCTATACACATCATGCACAATAGATTACACACATAGGTTTTCTGATGTAGAAAAAAAAAAAAAAAAAAAACAAAAAACAGCCTACACAATTCTATAAACAAAATTATTTCCCAAACCCAATGTGGGAACAATTGCATATGTCAGAACCTTCTCCACCACAATGTGAGAGCCTTGTGTACTAGGAACACCCTTTTTATCTCCTAAACCCAAATTGCACCATCATCTAAAAGCAAATTATGTCAAACAATTACAAAGCAACATTCCTTCTCCATTAGAGTTTAGCAAAGGCAAAATTTCTATAAAGATCAAGACTTCTATCATTTGAGGCATCATATTGCAGAAGAATCCTGTGATCTTCATAAATTCCTATAAGAGAATTGTACATGATGAAAGAAACGAAAAATGCTCATAGCAACCTTCTGTGCATCTATTGCTTCAGCATAAAACATTTCCTGAGCCTTTAACAAAGAAAATATTTTGCGAACTATAGCTTGACTTGAAGCACACAATCCCCTACCTCTGACTACAGGCATGGCCAAACAACTTCCATTTCAATAAATGCATAAAATGCTTTTGTAACACTTTAGCAGTTAGCAAAGATAAATATGTGTCAATATGATGCTCATCATTAAAACCCATTGTAACATCTTCTACATCAGTAAAATAGTTCATTTTTGTAGTTAAATCACAAAAAGGGAAATTGAAAACACAGCTGTTCTGCTTGTCCCAAGGAGATGAACAAAAAATTGAATGACTTTGATGGAGAAAGGAACCGATGTAGTCAGACATGTTATCATCAGACAGTACAATAAAGCTACCAATCATCAGCATGGTCCACATGTGGACCATTCAAAAGGACATACAACTTTGAAGCAAGAAGAAGGATATGAAAAGATGACAAAAAAATAGGAACATAAGTATACCTCAGAGTGGTCATGATCGTAGCGCACCAAGAACCTACAACGGCAGCCTCTTACATCATGCCTTCTTCTTTGTGCGTCAAGAACATGTGCATCAAAGTAAAGTGCCTGATCTTTGCCTTCCTGAACATTCAATAGCATTATTGATAGTGATTGACTAAGAATGTCAAGGAGGTTATTATGGGCTAAAATATAAGAATCTATGATGTCTTTTGCTCCCTCACATACTTTCTAGTTGTTTTCATGTGTAATAGAGCTACTGAAGTCTTCTTATTTTACATGTTTATTTCCATTTCTTAAAATTTCATTATTGTAAGATAGGTTTCTCAACTAGTGTTTATTAGAGTTGGCTTTCTTATGTTGCAATAACTAGGTGCTTTACTGCAAAATTCAGCACATATCAGGCATCTAGCTTTCTTTTCCAACTCAAGGTGGCTGGCATGACAAGAGGGAGAGGATGACCTAGATTGACTTGGGAATCTTTAGTTGGCAAGGATTTAGAACAATTAGATCTCACCCCAAACCTAGGTCATAATAGAATGAAATGGCAAGAAAATATGGGATTATGGCTTTCTTGTTGTTATTGTTGATGTTGTTCTCCTGTTTACCTGAAAACAGAGTATGAGGTCTCCTGGAAGAACTGCAACACATTCTGATGCTTCACATGGCAGAGACCGCTGCCTCACATGCTTATGAATGTTAAGCCACTCATCCTCTTCTTGTCCAAAACCAGCAAATCGAACTAATACTTCCTAAACCGATGACAAAATAAATTTAGATTAGCATGGCAAAGCAACTTATCCAGGACAATTTTCATATTTTTAATAGCAAACCTTTAATTCTCTGGTGGCAAACAGTTAAATTTAATCTCAAAAGAGATTGGTTCAAAGTCAGCAGCAGTTAATGCAATCTCTAATCAGATCAGTAGCAGATGTATTTAATAATCCTAAATAAGACCTCCATAGGCCATCCCTTCCTGTTTGAGGATGGTTGGCTATATGTAGGGGCTACTCAACAGATTGTTGTAAGCCTTTAACATGGTGCAAAGCTAGCATGTGATTTACAGTTTTTTTTTTTTTCTAGCCATCCAATGTAACAAATAAACTTTCTTCATCAAGCAAAGAAATAAAAGATAATAGCATAAGATTATAATTTAATAAAACACTCTAATCACAAAAAATGCTGCACAGTCATGGGCAAAACTAAAGCAAGAAACAATATAGAGCAGAGCATATCACAAAAAGGATTTATTAAAAAAAAAAGCTCCTCTTAATTGTTTTATTGAGAAAGAAGACAAACAATGTCTGAGTTCAAATACTTACCGGATCACCAGTGTCCAAATATCTCTCAGAGAGGAAGCTTGCAACATCATACCTGATAAAAAGACAACAAGATTAAAACTATGAGAAAATCCCCTACCAAATGAAGAAGAGAATGGTGCCAGTTCCAGTGTCAAGTAAAATAACATCACTCCACAAAACATGGTGCTAGAACACTCACCATGCACCATCCCTTGCAGATTTGGCTTCAAATTCCATGTAGGAATTTTCAGCAGTCATCCTTCCCATGCTGGGGACTGTTTCAAGAAATGATATTAATAAATCTAAGAAAAGACGACCAGAACAATGGCCATTCAATATGAAAAGCTTCACAACATAAAGAGACATTGGAAAGTGGTGGCATAATCAGTAATCCAGATGCCATTTAAGCAGGCTCCAAATCAAGCTAATCATGATCATTTCATTAAAAAAACTAAAAGAAAAGGGGGGGGGGGGAAATGGTTACTTGGCAAATGCTTGCAAAACATAAAATTTTAAAATTCTTTCATAGCCTTTAAAAGTTTGACAAATTGAATAAATGTTTTTCTTTCAAAATAAATCAATGCCAATTATAAGATTTCTAGGGTGCTCCGATATCTTGTTTTTCTCATATTTTCCAAAGAGCAAGGACAAATAGGCCAACAACACAAAAAATAGAGAACTAATGGACTGAGATAGATTGAAGAAGCTTTAAGAGTGAAGCAAGTGTGGAACCTTGTCAAACTTCTATCACCTTAACTCATAATCTGGTATTATCTTGAAGAATGGACATTTAATGGCTCTCAGATAAGCATGCATTAGTTCTTTGTATGGTTTCTTTATGTCAAGCATGCTTTCAAGACATTCTACCCTCACATCAAGGGGTGCAGAGATAAAGAACAATAATTTAATGTATATTTACAGAGCAACCTAAGCTTATATGAGAATATTAAGAGCATAATCAATACTATCAGTGGCTAACAATAACATCTTAAAATGATAACACTCAACCTTAGTAAACTAAGAGAATCCTTGATCAACAAAGAATCACAAACTCAGCCAACCCAATGTGTCTGGCATCTTAAAATCTCAAGAAGTCTACCTAATGGGGTTCAGTTTGGGCAAGTATCAAAAGAATTAGCCAATAATTATGTCCAAAAGTAAATAATGAGAGTAGAGTGACAGTAGTTGGGGTCAGAAGGCCCTCAAAATTTCCATTTACCTATAGAAGGAGGGACGCTTGCAGGAACAGAAGCAGGCACAACAGTAGCCACAGGTTGAGGAAGAATCCTCACTGGCGCTGAATCATCGCGTGGCATAGGTGTAACATCTAATTTCACAGGAGGCTTACTTGATTTAGCCCTTATTGCATATCGTCTATTTTGGAACCAATTCCAGACCTGTAATTGACATCTCACATGGGAAATTAATTCTAAAAGCTTCCTCTTTACAAAGGGGGCCCAAAAAAAAAGCCAGAAAAAGGTCTCACTTGTTTCATTTGCACCACAATCTTCCCTTTACGATCCGGAGATTCACTATGGGGAGACCAAATAAACCTTTTCAAATCACCATTCCAAATAATAACCTGACAATTTACTTCTAGTTGAAAGAGAAAAAAATAAATGCACACCTGAACTTCTCAGCAAGAGCTATAAGGACCTCCCGAGCTGGCATTGCATTCTGATGCTCTTGCAAAATAATATCCATCTCCGAAACCTTGAAGAGGTAAGCCAAAGCACATCACTTTACAGCTTATAACATACAGCTCAATCCTAAATTTGATATGAGTCTCATTCCAAAAGCAGAAAAGGCCACTTAGAGCAACCTAGTTTCCAATGCAGAACCAAAAAGAGAAGAAAAAAAAAGAAAAAACAAACAATAGATTCTGATGCTTTTCATATCTAAATATAATCAAACTAAGAGGACTATTAAGGTGAACAAGAAATTATTCAAAAATGAATTACAAAACCGTCGTTCAACATTGATACTCCTAAACACACCCAAAAACTGCAAAAAAAAACGCTGACAAATAATGTTCTCTCATCTAGATCAAGAAACAACAAAAATAAAGACAAAAGAACAAAAAAATCAAGGAAATTAAACGCGAATTTTACACTCATAATTCAGTCACAAATATCAACGTGAACTAAAACCCAAAAGCAAAATACACAAAAAGACAACCAGAAAGAAAGATCTTTGCCAAGAATATCAAGAAAACATAGAACGAACCCACAACAAATTTCCAACTCCAGAATACATAGAAAGCAACAATACAAGAATTTAATATAAGATTCACGAACTCAGAGTACACGTGTGCAGGTGAACTTGCACGAAATATTTCAATAATTCAAAACACAATGAAAGAAGAAAAACGAAGAACCTCATTGGGCATGAAGCGAAAGGAAGGACCGCCATTACTGGGAGGTCGACCCATTAATTCTCTCTCCCGTGCTTTCGATTATTTGGTAAGCAAAAAGATTGGAGATTGTCCTTCGCTGTTGTATTTTTAAATGCCTTAAAATTTTTCTTTTAAACTTTGATTGCTGTTCAACTCTGATGGCTGTTGTTCACCCGTAAAGGGTTTCGTAAAATTGTTTTAAGAAAAGTTTACATCTCGTCTGCATCCTCATATATCATATGATCTAATATTTGGGGTTTTTATATTATGCACCATATTTAGAGTATAGTATTAACCAAAAAAAAAAACTATTTTTATAAAAAATTATATATAACAAATAAAATTTTTTACCATGTATTTATAAATATATATATATATATATATATATATAATAATTATAAAAAATTATTATTAAATATTAATATTTAAATAATTATATAAATATAATATATTAATTTTTTATATTTATTTTAATTTTTATTAAAATTAAATAAAATATTATTAATTTATATATTTTTATTATTATTATATTTAAATATTAAATTTAATATTTTTCAAAATATCAATTTAAGGAATATAAATAATTTAAATTATATTATATTTTCATGATACCTTTTAATTTGTTCTCTAATTAAATTTTTTTTATATAATATCATAATATTTTTTTATTTAATTTTTAATAAAAAATATATATATATATTATATTTTAATATATTAAAAAATTTATTTTATATTATTTTAAGTAATATAATTTTATTTAATATATATATAATTTTTTTTAAAATTTATTTCTTATTAATGACATATAAATACTTTTTTTTAAAAAAAAAATTAAAAAAAAAGATATTTAATTATAATGTTAAAATAAAATATTAATATTTAAATAAATATATTAATAATTAAATAAATTCAATTATTTTTAAAACAATGATATTCAAATTTAGAAATTTCATAGTTTTATAAAATTAATACTAACTAAATTTTTAATATTCATAAATATGAAATTTAAATTTATGTATGTACTTTTATTCAATTTTGCATATGGTATACATTAAAAAATTTAATGAAAGAAATATATTTCACTAAAATTAAATAAAAATATATTATTTATTAAATATAATTTGTAAAAATGTTAAATATTAATCCCTATAAAAAAGAAAGTATATATATATGGATGTTCATTTTTTTTTCTAATATTCATATTTTAACTTTTTATATAGTAGAGGACATTTTAGTTTATTTATATTATTTTTATAATTAATTTAAATATTTTTTATACAAACTTAATGAAAAAATATTATTTGTTATTAAAATCAAATGTTATAATTGTCTTATTTTTTATAAAAAAATAAATATGTAAAATATATTTTTTTTCACAATTAATTTTTCAAATAAATAATTTTTATTTTTTATTAATAAAATTGACAATAACTTCTTATTTTATACCTAAAATCTTTTATTTTGAAAAAAAAAAAAAAATTGTAAAATACTTTAAATTTTTTTTAAAATAATAATAATTTAACTTTCCTTTTGTTTTCTTAAATAAAGAAATAAATATTCTTAAATTTAATTTTATTTGGGAGAAAGGAAAAGATAATAATAATCTTAAATTTTAATTTTTGTTTTCTTTAAAAACAATAAAAAATATCTCAATTCTGAAAAAAAAAAAAAAAAGAAAAAAAAAAAACTCATAATTTAGTTTTTTTATTTTCTTAAAAAACTAATTAATCTTAAATTATTTTTTTTATATTTTGAAAAAAAATCATAATTTAATTTTCAAACAATACTTATACTTTAAGAGAAACAAAAAAAAAAAAAAAAAAAGTTAAAATTTCATTTTTGTTTTATTTAAAAAGAAAAAACAACTACTTCCAAAGTTTTCTTTTTATTTTTTTTAATAATGAAGAGAAAATCTTTCAAATTCATCATTTCAATTTCTTAAAAAGGAAAAAAAATGAAAATAATATTCATAATTTAATTATTTTTTTATTTTTTCTTTTTGTTCTCTTAAAAAGGAAAAAAAATAATTTTTTTTTCCAAATTCACTTATTTTTCTAAAAATAACAAAGCAAAATTATGCCTAAATTTTATTTCTTATTTTTTTAAAAAAAGAAAAAAAAAAGTGATATTACATATGTATTTAAATATATGGTTATATGTTTGTTACATTATTTGTAATAATAAAATAATTAAAATATATCTCAAAATTTAATACAACTCATATTAATATTTCTTAATTGATATTATGAACCCACAAATGGAAAGAGTCCAAGATTTTACGATTTTTTTAGTCATTACATTTCAAATTCATTATGTGAAAGACTTAATTTCTCAAATAAGTAATATAAAAATTTTAACAAATGTTAAGAATACTTTATTAGTTTTTAGTATCATTTAAAACATAGAAATTTAATAGCTTAATCAATCATTTTATTAAATAATAACAGGAAAAATTATTAACTTAACCAAACACCAAAATATTTTCTAATTTATCAATAACAACAATTATCATTAGGAATTAATAAATAGTAATAATAATTAGCAATAAAAATAACAAGAAGTAAACTAAATGAAGTTTAATAAAGAGAAAATGATGCAAGACATTCATAAGCATTACTTTTTTTAAATTAAATTTTCTTAAAGACTTTGATTACACATAAGATTTCAACACATTATTAATATGGATAAGATATTATGTAAATGCATACTCTCTTAACTTGAATGTATTTATTTAACTAAAAATTACACATTTTTTTTATGATAATTTTTACATTTTACCTAAAAAAACATATATTTTTATATTAAATTATATGTATATTTATATTCATGATTATCACTATAAAATACACATTTTAACAAGTATTTCGAATGTATGATCAATAAAATACTAGAAAATTAGTTAAACATATATAGCTAATGAATACATAATTGAGATCGTTGAATATATATAGAATGCATCATCCACATTAAAAAATAATGTATCTTGGTAACATTTCACTTTTCTTGAAAATTAGAGAGTAGAGACTAAAAGGGAGAGAGGTAAAGAAAATAGTGTTTGTTATATGTTTATATTTCTTTATTAGAAACATTTTTATTTTTCATTTTAATCTTTATTCAATCATCCCTTTTATATTAGGTTAAGTTATAACACATTAATTTAATTTCATTTTTAATCGAGCCACCTTAAATATTAAGTTAGACCATAATTAATCGAGTTATTCACTTGTCAAAATACTATCAACCTTTTACTTTAGGTGAAATTTTTAAATGCGTTATTTTTAGGTGGATATAATTGAAATATGAGATATTATAGATATGAAGTTTGAAAATTTTCATATTGTTAACTTAATATCTTGTAAAGTGTCAACAAATTTAAATTATATACATATTATTTGATCTAGATTTAATAAAGTTAATTAAAATACGTTAAAATTCTCTCAAATCTCTTCCAAAGATTTTATCTTCACTCAATTATTGTTGTTAAAGAGTCCTTCTCCTAATTTAAAGCTGCCTTTACAACCTTGTAATCATTAATTGACTTCTTATAACTAAAGCCAATATAATTAGACTCCTTGTTAGTTGGACCTTCAATGCCTAAATAAGGCCTAAGTAGCCCTATGAAATTCTTCTTAAAGGGTTCCTTAACAAAATATTCCATGTCATTGCATGATCCCAAACATGTAGGCTATAAATGTAAAACTTATTGTTGGGTTTCACCCATAATGTGTCAACATTTAATACTATACTGCTATCATCAAATTATTGTACAAGTAACATTTCATGTGTCATCAATCTAAGTTGTTGATTAGTATGTTTGGTGGGGCAATAATGTAGTTACCATGTTTGTCAAGTAATTTAGCAAATTTTAGATAAGAAATTGTGTAGTGTCATGATTTACATATATACTCAAATTGTTATAAAACTTGACAAGTAACTACACATAAAATGATAATAATAATAATAATAATAATAATAAAAGCAATGAACAACTATAAAAAATAATCACAAAAGATAAAAAATGA
This sequence comes from Rhizophora mangle, assembly GCA_037832345.1. Lineage (NCBI taxonomy): Eukaryota > Viridiplantae > Streptophyta > Magnoliopsida > Malpighiales > Rhizophoraceae > Rhizophora > Rhizophora mangle. The sequence continues at coordinate 1,102,436 of JBAPLJ010000186.1, forward strand.
TCATAAAAACTTTTGGCAACTAATTAAAATAGTCAACAAGATAGTCACATAAGCTCAATCACAAATTGATGTGGCAATTATTTTTTAGATCAACCTACTATCATACAGAACATGTTGTGATTACTATAATAATATACCTTTTGTAACTATTTTTCTATGCAAAGTCACAAAAGGTATGTAAATTTAGTGATTAGTTTTAGTTGAAATAGTAACAAAAAGTGAAGTGGTTGCATTTAAATATGACTAATTTTATTGACAATGCTTTTGAATTAATTGCTAATTGATGACAATTTTACTGACTATATTTAGCAAAATAGGCTCCTAACATGAGTTAATTACTTGTAATGTGCATTGAGCAACCTTTTAGATAAAATAGTTGCTAAATGTGAGCAGATGCACATATCTAGCTACTACTTTCAAAAAATTAGTCACTAAAGGTTTATTTCAGTATTTTTATGCCCAACATATTAATTATGATCTCCCACTTTTGAAATGTTAATGGCAATTTTGGGCTAACTATGACAAATTAAAAAAAAAAACATAATTCAAATCCAAGTTTGGCTTCATTGCATAATATAAAAGTCTTATATTAATTAAAATATTAACTAATACATGCTTGTTCATTATAGCAACACCAAAAAGTTAATGCCTCAATATATACATAGAGAAAACTATCTTTAAAGGCCTAAAATGCACCTTATGTTACATACATAAATGTAGTGCCTAATAATAGGTTATGAGTGCTTCATAAATGTAAAAGCCTACTTCACTCTAACCATCAATTTTGGACCTCCTTACTAGACTAGAAGATATTGGTGCTTTTAGGCTAGAAAGCAATAACATTTAAAAATTAAAATATATATTGAGAAAGCAAACCACAATTTTACATATTGTATCACCAAACAAATCAAGGGATTGCTTTTATTTGGTACAAGGAATATGGTAATCATGTCCACCAAAATTGCTCTAAATGAATAAGTTTTTGTAAAATATGCAACAATGTTTCCTAAATTACCTCTTTCTCTCAAAAGAAATCCTCTCCATAAAGCTTAAAAATTGTAGCTATAGAAATTCCATTTTCAACTTACTCCATAAATGTGTCACTAACGCATCCCAAAAGAGAACCAAACACATACATGACTTGACAAAAGAATAAGTATTGGTCAAAAGGCATCTTGCATAGCAATCTTATAAAAGTAATGAATTGAAAAAAAAAATTAGATAGGTATTGGTCAAATATTCTCTAAAACAATATGCATATATCATTGGGATAATAATGAGTATTGGCTAGGTTGGTATCTAGCAAAATAATCCCAAAAAGAGTAAAAAAGTAACAAAAAATTCCACTTTTTCTCTAATGCACATCCTTTTTCTTTGTTATTTTTCATAAGAACATTAGAGTGGACTATTTTACTTGGAAAATCATGTGATTAGCAATCACAAGTACTAACATATCAAAGAATGAATAATCAAGTACTTGGGAGAAAATTTTTCCAATGGTCATTCTTCCATAGCCCATCATTCCTATATTTTAGCTTCATTTAGTTTAAAATTGAGTAATGACTTCTTCTTTTAACAATATAGAGAACCTAGAGACAAAAACCCACCAACAAGATCTATAAAATGTCCATTTAAATAAGGCTTAATGTCTTACGACTTGTTTTACACGTTTAATGATCTCCAAATGAGATGCATGACCAAGCAAAAGCCTAATCTAAGTTTTAACACCTAAGACCTAAGTTGCAAGGCAACAAGGTGAAATAGATGCTATTATGCAACCAAATTTATATGGCCATATTACTAGGCACATGATCACATCGTTTCATAACTTTAAAATCAAATCTTCTTGTACAAAGTTAGAACTTCTAGATTCCAAAGTCAAAGCTACATAGAAGAGTCATAAAAATGTTAGTCTCATTAATCTCTTTTAACTGACTTAAAAAAATCATTTTCATATGCCCTACACTCCTAAAAGTACAAAAAAAAAAAAAAAAGAAGAGATATATATATATATATATATATATATATATATATATATATATATATATATATATATATATATAGATTTGAAGTTGCAATAAGAAACTTTACAAACTTAGAATTGATATAGGGGCACCAACTTGCAATAAACTACATAAATTAAATAATAAACAAATAATACTAGTTAAGTACTAAATGAAAAGTGACATATTAGCTATTCAAAATACCTAAAAATACAAACTTACCATTTATTCATAGTAGATGGTAATCATTAGGAACCATAAGGTCCACAATTAAGATCAGAGACTTTCTAGCTATATAAAATGCTTCAGCTAAGTTGTGATGTTACTTAGACTTTCTTATTATCATATTGAAATGAACTTATTCAAACAATCATTGAAATAATCCATGTTGACTAAAACATGAAAATGGAATTCTAACCTATTTCATTCAAATATTTGAAAGATCATTATATTCTAAAACCTTATCTAACTAGAAAAAGTGAAGAGGTTGTACATGATTTTGCTGTTGGCAAAATAAGGGAATATGCTAAATATAGATGCAACAAAAATCAAACTAAATAGAAAAATTCGATGTTTGAGGCATACTCAGCATTATCCTTAAACATAATGTCTACCCTTATAGATAATGTCTCAATGTAATAGGTTATAATAGTTATCCTTCTTGGATATAACATACCTTCTTACTAATATGCATTTTAAATAATGACATAATAGAAATAGTATTAATTTGCTTAGCCTATCAAATTTTAGAGAGCAATAAAATGGAATAACAAAGATGTGATTCTATATATTAGAAAAGAAGAGAAGACTCCTTTTATATTACTTTTGATTTAATTTCTCATAAAAATAGGCAATAAAATGAAGATAATGATTGGTGGTTATGGTGGTTTTATTGCTATAACAATTGTTTACTAATTGCTAGTTTTCTGATAAACAAAAATAGCTAGTTTTCAAATGAACAAAAGTGACTAGCTTTTCAATGAACAAAAATGACTAGTTTTCCAATGAACAAAAATAGTTAGCTTTTCAACGGATCAAAATGGATAGTATTCCAATGGACAAAAATGACTAGTTTTTAGATATGCATACAAACCTTTTAAAAATATATATATATATATATATATATATATATATATATATATATATATATATATATATATATATATATTTCCCACATTCCCCCACATATTTTAAAAGGTTAAACTTTACTAAGTTAACTAATGAGTATATAACACATCACCTTTAGTGTCTTTTGAGTTATGAACTAAAGATTAAAATGTATAAGCTTTGATATTTAAAAGGATGGTGAAATTAAAAATTTCTATGAACCATGACTTTTTTTTATGAATAACAGTGAGCTTGCTTTCATGTTATATTCTTTAAGATTATATGTTTGATGTCGTTTAATACTATAAGGTCTAGCACTTGCCTCTATACTAGCCATCTTTAAGGCTATAAACTCAGTTTCCATGGTGGACTAAGCAATAATTGCTTGCTTACATAGTCCTAAGCCACTACTCCACCTTTAAGAGTGAAAACATAACCACTTATGAATTTTCTCTCATCTAAATCAAAGATCTAGTTAGCATTGTTATACCTTTTAGTAACCACATAAGTAATACTTTGATCTATATAACCTACAAACATGTAATTAGAGATCTTAGAACCTATTTTCATTTTCTTTGGTTCAAGCAAAAGTACTTTAGTAAGACACCCCTACACTTTTAAATAACTTGTATTAAGAAAATATTCTTTCATAATTCATAAGGAGCCTTACCTATTTTTTTTTTATATGGAATCTAATTCTATAAGTAACATATAGAAAGTATTGCCTTTTCCCATAAGATATAAGGAGCCCTCTAACTAACAAGCATAACATTTATCATTTTTTTTAACATCATATTTTTCCTTTTTGTTACCTCATTTAACTTTAGTGAATAAGGAGGTAAGACTTCACGGATAATTCCTTGTCTTTCACAAAAATCTGATAATAATTAAGAACTATACTCTCCTCTTTTATCTAATGTAAATCTCTTTATCTTCTTACCTAACTAGTTTCTACTTCCATCTTATATTTGATAAACACATCACATACCTTATCCTTATCTTTGAGTATGAAAACATTGGTATATTTAGAATTGTCATCTATGGAAGTCACATAAAACCATTTGTTAACCCTAACTATAATGCTCCTTAAATCTCTCAATTCCAATTTGGTTCAAGTTTAGTAATTTAGATTCTTATTGTATTGATTTGCAATTTTTCTTAACTAATTTAGCCTCCACACAAATCTCACTTTTACTAACATCAACACATAAATTTTCAATTAGACCAAGTTGTTTCAACTTTGGAACATAAGGATCACTCATATACCCTAATCTAGCATGTCATAAATCATATAATTCAACAGTATTAGTAGAAGAAATAGATGTATTATTATTAATATTATCAAGTACATTTAGGATGAAAGGTTCTTAGTTACATGAGCCCTTCCCCACAAATACATCATTTTTAGTCATGACAACTTTATGCAACTCAAAAGAGACCTTTATTTCAACCTTCCATAGCAAGGATATAGAAACAAGATTGATGCAAATCTCAGGGATGTAAAGCACATCATTAAAGGACAACACCTTTCCTAAAGTGAGTTTGATAAAGACTTTACCCTTACTTAGAATAGGTGCTATTTTTGAATCTTCCATGAAAATATTTTCTACTTTGTCCCTTATTTTTGTGTAAGAGATAAATGCACTTTTATCCCTATAAATGTGCCTTATAGTACTAAAATTTATTTTCCACTTTTTTGAGTTAGTAGCAATATTGACTTGGGAGATGACAACAATAATAACATCTCCTTCTACCAAATTGACACTTGGTTTCATAAGTATGTCACTACTTTTCTTATGATTGTATTGAGGGGCATCATGCTTTAATTTCCCACACATATAGTAAACACCTTTCCTCTTGAAGATTAGGTTACCAGTTTTAGACTTATCATACATTTATGACTGATAATCATACCTTTTTTTTATTATTATAATGGTGATAATGATTATGGTGACTTTTGTCTCCTTTCCTTTGTTCGACCATATTTGCTTTTCATGTGATCTCTTTTGCCAATGCTTCCCACAATTAGATTTTATTCTTGTCTTCAACCAAGATATGCATAATGACATCCTTGATGACATATGCTTCCATTTGTGTTTGAGTTGCTGCTTCTAGTCATTCTAAGACTATGAAAGCTTTTTGATGAGATAGCTTACTACATATTCCTTTGGTAGCTTGATGTTCTCATTCTTCAGGTCATCCAATAGCTTATGATATTCATTGATTTGATCCTAAACACTCTTTTCATCAAATATGAAAATACAAATAATTAGTAGTAGGAAATTTTTGTGTACTGATATCCTCCACCACATATTTTTTGTTCACTTTTTCCTATATTTCTTTTGCTTATTTTGAAGAACAATAAATATCACAAAGATTATTAGATAATGTATTAAGAATGGTGAAAAGATAAACTTTATTAGCTTATTCCTAGATAGAAGCCATTTTATCATAATTCTTAGAAGCATGTGTTGGTTTTAGGTTCTAAAAGGACATAGGCAAAACCTAATACATCTAAAGTTGAAAAAACACATTCTTGCTAGCGTTAAAAGTGAGAAATAGTAAAAGTTTCAAACTTGGAGGTGTCTAACAAGAACTTGGAAGCATGTGGAATTGAGTGATTCTATAAAAGAATAAATGTAGAATTATTATTAGCTATAGTAGGAGCAAATTGACTAGTAGTTGCATCCATGATAACAAACGCAAAGAAATTATCCTTAAGAATGTTGGCAAAATAAGAAAATATACTAAATATAAATAGAAAATTTTGATGTTTGAGGTATGCTCAACACTATCATTAAGGATAATTTCCACTCTTATAGATAATGTCATAGTGTAGCAAGTTGTAGTAACTATCCTCCTACGATACAACGGACCTTCCTGCTAATGTGCATTTAAAATAGTAAGGCAATAGAAATAGTATTAATCTATTTAATCCAACAAATTTCATAGAGTAACAAAATGGAGCATGAAATATGTGATTTCTATATCTTAGAAATGAAGAGAAGACTTTTTTAATACTACTTCTGGTTTAATTTCTAATAAAGATGGCTATTAAGAATGAAGATAATGACTAGTGATTATGATGATTTTATTACTGTAACGACTAATTTATCAATGACTAGTTTTCCAAGGGACAAAAATGATTAATTTTCAACAAACAAAAATGACTAGTTTTTTAATATAAGATACAAACCTTTTAAAATATATTTATTTTTTGTTTTCCAACACTTACAAGCCTTTTTGGCCTTAAAATCTACAATTTCTCTTTCATGCGATAAAAAGACTGAAGCTTGAGTACAAAGAAAATTCTTAAAGGTTTATTCATTGTCTCAAGACGACTAACTTGAAAGAATAATTACATCCCTTGACCTTGTAATGGCATGGCTTCTCTCTCATGTGAACCCAAATATGCTCAATCCTAGCTTTAGCCCCTTTAAACAATTAAAATTATAAAAATCTTTTTTCTTTTTTTTGTTACTAACACCCAAATAGTTAATTTTTTACCATTTAAAAATACCTTTAATCACAAAATGCATCGTTGTTAACATGTTTATTAACTATAAATATTATTATTATTAATATTATTTATAGTCATAAAATATTAAATAATATTTTCCCTTAACATGAAAATTAGGGAAGGAGTAATTTTAAGGCAATAAGCAATTACTTTTTAAAATGATTTTCAAAAATTTTTATTTCTAGATTGTTTATTTTTCTTTAGTCACCTAAAAAATAGTCACCCATTCTATATATTGTTGTTTTTTAACTTTATGAGAATCTCCACAACTATATCTTCAAGAATGCATGAACCTATAAATTGAAAAAACATACAATTGTTGTAATTCTAAGGAAGAAGTATCCATACCTAACTTGAATATCTATTTTAAACTTAGGTATAGAGTGGGTTGATTCCTTGCGCTAGTTAAGGTAAAACCTAAGTATTAATTTTATTTTTTTATATGATTAGTTGACTATTTGATAAGTATTATTTTAGTAATCATTGCTTTAAAAAAATAAAAATCAAAAGGAAAATACCAAACAAAGCCCATATAGTCTCATTAGCACAAATGGTTGCACATGTGTCTAACACACCCTTTTAGCAATTGAGGCAATTTGAGCCCATTTTATCTCTTAATTGATAGAGGAACTTAAAAGAAAAGGAGGGTTATAATTATAAATACTAAACTTGCCCATATATATGTACATAGTACACATATAAGGGTAGATCTATTTTTTTAAAAAATTTTCTAGGCAAAAATAAAGTGATAGGTTAAAAGATTTAGATAGCAATAGGATGTATGGACATCTCTTTCTACCATTTTCATTCTTTATTTATGAAATAGACCCAAGTTTTTATTACTTATTTCCTTTTAATTGTCCCCTCATTTATTTTATATTTATTAATGGGGTTATTACTAAATAAAACATGAATTTATGCATTCTTTGCAAATCTATCATGATTTTTTTTTCTTTTTGATTTATGTTTTGCAATTATATCATGAAACTTGTGTTTAATACCAAAATTTCCACAAAGTCAATAAGGTCATTTTAGAAACTATAAATCCACTTATGTCCATGTTAATGAGGTTATAGAAGTCAAATAACATGTCATTTGAACACAAAATAATCAAAAATTTTAAAAAATGAAATTATAAGTTACGAAGTTGAAAAGAAAATCTAAAATAAATAGAGGCCAAACGATAAATCATGTGGCTTTTAATGTGACGTGGCTTTTGTTATAGTATTATTAATAGTGTTATATATTTGTCACAAAATACAAAGTTAATGATATGTAACAAAATAAAGTTTGTGACAAATTTGCTTGAAATTTAAAAGTCTAAAAATTTTTTTTACTAATATATCTTTATTAATAAGTCACAATTTTGTTAAAGGTTTAGGGCTAGGATAAAAGAAAATTTTATGAAAGTTAAAGGAATTGGGAAAAAAAAAAGTTACGAAAAGGGAAAAAAGGAAGAAAGTGGGGGAAATATTATGGATACAGCTTTTAATGACCTCAATATATATATATATATATGTCTATTAGGCTTCAACTATATAATAAGAGTCATTTTCTTTCACTCTTACAAATCCTATTTTTTGTTATTCTATTTAGGACCTAAGATTTGAAGATAGAGTTATAAGTTATTAATCTCTAGGGTGTCCTTAAGGGATAATGGATATATATTTCAAAAAAATAAAGTTATTTGCATGAATACCTTTTTAAGTGATAATGGATAAATTTGGTCTAACAAATAAAAATTTTAAAAGAAAAAGTTCTTATTCCTTATGTAACTATATTTCCTTCCTTTTTAATGTATCCATGCAACTTAGTTAGGAATCCAAGTCAAAAATTGATACTATAATTCATTTTAAAGAGGGTTAGTAAGGATGATTGCCCCACTTAATGCCTTGGATTTGCCTTTGCACACATTATTTGTATCTTTTACAAACAAAATGAGAGAATTCAAACTTGTTTCAATCCCAAAATTATCTTGAAATTAACTTTTGTGCCAACACCAAACATTATACTTATTATGACAACCGTGTCCTTACACCTATGGTACTTTGAATTTATTGAATTCCATTAAACAAATGAGTCATTGATCTTGAATAAATTTTCTTATGGTTCAATTCTTGAAAAATGAATTCACTTGATCACTTGCTAATAAGGTTTATCCTATTATTGCAAAGACTCTTTTACATAAATAGATCATGAAATTAACTTTTGTGTTTACACTAAACATTATATTTATAATGCTAAGCACTTCCTTACACTTTTGGTACTCTAAATCCATTAAAATTCATCAAGAAAATTGTTATAAGTATTGAATCATACAATTGTTATATGAAAAGACAATCAAGTTTAGTGACTCCTTTATTTAATAGAATTCAAAAGATTTAGAAAGCTAAAGTCTTAGGGTCATTATTGTTACAATTGATATAATATTGGGTGTGGATGCACTAATGATGATTTCATGATCATTTTGTGTGAATGAGTGATTATAATCAAAAGACAAAATTAGAAAGCAAGAAGTGAAGCAATGGTTTGATTTTTTTAGAATTGAAACATTCAATATGATCAACAAAAGAAAATCAAGATTAATGACTCTTTTGTTTCAAGAAATTCAATGGATTCAAAGTGCTAAATTCATGAGGCCATTATTGTCATGAAAATCTAATATTTGGAGCTTAAATGAATGTTAAATTCATGATCATATTGTGTGAATAAACCCTTGCAACTAAAGGAGAAAGTAAGAAATGATAGAACAATTTCATTCTTTGAGAATTAAGCCATATAATACCTAATAGAAAGGACAATCTAGTTCAAATACTCCTTTGCTTGATGGAATTGAATGGATTTAGGGTGTCAAAGTCATAATGCCATTATTTTCACAACTAATATAACATCTAATGCATACACCAATAATAATTTTATAATCATTTTGTGTCAATGAATCTTTACAGCAAAAGGAGAAAACCTGCATGCAAGAATTGATGCAAAGATTTTCAATCTTCTATAATTAAAGCATTTAATACAATTAGCAAAAGAATCAAGATCAATGACTCTTTTCCTTAAAGAATTCAATAGATTCAGAGTGCTAAAGTCATAAGGTTGTTCTAGTCAAGATTGGTATAATGTTTAGTGCATACACCAATATTAACATGAACAATTCCTTGCAATTAAAAAAGAAAAATAAAGGGGTATTATCATTCTTCAAAAATTGATTCACTAAATACTTTGAAGAAATGACAATTAAGATCAATGACTTCTTTGTTTGATGAAAATAAATGGATTTAAAGAGAAAAAGTAACAAGGTCATTAGTGTCTTAATTAATATAATGTTTGATGTATGGACTAAAGATAATTTCATGATGACATACCAATCTAACAATCTAACAAAAATGAGAGCAAACCATCTAAACCAATAAAACACTAAAGAAAAAAACAATCAAACATACAAAACTATGCAATATAGAAATGATATTCGATATAAAGATAAAACTTACAGAAATAGAACTTCCATTAAATGACAATATAAGCTTACAAAGATTTTACAATGTGATCGATGGAAGAAGATATTACAAGTGTACATTCCCCTAATCTCGAGGGGTAATTTATAATTAAAGTTTATGATAATAGACAAAATGGATAACTTATTCCATGACCTCATTACTTCATAAGACCAACTTTAATAAAGGGACTTTATTAAAGTAACCTTATAAAAGTTTGTCTTGTTCTCTAATACCATAACTTTGTTAAAGCTTCTTTATAAAGTAGCTTTTAGGATCCTATGAATCTTAAATAATATCATCCTTTAAATTCTTATCCCCAGTTTAACTACTTTCAATTGAACTTTACTTGGTTGAAGGAGAGAGGTCATCATTTCCAATAATTTTTTCTTTGGACATTATCTCCATAAGAGCTTTAAACATTTGCCTTGCTGCAGAAGTGAATTTATTTGAATTTAGAGTCTTAAAATCATAAGGTCATTATTGTTGCAATTAATATAACATTTGGTGTATCAACCACTATTAATTTCATAATCACTTGATGTAAATGAGTCCTTACCAATAAAGGAAAAAACTTATTAGCAAGAAATGAAGGGACAACTTCATTCTTTTAGGATTGAACCATTAAATACTTGCAAGAAAAGAGAATGAAGATCAATGATTCATTTGTTTGATGGAATTTAACGAATTTAGAGAGCTAAAGTGATAAAATCATCATTGTCTCAATTAATATAATGTTTGGTGCATAAGCCAATATAATTTCATGAACATATGCCAATCTAACAATCTAACAAGAATAATAGCAAACCATTGAAACTAATAAAACACTTAAAAAAAAATCAAACACATAAAACTATGTAATATAAAAATGATATTAGTTATAAAGATAGAACTTATAAAAATAGAGCTTCTATTAAACCATAATACAAGCTTTCAAAGATTTTACAGAGTGATCAATGGAAAATAAAACTATGTAATATAAAAGGGTTATTTATAGTCAAAGTATGTGATAATAGACAAAATGGATGACATATTCCATGACCTTATTACTTCATATGGCTAACTTTAATACGAGACTTCATTAAAGTAGCTTTATAAAAGTTTGTATTATTCTTTAGTACCATAGCTTTATTAAAGCTTCCTTATAAAGGTAGCTTTTGTCTAGATCAATCATTATAATTGATAGGAATCCTATGAATCTTACATAATATCATCCTTTAAATTCTTGTCCCCTATTTGACTACTTACAGGGTGATCTTTATTTGGTTATAGGAAAGAGGTCATCATTTCTAATAATTTTTCTTTAGGCAATGTCTCCATAAGAGCCTTAAGCATTCACTTTAGGGTAAAAGTGAATTTAATGGATTTAGAGTGTCAAAGTCAAAAGTTCATTATTATTGTGATCAATATAATGTTTGGTGCACAAACTCTTATTAATTTCACAATCACTTTATGTAAATGAGTCCTTGCAACTAAAGGAGAAAACTTGTTAGTAGGAAATGAAAGGACAATTTCAATCTTTAATGATTGAACCATTGAATACCTATAAGAAAAGATAATTAAGATGAATGACTCCTTTGTTTGATGGAATTCAATGGATTTAGAGACCTAAAGTAATATGATCATTATTGTCTTGATTAATATAGTGTTTGGTGCATAGATTAATTATAATTTTATGAACCTATACCAATCTAACAATCTCACAAGAATGAGAGCAAATCATTGAAATGAAGAAAACACTCAAACAAAGTAATCACAAACATAAAACTATGCAATATAGAAATGATAGTAGATATAAAGATAGAACTTACAAAATTAGAGCTTCCATTGAATGATAATACAAGCTTACAATGAATTTATAGAGTGATCAAAGGAGGAAGATATTACAAGCTTACATTCCCTTAATCTCAAAGAATTATTTATAGTTGAAGTCTTTGATAACAAACAAAACAAATGACCTATTCCATGACCTCATTACTTCAAAAGGCCAACTTTAATAAAGGGACTTCATTAAAGTAACTTTATAAAAAGTTCTTACTCTCTAGTACCATAGCTTTTGTTTTGATCAAACATTATAATTCATAAAGATCTTGTAAATCTTGCAAAATATCATTGTCTCTTGTCTAACTACTTTCAAGTTGATTTTATCAAGTTGTAGGAGAGAGGTTATCATTTGCAATAATTTTCTTTTTGACATTGTCTCCATAATAGTTGTAAGCATTTTCTCTAGGGTAGAAATGGGAGGAGGTTTAAATTGAGTATTATTTAATCCTATCTCAATGACTCCTTTTCTTCTATAGACTCCATCATTGAAAAACTCACCAATAAATGCATATTTTACAAACTAGCCAAGGTACATACTTAATGTTGTTCTCTCCCAAGATGTTAACTTGTTTTGTCATGATACTATAATCCCATTTAACAATCCATAAGACATGATATCAAGCTACAAAGTTCAATACCATGTCTTTATGCTCAAAATTTTTCTCATAAAATTGTTTGTAAACAACCTTAACCTTTGAAGGTAATGTTATAGGGTGTAATCTCCATTTAACAAATGATGCCTTAAACCAATTAGGAAATTTAACTAGATCAAGTAGGAAATGGATTTGGATAAACTAGCTAAATTTTTTTTGTCAATTTTCATAAAACAAAGATCTTTCCCATGCTTTAATATAGTCAAAGTTATTAAAGGTTTTAACCTTCCACCATTCTTTTAATTCCTTATAGGCTAATAAATCTCCCAGGCATTCTTCTAATTTTGAATTTAGCATAAGCCCAATCCTTGGCAATTCCATACTTAGATCCTTTTTCAATAGGCTCATAGTAATGAAAGTTGAGAAGCAACTTAGATGGAAGGGTTCTATGTGGTTTCAATAAAATTTGGGTTCCATTTCATTTTGGAAGTTGAATTGGTGGAAAAGGGATAAGAGGACTAATTACAAGCCCAAGGTCAAATCTCACAAGAGTAAGGAAGTAAGTCTTACCAAATAGAAAGGTCATTCTAATTCCTAACCTAGTAAAAATAAAGATGTAAAGGGACATATTGCATCTCAATGTCCAAATAAGTGTATTATGGTGTTATGGGGTAATAGTGATATTAAGATAAAAGTGAGTTTAATAATGACTCCATGCCACCATTGAAGAATACAAATGATGGAGAGGTGCACGTATTTAAGGGAGATGTGTTGATGGTTAGATTAGCATTAAGTGCACAAGCTAAGGAAAAGGATAAAGCGTAGAAAGATAATATCTTCCATACACAGTGCCACATCAAAGATAAGGTATGTAGCATGATCATTAACATTATGACATATCTTCCATAAGGTATGTACCATATGACATTAGCACTCTTAATTGATTGAATTTTATCAAACAAAGGAGCCATTGATCATTTAAATGGTTCAATTGTAGGAGAATGAATTTGCATTTCATTTCTTGTTAACAAGTTTTCCATTTTAGTTGTAAGATGTTATTGACACAAATTAATTATGAAATTAACTATTGTGTATACACCAAACATTATATTAATTGCTATACTAACAACATTATCACATTGACATTTTGAATCCATTGATTTCCATCAAATAAAACAGTCATTGATTGTGATTGTCCATTCTTGTAGCTATTAGATAGTTTAATTTTAGAAGAATGAAATCATTGGTTCATTACTTGCTAACTCCTTTAGTTGCAAGGTTTCACTCACTCTTAATGATCATGAGCTTAACATTGGTGTATGCATAAAACATTATATTAATCTTAACAATAGTGACCTTATGACTTTAACACTTTGAATCCATTGAATTCCATCAAACAAGAGGGTTACTGATTAGGATTATTCTTTCCTATAGCTATTAAATAGTTTTAAACTAGAAGAATGTAACCATTACTTCATTTCTTGCTAACAAGTTTTCTCCTTTAGTTGTAAGTTCTCACTCATGCTTATTAATCATGAACATAACATTAATGTATGTAGTCAACTTTATATTAATTAAGATAACAACAACCTTATAATGTTAGCACTTTTAATCCATTGAATTCCATCAAACAAAAGAGTAATTAGTAATAATTATCCATTCATATAGGTGTTGAATGGTTCAATTCAAAAAGAATAAATTTGTCACTTCATTTCGTACTAAAAAGTTTTCTACTTTAGTTGTAAGATCTCATTAACACTAATTGATCATGAAATTAACATTGTTGCATACACTAAACATTAAATTAATTGCTACAATAGCAACTTTATCATGTTAACAATTTGAATCTATTGATTTCCATCAAATAAAGGAGTCATTGATCATGATTGTTATTTCATGTAGCAATTCAATAGTTGATGTCTAAAAGAATGAAACCATCACTTCATTTCTTGCTAATGAGTTTTCTTATTTAGATACAAGATCTCACCCACACTTAATGATCATGAGCTTAGCATTGGTGCATGCATAAAATTAAGATTTTGTATGTAAAAGTGAGTGATGTTAAGGGAGCTTTCTATTTGAAACATTCTATGATTGTACTTTTGAATAGAAAGGCTTATTTTAGTAATAAAGAGTTTATTCCCTTTGCCTAATGTTGTTGTTTCTCTTTTGTAAAAATTTGATGATATTTTTCCTAAAGAACCAAGTTGATTGCCATCTTTGATGGGAATAGAACATTATAATGAATTCATTCCTTATGCAGTAATTTTAAACCAATTGACCTATAGAAGTAATCTTGAGGAGAAAAAAGAGCTTTAAAGGCAAGTTGAAGAGCTTATGGAAAAGGGATATGTGAGGGAGAGCATGAGTCTGTATGTAGCTCCAATATTGCTTGTAACTAAGAAGGATAAGACTTGGAGGATATACATTGGCTGTTAAGTGGTTAACAAAATCATTGTAAGGTATCACTACCCATACATAGATTTATGACAAGTTAGATGAATTGCATGGTTCATGTGTATTTTGTAAAATTGATTTGAAAAGTGAATATCACTAAATTAGGATGAGAGAGGGAGATTAGTGGAAAACAACTTTGAAAACTAAGTATGGCTTGTATGAATGGTTGGTTATGCCATTTAGTCTCACTAATGTATTGAACACTTTTATGAGATTAATAAATCATATTTTGTGTGCATTCATTGGTAAAATTTTGGTTAGGTAATTTGATGATGTTTTGGTTTATAAAAATAACTTAGATGAACATCTTGATCATTTATGTTCTATTCTAAGTATTTTACGTTATGAGAAATTGTATGTTAACATCAAATAATGTCCATTTTACATTGATTAGATCTTATTTCTTAGCTATGTTATGAGTGCTATGGGTATTAAGGTTAATGAGGAAAAGGTTAAGGTAGTCCATGATTGGCCTACACATAAATTAGTTAATAATGTGTGCAGTTTGCATGGTTTAACTAGTTTTCATAGGCACTTTGTTAAGAACTTTAGCATCATTGTTGCACCACTAATTCAGGTTGTTAAAAAGCATGAAGATTTAAGTGGGGTAGTGATTAAGACGAGACTTTTAATTTGATCAATAAAAAATTAAGTTTTGCACCTATACTTGCTTTCTTGACTTTGTTAAAATTTTTGAGATTAAGTATGTCCTTTATGTATTAACATTAGAGCTATTTTAATGTAGGAATGGCAATCAATTGCCTTCTTTAGTGAAAAGCTAAGTGGAATAGTCCTTAATGATCCTACTTATGATAAGGAGATGTATACATTGGTATAGGTCTTAAAGACAAGGCAGCATTACCTTTGGCCCAAGGGGTTTGTCATCCATATTGACGATAAATCCTTAAAGCACTTAAAGGTAAAAGGGAAGTTGAACAAGAGACATGCCTAATGGGTCAAATTCATTGAGACCTTTCCATACATCCTTAAATATAAACAAGGTAAGGAGAATGTGGTAACTAGTGCATTATCTTGTTGGTATGCCCTTATCCTTACACTCAATGTGAAATTGTTAAGATTTAAATATATTAAACATTTATATGTGAAAGATCCTAAGTTTGCTAATGTGTTTAGGACATGTGGAAAGTCAGCCTATGGGAAATTTTATAGGTATGAGGGCTTCTTATTTAGGACAAATTGTTTATGTGTGTTTATGACTTCCTTAAGGGAGTTGGTTATGAGAAAAGCACATAGGGATAGTCTAATGGGTCATTTTAAAGTTAGGAAAACCCTAGATGTCTTAGTTCAACAATTCTTTTGGCCACACTTGAAACGAGATGTTGAAAGGGTGTGTGAGAAATGCATTACATGCAAACAAGCCAAATTTAGAGCTTTAACCCATGGCTTGTACATTCCTTTAGCCATACCTAACAAACTCTGGTTGATTTATCTATGGACATTGTGTTAGGGTTGCTGTGATGAAAAAGGGGTAGGGATTTTGTATTTGTTGTAGTTAATAGGTTTTCAAAAATGACACACTTCATCCCATGCTGATGATGTAAACAATATGGTTGAATTGTTCTTTAGAGAGGTAATAAGCTTGCATGGCATGCATCAAAGCATTGTTTCAAACCAAGATACAAAGTTCTTGAGTTACATTTGGAAAATTTTGTAAGGGTAAGTTGGGTACTAAATTGTTGTTCTCAATTACTTGCCATTTGTAAACAAATAGGCAAACTAAGGTAGTTTAATGAACTCTTTCTTCTTTATTGCATGCTATTGTTTGAATGAATTTGAAAATGTTGGAAGATTGTTTGCCTCACATAGAATTTGCATATAATTGGAGTTTTCATTCTACTACTAGTTACTCTCCATTTAAAATTATGTATGAATATAATCCTTTGACTTCATTGGATTTGATGCCTTTACCTATTAATGAGTATGTTTTATTTTAGATGGTGAACTCAAAGTCAAAATGGTAAAGAAGTTGCATGAAGAAGTGTAGTAACAAATTGCAAAATGAACTAAGCAATATGCATCGCATTCCAACAAAGGGCAAAATAAGGTGGTGTTTGAACCTAGTGATTGGTTTTAGGTGCACATGCACAAGGAAAGGTTCCCAACTCAAAGGTGTTCAAAGCTACAACCTAAGGGAGATGATTTATTCAAGTGGCTACACAAATTAATGACAATGCCAACAAGTTGGACATTCTCAATGAGTGTAATGTGAGTGCAACATTTAATGTTTTTGATTTTTTTTCCTTTTGATATAAGTGATGATTCAAGGACAAATCCTTTTAAGGAGAGTGGAGATGATGAGATCCATGGAAGAGCCAATGCATAGAGAGCTTATGCATAGAGGGCTTCTAAAGATCCATTAAGCATTTAAGAAGAGCTAATGACATATTCTAGAGTTAAAAGAATGAAAGAGCCACTTAGCATTCTGATTAAAGAAATTTGGGCCAAAAAAGTTAATTCAAGCTTAAAGGGCAAAAAAATATATTTTAATGTGAGTTAAGGTTTTATTAATTGTATAAGTATGTTAAATTAGCTTATGTCAATTAAATGTAAGAATTTTTACAACAACTCTTAAAACAAATAGGTGTAAATTTGTTTTTAACTTATTTAGGAAGTTTGTTATTATATCTAGAGTTAGGGTTCTTAATTTAGCCTATATATAGGCTTAATTTCATTATTAAAAAATAGTAGAACATTAGTGAAAATAAAAGTGCAAATTTTCTCCTTTAGTTCTTTCAAGAACTAAAGAATTTAGTAAGAACTAACTCTTCTTATAGAATTCAACCCATTTTATCACTCCTAAATCTCTTTTTTTTTGGAGTGTGGTGTCCATATCATTTTTTATATCTTAGGTTCGTGCTCCTTGAACATTGGGTTTAGGTCTTACATGATTAAAATCTAATTTAACTCTTTAGTTCTTATTTGATTTCTTGCACATGTTAGGTCCTTAAGCCATATCTTTTAGGGTTCACATCACATTATTGAAATCCATTCAATTCCATTGAAAAAAAAGTCTTTAATCTTAATTATCTTTGCTTGAAGTTATTAAATGGTTCAATTATAGAAGAATGAAATCATCCCTTCATTTCTTGCTTATGAGTTTTCTCCTTTAGTTGTAAGGACACATTTACACAAAATGATCATGCAATTAACATTAGATTATGCACCAAAAATTGAATTCCATCAAGCAAAGGAGTCTTTGATCTTGATTTTTTATTCTTAAAGGTATGAAATAGTTTTATTCTAGAAGAATGAAATTGTCACTTTAGTTCTAGCTTACAAGTTTTCTCCTTTAGTTGTAGGGACTTATACATAAAAAATGATTATGAAATTAGCAATGCTAAATGCAATAAACATTATATTAATTGTGACAATAACAAACTTATGACTTTAACTCTCTAAATCCATTGAATTTAATCAAATAAAGGAGTCATTGATCTTGATTTTATTCTTGATCGTATTGAATAGTTCAATTCAAAAAAATTGAAACCATTATTTCATTCCTTTCCTACAAGTTTTGTCCTTTATTTTTAATGACTCAATCACACTAAATTACCAATTGTATACACCAAACATTATGTTAATTGTTATAATGTTGACCTTTTGACTTTGCCACCCAAAATTTAATGAATTCTAATCAAACAAATGAATCATTGATGTTGATTTTTTTTTCTTATAGGTATTGAATGGTACAATTCTAAATGAATGAAATCGTCTTTTCATTTCTTGCTCATAAGTTTTCTCCTTTAGTTTCAAGAATTCATTCACACAAAATGATCATACTTTAGCAACATGTCCATTTATTGTTTCTCCTTGTGCACCATTTGTCATTATGCTTACATGGAAAAAATTCACCATATGATATGCTATTAGTTGAGTTAGAGAGATGCATTGAATAAATTAGGTCAAATCTTAGAATGGTGCAAATTTGGTTAAAAGCATTAAATGCTAAAATGGTTATTGCTAGTTATGTTTTCAATAATTCAAGTTTCTAAGTTAGATTTACTACAATGTTCCTAGGCATTGAATACATTTGAAACTCCTATGTCAACCTCGTGGGGTGTCACTTTAGCAGTAGCCAACTTCAAATGAAAATTTAGAGTTTTCTCTTTTACAATCCTATTGCATTTTTCTTTTTCAAGGTTGTTATATCACTTAGTGGATTCTAAGTGTGGTCAGCCTCCTTTGAGCATCAATATCCATGTTTGGTGGTGGTTTAATCTAGATCCAAATTTGGTGGTGAGCTTGCCAAATCTTGTGTTTTTTCTTTCTTATTTACACCAAAAAAAAAAAAAACTTCTTTCTAACTTAGCTTATTTATACTTGTCTCTGCAAATTCACATAAATTTAAGCACCAACCATTATATCAATTATAATAATAACATCCTTATGACATTAGTTCTCTTAATCCATTGAATTCCATTAAACAAATGAGCCATTGATCTTAATTGTCTTTACTTATAAGTATTGAATGGTTCAATTCTAGATGAATGAACTTGTCACTTCATTTCTTTAAAGGCAGGTATTGTCTTTTCTCATTAACAAGTTTTCTCCTTTAGTTGCAAGAACTCATTAACACAAAATGATCATAAAATTAACATTGTGTATGCAATAAACATTATATTAATTGTAATAGTAACAACCTTATGACATTAGTTATCTCAATCCATTGAATTCCTTCATACAAAGGATTTATTGATCTCAATTGCCTTTTCTTACAAATATTGAATGAATCAATTTTAGAATAATAAAATTATCCCTTCATTTCTTGCAAACTTGTTTTCTCCTTTAGTTGCAAAAACTTTTTAACACTAAATGATTATGAAATTCACATTATTTTATGTACAAACCATTATATTAACCATGACAATTATGACTTTATAACTTTGGCACTTTAAATACATTGAGTTCCTTCAAGCAAATGAGTTATTAATCTTCATTTTTTTTTCTTACATGTATTGAATGGTTTAATTCTAGAAAAATGAAAATTTTCCTTCATTTCTTGCTAACAAGTTTTTTCCTTTAATTGCAAGGACTCATTGACACAAAATGATCATGAAATTAACATTGGTTTATGTAACAAACATGACATTAATTGTAATAGTAAGAACCTTTTAACTTTGGCACTCTGAATTAATTGAATTCCTTCGAACAAAGGAGTCATTGTTTTTAATTGTCTTTTCTTGCAAGTATTAAATGGTTCAAATTTACAAGAATGAAACTGTCTTATTATTTTTTGCTAGCAATTTTTCTTCTTTAGTTGCAAAGACTCATTTACATAAAATAATCATGAAATTTACGTTGGTTTTAGCACCAAACATTATATTAATTATGATGATAATGACCTTACATCTTTTCCTCTTTAAATGAATTGAATTCCTTTACAAGAAAGAGTCATTAATCTTGATTATCATTTCTTGCAAGTATAAATATTTCAATTTAAGAAGAATGAAACTAATGTATTTTGCCCATGCTTCGCACTAACATGTCCTAGTATTATTTCTCTTTGTATGCAACTTGTCATCATGTTTACATGGAATTAATGTGTCATGTGTCATTCTACTTGCTAAGTTAGAGTAAGCAATGAAGAAATCAAGTCATATATTGGAATGATGCAAATTTGGTCAAGAGCATTAAATGCTAAAATGGCTATGACTAATTTTCAATGTTTCATATTTCCAAGTTAGATATAATATTATGCATTGTTCCTAGGCATTAAATAAGTTTGAATCTCTTATGAAAACCCTTTGGGGGCATCACTTTGGTATTATCCAATTTTGAATGAAAATTAAGAGTTTTCTCTCTTACAATCCTATTGCACCTTTTAAAAGGTTTATGTAACACCTAGTGGATTCCAAGTGTAGTGAGCCTACCTTGAGCATTTGTATCCATGTTTAATGGTGGTTTAACATGTGTCCAAATTTGGTGGTAAGCTTGCCCTATCATATTTTTCTTATTCACATAAAGAAATTATTTCCAACCTGACTTATTCATACTCTTCACTACAAATTCGCATCATTTGGCATCATTTGTGAGAAAAGGGTTCCACTTGTGCAGATTTCCCACCCAAAAAACATTAACCTTGATTATTTGAAATGTTTAATGGATTCTAGCAAGCAATGACATTTGAACAAGCCCATTCTTTGTGACAGGAGTGTTTAAGAGTATCCTTATGAGTTTGAACAACTCATGATGAAGTGTGATGTTTTAAAGCCCTAAGAACAAACGATTGCTTGTTATTTCGGAGGATTAAAGAAAGATATTATTAACTTGGTGGACATATAACCCTATTGGACCTTTGCTGATTTTTGGAAGCTCATTTACAAGGTTAAGAAGCAACATGGCACCTCCAAGAAGCTATCCTACAAGCTATTCACTAAGGGAGTATCTTCCAACAAAGGAAGTTCATATGTTCAAACCAAGAAGGCCATGACAAGGAAGAACAAGATGAGAGTTGATTCTTAACCTATATCAACCCCTAAGCAAAGAAGATGTTTCACATGCCAAGTATCTGAGCATATTGCATCTGAGTGTCCTAATTGGTGCACAATTACACTCAAGGAAGCTAAGGAGGATGACCTTGTTTGGTATTTAGAAGAAGGAGAAGAATATGTAGAACAACCAAATGAAGGTGAATTGCTTGTGATTCATATGGCATTAAATTCAAATATTGTGCCTATAAAGAAAGAGCAAAGAGAGAACATTTGCTTAACAAGATGTACCATTAAAGGGTAAGTATGCAATGTCATTATTGATAGTGGTAGGTGTATTAATGTTGCTTTAGCTATTATGATTGAAAAATTAAAATTGCCTAAGATGTGTTACCCTCAACCTTACAAACTTTAGTGGCCAAATAAGGGGAATGATGTAAAGGTAACTTTAAAAAAAAAAAAAATCTAGTTTCATTTTCAATTGGAAAACATCATCAAGATGAGATTACATGTGAAGTGATTCTTATGGATGCATGTCGTTTGTTACTTAGGAGACCACAATAATAGGATTGTCAAGTAATGTATGATGGATTCAATGTCCTTAATTATCTTTTCTTACAAGTATTAAATGGTTCAATTCTACAAGAATGAAACTATATCTTCATTTCTTGCTAACGAGATTTCTCCTCTAGATGCAAGGACTTATTAAAACAAAATAATCATGAAATTAATGTTAGTTTATGCAAAAAGAAAAAAATAAAATTATATTAATTGTGAGAATAACAACCTTATTACTTTAGCTTTATGAATCCATTAAATTCTATCAAATAAAGGACTTAGTAATTTTGCTTGTCTTTTTTATAGGTATTAAATGGTTCAATTCTATAAGAATAAAATCGTCTTTGCATTTCTTGTTAACAAGTTTTCTCCTTTAATTGCAAGGACTTATTACCATAAAATGATCATGGAAATATTATTAGTGTATACACCGAACATTATATTAATCATGACAATAATAAACTTATGACTTTCACACATTAAATCCATTGAATTCCTTTAAACAAAGGAGTCATTGATCTTTGTTGTCAATACTTGTAGGTATTGAATGGCTTAATTTCATAAGAATGAAATTGTTCCTTCATTACTTACTAACAAGCCTTTTCCTTTAGTTGCATGGATTCATTCACACAAAATGATCATGAAAATAACATAGGTTTAAGCCTCAAACATTATGTTAATTGCAACATTAACAACCTTATGATATTGGAACATTAAATCAATTGAATTCCTTTAAATAAAGGAGTCATTAATCTAGAATTTATTTTCTTGATCATATTGAGTAGTTTAATTCTAAAAGAATGAAACAATAGTTTTAATTGTTACTTACAAGATTTCTACTTTAGTTGTAATGGCTATTTACACAAAAAAATCATGAAATTATCATTAGTGTATGTGTCAAACATTATATTACCTACAACAATAATTACCTTATGACTTTACCACTCTTAATCCAATAAATTTCATCAAAAAAAAATAGTTATTGATCTTGATTGTCTTCTTTAACAAGTATTGAATGGTTCAATTATAGATGAATGAAACTATCCCTTCATTTCTTGCTAACATGTTCTCTCCTTTACTTGTAATGACTCATTTACACTAAATGATTTTGAAATTAACATTTTCTTATGCATCAAACTTTATATTAATCACGACAATAATGACCTTATGACTTTAGCTCTCTTAATATATTGAATTCCATCAAATTAAAAGAAAAATTAATTGATCTTAATTGTCTTTTTTTATAGATATCAAATGGTTCAATTCAAGAACAATGAAATTGTCCTTACATTTATTACGAACAACTTTTCTCCTTTAGCTCAAAAAACTCATTTACATAAAATGATCACAAAATTAACATTGGTTTAGGCACTAAACATTTTATTAATTTTAGTAACAATAACCTTATGACTTTTGCTCTCAAAATCCGTTGAATTCCTTTAAATAAAAGAGTCATTGATCCTAATGGTCTTTTCTTACTAGTATTAAATGGCTCAATTCTAAAAGAATAAAAATGTTCCTTTATTTCTTGCTAGCAAGTTTTCTCTTTTAGTTGCAAAGATTGATTGACACAAAAGGATCAAAAAAATTAACATTGGTTTGTCCACCAAACATTATATTAATCATAATAATAATGACTTTATGACTTTGACATTATAAATCCATTGAATTCCATAAAAAAAAAAGTGTCATTGATCTTACTTTTATATTCTTGATTGTAAGTTCAATTCTAGAAGAATGAAACCATATATTCATTTCTTGCTTAGAAGGATGCACTGACCTAAAATGATCATGAAATTAACATAGGTTTATGCACCAAACATTATATTTATCATAAAAATAACAATATTATGACTTTAAATCTCTCAATCCATTGAATACCACAAAACAAGGTGTCATTGATCTTGATTGTGTTTTCCTTCAGGTATTGGATGGGTCAATTCAAGAAGAATGAAATTATCCCTTTATTTCTAGCTAATAAGTTTTCTCTTTTAGTTGTGAGAACTTATTGACACAAAATAATCAAGAAATTAACATTGGTTTATACACCAAACATTATATTGATCATGAAAATAATGAACTTATGACTTTCACACTATAAATCCATTGAATTTCATCAAATAAATGTGTCATTTATCTTGATTTTCTATTCTTGATGATATTGAATGGTTCAATTTTAAAAGAATGAAAATATTGATTCATTTATTACTTACAAGTTTTCTTCCTTAGTTGTAAGGTCTCATTCACATAAAATGATCATCAAATTGACATTGGTGTATACACTAAACATTATATTAATCATAACAATAATGACCTCATGACTTTAGCTCTATGAATTCATTGAATTTTGTTAAATAAGGGAGTTAATAATTTTGATTGACTTTTTTTTTAGGCATTTAATGGTTAAATTTTATAAAAATGAAATTGTTTCTTCATTTCTCACTAAGAAGTTTTCACTTTTAGTTGGAAGGACTCATTTACACAAAATGATTAAGAAATTAACATTGACTTATGTACCAAACATTATATTAAATGACAATAATGACCTCATGACTTTGGAACCATGAATTTATTAAATTCCTTCCCATAAAGGAATTATTGATTTGAATTATCTTTTCTTGACTGTCCCTTCAAGTGTTGTAGACAAGCTTTCCCCTTTTGTTGTAAGGATTCAATTTCACAAAATAATCATGAAATTAGCATTAGTTAAGGCACCAAACATTATATTAATCTTGATAATAATAACCTTATGTCTTTGGCTCTATAAATTCATTGAATTCCATCAAACAAAGGAGTTATTAATCTTAACTATCTTTTCCTAGAGGTATCAAATGGATTAATTCTAAGAGAATGAAACTGTCCCTCTATTTCTTGTTTGCAAGTTTTCTTCTTCAATTGCAAAGACTCATTTACACAAAATAATCATGAAATTGACATTGGTTTATGCATTAAACATTATATTAATCATGACAATAATGACCTTATGACTTTTACTCTCTCAATCCATTGAATTCCATCAAACAAAAGAGTTAATGGTCTTGATTATGTTTTCTTATAGGCATTTAATGGTTCAATTTTAGAGATGAATTTTTTTTTTCATTTCTTGCTAACAAGTTTTCACATTTAGTTGGAAGGAATCATTACTCAAAATGATTAAGAAATCAACATTGATTTATGCACCAAACATTATATTATTTGCAACAATTATGGCTTTATGACTTTGACACTATGAATCCATTAAATTCCATCAAAACAATAAGTTATTGATCTTCTATTCTCGATGTTATTGAATGGTTTAATTGTAGAAAAATGAAACCATTGCTTCATTTCTTGTATGGAAGGTTTCACCTTTACTTGTTAGGACTCATTTAGACAAAGTGAATATGAAATTTCCTTTGGTGCATGCACCAAACATTATATTAATCACAACAATAATGACCTTTTGACTTTAGCTTTATAAATCCATTGAATTTCATCAAACAAAGGAGTCACTAATCTTGATTGTCTTTTATTGTAGGTGCAAATAGTTTAATCCTAGAAGAATGAAAAGATCTCTTCATTTCTAGCTAACAAGTTTCCTCCTTTAGTTAGAAGAACTCATTTAGACAAAATGATTATAAAATTAACATTGTTTTATGCACTAAACATTATATTAATCATAATAATAATGACCTTATGATTTTGGCACTTTGAATTCATTAGTTTTTTTTTTTCAAACAAAGGATTCATTGATCATAATTATCTTTTCTTGCAAGAATTAAATTGTTCAATTCTAAAAGAATGAAACTATCTTTATGTTTCTTATGAAAAAGTTTTCTCCTTCAATTGCATGGACATATTGAGACAAAATAATCATGATATTGACATTGGTGTATGCACCAAATGTTATATTAATCACAACAATAACAACTTTATGACTTTAACACTTTAAATCCATTAAATTCTATAAAAATAAAAAAGTCTTTGATCTTGATCTTTTATTATTGGTGGTATTCAATGGTTCAATTCTAGATGAATTAAACTATCTCTTCATTTCTTGCATAAAAGTTTTCTCCTTTACTTACCAAGACTCATTAACCCAAAATGATCATGAAATTGCCTTTGGTGTATACACCAAACATTATATTAATTGTGATAATAATGACCTTATGACTTTAGCTCTATAAATCCATTAAATTCTATCAAACAAAGGAGTCAATGATCTTGATTGTCTTTTCTTACAAGTATTGAATGATTTAATTCTAGAAAAATGAAATTGTCCCTTCATTTCTTACTAATAAGTTTTCACCTTTAGTCGTAGGGATATATTGATACAAAAGGATCATGAAATTAGTAATGGTTTATACACCAAATATTATATTAATCTTGATAATAACAATCTTAGGACTTTAGCTCTTAAAACTATTGAATTCCATTGAACAAAAGAGTCATTAATCTTATTTGTTTTTTCTTGCATGTAGTAAATTATTCAATTCTAGAAGAATGAAATTATCCCTTCATCTTTCATTAACAAGTTTTCTCTTTTAGTTATAAGGACTTATTCACACAAAATGATTATAAAATTAACACTAGTTTATACACCAAATATTATATTAATTGTGAGAATGACACCCTTATTATGACTTTAGACCTCTTAATCCATTGAATTCAATCAAACAAAGGAGTCATTGATCTTATTGTCATTTCATGTAGGTATTAAATGACTCAATTTTAGAAGAATGGAACTATCCTCTCATTTATTGCTAACAAGTTTTCTCCTTTACTTGCCAAAACTCATTTACATAAAATGATCATTAAATTAACTTTGGTTTATGCACCAAATATTATACTAATTGCAACAATAACAACCTTATGACTTTAGCTCTTAAAACCCATTAAATTTCATCAATTAAATGAGTCATTGATCTTGGTTATTGTTTTTTGCAAGTATCAGTTGGTTCAAATCTAGTGAATGAAACCGCTACTTCTTTTTCTACTTCCAAGTTTTTTCTCTTAGATGCAAGAACTCATTTATGGAAAATGATTATGAAATTGACATTAGTGTATACATAAAACATTAAATTATTCACAGCAATAATAATCTTATGACTTTGACATTCTAAATCCATTGAATTTCATCAAATAAAGGAGTCAATGACCTTGATTTTATTTTCTTGATGGCATTGAATGATTCAATGTTAGAAGAATCAAAAGAATGAGAATGAAAAGGGAGGAAAAGACAATGAGGGAAGGAAATAAAGTAAAGGAAGGAAATATACAAATCATTTCTTCATGATAGTGTGCTACAGCTGTTTCTGCACACTTAGGAGTTCGCTGCTTAGGTGCATCCTTTAGTATATTCCTCTGCTGTGCAGGTCTTCTTGGAGGCCTTGGAGCATGAAGCACGACATACATATGGGAATACCACCTTTCAAGTCAAAAATTCCTTCTAAGTTAACAATAAGATGACAATGGTGAGGCTTCGTGACATCAGTGGAGGTGAAACCTCTCTGGAATTCCTAGGCTGGATGACAGATATTTTACCTATAGACTAGCAAAATATACAGCAGATGCCTCCTGCAAAGTGATATTTTGGTCAAGTACCAAACGAATGTAACTTACACCTTGTAGCTTAACAATGATGCTGAACATTTTACACATCAAAGAACCCAAATAACTAAAGATCATCAGATTCGTAACTTTGGCAAACATAACAATCAAACGTTTACAATAATAACATGAACATAGTTAAAAATAACATCTACATCTGTTTAATATGACAAGTACATGCATACTAGTTATCTGTGGCCATATATTGGCAATTATAATGAGTATCAAAGGCAAGTAACAAAGTGCATTTGTCTCAAAGGTGCCTAAAACAAATATAAATGCCTACTAGAAACGTTTGCCCTTAATGGTGAGTGTCACATAAGAAAAGGTGAGAATGAGATATAAAGGAAAGGTGCATATTAAAACAAATGAGAGAGAAGGGAGGAAGGAAGAAGGGGGGAGAAAGGGGGAGCGAGAGAGAAAGAAAACTAGAATTTACGCTAGCGAAAAGTAGAAGGGTACCACGATTATCTGAGTCCAAAGTAACACAAACAGTTACTTTCATTTTTTCTCTGGTTTAGTGACGGTCAATTCAGCGAGAAAGAGAAGATTCACAGAGGGATCTGTGCAGTCAGCGTCTCAGCTTTAGTCTCGAAGTTGACGTGGAACTAGATGCCACCGCAGACAAGCACATTCAAGTCCAGGGCCTTCACAAGCACAAAATCCGTATGCTAGGAAATTACAGGTTAAGATCGCTCGTCAAACTCATTACAAACATGTGGATGAGGGCTTAAGAAGTAAAAGAAACAAATGAAAAAGGAAGAATGAAGAGGAAATGAGAGAAGAAACCTTCTCCTTGTTGTAGCGAGCCAATGCAGTTTTCACACATTTAATAGGCTGCTGGAGAGCTAATTTCCATAAATCTTTTTGGCGCTCTGAAGGGGTGACTAGAGGAATAAGGTCATCTAGGAAGGTACCCATGTCACGGTGGTAGGTCTTGTCATCGAAGCAACCATTTGGCAAAATATAGGGCCCTCATTTTGTTCGAAGACTGAAATTTGGCAAAACATTGCGACCGGTCCATAGAGATGATGATGAAGAAAGTCATAAACTAAGAAAACATTTATTTAATTTTATGTTTTATTGGAAAACATGATTAAAATTACATGGTAAAAGAGTTTTTTTTTTTTTTTTGGGAATGATTAATCAAATAAAACATTTTCTTTCTGTTTATTTACTTGAAGTTATAGTAATGAATTCACCATCATTATGCAACATTGGAATGGGGAAAAAGTAAATCGGCATACCGAGAAGGATGTATGAACCATTTACGAGAAGAGTGGAAAGCTTGTACAAGCCATCCCTCTACAGGTTTCCCATCAGTATCTACCTTCAGCCCAAAATTGCTAAAAAAGTCCAAAATTTGCTATGTAAAATAAAAGCACGTAAGAGATTCGAAGCATAAAAATTGAAAAGAAAAAAAAAAAAAGGTTTGAAAGTAAAATCTACCACAAGGAGGAAAAATCATAAATAAGTAAAGGATGAGTACGTACTCAATGTCTACTTTTTCTATTTATATCTATACAGAGAGAGAGAAAGAGAAAAAAAAAAAAAAAAAAAGAAAATAGAGGAGGACGATGGCACGTACTTTACATGTGTACTCAATGTCTCCTTTTTAATTGTTTAATTTATATTAGAATTAAAATTATATTAATTAATTTATAAAATTTTAATTTAGTTATAATTAAATTTTTATAATTATAAAATTTTTAATATTTTTAATTCACAAATTTTTAAAATATTGTTATATAAATTAAAAATTAAAATTTTCTTTTAATTTTAATAATGCATAATATGAATTAATTTTATAAATTTCAATAGAATAAAAAATACATAATAAAATAAAAATTTTATTGTTTATGTTTTTTTTTTCTTTGAAAACATTATTAGAATGTTTTTGATATAATAAGGAAGACTAATGCTCTAATTTTAAAAACAACTTACAACACTTGAATACAATTCATAATTTTAGCCAAATGAGGGCCACAAAACGTGTGTATGTGTGTTATCTATTAAATTTAGAATTAAAAATTTGTTGTTAATTTTTATTGCATACATCTATTTTATGGTCATTTGCTTCTCTTGGATTTGATGAAGGAGCATCTCTTAAGAATAACCAATAATTAATCAAAGATTTGGGTCAAGTATAAAAAGTGCTCATTATGCTATTAAAAGAACAAATTGCATGCCAAATTGCTTCCAACTATTGGACCTTCAACCTAAGCCTAATGAAAGTCATGAGTAACCATTTAAAAGCTCTAAATGTCTAGGTTTGGATGAATTTAGAGCATCAAGAGTCAAGTTCCTTTACAGCTGCCAAGACAATCAAAAGTTAGGATATTGAAGCATTCCTATATTTGGAGGGATGATCCAAAGCCTTTTATATATAATTTTCTTTAGTGTTTGAAATGATAGATTTTTGGTGAATAATTAAACTTTGGCCCCAAGGAATTTTAAAAAAGTTTTTTCTATGTTCTATATTTACGGTGGATTCCATTGAGCAGTGACTTAAACCTAATATTTTTGTATCTCTTGAGTGAATCTCTTAAGAGTGGTGAGTGCTATCAGCCCTTTATCTCTAAGGTGGTGGAGTTTCTCCTATATCCTTGGAGTGAAGGATACTGTTAGATCCTTTTCTTGTATCATCAAAGGTTGCTTGATTGCATGCATATTCTGTGAAGGCATATGTTACCTTCCTGAGTTCTTCTGTACGTAAACACTTGTGCTAAATGTATGCAACTTATTATTGTTTAATGAATTCATAGGCTTTGGGTCAACTTACATGCATTAGATACATGTTGAAACAAAACGCTCATTTGTCGCCCCCTTTCATTTATTATTTCCTTCCCCTCCCCCCAACCCCCCAACCTTCTTTTTTTTCTTCATTGTCTTTTTTTCTTATGTGTAAGCTCTTAGTAATATTCACCACTTACGGTTTTAGCCCTGTATCTTGCAAGGCTATACAGTAAGCTGGATTTTTCTGTAGTTCCCTATCCTGAAATATGGTATCGTGCCAAGCCTAGAAATGCTGATCACAATGATCCCCCTCCGAAGCATTTTTCCACTAAATTATACTCGGGGAAAGAAAAGGAAGTCACTCTATGCGCTATCTTGGAACCGAACGATTGTTACAAACTAGTCCATGCAAATTTCTTCTCAAACAAAAGCTCCAAAATTTTTGATTCTTTCATATAACCAATCCAAAAAGTGCTAAACAGTAAAAACGTTAAAACATAGTTTCAAAATTGGCCCGGATAACTTGGTGGTTAAATTGCTAAGTCAATTCTCATTGATTAAAACAATAAGACAAACACAAATATATTAATCAAATTAGTTCATTTGATTTTCTGTGGAGCTAAGAAGAATCAATTTGAAAAAATTAATGAATATCAAAGGCAAATAATGAAGCGCATGTGTCTCTAAAACAAACATAAATGCCTATTGGAAACATTTGTGATTGATAGTGAGTGTGACATGAGAAAAGGTGAGAACGAGAAATAAAAAGAAAGATGCATATTCAAACAAATGAGGGAGAAGGGAGGGAGAAGTGAAATGTAGGAGAAGAATACTAGAATCACCCGAGTCCAAAGCAACACAAGTGTTTACTTTCATTTTCTTTTCTTTAGCGAGGGTCAATTCAATGAAGAAGAGAAGATCTGCAGAGGGATCTGTGTAATCAGCATCTTGGGCTTTAGCCTCGATGTTGATGTGGAATCAGATGCCATGGCAGACAAGCACATTCAAGTCCACGGCCTTCACAAGCACAAAATCTGTATGCTAGGAAATCAAAGATGAAGACCACTTGTCATACTAATTACAAACATGCAGATGGGGGCTTAAGAAGCATAAGAAACAAATGAAAAAGGAAGAAATAAGAGAAGAAACCTTCTCCTTGTTGTAGCGAGTCAATGCAGTTTTTGCACATTTATTAGGCTGCTGGTGAGCTAATTTCTGTGCTTCACTTTTGCACTCTAAAGGTGTAACTACAGGAATAAGGTCATCAGGAAGGAACCCATGTCATGGTGCTTGGTGTTACCGTGCCAATTTTTTAACCAAAAATTTCAGCCAATTGATGACACTAAGTTATGTTCAGTCTCAACCAATCTATCACACACAAGGTATAAGTACACTTACAGAAATTACTTCCTAACATTTATTACCTTCACACAAGTACAATGAAATTGACAAGGCCTCACCCATACAAGTGTTTCACTCACTTTTTTCTGTATAGCTCTTAGTTGGCACACTACATCTATTTATAGTGGTAATAGTTGATACTCCAAACTACTTAGGGACATGTATGACTTAGTTATCAAACCAATCATACTCAGTAGATTCTCCTTACCTTTTAGCAAGTTAGTGTAGCTCTTTTTAAGGAGAGCTGCCACCTCGTCTAGCTTGCTTGGTCAATTTTTATTTTTTGCCGCCCATGCTCACCTACACAAAAGGAGGACATGAGAACACATCGCATAGGATAACTTCTCCTAGTTGCCCACTTTAACCACTAGGTCATGCCTCATAGATTAGGAGAATCTAGCTAAATGCTCTGCTATTTCCATGGTGCATGAAAGACCTTTGGTTTAGTCTGCACTCTAAGCTCACAACTAGCCACATTGTATGTTAACATAAGCATGTGCCCATTTGTTGATACCTTTTGATGCCATTTGCAACATGTAGCCTTCAAGTCATCAACGTGAACCCAAGTTTATGCACCAACATTGGCTAACATTTGTTGAAGACATGCACAACCCCTTAAATAGTAATAAGGCTTTTGTCTATTTGGTAGGAGGAGACACTAATGTGCTTGAGTCATCACACGCTTTTAATGCACATGCTACTGCACCAACCAATAGCCCATACTCTCCTTTTCTTGTGTTGTCACACATATTCTTGCCACACCTTACTTCCTTAGGTGAGCCTCATGCAACAATTGGTGCAAGGTACTACCAATTTGCTTGCATGCCTCAAGCCAATCAAATTAAGGGACTAATAGTAAGTCTTATCATTTAAGTAACAATTTGGCAACATATAGGGACCATTTTGCTGGAAGACTAAAATTTGGCAAAATATTGCAACTAGTCCATGATGATGATGATGAAGATGCACATAAACCAAGAACATCTATTTGATTTTATGTTTTATTGGAAAATATGATTAAAAATACATGGAACAAGAATTTCTTTTTCTTTTTCTTTTTGAATGATTAATCCAATAAACCATTTTTTTTCTTGTTTATTTATTTGAACTTATGGCAATGAATTCACTATCATTATGCAACACTAAAATGAGGGAAAAGAGAGGAAAATGAAATTGGCATACCAAGAAGGATGTGTGAACCATTTAAAAGAAGAGCAAAAAGCTTTTACAAGCCATTCCTCCATAGGTTTCTCATTAATATCTACCTTTAGCCACATGAAAAAAAAAAAAAAATAGAAACTATGTAAAGTGAAAGCAAATTAGAGATTTGAAGCATAATTTTTTTAATTAAAAAAACACATCACCCCGAAAGCAAAATGTACCACAAGATATTTAAAAAAAAATGAGCAACTTTAAGAACCACATCCATAGGCCTCTCACAATTCCTAAACTAAATCATCAACAAATTTAAAATAAAATAGTCACAGAGTTTATTATATATCATTTACCAAGGAATCTTCTTCTTCTTCATCATCTTTGTCTTACGCTTGCTTTTACAAATCTTTTGAGATCTCGTTCATAGTTAATGACATCGCCACCTAATATCATCGTGATATAGAAAAATACTTCAAGTTGAAAATGACATAAATATCTAACAACTAATAAAAAATATTTTAATAAATAAAAAAAATACCAAGTAAAAAAATTCTTATGTAATTTTAACTAAACTTTTGAATTAAACTAAAATATTGTAAAATAGATATAAATAAGTTACAAAATAAGAATTATAATATAATTTTTAATGTAGTAAAAAATAGTTTGTATAACATGTCTTATATCAAACTCTTCAAATTGAAAGAAACTTCCTTCTTAGTTAATAATAAAAAATTATATCTTTCATATTACAAAAAAAGAAGTATTTTGAGTACATTAAGGTCTTTAAATTTTTTATAGGTATCCTCTGTCTATCATAAAAAATTAACGAATGATGAATCCTAATTTATTTAACTGATTTTCACTATAACAAAATTATTAAATATATATTTAATAAGATCATAATACTTATGAGTTATAAGTTGAGATTTAAGAACATATTTTTTTTTGCAAAATCAACAGTGACACTAGTCTCTAACTCTTCATTAAAATCCTATTTAATTTCACAAATAATTTATTTTTGATCCATAAATATGTTCAAGAAGATTATCAAACACCATATGTTCAACCTTGTTTTAGTTATTAATTCTTGAACCCATGGATTATACAAGAATCAATGGAACTAATTTTTTTTTAATTCCTAGATTAAGCCACTCAAATACATGAATTCATATCTAACATAAAACCAAGATTCATGTTCTTTATGCTACAATTAAACAACTGTAATTTATCATGATAAATTTTACTATAATTTTTCAAATAAAAACATAATTTTTTATTCAATAAATACAAAATCTCATCATAACAGTTAGGATAAAACTCCAAAATCAACAATTTATCCATGATCATAATTAAATCTTGGATTTACCTCGCCAAAATTGATGCCATTGAACATTAGCCCACCAAACAACTATATCATAATTAAATTTGATAGGTGCAAATCTCATATTTTCATTTTTGTCAATATCATTGATCTCAAAATAAAATTCAAGCTTTACCAATTATCTCACAAAAATTTTCAAAAGGAAATTTTTTCCAAAGAAAGAAATTCCTCTAAATTTAGGAACATAATCATAAATATATTGATTGTGAGCAAAATCTCTGGTGAGAGATTTATTATAATCATAATCCTAATAAGAAACTCTAGATAGTTTTTCCTTCATGATCATCATTGATGAAAAGATTGCATTGGACTCCATAAGACAACATTAATACATGCTAAACCTACTCTAATATAGATTGATGTGATAAAAGTGCAAAAAAAGGATAACAAAGGTCAACACTCAATTGAACTTTTAAAAGGATTTCTATAATCCATTAAAGAAAATATCAACACTCAAAAGAAAATTTTCATTAATAATTTATCTCAATAAACTTGATTGGTAAGTTACTAGTTTTTTTTTTTCTAACAAAATTTGACCTATTTATATTCTTTAGGATTGGCTTTAGACATGTATGGATATATCTTTTTCATATTTGCCATAGAGTACCAAATTAAGGCTAAATATCCAATTGTGTTTGGAAATTGAAATTTATCTATTCAGCATGGTATTTAGTTGTGCTTGCCTATTAACAATTTATACCATTTCATGATGCAATAGTACAAGCTATCATTCATAGGGGTTTTGTATTTGAAGATGATATGTCATATGTTGGCCATTATGTTGACAATGTAATTTCTTTTTTTTTAGAGTAAGGCAGAATATCATTAACCTTAATTCACTGTTCATGAATATACATAGGCCTTGAGCAAAAAATTGATAGCCTCAAGCATACAAGTTAGAAAATAATGTCCTTATAGTATAAGGAAACCCTTATCATAAGTCACAATTTATAAAAACAAAACAAAACAAACCCATTGACCACAGGTGGGCTATTTTACACACATGCAATGAAGTTAATGCCCTAGAATAATCTTAAATTTGCCATAGCATCCATAAAGAAGTTGCACTTATGTGGTCGGAATACAAAGGAAACATAGTCTTTGGTTCTATTACTAATATCTCTGAATACCATCACAAGATTCTAAGGTATTTCATCCTTGGTATTAATCCACCTTATCATCATACTCAGGTCATTTTCAATGACTAAAGTAGCATTGCCTATTCCCTGCTGCTAACCCATAGTATGATGGCCTCTTAGATGGTGAACAACTCTACCTTGTTAACACTCGCTACTACAATCGCTTTGGAAAAAAGACACATTACTATCCCTTTATCACTATACATTACCTCAATAATACCAACCACCTTTATTAGACTTGTCATAATTGTGTTAACATTGAATTTGAATGATCTCTTCAATGTTGCCTCCCATGTAAGACCCATAAGACCAATCTTGTGCTTCCTGGTTAGTTGAACCTCACTAAAATTTATTAGGAAATCATCACATGAAAAGGTGATCATTGGCCACTTAGCCTTTGTCCACCACTATAACATAGTGTGTACCAAGTCATATATTATTACCACCAAGAAAGCTTTACTAGCAAAATAACTCTCATTTCATGCTAGCCATATAAACCATGTAATTACATAAAATCTTATCAACTAGAACTCCCTTGACTTATAGTCATAACCCAGATCTTGCCACAAATTCCATGCCTTCTCCAAGGATCTTGAGACCACCCACAAGCTGCCCCACCAACCTAAACATTTGCACCACACAACCTATATAGGGAGACAATGAAGAAAGAAATGGTTGACTGATTCCTACACCACCCTATAGATCATGCAACTCACATTAGGACTTCCTTCCTTACCTAACAATCTAAGGCATTCTTTGAATGAAAACTTCCCCTTTATCAACTACCAAACAAAAATCTCCACCTTTGGCAAGGCCAATTATTTCCACGTGCAGAAGGATGTTATGTTATACAATCCTGTGTGACAATCCATGATGTCATAAAAGGACTTCACTTCAAATGCACCATCCTTGTTTGCTCTCCAAATCAGCTTGTCCTCTTCATTTGGGAAAGTCATTGAGTAGCCAACACTCCTTCAAACTCCTCAAGTAGTTCCTTCTCCTAATCGAAAGCCTTCGACATGTTGTGATGTTCCATTCCCACCTATCATCTACCCGTTGTCTATAATTATGTACTGAGACTTCTTTTAGACTTGCCAAAGGCACATCTTTAACCCATACCTAATGTTAAAAGTCAACCTTCCTTCTATTTCCCTCAGATATTCAAAATTAGAGCGTATGACACTCATATTTCTAATGCCCTTTTGGCATTCTAAAACATCCATCTCCATACTGATGTCATTTGTAATCACCTCACAAACCATTCCATGGCCAAGTTTGTTTCTTTGTATCTAGCCTTAAGATCCCTTACTTAGAGTGCTCCATCCTCATTTTCCACTCACCATAATTATTTTGTCAACAACCCTAAATGAATATCCTAAAATCTTCCTATGATGAGCTCACCCCATATCTATTTCCTACATATAAGGCCTTATCCCACCTAATGTATTCATCTACTACCCTCTTATTCACACTAGAAAAATGATCACTGAATCCTTTCCATCCATCATTCCACCTATTTTGGCATAATAAACATGAACATGAAGTAAACTAGGAGGGATTGAGGACAAGACTCAAGAGAACTAGTCGACATGCCTTAGATAAGAATCTAGGTTTCCACTTTGTTAGTTGTCTTTCCATCTTTTGGATGACTAGGTCCCATAAGCCTTTTGCTCTTGGATTGTTGCCTAGTGGAAAACCGAAGTACTTCATCAAGAGTGAACCCATACTACACCTCAAGTACTTAGCCCACCGCTGAATCTTTGCTTCATATGTTAAACAATAATATTACTAGCAAACTACAAATGTGTCATCCTAATGTCATCCTTAATAGGAATACCTTTTATGAGTCTCATTGTTGACCATTTCCTAAACAAGGAGTTTAAACCCGTAGCGGTGAGAAGAAATAAAAAGGTAGAAAACGAGTCACTTTGCTGTAAACCCCTAGCCATTTTGAATTGCTTCGTAGAATGACCATTAACTAGGACTAAAAGTTGTAGTGTCAAAACACACTCCCAGATTCACTATCACCATCTTGCACCAAAGCCTATATGCTTTAAAATGTTCATTAGGTAACCCCATTTTATTGAGTTGTAGGCCTTTTCAAAATTAGTATTTATTATTATACCTCCTTCTCACTATTTCTTTATCTCACCTAGCATCTTATTAACAATTAGGGCACTATCCAGAATATTATTGCCCCCTAAAAATGTATATTGTGATTCCCCCATCAACTTCCTAATCACCAACCTGAGTCTTCTAGCAAATACTATAGCTAGGATCATGAAAGTAGAGGTGAGAGATTGACACAATCTACCATTCACATAAAAATCTTGCATAAAATCCATCATCAATTTCCCTATGACCTTCCAATGTTTGATGAAATTAAGATTAAATTTATTCGACCTTAGTGCTTTGTTGCCATCACATTCCTTGATTGTATCTTATACCTTTGCCACCATGAATGGACATTTTAAGATCATATTATTGACACCTTTCAATTTTAGAAAAAAGCTATCATCCAATTTGAGATATGGCACCATTGAAGTGCCTAATTGCTCCTTAAAATGGGACAATATGGCCTGTTAAATGTCTATAGGATTAGTAAATGTGTGCTTCTATCTCAATTCTATCAATCACGTTCTTTCTTAATGTGTAAAAATGTGAAATTTTGGTCACCCTCCATGAGCCATTTAAGTCATGATTTCTAAAACCACTTTTGCTCATTTTTCTTAAGGTACATCTAATAATCAACCTTTGCTTGCATCAACACTTCTCTTTCCACCTTGGATCACAATTATGTCTCTTGTTTCAAGGCTAACCTACCCTACCTTTATATCAACCTCTTTTAAACCCCTTTGATATTGCTCATTTTCCTATATACTCTAGGTTTTTAAAAAATTTTAACTAATCTCATTCTATCACACAACATATAGCTTAGGTGGCACCTACTCCATGAAGTTGACCATATCTCCTAAATTTGTTGCCTTAATACCTAAAAGGTTTAGGGCTTCATTTTTTGAAATCAATCTCAATGCAAAACCCTGAATGATCACTAAAGTAATTAGGAAACCCCCCATTGTTTTAAGTTTGATATAGCCATCAATCAATCAACCTCAATTAAAAGTCTATGAACATGACTCCTTGATGGATTCTCCCAAAAATTACACTAGGTAAAGCTCCTTCCCTACATAGATAAATCAATAAGTCTCATATCATATGCAAAATCGTTTAATTGTTGAATAGCCTAACTATCATCTATAACTTGTATCCTTTGATCCTTTGCCATCATTATATTAAAATCACCCCTTATACATTACTAAACCATTAACTTGATTTGTAGGCCTTGCAAATCCCCCCAAAACCCATATTATTCAAAAGGACTATTTGGGACATAAACGTTAACCAACACCACCATTTTGCCTAGAGACATTATCTGCCCCACCAATATCATACACATAATTGCCAAAAAATCAAATTACAACTGAAATATAAAGTTGCACCAAAACATAGCCAACCCCATTATCGCTCCTTTGATTTCATTTCCACAACCTGAAATTCCCTTAACACCCTATATTTGTCTCAAAATTGGTTTGGCCACTTAGTGCAAGTTAGTCTCTTACATAAACAAAATGTTTAGGTTAACTTGATGTACTCATTGTTTAACCACCCTACATTTCATAAACTTCCCTAATCCTTTTACTATTATAAAACAAATAATTATAATTAAAGATGGAACCTTGACCAAACCAATCCCCCTAAAACTCCCTCTGATTCCATTGCCATGACCTAAATTCCCTTACCACCCGATATTGTCTCAAAACTAGTTCAACCACTTGGTGCAAGTTAGTCTTGCATAAACAAATGTCTAGGTTAACCGGATGCACCCATTATTGAACCACCCTAATTTTCATA
Source organism: Rhizophora mangle (assembly GCA_037832345.1). NCBI lineage: Eukaryota > Viridiplantae > Streptophyta > Magnoliopsida > Malpighiales > Rhizophoraceae > Rhizophora > Rhizophora mangle. The sequence goes on from JBAPLJ010000186.1 coordinate 1,141,754, forward strand.
GACCTCCCTAACCCTTTTACATTTATAAAACAAATAATCATAGTTAAAGATAGAACCTTGACCTACTCCCTTCAAGTTTTTACTATCAGCCCAACTTGTCCTTACCTTTTAGCAAAGCTATTCATTAAAGAGTTGCCTTGTTAGTTTTGGTTGGTGATAGACCTATCATCTTTCTTAACTCTAACACCTGTTGTGACTCCCTCCAAAAAACCTCATTGCGAAACTTAATGTGACTATCATATAATTGCCCCTCCTCCAATAAAACTTCCTTTATAGACAACTCCTCGTGTCAAACTTACTTTTATGGCATTTAGACATGCTAGCTTGACTCCCCTTGTAGTCTAATCCCTTCCTTTTTACTGGTCTACCCCTTCGCCTTACATAAGTGGTAGTATAAACATCCTTTTCCTATCCACCCAATAGAGCCTTAACATCTTTATTTTGGTTGTTGGCCGAGACGACCTCGATCTCCTTACCATTTTTATTGATTAGAGTCGTCATGGTGCCTACCCTATTACCCCTTTATAACAGTATCCCCCTCTTACCACTGACACCAACTCCTACCTCATCAGCACCTTTATTTGCACCTATCAATGATGTAGTCGTATCCTCCACTGCTACCAGTGTATCACTCTAGTTTATCACCATCACATTTACCTATTCTAGAGATGCCCTCTATTTCTAAACTAAAGGGAAGAGATAAGGTAAGCCAACCCCAATGGCCCACTTCTTGTCATTTATGCTTGGTCCAATTCCTAATTGTTAGGCTGCCAAGACTAAGGTGGATGGCTATCTTATGCAACCCAATATTTCCTTAGTATTTGGACTATAGGAATGGATTAAAGCAAACCACCTTACCTAATGAACTATAGTTAACTAAGCCCTTTGGGATGTCTACATTGTGCTTTATTACCAATGGATTTGATTGCACTGTGGTTTATCCACTCTCTTGTGAAGGTGACCCAACATTGGTGACTAGGTTGACCCCTAGCCTTGGCTTGACCTTTGTCTTACTTGGTCCTTAACTCTTACCTTCACCACCACATGCCTTTATAACGTTCCTCCCCATGTACCTTGCCAAGACCTAGATCATAATTCACCCCTGACTTGACCACCTAGAGATATACTTTTCTAGAACATGAGGTAGCACTCACTAAACTCAATGGGACCATTGACCCCATATTGGCCTTCCTTTCACTAAACTTCATCCCTGAACTCTCACTGACATGGAGGAAAAATCTCCTCCCATCATTCTCAACAATCATTGATAGAGGAAGAACCACCTCAAAAGTCACCAATAGTTGATATTGGCACCAATATAATTGCTCCTTTCACTTTAACACTAGATTCATCCCCAAATACACTCCATATATCTCCCTATCTAAGCTAAGAACTCATCAAGCCACAAATGTAACGACAATCCCTCTAACGAGACCCAAATCCGCCAATTTGCACTCACTCTATTGATCAACCAAGGCACCAAGCTCTAACCCCTGATCTATGCACCCCTATCTTGAGTTTCATCATCATCTTCTCCATAGTGTTAAGTGTCAACAAACATTTAGTGTTAGTCATAACCGTTACCCTTACTGAAGGATCCCTTAGAGTCATTAGTTGCTCCTTAAGAGCATCAATGGTATTGGGTTCACAAACCACCCCCATTGCACTAGAGTACAATCACTCCCTTTCAGTAGTCTTTCTATGATACTTCAACACAATTAGTATTTGACCCACTGTCCAATTTGTCAAACCTTCCAAGTTAGTCAGCCGATGGAGTCCTCTTCCTATTCGTCCCACCTCCACATTGTTGTACGACCCACTCATCTTGGACTGTGCAAACCCTTCCAGTCTACTAGATCGACCAAGCATCTCTGTCTTCATCTTAGAGAGATTAAATGAGCTCTTGGACTTAGGCATCAGGAATCTGGCTAGTCGGACCCCTAGCTGATAGCCATGAAGTCACTCCCCATTTAATGTCCTGGTAGCATCGATTGGGTACTGCCTATTGTTGAACTTGATAAAGCTAAAATGGTGTCCCTCTTTAGACATCTTGCTCAATATCACTACATCTATTATCCTTCCCCACCTCTAAAAAATCTACCATAATTCCATTGAACCTGCCCCTGTTAGCAAATTGTTGATGAACATTAGTATTGTTTGAACCATTCTCTCACAATGATATCATAGAAAGAAAGTAACTGGGCCCACTCAAATACTTGGTTCTAGGCGATCAAATGGCTGGGAGAAGCAGTTGGTTGGCGGGTGGTGGACGGGCAAAAGTGTTGCAAAACCAAACAGTCAATGGTGGCAATGACGTCAACAAAACTGACAAAAGAGAGGAGCTAGCTTTTCCGATGATTTGCTGGAGATATTCTGGTGCGTCCTTGGCTGTGATACGTAGATCGATAGCCGGAGGGTTGGAAAATGGTGGTCCCTTGCGGCAATGGGGAGCGAAGGCAACACATAGGATTTGGAGCTAGGGGCTTTGACAGCAACAATCTTGGTTTGGTGATAACATAAATGCTAGAAGACGAATTCATCTAGATGCCGGCTTTGACAGCAACAATGTTGGTTTGGTGATGACATAACAATGTTGGAACAAATCAGTCACTGGAGGTGGATAGCAAGCAGCAAATCAGGCAGTGGTGATGGCGATAGCATGCGGTAGAAATTCATCTCTCTCTTTCCACTATACATTCACTTTGATTTGTTCTTTCTTCATTTTGGAAATTATTAATGAGGTGAACTTGCTAACTTATGTTAACATAATTGTGAAATCTACCGTGATAGTATTAATATGATAATAAATAACTTGTCTTTCTCTTATGTAATAGAATTGGGATAGTTACAATTGCTTCTGGAATTTCAAAAATGTTCATCCAAATAACATTAAGATTGTGATTAACAAAGTTGCATAAAGGGCCCGTCACTTCAAGTTAGGGGTTGTATGATGGTCAATATCTCATGTGCAGTAGGCTCTTGAGAGTCTTTCTTTGGAATCTTCAATTTTGGACAGGTGAAGTGGCTATAGTTGGTTCTTTTGTTTGACAAAAATGGATACTTGATATTTATTTATTTCTAATCATGGCTATTTATTGTGGTAGGTTTGATAAAATTGCTAAAACAAAGTAATTCCGTAGTTGTATATCTTTGTTAATTATAATATGGGATTAGAATTTAGTCTTATGTTGTCAAATCTAGCGGCACTAGTCAGTTACCTAACAATATTAGAGACAAATCACCCTATATAACTCATACAATTCCGGCAAATTCAACAATCCAGCAAGTAGACCATCAGCAACAACCAAAATATTGCACCCACTTTCAAAATTCGTTGATGACTACAACACCTCTCCCACAACAATAGTACCTAAGGCAGTGACAGCAATATCCAGTCAAAATTTAACTGCGCGCACACCAATTGCACCAATTCTATGTCAAAAAGTGTAAATTGTGCCCAACTCATTGTATATGCCTTCCAAGACTGATCAAAGTCACCTGTTCAATCATATCTTGTCTGCAAAATTTCAATTTCTGAATTCTAAAACGCATCTACTGTACAAATTTAAAAAATCAAGCTAATCAATATTGTAATCACCACGACAAATCAAAATTGTGTGACAAAAGGAGTCATAAATTCTACTTGCATAAATAACCAGAAATAAAAAGATCAATATTATCTCATAAGAAGTGCCTACCATATTCTAAATACTAAATACGCATTTTAGGAATCAAGCCGATCAATACAGTAATCACCACTGGCAAACAAAATTATTTAACAAGGATAGTCATAAATTCTACTTCCAAACCCCCACACAAATAACCAACAACAAAAGATTAACACAATCTCATAGGGAGTACCTACCATATGATGGTTGACACTTATTTAATGCTATGGACGAAATCGTCCCACAGCACATCAAATCTAATTGTTCCAATGCCATTTCTGCCATAGTTGTTCCCGGATAATTATCCCATATCATTTACCATCCATCAAATCCACATCAGCAAAGTCGTATTGCTTGTCAAATTCCTTATAATAAGCCACAACAGGTCCATCATTTTGTAGATGATCAATCATAGTGTAGAAAGATTGGAACATTTAGATAAAAAGACCAACTTGTCTATTTAGATAAGGTGGAACATTTGTCGGGGAGACCTAGGGGATAAAATGCTACAATACAGAAAACATAGGAGAGGACATGGCAAGGGTAAAAAGATTATAAATTCCAAAGTGACAGGAAGCTCAAAAGTCAATGATCTTACTAATAGAAGCCTCATAAAAATTAAATAGAAGGAGAATCTTGCCTATCCACTGAGATTAAATAGAAAGAGGATCTTGCCCATACAAGCTTCATTAAATTTTAATGTGAGGGACAAAAATGTCCCACAGCGCATCAAATCCAATTGTTCCAATACTATTTCTGCCATTGTCGTTCCCATAACTATTCAGAAATATCTCATATGGTTTACCTCCCTTCAAGTCCACATCAATCAACATCATCAAAGGGGGAGGTGCTGCCTCCACACTGTAGCGAAACAACAAAAATGAATGAAAAAGAGATTATTTTCCAATCCTCACTATATGACCTTTCCTCTTCCTAATGATTCGTGTCCCATCGGCGCATTGCTTGTGAAATACCTTATAATAAGCAACAACAGGTCTATCATTCTGTAGATGATCAATCATAGTGTTTGTGTCATCAGGATGAATCTGGTCAAAACTGTCAATCATGTTGAACTTTGACCAATTCTGTATATCAATAGATTAGTCAACAACCAACAAAAAAAAAAAAAAAAAAAACTTTGTGATTGTAATATGGAATTAGAATTGAGTATTATGTTATTAAATATTATATCACTTCATAGATTCGAGTAATTGCCCAACATGGTAAACTTTGGTCAAGGAAGAGGTCATCACTAGCTTTTATTGCCTCAAACAACTCATCGTATGCAGAGGTTTTAGGTATTAAACCACATCGTGAGTAGTTCCCAATTCCTCATATTGAAAAGAATATGCTTTTAAGTTATTAAACCATACAAGTTTCCTCTCATACTTGAAAAACAATTAATATTTATTTCATTTTCCTGTAAAAAATGTGATTATAGTTATATCTTCTTTACATGATAAAAGACAAATAATATGTATGTTGAAACTTATGACTAGATTTTTCGTCTTTGATTCTGCATGGCATAAAGACAGCATATCAAATCAAATTATTTCAATACCATTTCTGTAAATTGTTCCCGTAACTATTTAGAATCATTCCATATGGTCCATCATCCGTTTAGTCCTCATTATCAAAATCTGCTACCTCCACTCCATGACCAACCAACGAAATGGAATGTACCAAAGGTTCTCTTCTGAAAATCACTAAATGATCTTGCCTCTTTCTAATTATTTGCATCCCATCGTCGCATTGCTTGTCAAATACCTTATAATACCACAACAGGTCCATAATTCTGTAGATGATCAACGACAGTGTAGAAAGATTAGAACATTTAGATAAAACGATCAGCAGGTTTATTTTGGATATAGTGGAACATTTGCTGGCAGCCTTAGGGGGCAAAATGCTACAATACAGAAAACATGGAAGATGACATGGTCAGCGTAAAACGATTATAAATTCCAAAGTTATAAGAGGCTCAAAAGTCAATGATCTTACTGATACAAGCTTCATAAGGGAACATCACTTTTGCAATAGGCATAATGACGTTTTAATAGATTCTTAATTGGAAGAAAAACTGTGCACTTAATTTTACAAAAAAGAAAATTACAATTTTATTTGTTTTTATCCAAAACATGAAAGCATAATTAATTAAAAAATATTTTGCTACATTACTTCACTTCTCAATGGATCCGCTCTAAATATAAAAAATTTTAAAAATTATTAAAAAAAAAAAGGGAAAACAAAAGAAAACTTTTGAACAAAATTTGTCAAACACGATTTAGTTCGATTCGATTTACAATTTAAATTAAAATAATCTCCTTTTACTTCAGTTGCTAGAGTTCAATCCCATCAAAGATTTCATTTGTAAATACTATTTAAGCAATAGAAAATACATATACTTATGCATGCATTCATGTTATAAGATGTATAGTAACTTTATATTAATGAATATTTGTTTTTCTAAGTTGCTAGACAATAAAAACTCAATTAGGAAAGTAAAGTGAATCTAACAAATCTAAATCTAAGCCCCTCCATTTCTTAAAGCTACGAAGCATTGGCATTAAAATGTTGTCAACTGCTTCTTTTCATTTAATGTGAAGTTGTTCATTGTCTCCGTATGAAAAAGTGAGAGTTTTGTTAACTTTTAATTCTTCAAGTAGAATATTGAGCAACTGCCCGATGTTTTAGCATGAAATGAATTCATTTACTCGTAAATAAAAAGTACATTTGAAGAATAAAATATTCTAAATTGCAAAAAGGTAGTTTAGAATTTGGGCGATGAAAATGGGCGTGAGCCTGAGCCTGAGCCTGAGCCTGAGCCTAAGATATAAAATTTGGTAAGAGTTGAGTTTGGACACAAGCCGACCTTCAAAAATTTGGGTCGAGTAGTCTAAAGTAACAGTACCATTGTCAGCCACAAATTTTCCATTTCAAAATCCAACCTCGAGCATTCAATTGTTCTTTTACTTTTTTTTTTTTTTTTTTTTTGACATGTCTATCGTTTATTGTGGAAAATTGTAAAACTATACCAGAATCATTGGAATCCACCGGAACACAATATCTTACTCCCATTTTGTTTGGTCCAGCTAGGGCTCAGCTCAGCGAAAACATGAAGAAGAAGAAGAAGAATCGTCGAGGAATCAGCACAGTGAGCATCTTGGGCTTTGGCTTCAATCTTGCCGTGAAACCAGATGTTAGAGCGAACAGTCACATTCAATTTCGCGCTCCGCTTTCACAAGGGCAAAATCCGTAACCTAGGAATTTAAAGATTCAACCCACTCATCATATTCATAGCAAATATATAGCTAAAATTATGCATTTTATTTGAGTGCTTGAATATATATATATATATATATATTATTTTTAGGGCATTAGCCCCCGTGAAGAAATTTGAAAAAAAAAAAAAAACAAACCTGAGCTACAAATTTTTACCTCATTATGTTTTTTTCATTCTAGTCGAGCCCACAAACTAATAAAAAATGAAGGCAAAAAGTCCGAAGTTTTCTCCAACATTTGAGTTTGTGTTTAATTATAGTCACGATAAATAGATAAATAAATATATATATATATATATATTTGTTTTACGATTGGTTTCCCACATTTGAGTCGTCAAGTAATTTGATTTATTTTCATTACATAACTGTTAATTTTGTTGATGTGTGCATCTGCTACTTGCCAAGTCAACAAATTACATCCTAACTACATATCATCTTAAAATATGATTACGTGGTATTTATGCATATTTTAAAATTTATCGAAATTTTATTTATGATATTCTTTTTGTTTTTCGAAACACACACGCACACACATATTAAGAAAATTCTATTTTCAAAAAAAAAAAAAAAATCAAACAATTATTTTACACTATCCTCTTCCTACAGCATCCGTGTTCTTTCCCATTTTTGAATTTGTTTCAATTTCTCATTGACGAATTGGAGGCCGGCCAATCCTTCTTGATAGCGAAATTGATTTTCTTATTCATCAAAGCCATTGAGTCTTAGCGAAATTGATTTTCTTCTTCGTCAAAGCCAATGAATCTTAGCATTTACTTGACTTAGCAAAGCAACTTCCATATTTAGATTAAGATCTAACGTATTATTAGAAACAAATTTTTCTTACTCATTACCTTTTCTTTTTCTTTAGATTCGACAGCCTAAATGTAGGGGACGAATTGTAAAGAACAAAAAACACTCCTGAATTGAACTTTGTTTTAACAATATTTGCTTTTTTTTTAGATGACAAGCATCGCTTATTGGATCAGTTAATGAAACCACCCATGGTTCCAACAACATTGGTGTTCATCAACAATTTACCAGCAGAGGCAGATCACAAGGACTTATGGCAACTATTTCTGCGATGGGGAAGGGTCATAGACATAGTGATACTGAGTAAGGTAGCTAAAGGAGGGTGCTAAATTGGCTTCATCAAGTTCTGCAATAGGCAGGACACAATTGATGCCACTGGGTGGCTGAATGGGGAGAGGTTCCATGGTCACTGGTTGGGGGTTAGAATCACCAGGACTGTGACGACTTGTTGGTTTGGAAGGCCAAAGGAGTCTTTTCACTCTAGGTTGGGATGGTCATACCGTGATGTGGTGGTGGGACGAACAGGGGGTGGGCTCTGTTAGAAGAATATCTTTGATAACATTGATAGGGGGAATATTATGATTTTATTAATATGGTAAAAACGAATACTCGAGACACTCTAATGATAATTGAGAAACACTCACAATTTAGAGGTACTCACACTTTAGAGGCACTCACACTTTAGAGACACTCACACAATAATTTAAAAGCACACAAATAATATAGACTACGTGTGTATTTATGTAGAGATGGATACTTAAATCTAACTAAATAGTTAAACTCTAAATCGAACTCAATTCAGACTTCTATTATAATAAACTTCTAATTTAAGTTGACTTCTAATCTGGATTAACATTAACAGACTCTATTAACCAAATGGAGTGTTCAGGTTTTCAAATTTGTTTGTGGGTTAGTTGTTGATTGCATTGATGTATCAAACCACACCCATTGAAAGAGAATAGTTGTCTAGAAGTGTGGTGGGGGTAGTTATGAACCCCAAAATAATGGATGCACTCTAGGAGTGGTTAGGGATGCTCAAGGAACCACCAGTAAGGGTCAAGGTCATCAGTGGAACTGAGTGTTTATTGATGTTTACTTCCACAATGGAGATGACAGAGATGTTTCAACAAAGGGGTGAGGGGCTCCAGAGCTAGTTTTGGAATTTGGCTTCTTGCTTGATTGATAGTGTTAGCTCAAATTGGAGGGTTTGGGTTTCACTCAAGAGACTACCACTATAGGCATGGTGTGATGATTGTCTGGCTTAGTTGGGGGAGACATGGGGAAGGTATCTTAGGATGGATCTAGTGTTGTGGTGAAACAAACGATTAGATTAGTGTTGACTTATGGTTTTGGTGGACTCTGTGGTAGTACTCCCACAATTGATAGCAGTTGAGATAGATAGGCAAAGATGTGTCCTTTGTGTTAATGTAAGGCTAGGCATGGATTTCAAGGGAAAGGAGGAAGGAGTGGGCATAGTTACCGCACTAACTTTAGCAAGCGCTACCTAGTGCACTAAAAACCTCCATGATAGTAAGGTCACTTTATGGGAGATTTCCAATCTTAGTCCAGGCACAGGCACAATTGATAGGGAGGATGCCAAGATTGGTGTAAGATGGGGGGAGGAAGAAACAACCATTGGGCTTAGTGTAGAGGCAAGCTCAATGAACAAATTTGGACCACCTTCTAAGGTGAGTCCATAGGCTAAAGCTTGAGCAAGTCCACTAGTGATGAAACCTATTGTGGATATCCCATGGGGCTTAGTTAGCCCACCAGATGAGGCAAGGCCTAACAATGTTTGTTCATGCAATCATAATGCTGAAGAATTAATGGGTTGCTCCATAAATTCATATCCATTGACTTTTGTGGCCTCACAGTAGGAAAGGAGTCTGAGCCTTAGGGACCACAACTGAGATACTAGGATTTACCCACGTACTCCTCTCCCATTAGTGTAGAAGCCATGATTTGCCCTAAAATAGGGAGAGGTAATGATGGTTGATTGGTGGGACCCCTCAACAAAGGATTAGGAAGTCGACTCACCGTTAACAAGTGAGCATGGTGGAGTAGATGAGGGGGAAGTGGTTATAAGTGGTAAGAGAAGGGCATCTAGGATACTAGAGCAAATAGGAAATATGGCAAGAACAATGATAACTCCAATTTACAGGAATGGCGATAATGACGATGCTTCCCTAATTAGTGACTAAGACCAAGACATTGAGTTGACGAGAAGATCTTAAGGAGAAGCCACTCTTATCACCCAAGCAAGGAGATAGGGTAGATCAATAGGGAAAATAGGATTGGGTAGTAAAGGGAAAAAGGCCAGCGTGACTCAATGCCAACCTAATAAATAGGTCTAGTGTGGTTAGTCACTTATGATGGAGATTTCCTCTAGGGCAAGAGAATTGTTAAACAACCATATCAAGTTTCATAATGAAGTTATTAAGAGGCAATCATAAAAGGTGCATGAGTTAGGGAAGATGATGGGCCTAACAACATTTGAGGATAAATGAGCAATTATTTAAAGGCTCTCATTACTAGAAGGTTAGGAGGGGATACAATAATCTTATAAGCTTAATGGGAGTAGGTTAGGTTCCCATCTTTCATCATGATTATTTATTCAATAAATGTTAGAGGTTTAGGGAGGTCCATGAAACATAAAGCAATCTAATGATGGGTGCATCAAGTAAATCATGATATTTTGTTTGTACAAGAAACTAAATTGAGCACAGTGTCAAAGCTAGTTTTATGACAAGTTTGGGGTGGCTAGCATAGTTAAGTTATGGCCACAAGGTGGTAGGGGGTTTAATAAGATTTTGGAGTGAATCTATGCTTAGATTGCAATATAAGTTTTTGGCAACAAAGTGTATGGTATTGGTGGGAGAGATAGTGCCTTTAGGTAAAATAATTGTGTTAGTTAACATCTATGCCCCAAAATAGTCACTCAAACCAATAGGAAATTTAGGGGAATTATGAGACCTAAGGAACTGGTTTAAGGGTTTGGTGGTATATGAGGGATAACTTTAATATAGTAATGGCAGGGGACCCACAAACATAGGTTATAGATGATAGTCAAGCTATTCAACAGTTTAATGATTTTGTGTAGGACATAGGGCTTGTTGATTTGCTTATGCAGGAAGGCAATTTATTTGGTGTAACTTTTGTGAGAATCCCCCAATGAGTCAAGTTGATAGATTCTTGATCAAGGTTAATTAGTTGATGACAATATTGAACGTAAAGCTATTTGGGTTTAGAATTGTTTCAGTGATCATTTTGGGGTTTGCATCAGGAATGATCATAAACAATAGGGTCCCAAACCTTTTAGATATTTCAATCATTAGGGTGATAATCATGAGCTTGGTTAACAAATTTAGGAGGCGTGGTCCAAGCAACAGAATAAGGGCCACCCAAGATCTATGTTGTATGATGGAATGATATCAATTAAAAATTTTTAGAAGGCTTGGACCCTAAGGGAAAGAGAGTAAAGACAAAGAGGTTTAAAGAAAGTTGAGTTAAAGTGAGGCAGTTATCCTTAAAGTAAGAAACATAGGTGCTATCAGAAGTGGGAAGAGAAAAGCTAATGCAGACAAGGGCAGATTATTGGATGTGCCTCAAGAAAAACAAGAAAGAATGGATGCATAAATCACCATTAAGGTAGTTGGTGGAGGGTGGAGGGAATTTGATGTTTTTCCACATTGAAACCTCAATAAATATCAGAAGAATATGATCAATTGCATTGAATGAGGGGGCAAACCTATATTGATCCTATGGAGATCCAACAAGGTATATTGTCTCATTTCAAGGAGTAATTGGGCATGACAACATTGTTATGCCTAAACATGAATGGAAGTTTTTTTCTAAAACTAGAAGGTGCTGATAATTTGATCTTGGAAGGCTTATTCAAAGTTGAGGGCATATGGGAGGCAATTAAGGATTGTGAAAATGATAAGGCACCATAATAAGATGGATTCAATCTTAATTTCATTAAATGATAGTGGAAGATAGTGGAACAACTGATGATGGATTTCATGTAGAATTTTCTTGTAAAAGGGGGATTGTGCTAGTCTTTTACCTTTACTTTCTTGGTCCTTATTTCAAAGGTGATCGGTGCAACATCACAAGGTCAATTCCGTATGATCTTATTAATTGGATTTATTTATAAGATATTGGCTAAAGTACTTTCTTGAAGACTTAAGTTGGTGGGCAAAATGCAATTTGTGGGAAAGATAGTGCCTTTAGGTAAAATAGTTATGTTAGTTAAAATCTATGCCCCAAAATAGTCACTCAAACCAATAGGAAATTTAAGGGAATTATGAGGCCTAAGGAACTGGTTTAAGGGTTAGTGGTGTATGAGGGATGACTTTAATATGGTAATGGCAGAGGACCTATAAACATAGGTTACAAATGATAGTCAGGCTATTCAACAGTTTAATGATTTTGCGTAGGACATAGGGCTTGTTGATTTGCCTATGCAGGAAGGCAATTTATTTGGTGTAACTTTTGTGAGAATCCCCTAATGAGTCGAGTTGATAGATTCTTGATCAAGGTTAATTAGTTGATGACAATATCAAACGTAAAGCTATTAGGGTTTAGAATTGTTTTAGTGATCATTTTGAGGTCTACATCAGGAATGATCATAGACAATAGGGTCCCAAACCTTTCAGATATTTCAATCATTAGGGTGATAATCATGAGCTTGGTTAACAAATTTAGGAGGCATGGTCTAAGCAACAAAATAAGGGCCACCCAAGATTTATGTTGTATGAGGGAATGAGATCAATTAAAAATTTTTAAAAGGCTTGGATCCTAAGGGAAAGAGAGCAAAGACAAAGAGGTTTAAAGAAAGTTAAGTTAAAGTGAGGTAGTTATCCTTGAAGCAAGAAACATAGGTGCTATCAAAAGTGGGAAGAGAAAAGCTAATGTAGACAAGGGTAGATTATTGGATGTGCCTCAAGAAAAACAAGAAAGAATGGATGTATAAATCACTATTGAGGTAGTTGGTGGAGGGTGGAAGGAGTTTGATGTTTTTTTGCATTGAAACCTTAATAAATGTCAGAAGAATATGATCAATTGCATTGAATAAGGGGGGCAAACCTATATTGATCCTATGGAGATCCAACAAGGTATATTGTCTTATTTCGAGGAGTAATTGGGCATGACAACAATACTATGCCAAAACATGGATGGAAGCTTTTTTCTAAAACTAAAAGGTGCTGATAATTTGATCTTGGAAGGCCTATTCAAAGTTGAGGGCATATGGGAGGCAATTAAGGATTGTGACAATGACAAGGCACAATAATAGATGGATCTAATCTTAATTTCATTAAATGATAGTGGAATAATTTATGATGGATTTCATGTAGAATTTTCATGTAAAAGGGGGATTATGCTAGATGATGGATTTCATGTAGAATTTTCATGTAAAAAGGGGATTGTGCTAATTTTTTACCTCTACCTTTTTGGTCTTTATTTCAAAGGTGATTGGTGCAACATCACAAGGTCAATTCCGTATGATCTTATTAGTTGGATTTATTTATAAGATATTGGCTAAAGTATTTTCTTGAAGACTTAAGTTGGTGGGCAAATTGCAATTTGTGTTTTTGAGGGGGGGTTTAGTATTCTTGATAACATGTTAATTGCTAATAAGATGATAGACAACATAGAAAAAAAACAAAAGGAAAGATGGGTTATGATAAAGATTGACTTTGAAAGGGCCTATGACTCAATAGAATGAGGATACTTAACAAACATTTTAAAACATATAAGTTTTTGGTGAAAGATGGAGATAATGGATATGAGAGTGTATATCAACACTACACCATTCCATCCTAGTTAATGGTCACCTTACAGAGTAATTCAAAATGGCAAGGGGTTTCCAACAAGGCAACCCACTCTTTCCCTTTTTGTTTCTTCTTGTTGGTGAGGACTTGAACTCCTTGTTTGGAAAAAGGTTAAAAATGGGTCTTATCAAAGGTATCCTTATTAGGGATGATATCTTGTTGAGACACCAGCAATTTATTGATGATACTATTATTTCCAATATGGTAAATGATGTGTCCATCAAGAATTAGAAAAAGATTCTTAGATAATTCCAATGTTGTGCAGGGTTGAAACTTAATTTAGCTAAGATAGTCATCTATAAAGTAAAGGGATGTAATGCAATGATTCATTGATGGGCTAAGTACTAAAATAGTGCGGGCTCACTCCCTATGATATATTTCAGGCTTCCTTTTGGGGTCACTCTAAAATCAAAAGGATTACGGGACACCGTCATCCATAAGATGGAAGGTCAGCTGGCGAAGTGAAAAGCTAGATTCCTATAAAAGGTGGGTCAACTAGTACTCTTAAAGTCATGTCTTTGGTCCTTTTTAATTCATTTCATGCCCATGTTCAATATGCCAAAACAAGTTAAACAATGGCTAGACTAGATTCAATGGTCCTTTTCTAGGGGGAACAGGAGGATAACAGACACATGCATCAGGTGGAATGTGGTCTCATGCATAGGAAAAAGACATAGGGGGGCTTGGCCATGGGAATGGTCAGTGTGGTGCCCATAGATGACATAACTATAGAGAGGGGTGTGTGTCAAATGGTAGAGGGGAACTACTCATATGAGTCTTTTTGCTTTTGTAGGACTAAAAAAAGTTCCAGTACAAAGTTTTGGACAATGGGTAGACAATAGGTAGGAATGGAACATCCCATGACATTAAAGGCTATTTGATTGGGAGGAAGGGCTACTCCAAGAGTTCAAAAGGGTGTTGAATATCCAACATCTCACACACATAGAGGAGGACAAGTTAATTTAGTGAGCAAAAAGGGACAATGCATTCATAATGAAGTCGTTATGTGATGTAATGGATCGTCAAAGGGGTATAACACAACATCATCCTATGTGTGGCAATGATTGTCTCTACTAAAGATGTAGATTTTTGTATGGTAGTTAATAAGGGGGAGGTTACTAGTCAAGGAAAGACTCAGATTGGCTAGCAGAGAGGAAAGCCTGGATGTCAGTTACATCAAATTGAGCATAAAATTAATGTTGGTGTATGTACTAAATATTATATTAATCATGACAATATACTTTATAAGTTTGACATTTGAATCTATTAAATTCCATCAAACAAAGGAGTCATTAATCTTAGTTATTTTTTCTTGTAGGTAATGGATAGTTCAATTCTAGTATAATGAAACCATCCCTTCCTCTTTGCTTACATGCTTTCTCCTTTAGTTGCAAGGACTCATTAAAACAAAATGACCATGAAATTAACATATGTATACACCACACAATATATTGATCGCAACATTAATGACCTTGTGACTTTGGAGTCATTAGACATGATTATCCAATTATGTTGAAATGCATTGCAAAAAGGAGTCATTAGACTTGATTTCCCTTTTTGGTAGGTATCAACTGTTCAAATTTTGAAGAATGAAGCCTTTGCTTCATTCCTTTCTTACCAAATTTCTCCTTTAGTTAAATGCACTCATTCACACAAAATGAATGTGAAATTAAAATTGGTGCTTGCACCAAACATTATATTAACTATGACAATAATGACCTTATGACTTTGACACTTTAAATTCATTAAATTCCATCAAACAAATGAGTCATTAAACTTGATTATCCTTTTTTGTGTGTATTGAATGGTTTAAATCTAGAAGAATGAAACCCCTTGCTTCATTTCTTTCTTATAAGTTCAAGTTAGTATTGCAAAAGATAAGAGTGAAGGAATTATTTTCTTTGCTAATGATAAATTAAGGTTTATCAATGAATGAATCTTAGATTTTGGTTTTCCACCTATGAAACTATTAAAGGTGGAGTTGTTATGATGGGTAATAATGCAATTTGTAAAATTTCTAGAATTGGTACGATTAAAATCAAGAATCATGATGGTGCTATGAGAACACTCATATAGGTCAAACATGTTTCATAATTAAAGAAAAATCTCATCTTTTTGGGAATACTTGGGGCTTTTAGTTATAGGTTCACTAGTGAAGTGGAGTTTTGAAAGTCAATAATGGTGCGCTTGTTATCATGAAGGCTTATAGGTTAAGAAATTTGTACATTTTATAAGGATCTAAAGTTATGAGTATTATTATAGTTTCTACATCATCTAATATAGAGGTAGATATTATTAAGTTAGGACATATACAGTAGGGGCACATGAGTGAGAAGCGTTGATCTATGTTGAGTGAAAGAGGACTTTTATGTGGACAATATATTAGGATGTTGAACTTTTGCAAGCATTGCAACTTTGGGAAGCAAAAGTGTGTTAGTTTCAAGTCTCCAACAATTCACAGAACAAAAGGCCTTCTTTGGTGGCCATCTTGCATTCTATGAAATGGTGGTGCCAAGTACCTATTGATTTTCTTAGATAATTATTTAAGTAAAGTTTGGGTTTTCTTTTGGAAGCACATGAATGATGTTTTTTAAATATTCAAGAAGTCAAAGGCCTTGATTAAGAAGTAAATAAGGAAGTAGATTAAGTGGCTCAAGGTAGATAATGACTTGGAATTTTATGAATATAAATTTAATGAATTTAGCAAAAATAAAGGCATTATTCGTCATTGTACACTCAGGATGACTCCTTAATAGAATACTATTGTTAAATAGATAAACAAAATACTTTTGGAGATAACTCATTGTATGATTTCCAATGTTAGTTCATCAAAAGACTTTCGGGTAGAGACAATCTCTATAGCTTATTATATCATTAATTATACACCTTTAGCATCTACAGATTTCAAGACTCTAGAGGAAGTCTAGTAAGGTACTCTTACTAATTACTCTAATTGGAAGATACTTGGATGTCCTACATATATGTATGTTAATGATGGGAAATTGAAACTTAGGGCTAAAAGTGAACTTTCCTTGGGCATGCATCTAGAATGAAGGGGTATCATTTGTGGTGTTTTGATCCATCAAAATTTGTGATTAGTAGAGATGTTACATTTGATGAATCCTTTATATTAGATCTGAAAGGAAAGTTTTCTAGTCATTTTAATGCAAGTAAAGGTTATAGTGCACATAAGTAGGTGGAGTTTAATGTTATGAATTGAGATGTCACTCAATGAAGTTCTCACATTTAGTAAAATTCAATAGATATTGTAGATTCCTTTAAAGATAGAGAGAGGATCCTTTCATAGCCAAAGGTAGATCAAGAAGAGAGATTCAACTATTACAAGGATATAAAGATTGTGTTGTATATGCTTTTTTAGTTGCACCAGAAACTAGTGAAGATGACAAACCATTTTTATATTCAGAAGTAGTTTAGGTGTTAACTCATCTAGGTGGTTAGTTGCAATGAATAAAAAAATAAAATCTCTTCACAAGAATGGCACATGGATTCTTGTGAAGTTGTCTTCAAAAAAGGAGAATTATTAGTCACAAATAGGTCTTCAAAATGAAAGAAGGTATATGGGTCAAAAAAGCAAGGTATAAGACATGTTTGGTTGGAAAAGGCTTTTCTTAGATACAAGGTATTTACTTTAATTATATTTTCTCACTTGTTGTTAAGCATAATTCAACACATGTCTTGCTTTTGATGGCCATGTATGATTTGTAAGCAACTAATCATTACAACAAATGAATGGACAATTTCATTCTTTTAGAATTGAATCATTCATTACTTATAAGAAAAGAGAATCAAGATCAATGACTCCTTTCTTTAATGGATTTAAACTATGAATGACTCATCCTTGCAACTAAAGGAGAAAGCATGTTAATAAGAAATGATGCAATGATTTTGTTCTTCTAAAATTGAACCATTCAATATCTATAAAAAATGACAATCATGATTAATGACTCCTTTGTTTGATGGAATTTATTGGATTTAGAGTGCCAAAGTCATAAGGTTGTTATTGTCCTAATTAATATATTGTTTAGTAAATACCCCTATGTTAAATTGAAGGTTATTATGTGTGAATGAGTCCTTCACTAAAGGAGAAAGCTTGTAAGCATGAAATAAGGGATAATTTCATTCTTCTTGAATTAAATCATTTAATACTTATAAGAAAAGACAATCAAGTTCAATGATTCCTTTGTTTGATGGAATTTAATGGACTTACATTGCTAAAGTCATAAGGTCATTATTGTTGTAATTAATATAATGTTTGGTGCAAATATTAATGTTAATTTGATGATCATTTTGTATAAATGAGTCCTTGTAACTAAAGGACAAAGCTAGTAAGCTAGAAATGAGGGGATGATTTCATTGTTCAAAAAATGGACCATTTATTACCTAAAAGAAAAGAGAATTAAGTATAATAACTTTCTTATTTGATGAATTCAATGGATTCAGAGTGCCAAAGTCATAAGGTCATTATTGTCATGATTAATATAATGTTTGGCACACACATCAATTCTACTATCATGATGATTTTGTGTGAATGAGTCATTGCAACTAAAGGTGAAAATTTGTTAGCAAGAAATGAAGTTACAATTTCATTTTTCTATAACTAAACCATTTAGTATTTACAAGAAAAGATAATAAAATTGAATGATAGCTTTATTTAGGGAAATTAATGGATTTAGAGTTCCATGATCATAAGGTTGTTATTATCATAATTAATATAATGTTTGGTGCATACACCAAGGTTAATTTCATATTCAATTTATGTGAATGAGTCCTTGCATTTAAAGGACAAAACTTATTAGCAAGAAATGAAGCAAAGGCTTAACTTATCTATAATCAAAACATTTAGTACCTTTAAGAAAATATAATCAAGATGAATGACTCCTTTGTTTGATAAAATTCAATTGATTTAAAATGCCAAAGTCATAAGGTTATTATTATCATGATTAATATATAATGTTTAGGTGCATATAACAATGTTAATTTCATGTTCAATTTATGTAAATGAGTGCTTACGACTAAAGGAGAAAATTTGTAAGAAAAAAATGAAGCAAGGGCTTTGTTCTTTTAGATTTGAAACATTAAATATGATGAGATCCATAGAGGAGCTAATGCATAGAGGGCTTCTAAAGATCCATTGAGCATTCAAGAAGGACCAATGGCACAATCAAAAGCTAAAAGGATGAAAGAGACACTTTATAGGCTAATTGAAGAAATTTGGGTTGAAGAGGCCAATTCAAGCTTGAAGGGCAGAAAAACATATCTTAAGTTGGTTGATGCTTTATTAATTGTATAAGTATGTTGAATGGGCTTATGTCAAGTCATTGTAAGGATCTCTACAACAAGTCCTAAAACAAATATGAGTAGATTTATTATTAGCTTATTTAGGAAGTCTGCCATTATCTCTTGGGTTAGAGTTGTTAATTTAGTTAATGAATAGGCTTGATTTCATTGTTAAATATAAAAGAACATTAGTGAAAATAAAAATGAGAATTTTTTCCTTCAATTCTTTCAAGAACTAACTCTTCTAGTGGTGTTCAACCTAACTTACCACTTCCAAATCCCTTCTTTTTTAAAGTGTGACATCATATCCTTTTTGAAAACTTAGGTTTATGCTCTTTGAACATCGAGTCTAGGTCTTGTATGATTGAAATTTGATTTAGCTTTCTTGGGGTTTTATTTGAATCCTTGTGTATGTTGGGTCCCTAAATTATGTCTTCTAGGGTTCACATCAAAATACCTACGAGAAAAGATAGTTATATTCAATGACTCATTTGTTTTGTATAATTAAATGGATTAGACTACTAAAGTCACAAAGTCATTATTTTCATGATTTATATATTTTTTTTGGTAAATATACTAATGTTTTTCATGATCATTTTGTGTGAAAGAGTCCTCATAACTAAGGGGGAAAACTAGTGAGCAAGAAATGAAAAAATGGTTTCATTTTTCTACAATTGAACCATTCATTACTTGCCAAAAAAGATAATCAAGATCAATTATTCCTTTCTTTGATGGAATTCAATGGATTTAGAGTGTCAAAGTCATAAGGTCATTATTGTCATGATTAATATAATGTTTTATGTATACAACAATGTTAATTTTGTGTTTAATTGGAGTGAATGAGTCCTTGTAACTAAAGGAGAAAACTTGTAAGAAAGAAATGAAAAAAAGGCTTCATTTTGCTTAATTTGAACCATTCCACACTTGCAAGAAACGCCAATGAAGTTTAATGACTCCTTTTTTGATAAAATTCAATGGATCCAAAGTGTCAAAATCATATGATTGTTATTGTCATGATTAATATAATGTTTGGTGCATACACCAATGTTAATTTCATGTTCATTCAGTATGAATGAGTGCATGCAACTAAAGGAGAATATTAGCAAGAAAGGGATGAAGCAAGGGCTTCATTCATCGTGATTTGAACCATTCACTAATTGCAGGAAAATGCAATCAAGTCTAATGACTCTAAAGTCACAAGGTCATTATTGTCCTAATTAATATATTGTGTGGTGCATATACCAATGTTAATCTCATAATCATTTTGTGTGAATGAGTTATTGCAACTAAAGGAGAAAGCATGTAAGCAATGATGAAGGGATAGTTTTATTCTTCCATAATTGAACCATTCATTACCTACAAGAAAAGGTAATCAATATCAATGACTCCTTTGTTTGATGAAATTTAATGAATTCAAAGTGTCAAAGTCATAATGTCATTATTGTCATGGTTAGTTTTATGTTCAATTTGTGTGAATGACTTATTGCAACTAAAGGAGAAAACTTGTAAGCAAGAATTCAAGTAAAGGCTTCATTCTTTTAAAATTAAACCCTTTAATACCTATAAGAAAAGACAATGAAGATTAATGACATCTTTAATGGAATTTAATGGATTTAGAGCATCAAGGCCATAAGGTTGTTATGTTCATGTTTAATATAATTTTTGGTGCATACACTAATGTTAATTTCATGTTCAATTTGTGTGAATGAGCCATTACAATTAAAGGAGAAAACTTGTAAGAAAGAAACAAAGAGAGGGCTTTATTCTTATAGAATTAAACCATTAATTACCTATAAAAATAATAAAGAAGTTTAATATGACTCTTTTGTTTGATGAAATTCAATGGACTTAAAGTGTCAAAGTCTTAAGGTCATTATTATCATAATCAATATAATGTTAGATGCATAAAATTAATGTTAATTTCATGATCATTTTGTATGAATAAGTCTTACAACAAAATGAGAAAGCTTGTAAACAAAAAATTAAACAATTGCACCATTTTGATAGAATTGAACCATTCAATACCTACAAGAAAAGACAATTAAGATAAATGACTCTTTTGTTTGATGGAATTTAATGAATTTAGTGTGCCAAAGTCATAATGTCATTATTGTTGCAATCAATATAATGTTTGGTGCATACACCAATATTAATTTTATGTTCTATTTGTGAGAATGAGTCTTTGCAACTAAAGGAGATAAATTGTAAGAATGAAATGAAGTGAGTTCTTCATTCTTTTAAATTTGAACCATTAAATGCTTGCAAGAGAAGACAATCAAGTATAATGACTTATTTGTTTTGTAGAATTCAAAGGATTCAAACTACTGAAGGCTTAAGGTCTTTATTTTTGCAATTAATATACTGTTTAAAAAAATACAACAATGTTAATTTCATGATCATTTTGTATGAATAAGTCCTTGCAACTAAAGGAGAAGGCTTATGAGCAAGAAATGAAGGGACGATTTCATTCTTTTAGAATTGAACCATTCATTTCTTGCAAGAAAGGATAAGCAAGACCAATGACTCTTTTGTTTGATGCAATTCAATTGATTTAAAGTTCTAAAGTCAAGAGGTCCTTATTGTCTTGATTAATAAAATTTTTGGTGTATACACCAAGGTCAATTTCATGTTTAATTTGTTTTAAGTCTTTACAACTAAAGGAGAAAACTTGGAAGAAATAAATGAAGGGAGGGCTTCATTCTTCTTGAATTGAACTATTCCATACATGTAAGAAAATACAATTGGGTTTAATGATTCCTTTGTTTGATTGAATTAAATGGATACAGAGTGTCAAAGTCATAAGGTTGTTATTGTCAATATTCATGTTCATTTTATGTAAATGAGTACATGCAACTAAATGAGAAATTTCATAAGAAACAAATTAAAGGAGGGCTTCATTCTTCTAGATTTGAACTATTTAACGCCTATAAGAAAAGACAATTAAGTCCAACAACTCCTTTGTTTGATGCAATTTGATGGACTTAGACAAGCAAGTTTAATGAGTCCAAAGCTAGAAGGTTGTTATTGTATCAATTAATATATTGTGTGGTGTATACATCAATGTTAATTTCATGATCATTTTGAGTAAATGAGTACTTGTAACTAAAGGTGAAAGCTTGTAAGCAAGAAATGAAGGGATAATATCATTTTTATAGAATTGAACCATTCATTGCCTACAAAAAAAATCAATCAAGATTATTGACTCTTTTGTTTGATGGAGTTTAATAGATTTAGGGTGTTAAAGTCATAATGTCATTATTGTTGTGATTGGTGTATACAATAATGTCAATTTGATGATCATTTTGTATGAATGAGTCCTTGCAACTAAAGATAATCAATAAATGATACAATGGTTTCTTTCTTCTAAAATTGAACCATTTATTACTTACAAGAAAAGATAATCAATATTAATTTTGACTCCTTATTTGATGAAATTCAATGGATTTAAAGTGCCAAAGTCATAAGGTTGTTATTGTCACAACTAATATAATGTTTAATGCATACACCAATGTTAATTTCATGATCAATTTGTGAGAATTAGTCCTTGTAACTAATGAAGAAATTTTGTAAGTAAGAAATGAAAAGATAGTTTCATTCTTCTGGAATTAAACCATTCGATATGATCAATAAAAGAAAATCAAGATCAATGACTCTTTTGTTTCAAAAAATTTAATGGATTCAGAGTGTCAAAGTCATAAGGTTGTTATTGTCACAATTGATCTAATGTTTAATGCTTAAACTAATATTAACTTCATGATCATTTTATGTAATTGAATCCTTATAACTAAAGGAGAAAACATGTTAGCATGAAATGAAGGTACAAATTCATTCTTCAAGAATTGAACCATTGAATACATGCAAAAAATGACAATGAAGTTTAATGACTCCTTTGTTTGATGGAATTTAATATTTTTAGAGTGCCAAAGTCATAAAGGTATTATTGTTGTAATTAATTTATTGTTTGGTGCATACACCAATGCTAATTTAGTGATCATTTTGTGCAAATGAATCCTTGTAACAAGAGGAGAAAGCATGTAAGCAAGAAATGAATGGAAAAATTCATTCTTCTAGAATTAAACCGTTCAATACCTACAATAAAAGACAATTAGGATAAATGAGTCCTTTATTTGATAGAATTCAATGGATTTAAAGTTGCAAAGTCATAAGGTCATGATTACCACAATTAATATATTATTTGGTGTATATACCTATGTTAATTTCATGTTCATTTTATGAGAATGAGTTTGTGTAACAAAAGGAAAAAAATTGTAAGAAAAGAATGAAGCAATTGAACCATTCAATACCTAGAAGAGAAGGTAATCAAGTCCAACAACTCCTTTGTTTGATGGAATTTAATGGAATTGGACAATTAAGTCTAATGACTCCAAAGTCACAAGGTCATTATTATTATGATTAATATATTATGTGGTGCATATACCAATGTTAATTTTATGATCATTTTGTATGAATGAGTCCTTGCAACTAAAGGACAAAGCTTGTAAACAAGAAATTAAGTGACTATTTCATTCTTTTAGAATTGAACCATTCACTACTTGTGAGAAAAGTCAATCAAGTTTAATAACTCCTATCTTTAATGGAATTCATTAGATTCAGAATGCCAAATCATAAAGTCGTTATTGCCAAAATCATAATGTTTGGTGCACACACTAATGTTAAATTGGTGATCATTTGTGTGAATGAGTCCTTACAACTAAAGGAGAGAACGTTTTAACAAGAAATAAAGAAACAATTTGATTCTTCTATAATTCGATCATTTAATACCTATAAGAAAAGACAATCAAGATCAATGACTCCTTTATTTGATGGAATTCAATGAATTCAGAGAACCAAGGTCATAAGGTTATTGTTGTCATGATTAGTATAATGTTTTATGCATATACCAATGTTAATTTCATTATCATTTGGTGTGATTAAGTCTTTTTAACTAAACAAGAAAGCTAGTGAGCAAGAAAAGAAGGGAAGGAAAGACAATTTACTTCAATGATTCCTTTGTTTGATAGATTCAAAGAATTGAAAGTGCCAAAATCATAAGGTTGTTAATGTTAAAAAGTATAATGTTTTGAGCATACACCAATATTATTTTGATAATCATTTTATGTGAATGAGTCATTGCATTTAAATGAGAAAGCTAGTAAGCAAGAAATGAAGGGGAGGGTTTCATTCTTTTAGAATTAAACCATTCAATACTTGGAATAAAAGATAATCAAGTTCAATGGCTCCTTTGATTGATGAAATTCAATAGATTTAAAGTGCTAGAGTCAAATGGTCATTGTTGTTACAATCAATATATTGTTTTATGCATACACCAATATTAATTTGATGATCATTTTGGGTGAATGAGTCCTTGCAACTAAATGAGAAACCTAGTAAGTGAAAAATGAAGAGAGGATTTCATTCTTCTAGGATTGAACCATTCAATACTAGCAAGAAAAGATAATTAAGTTGTATGACTCCTTTGTTTGACGAAATTTAATGGATTAAGAGTGTCAAAGTTATAAGGTTTGATGTATATAGTAATGTTAATTTCATTATCATTTTGTGTGATTGTGTGCTTGCAACTAAAGATGAAAACTAGTAAGCAATAAATGAAGGGATGGTTTTATTCTTTTAGAATTAAATCATTCAATACCTATAAGAAAAGACAATCAAAATCAATAACTCATTTGTTTGATGGAATTTAGTGGATTCACAATGTAAAAGTCAAAATTTCATGATTAATATAATATTTGGTGCATACATCAATGACTCTTTTGTATGGATTTATAGTGCCAAAGTCAAAATGTCGTTACTGTTATGATTAATGTAATGTTCAGTGCATACAACAATGTCAATTTGGTGGTCATTCTGTGTGAACGAATCCTTGCAACTGAAGGAGAAAACTTGTTAGAAAGAAATGAAATAACAATTTCATTCTTCCAAAAAAGAATGATCCAATACCTACAATAATAAACAATCAAGATCAAGGACTCCTTAGTATGATGGAATTTCATAGATTTAAAGTGCCAAAGCCTTAAATTTGGGATTGGGTCAATCAATCAAATATTACCAATGTTAATATCATGATCAATTTGTGTGATTGAGTCCTCTTAACTAAAAGAGAAAACTTGTTAGTAAGAAATGAAGTGACAATTTCAATATTTATGAGAAAAGACAATAAAGTTGAATGGCTCTTTTGTTTGATGGAATTTAATGGTTTTAGTGTGCTAAAGTCACAAGGTCATTCCTATTGCAATGAACATATTGTTTGGTGTATTACCTAATGTTAGTTTCATGGTCATTTTGTGTGATTGATTACTCACAACGAAAGGAGAAAGTTAGTAAGCAAGAAATGTTTGGATTTAGAGAGCTAAAGTCATAAGGTTGCTATTGTTGTAATTAATATATTATTTGGTGTTTGCATTAATGATAATTTCATGATCATTTTGTGTGAATGAGTGATTACAGCTGAAGGAGAAAACTAGAAAGCAAGAAGTGAAGCAATGATTTGATTCTTCTAGAATTGGAACATTTAATATGATTAACCAAAGAAAATCAAGATCAATTACTCCTTTGTTCTAAGGAATTCAATGGATTTAGACTATTAATTCATAAGGTCATTATTACCATGATTAATCTAATGTTTGGTGCTTAAACAATGTTAAATTCATGATTATTTTTTGTCAATAAATCCTTTAAACTAAAGGAGAAAGCAAGAAATGATAAAATGATTTCATTGTTCCAAAATTAAGCCATATAATACCTATAAGAAAAGACAATCTAGATCAATGACTCCTTTTCTCAATGGAATTTAATGGATTTAGAGTGTTAAGTCATAATGTCATTATTTTTGCAACTAATATAATGTTTGGGCATACAACAACAATAATTTCATGACCATTCAATGTGAATGAGTCACTATAGCAAAGGAGAAAATTTGCATGCAAGAATTGATACAATTATTTCATTATTCTAGAATTGAAGCATTCAATATGATTAACAAAAGAAAATCAAAATTAATGACTCCTTTGTTTAAAAAATTTAATAGATTTAAAGTGTCGCAAAGGTGTCATTGATGATCGTTGTCCTTTCTTTTAGCTATGGAGTAGTTGAATTTTAAAAGAATGAATTCGTTGCTTCATTTCTTGCCAACAAGTTTTCTCATTTAGTTGCAAGGTTTCACTCATACTTGATGATCATGAGTTTAATATTGGTGCATGCACCAAACTTTATATTAATCTCAACAATAATGACCTTATGACTTAAGCATTATGAATCCATTCAATTTTATCAAACAAATGAGTCATTGATCATGATTGTTCTTTTCTATAGCTATTAAATAGTTTTATGCTATAAGAATGAGACCATCACTTTGTTTCTTGCTAGCAAGTTTTCTCCTTTGGTTGCAAGGTCTCACTCACACTTATTGATCATGAACATAACATTGGTGCGGGCAACAAACTTTACACTAATCATTACAATAACAACCTTTTGACTTTGGCACTCTTAATCCATTGAATTCCATTGAACAAAAGAGTCATTGATTGTAATTGTCCATTCTTAAAGGTGTTGAATGGTTCAAATTTAGAAGAATAAATTCATCATTTCATTTCTTACTAACATGTTTTCTACTTTAGTTGTAAGATCTCATTGATATAAATTGATCCTAAAATTAACTTTCTTGTATGCATTAAACATTAAATTAATTGTTAAAATAGTGGCTTTATCACATTGACACTTTAAATCCATTGATTTTCATCAAACAAAGGAGTCATTGATCATGATTGTCATTTTATATAGCAATCGAATAGTTGAATTCTAGAAGAATGAAATCATCACTTCCATTTCTTGCTAACAATTTTAGTTCAAGGTCTCACTCACACTTAATGTGCTTAGCATTTATGCATACACAAAATTGAGAGTTTGTATGCAACAGAGAGTGATGTTAAGAGAGCCTTCTATTTGAAGCATTCTATGATTGGTACTTTTGAACAAAAGATGCTTATTTTAGTACTAATGAGTTTAATCCCTCTTTCTCTAATGTTGTTTCTCTTTTGTAGGAATTTAATGATACTTTTCCTAAAGTACCAAGTGGTTCCATCCCTTATGCAACAATTCCAAACCAACCAGCTTATAGAAGTAATCTTAAGGAGACAAAAGTATTTCAAAGGCAAGTTGAGTAGCTCACAAAAAAGGGATATGTGTGGTAGAGCATGAGTCTATATGTAGTTTTCATATTGCTCGTAACTAAGAAGGATGGGACTTAGAGGATGTGCATTGACTATTAGGCAATTAACAAAATCACTGTAAAGTATCATCATCCCATACCTAGATTGGATGACATGTTAGATGAATTGCATAGTTCATATGCCTTTTCTAAAATTGATTTGAAAAGTAAATATCACCAAATTGGGATAAGAGGGAGAGAGAAGAGTGAAAAATAACTTTTAAAACTATGTATGGTTTGTATGAATGGCTAGTTATGCCATTTGGTCTCATTAATGCACTAAGCAATTTTATGTGATTGATGAATCATATTTTGTGTGCATTCATTGGTAAAATTATGGTTACATATTTTGATGATATTTTGGTTTATAGCAAAAACTTAAATGAACATCTTGATCATTTATGTTCCATTCAAAGTGTTATACATTCTGAAAAATCATATGCTAACCTTAAGAAATGTTCCTTTTACACTGATTAGATCCTATTTCTTAGCTATGTTATGAGTGCTATGCATATTAAGGTTGATGAGGAAAAGGTTAAGGCAATTTATGATTAGCCTACACCTAAATCAAGTTTGATGTGTGTAGTTTGCATGGTCTTGCTAGTTTCTATAGACACTTTGTTAGGGTCTTTAGTGCCATTGGCCATTGTTGCACAATTA
Source organism: Rhizophora mangle (assembly GCA_037832345.1). NCBI lineage: Eukaryota > Viridiplantae > Streptophyta > Magnoliopsida > Malpighiales > Rhizophoraceae > Rhizophora > Rhizophora mangle. The sequence goes on from JBAPLJ010000186.1 coordinate 1,169,526, forward strand.
ACTAAGGTTGTCAAAATGTGGGATTTAAGAAGGGAAGTGATTAAGACAAGGCTTTTAATTTGATCAATGAAAAATTAAGTTCTACACCTATACTTGCTTTGTTGACTTTGCTAAAACTTTTTAGATTGAGTGTGATGCTTCGAGTATTAGCATTGGAGCTATTTTGATGCAAGAATGGTGAACAATTTCCTAGTTTAGTGAAAAGCTAAGTGGAGCAACCCTTAATGATCTCACTTACGATAAGGAGATGTATACATTGGTATGAGTCTTGGAAACATGGTAGCACTACCTTTAGCCTAAGGAGTTTGTTGTCCATACTAACCACAAATCCTTGAAATACTCGAAGGTATAAGGGATGTTGAACAAAAGGCATGCCAAATGGGTTGAATTCATCGAGACCTTTCCTTATATCATCAAATACAAACAAGGTAAGGAGAAAGTGGTAATTGATGCATTATCTTGGAGATATGCCCTCATCTTTACACTTAGTAAAAAAATTGTTAAGTTTTGAATACACAAAATATTTATATGTGGAAGATTTTGACTTTGCTAATTTTTCTAGAGCATGTGAGAAGTTGGCCTTTGGGAAATTTTATAGGCATGTGGGTTTCTTATTTAGAAAAAAGTTGTTTATGTGTGCCTATGTGTTCCTTAAGGGAGCTAGTTGTGAAAGAAGCAACTAAGGATGGTCTAATTGGTCATTTTGTAGTTAGAAAAACCCTAGATGTCTTAGTTGAACATTTCTTTTGGCCATACATGAAATGAGATGTTGAGAAGGTGTGTGAGAAGTGCATAACATGCAAACAATCCAAATCTAAAGCCTTACCCCATGGCTCATACACACTTTTACCAATACCTAACCAACCTTAGTTGATTTATCTATGGATTTTGTGCTAGGGCTGTTGCAATCAAAAAGGGGTAGGGATTACGTATTTGTTGCTGTTGATAGGTTTTCAAAAATGACACTTCATCTCATGCCATAAAAATAACAATGCAAACAACATGGCCAAATTGTTCTTTAAAGAGGTAGTATGCTTGTATGGCATGCCTTAAAGAGCATTGTTTCAATCCAAGATACAAAGTTCTTGAGTTACTTTTGGAAGACTTTATGGGGTAAGTTGGATACTAAATTGTTGTTCTCAACTACTTGTCATTCATAAACAAAGAGGTAAATTAAGGTAGTTAAATGAACTCTTTCTACTTTGTCACATGTTATTGTTCAAATGAATTTGATAACATGGGAAGATTGTTTGCCACATATAGAGTTTGAATATAATTGGAGTGTTCATTCTATTACTATTTACTCTCTATTTGAAATTGTGCATAGCTTTGATCATTTGACTCCTTTAGATTTGATGCCTTTACCTATTAATGAGTATGTTTTATTTTAGATGGTGAACACAAAGCTAAAATAGTGAAGAAATTGCATGAGAAGGTGCAACAACAAATTGCAAATTAAACTAAGCAATATGCATCATATGCCAATAAAGGGTGAAATAAGGTTGTGCTTGAACCTAGTTTTAGATGTATATTGACAAAGAAAGGTTCCAACTTAAGGGCATTCAAAGTTGTAACCTAGATTCATTTCAAGTAGTGGCATAAATTAATGAAAATGCCAACAAGTTGAACCTTCCTAATGAGTGCAATGTGAGTGCAACATTGAATGATTTAGATCATTCTCCTTTTGATATAGGTGGTGATTCAAGGATGAATCCATTTGAGAGGGGAAATGATGAGATCCAAGGAGGAGCCAATGCATAAAAGGCTTTTGAAGATCCATTGAGCATTCAAGAAGGACCAATGACACTTTTAAGAGTTAAAAGGATGAAAGAGCCACTTAGTAAGATAATTGAAGAAATTTGGGCCAAAAAAGCTAATGTAAGTTTGAAAGGCAACAAAACATATCTTAATGTGGGTCAAGACTTTATTAATTGTATAAGTATATTAAATCAACTTATGTCAAGTGATTGTGAGGATTTTTACAATAACTTATAAAGTAAATAAGAGTAGATTTATTGTTAGTTTATTTAGAAAGTTTGTCATTATCTCTAGGGTTAGGGTTCTTAACTTAGCCTATAAATTTTATTGTTAAAAATAGTAGAACATTAGCAAAAATAAAAGTGAGAATTTTCTCCTTTAGTTTTTTTAAGAATCAAAAAACTTATTAAGAACTAACTCTCTTTATGGCATTTAACCTAACTTATCACTCCTAAATCCCTTAATTTTTGGAGTGCGGTGTCTATATACTTCTTTATACCTTTGGTTCAAGTTTCTTGAACATTGGGTTTAGGTCTTACATAATTAAAATTTGATTTAACTATTGGGTTCTTGTTTCATTTCTTGCAAATGTTGGGTCCCTAAGCCACATCTTTTAGGGTTCACATCATGCTCTCAAAATTTATTCAATTCCATCAAACAAAAGAGTCTTTAATCTTGATTGTCTTTGCATGTAAGTGTTAAATGGTTAAATTCTAAAAGAATGAAATCATCCCTTCATTTTTTGTTTTCAAGTTTTCTCTTTAGTTACAAGGTCACATTCACACGTAATTATTTAATTATCATTGGAGTAAGCACCAAAATTTGTATTAATTGCAATAATAATTACCTTATGATTTGACACTTTGAATCCATTTAATTAATGACCTTACTCATCTCTATGATTTTGCATCAATTTTTGCATGAACCAAGTTATTAATTATGAAAATTGCAACCTTATGACTTTAGTTCTCTTAATCAATTAAATTCCATCAAACAAAGGACTTATTGATCTTAATTATCTTTTCTTATATGTATTGAATAGTTTAATTCTAGAGGAATGAAATTGTTGCTTCATTTCTTTAAATGTTGGTATTGTCTTTTCTTGTTAACAAGTTTTCTTCTTTCTTGTTATTATTCAAGAATTGCAACTCATTTACATAAAATGATCATGAAATTAACATTGATGTATGCACCAATTATTATATCAATCATAACAATAACAACTTATGACATTATCTCTTTCAATCCATTAAATTCCTTTATAAAAAGGAGTCATTGATCTTGATTGTCTTCTCTTACAGGTATTGAATGAATCAATTCTAGACTAATAAAATTGTGCTTTCATTTGTTACTAACTTGTTTTTTCATTTAGTTGCAAGAACTCTTTAACAAAAAATGATCATGAAATTCACATCATTTTATGCATAAGCCATTACATAATTAATCATGATTGTTGTGACCTTATGACTTTGGCACTCTAAATCTTTTGAATTCCTTCAAGCAAAGGAGTCATTGATCTTGATTCTCTTTTTTTATAGTTATTGAATGGCTCAATTCTAGAAGAATGAAATTGTTCCTTCATTTTTTGCTAACAAGTATTCTCTTTTAGTTGTAAGGACTTATTGATACAAATTGATCATGAAATTAACATTGGTTTGTGCACTAAACATGATATTAATTGCAACAATAACGACTTTATGACTTTTACACTCTGAATAGATTAAATTGCTTCAAACAAAAGAGTCATTAATCTTAATTGTCTTTTCTTGCAAGTATTAAATGGTTCAAATTTACAATAATGAAATTGTCCCATCATTTTTGCTAGCAAGTTTTCTCCTTTAATTGTAGGGACTCATTTACACAAAATCATCATGAAATTTACACTGTTTTATGCACCAAACATTGTATTAATTATGATGATAATGAGCTTATGACTTTGCCACTTTGAAAGCATTTTATTTCTTGAAAAGAAGGAATCATTGATCTTGATTATCTTTTTTGCAAGTATTAAATATTTCAATTCTTGAAGAATGAAATTGAAGCATTTTGCCCATGCTTTACACCAACATGTCCATGTATTGATTCTCCTTGTGCACCACTTGTCATTATGCTTACATGGAATTATCATTCCACATGTCATTCTATTTGCTGAGTTGGAGATAAGCATTGAAGAAATTGAGTCATATGTTAGAATGATACAAATTTAGTCAAGAGCATTAAATGTTAAAATCGCTATTGTTAGTTTTCAATGTTTCAAGTTTCTAAGTTAGATTTAATATTTTGCAGTATTCATATGCATTAAATAAGTTTGACTCTCCTATATAAACCCTTTAGGGCGTTACTTTGATATTATCCAACTTTGAATAAAAATTGAGAGTTTTCTCTCTTGCAATCCTATTGCACCTTTTAAGGTTTGTGTATCACTTAGCAGATTCAAACTATAGTGAACCTACCTTGAGCATCTATATCCATGTTTGGTGGAGATTTAACTTGTATCCAAATTTGGTGGTGAGCTCACTCTATCATATGTTTCTTATTCGATAAAATAAAATAAACTTATTTCCAATTTAACTTGTTCATATGCATCTTTACAAATTCACATCATTTGGTGTCATTTATGGGAAAAGGGTTCAATTTGTGTGAATTTCTTAAACAAAACACATAAACCTTGATTATTTGAAATGGCTAATGGATTCGAACAAGGAATGAATTTAAACAAGCCTATTCTTTGCAAATGGAGTGAGAAATTATGGATCTTAGATGCCAAGTGCACTATCTTTTGAATGATCAAAGAATGGTGTCTTCCAAAGCACCTTTAAGTGAGGAAAAGGAAATTCCTTTTCACAATTAGACAAGTAAAGACAAAACTCTAGAAAGGAGGTCACCTAGAGCTTATCTTCAAAAGAAAGATTTTATTATTAAGGTTGAGATACCAAAGTTCAAAGGTAAGCTTTCCCCTTATGATTTCCTTGATTGGCTTTATACAATTGAAAGAGTGTTTGATTATCAAGGGCATTTAGAGGAAAAGAAAGTTGAAATTAAAGCCTTGAAATTAAGAAAGTACATAAGCCTATGGTGGGAAAACCTTTGATCTCAATTAGTTTATGAAGAAAAGAGCAAGATCCATACAAGTGACAAAATGAAAAGAGAAATGAAGAAGTGTTTTTTGCCTCAAAACTGCAAACAAGATATGTTCTTAATGCTCTATTTTTTAAGTGTTGAAGAGTATACTTGTGAGTTTGAAAAACTCAAGATAAAGTGTGATGTTTTGAAGTCCAAAGAACAACTGATTGCTCATTATTTGGGAAGATTGAAGAAAGATATTGCTGACTCAGTGGACTTACAACTTTTTTGGACCTTTGCTTATATTTGTAGGCTTGCTTACAAGGTCAAGAAGCAATATGGCACCTCTAAGAAGCTATCTTGCAAGCTATTCACTAAGGGAGCTTCTTCTAGCAAAGAGAGTTCATCTGTTTAAACTAAGAAGGCCACAACAAGGAAGGACAAGACAAAATTTGATTCTTAACCCATGGCAACCCTTAGGGAGAGAAGATGTTTCAAATGCCAAGGATATGGGCATATTGCATCTGAGTGTCCTAATCAATGCACAATTACGAATTATGCTTAATGAAGCTAAAGAAGATTAGCCTATTTAGGATTTGGAAGAAGAAGGAAATGAATATGTGGAACAACGCAATAAAGGTGAATTGCTTGTGATCCTTAAGGCCTTGAATTCAAATATGGTGAGAAAGAGCGGAGAGAGAACATATGCCAAATAAGATGTACCACCAAAGGGAAAGTAAGCCACATCATTGTTGACAATGGTAGTTGTACTAATGTTGCCTTAGCCACTATGATTGAAAAGTTAAAGTTTCCTGTGATGTCTTACCCTTAACCATACAAACTCTAATGGCTAAATAAGGGAAATGATATTTAGTGCATACAACAATGTTAATTTCATGTTCAATTTGTGTGAAAGAGACCTAGTAACTAAAAGAGTGAATTTGTTAACAAGAAATAAATTGATGGATGATTCTACTAGAATTAAACCATTCAAAACCTGCAATATGAGTCAATCAAGATCAATGACTATTTTGTTTGATGGAATTTCATGGATTTTGAAGTCCAAAGTCATAAGGTTAATATTCTTGCAATTAATATAATGTTTTGTACATACATCAATGTTAATTTAATATTTAATTTGTGTGAATGAGTCCTTGCAACAAAATAATACTTGTTAGTAAGAAATGAACTAATAGATACATTCTTTTATAATTAAACCATTCAATTTTAGCAAGAATATATAATCAAGATAAATGACCTTTTTTTTTTATGGAATCATGGATTTAGAGTGTGAAAGTCATATGGTCATTATTACTGTGATTAATATATTATTTCATGCTTAAAGCAATGTTAATTTTATGTTTGAGTTGTGTCAATGGATCCTTGTAACTAAAAGAGTGACCTTGCTCCCAAGAAATTAACTAATGGATTAATTTTTCTAGAATTAAAGTATCTAATACCTACAAGAAGAGATAATAAAGATTAATTACTCCTTTGTTTGATGGAATTTCATGGATTTAGAGTGTTGAAGTCATCAAGTCATTATTACTAAGATTAATATAATATCTATTGCATAAAATAATGTTAATTTCTTATTTAATTTGTGTGAATGAGTTCTTACAACTAAAGGACAAAAATTTTTCCTAATAAATGTATTCTTCCATAATTGAACCATTTAATACCTGCAAGAAGAGACAATCAAGATCAATGACTCCAATGTTTGTTGGAATTTTATGGATTTATAAGTCTAAAGTCATGAGGCAATTATTCTTGCAATTGATATAATGTTTCATGCATACACCAATGTTAATTTCATGTTCAATTTGTGTGAATGAGTCATAGAAACTAAAGGAGTGAACTTGCTAGCTAGAAATGAATTGATAGATGAATTCTTCTAGAATTGTATCATTCAATACTTGTGAGAAGGGACAATTAAGATCAATGACACCTTTCGTTGATGGAATTTCATGGATTTAAAGAGCAAAAAACATAAGGTCATTATCATCACAAATAATATAATGTTTGGTGTATACACTAGTGTTAATTTCATGTTTGATTTGTGTGAATGACTACTTGCAACTTAAGGAATGAAAAAGTTCCCAAGAAATGATTTGACGAATACATTCTTAAAGAATTGAACCATTCAACACCTACAAGAAGTGACAATCAAGATCAATGACTCCTTTGTTTAAAGGAATTTCCTAGATTCAAAGTGTGAAAGTCATAAGGTCATTATTGCCATGATTAATATAATTTTTGATGTATAAAGTAATGTTAATTTCATGTTTAAGTTGTGTGAATGAGTCCTTGTAACTAAAGGAGTGAACTTGTTTCCAAGAAATGAAGCAATGGGTGCATTCTTCTAGAATTGAACTATGCAACACCTGTAAGAAGAGACAATCAAAATCAATGACTACCTTATTTGATGAAATTTCATGGATTCAGAAGGTTAAAATCATAAGGTCGTTATTCTCACAATCAATATAATGTTTGGTGCACACACCAATGTTAATTTTATGTTCAATTTGTACGAATAAGTCCATGCAATTAAAGGAGTGAATTTGATAAAAAGAAATGAGTTAACATGTGCATTATGCTAGAATTGAATCATTCAATACATACAAGTAGAGTTAGTCAAGATCAATGACTATTTTGTTTGATGGAATTTCTTGGACTCAAAAGGCCAAAGTCATAAGGTCATTATTCTTGCAATTAATATAATGTTTGGTGCATACATTGTTCTTAATTTTATATTTAATTTGTGTGAATGAGTCCTTGCAACAAAAGGATACTTGTTAGTAAGAAATGAACTGATAGATACATTCTTTTAGAATTAAACCATTCAATTCTTGCAAGAATAGACAATTAAGATCGATGACACCTTTGTTTGATGATCATGGATTTAAAGTGTAAAAGTCATGAGGTTATTATTATTGCAATTAATATAATATTAGGTGCTTAAACCAATGTTAATTTCATGTTTAAGTTGTGTCAATGACTCTCTTGTAACTAAAGGAGTAAATTGTTTCCATGAAATGAATCGATAGATGTATTCTTCTAGAATTAAACCATTCAATCCTACAAAAAAAGACAACCAAAATCACTTACTCCTTCATTTGATGGATTTTCATGAATTAAAAGTGAAAAAGTCATAAAGTAATCATTATCATGATTAATAAATGTTTAGTGCATAAAATAATGTTAATTTTTTGTTCAATTTATGTGAATGACTCCATACAACTAAAGGAGAAAACTTGTTCCCAAGAAATGAACTAACAAATGTATTGTTCCATAATTGAACCATTTAATACCTACAAGAAAAGATAATCAAGTTCAATGACTCCTTTGTTTGATAGAATTTCATGGATTTGAAGTGCAAAAGTTATAAGGTCACTATTATCATGATTAATATAATGTTTGGTACATAAACCAATAATGATTTCATGTTTAAGTTGTGCGAATTAGTCCTTATAACTAAAGGAGCAAATTTGTTCCTAAGAAATGAACCCACAGATGCATTCTTCTATAATTAAACCATATAATACCTAGAAGAAAAGACAATCAAGATCAATGACTCCTTTGTTCAATGGAATTTCATGGATTTAGAAGGCCAAAGTCATAAGGTTGTTATTCTCACAATTCATATAATGTTTGGTGCTTACACTAATGTTAATTTCATGTTGAATTTTGTGAATGAGCCCTTGCAATTATAGAAGTGAATTTGTTAGCAAGAAATGAATTGACTGATGCATTATGCTAGAATTGATTTAATACATACAACAAGAGTCAACTAAGATCAAGGACTATTTTGTTTAATGGAATTTCATGGATTCTGAAGGCCAAAGTCATAAGGTTATTATTCTTACAATTAATATAATGTTTAGCGTATACACTATTGTTAATTTTTTATTCAATTTGTGTGAATGAGTCCTTACAACAAAAGGATACTTGTTAGCAAGAATAAACTAATAGATATATTTTTCTAGAATTCAACTATTCAATTCCTAGAAGAAGAGACAATCAAGATTAATGACTCATTTGTTTGATGGAAATTCATGGATTTAAAGTGTAAAAGTCATAAGGCAATTATTATCAGATTAATATAACATTTTATGCTTAAGGCAATGTTAATTTCTTGTTTAAGTTGTGTCAATGAGTCCTTGCAACTAAGTTAACTTGTTCCTAAGAAATGAACCAACAAATTAATTCTTTTAGAATTGAAGCATCCAATACCAACAAGATGAGACAATTAAGATCAATTACTCCTTTGGTTAATGGAATTTCATGGATTCAAAGTGATAAAGTCATATGGTCATTATTATGACAATCAATGTAATGTTTAGTTGATAAAAAAATGTTAATTTCTTGTTCAATTTGTGTGAATCAGTCCCTACATTTAAAGGATGAAACTTGTTCCCAAGAAATGAACTAATAAATGTATTCATTCAAAATTGAACCATTCAATACTTGTAAAAAGAGACAATCAAGATTAATGACTCCTTGTTTGATGGAATTTCATAGATTTGAAGTGCAAATGTGATTAGGTCATCATTATTTCAATTAATATAATGTTTGTGCATAATCCTATGTTAATTTCATGTTCAAGTTGAGTGAATGAGTCCTTGAAACTAAAGGAGTGAACTAATTCACGAGAAATGAACTAACAAATGCATTATTCTAAAATTAAACCATTCAATACTTGTAAGAAGAGACAATCAAGATCAATGACTATTTTGTTCAATGAAATTTCATGGATTCAAGAGGCCAAAGTCATAAAGTCATTATTCTCGTGATTCATATAATGTTTGGTGCATACACTAATGTTAATTTCATGTTTAATTTGTGTCAATGAGTCCTAACAACTAAATGAGTGAATTTATTAGCAAGAAAAATGAAACAATGGATACATTATGCTAGAATTGAACCATTCAATAGCTGTAAGAAGTGTTAATCAATAACAATGACTATTCTTTTTAATATAATTTCATGGATTCTGAAGGCCAAAGTCATAAGATTGTTATTTTCACAATTAATATGATGTTTGGTATAGATACCATTGTTAACTTTACCTTCAATTTGTGTGAATGAGTCCTTATAACAAAAGGATACTTGTTAATAAGAAATGAACTGGCAGTTACAATCTTTTATAATCAAACCATTTAATTCCTATAAGAGGCAATCAAGATCAATAAGTCCTTTGATAAAATTTCACAAATTCAGAGTGCGAAAGTCATACGGTTATTATTATCACAATTAATATAATGTTTGGTGTGTAAACCAATGTTAATTTCATATTCAAGTTGTGTGAATGAGTCCTTGCAACTAAAGGGGTGAACCTGTTCCCAAGAAATGAATCGATGGATTAATTCTTCTAAAATTGGAGCATCTAATACCTGCAAGAAGAGAGAATTAATATCAATTACTTTGTTTGATAGAATTTCATAGATTTAAAGTGTTAAAGTTGTAAAATCATTAACATCATGATTAATATATTGTTTGGTGCATAAAACAATGTTACTTTCTTGTTCAATTTGTGTGAATGAGTCCTTACAATTAAAGAAGTAAATTTGTTCCCAAGAAATGAATTGATAAATGCATTCTTCTAAAATTGAAGCATTCAATACCTACAAGAAGAGACAATGAAGATCAATGACTCTATTGTTTGATGAACTTTCATGGATTCAGATTGTGGAAGTCACAAGGACCTTATTATTGCAATAAATATAATATTTCATGCTTAAAGCAATGTTAATTTCATGTTCAAGTTGTGTAAACAAGTCCTTTCCCAAGAGTTGAATGGTAGCTATTGTTGTACCACTACTTAGCTTGGTCCAACCACCTGTACCACTAACCAAGTTTATGGAAGGTCATGCAACACAAATAGGTTTTTAGGCACTAATTGAGTCTTTCAAATTGACCATAAGGATGGTAGGTTGTGTTTAAATGTAATTTTGTCCCTAGCAACTTGAAAAGCTCTTACCAAAACAAGTTGATAAAAACCCTATCACTATTTGAGATGATAGACTAGGGCATTTCATGAATCCTAAAAATCTATTCCATGAAGATTTTTACAATAGATGTACCAGTGACATGGTGATTGAGAGTAATAAAATATCCATGCTTATTGAAATGATCAATGACCACAAGAATTTTGTCATCAATAGTTATTACCATGGCTTGACTACATTGACCAAAAGCATCGTCAATAGTTGTGTTCCACATAAAGTTATTCTTCTTTAAAAGCTCATTCAAAGGTTTATTTATAACACCATAATTTATCACAAACGTTCTATAATACCTAGTGAGCCTAGAAAACCTCTTAGTGAGTTAAGAGAATTAGGTACAGGCCAATTAACTGTAGTAAAACCTTATTATGATTAGTAGCTGCCCCTTGAGCATTAATGATACGACTAAATTACTCCGCTTGATTTTGCCCAAAAGAGCACTTAGACATTTTAGCAAACAACCTTTCCCTCCTCAAAGTTTGTAGGACTAGAGACATATAAGATACATGCTCCTCCATTATTACATTGTAAATGAGGATATTATCAAAGAACACAAGTGCAAAATGCCTCAAATGCTAACTAAGACATGATTCATAAGAGATTGGAAAGTGACAAGGCATTTATCAACTCAAATGACATTATTTTGAAACTTATAATGGCCATGTGTGTTCTAAAGAGAGTTTTGAGTATAACTTTATCTTCCATCGTAATTTGATGTTATCCTACCCTTAAATCAATTTCAGAAATCATAATGGCTCCTTGCAACGCATCTAATGTTATCTACTATGGGATTGGAAATTTGTCATTCGTAGTCAATGAATTTAGCTATTTGTGATCAATTTGAAAATTGCTCCTTATGTTTGTGGTGTACCCAAAGTTTTCATAACTTTCCAACCTTTACAAATGACAGTTTGCAATTCTTAAAGTCAACTAACATAGGACTGAACTACCCCAGCCAAGCAACTCCCAGCACCATATCTAAAGAACTTAGCTTCATGATCCTAAGATCAATTTTGGACATTTGTCCCTGCATCTTCCATTAAAAGTTACAAATCTTTTATCTTCTAATCACCTTGTAGCCCATCTCCCACAGTAATTAGTAAAAGGTTTGTAAGGACTAATGGATATAATAAATCTCTCACCAAAGGAGAGTTTAAAAAACTATTGGTGCTCCCAAAATCAATCAAAATCATTAGGGTCTTCTCACTAACCTCTCCTTTTACATGAATGGTATTAAGTCTTGTAGAACCAATCATAGCATACATAAAAATGGATCCCTGAGCCTTTATGTTCCTCTCTAGTTCCCAATCATGGAATATTTCTTCATTTTCTTCCTCTTCAAGCTCTTTATGGTATATTTCTTGTTACATTGATGTCCCAAGAAATATCTATCCCCACATTTCCAACATTGATTAGATCTTCTGCCTCCATCCATTTAGAATCTGTTTCATCCCTTGTTAAATTGTGGCCCATATTTTTGATGCTACCACTTGTGACATGTTTATTCCTACCGAATTAAACTTCGACCAGCCTTGTCTTCTTTCCTCAAACTGACTGGAACTCTAGTAATTTACACTAGGATTGTTCATAACTACAATAGTATCAACATTAGTCCCCATAGTTCCTCTTGTCATTTGCTTATTAGTCTTGCCCAAACTAGAAACCACTTCTTGTAGCTTAGACAATTAGTAGAGATGACTCAAGGAATTGGGCTTCAACATTTTTATAGCTGATCTAAATGGAATCATTTAGTCCACTTATGCAACTAGACTTGAAGTATTCTTCTGTCAAATAAGGATTTACGCTTTTCAACAATGCTTTCAACACTCCAAATCTCTTCTAATACTCATGTAGAGAAGCACTCCAAGTCAGTTTGTTAAACTCCATTACCACAACAAAAAACTTATTGGTCCCAAACCACACACACAAATCATCTACAAATTTATCGCAAGTCACCATAATTTGGTCCGCTAAGTAACCTTCAAACCATAGCTCAGCTTGCTTGCCTAAATACATCACAGCCAACTCCTCCTTATTATCTTCATTAGAAACATTAGAAACATTACAAATACAAAAATATCTATTGCACTTCATAATGCCTTAGGATTTGTATCCTCAAAATAAGGTAACAAAAAAACCTAAGGTTTTCATTTGGAATGTCCTTCCATAGATCCAATCTTCTTTGTCACCAATTTACTTTTCTTTTGTACAAAATCTTTAGGCTAAGGCAATATTCTAGGTCAATCCTATGTAGGACTAGTCTCTATTATTGGTACAAAATTTACAGTTGGAGTGGGTTCTGCAGACTTACCTCAATCAAAGTATTCTATAAATTTCTTATTTAACATCTCTTCTAGCTACTTAAGAGTTGCATTATCCTCTTGCAAATAAAAAAAATTGCTCTTTGAACCTTCTGGTTGCACCCTTCTTTTCTACTACCATGGTTGCGTTCATTGTCATCGTTACTTTAATTTTCTTCAGCAACTTGCAATTAACTTTCTCCATAAAATCAAATGTTTTGATACCAACTTTCAAGCCTAAAACCTTTGAGAATGTTTGTAATTTTGCTAAAATTGTTGTTACAATAAGAGAAGATCTTAGATTTATATATGTGGCCTATGTAACCATCAATTGTCAAGACTTATTAAATGACTTAAAGGACTAAACTAACGTTAACAACATCTCATTAATCCAATCAATGGTAATAATTAGTGGTTAATGAGATGGTGTTAGCAGTTACTTTATGAAAGGACAACATAAAAATAGAAAAAAACAACCAATTTACAATAGAACCAACACAATTCCAAAATAGGGCCATTATCCTAGCCAATGACCCTTAGTTGTGATAGAGAGGATTTCAAGAATGAGGGAATTAGGCAACACTGTAGTTGAGGATATCATCCTTAGTTGATTTTGCTTTCCCTTTTTGAGATCATTGTGAGAATGAAGGCATAGTTATCGAGAGAGAATGGAGATAAGAGAGATAAGGGGGCAGAGGAAGAGGAAAATTGCAAGTTATTATTGGAGAGCAGCTTAGCAATTTAGAGAGTTAAAAAGACATTTGAGATGTATGATAAGGAAAATATAGAGTTTCTTATATCCCTATTGCACGCATATCACAGGCATTAGTATGTAATTTGTTAATAATAAATAAATGATGTAGATCAAATTTTCATCATAAATATAGATATAAAAATGCACCAAATATTTGTATTACTTTATTAATGGACAATGTTCAAGTGTCAAAAAGTGAAATATTGGTCTTCTTCTCATTGTCACACGTACAGCTTATTTATTTCTGGGAATACATGATGAAATTACTTATAAGGTGGACATTACAATAGGATAAGAAATGAAGGCTAATTTGTCAGAATCATCTATTTCATGTATAAAATGACGTACCAACTATACCTAACGATCATTATATGTTGGATTTTTATTTTCTGTTAGAGTTTGGTGCCTTTTATATCATGATAGTAGTTGAACAATTTGCTAGGACAAAAAGCCTCAACAACATAGAATAACCAATGCACCCAGATTTTTTGAATCCATCTAAAGGTGGAAATTATGTGCCTATTTCAAAACACATAAGAATAGAATGAGTTATGTGAATAACCAACTAACCTTGTTTCTTCACTAGAGCTTGGGGAGCTACAAATGAATTAACAACTTAATATAACCAATATGTTTGCATGAATTGTCATAACAACAAAAACAAAACAAAAAGTAAAATAATAATCTCCTGTTGGAACAAGTACAAATATCCTCTTCTGTGATTAAACTGATCCCGTAAACCTTTGGTGCCAGCTTCACTCACTTTGGCTTAAACTCGAAATGTTTAATTAGTCACCCTATTTGACATTCACAACTGCACAGTCCCAAACATGAACTCATTAGAAGATCATTCATTCATAATACATGGATACTTGCGAAAAAGATAAGACTAGTTAGTGCTAGCAAATATATAGGAAGAAACTAATTTATGGTTTATGCCTATGTTACAATATAAAACAATTTTCTTTCCTTGGTCCTTGGCCCTAGAAACGAGACAAATTGATAACCCATTATTGAAGCATAAAGTTAAGATTTTGAATTATGTTAGTTGCATATGATTGAGCATGGAATTGTATATAAATGTGTGGGATGGAGAATGTGAGTATGATTAGTTTTTCTTTCTTTGCTATTGTGTTATTTTGAGTTGAAGATGTGATGTTTTGCATGGTAGGAACCTTGAATGTAATAAGTGATCTTAAATTGCTTGTTTTCTTTGCTTTGAGAATGATCTTTCACTTGTTTGAGTACAAGCAATTATGCAACATTGAGGGTATTTGATGTGTGGACTTATTTCACATATTTTATGTCACAATTTGAGTGTTTTTCCTAGTTTTTAGGTTAATTATTCTTAATGTTTTGAGTTTTAGCTGCATTTATCTAGTCCTTGTTATTTTGTTATTTGGTGGGTTTAAGTGGCAAATTGGGCTTCAAATGGGCTTGAAAATAAAGGATTTGGACTAGGAAGCATCTCATCTCTTATTTCAGCAAGAATTCCTATTCTTGCAGCTTGGACACCATTTGGTTTTTGGGCCATAACTGGAGCTATAGACCTCGGATTAGGGTGTTATCTATCTTTCCTAGGGCCACAACTTTTGTGAGGATTCCAAGTAGAAATTATGCCATTTTGATATTCAAAAATTGGCTAGAAATCAAGGGTGCAAATCTAGATATTAATCAGCATAAAATTAGGAGTCCTAAAATATAAGGATTGGAATTGATTTTGTGGGGCATATTTATTGGCCAATTGAGAGTTTTGAGAAGTTTACAATTTGAAGGGAAAACATCATAAACTATTGGTTCCATGTGGTAGAGAAGGAGAAAATGAAATAGCAAGTAAAGGATTCAAAAGCAATGAATGTGCAAGACTCGAAGACTACTAACCTTCTTACTTTCTTCTCTTCTTCCTCATTAGTATTGATTTAATTTAGGGTGTTTGTGAATGATTAGTTGTTTATTTGTATGTTTTGATGAACATGAGTGTATAGATCTTTTATTCTAAGGCAAGAATATAGTCACTAAATTTTATTACTAAATTGATATTTTAGTTGTTTTAAATGTTTTTAGTTATTTTAATTTGATACTTTTGATTTTCATTCATGTTAGTAACTGACCATAATTTGCATGTTTAAAGTATTAAACAATGGAGTAACAGTAGAAGTTTAATACTAGTTCGTAAAAGCATTAAACAGAGGTTGTGTAGTTTAGAAATAAATACACATCTTTGTGATCAATGTTAAGAATTCCACACATCTTAATGAACTCGTATTAGTTTTTATAATTATGAAAGTAAATATAGAATTAATATGAGTATAGCTATTAAGTCTTGAAAGAGATCATCATATATCTTAGGGAATTTAGTCATTGTTATTAACAAGTTTTAATTCTAACAATCAAATGTTAAGTTTGTTAATGGTATTTTGTTAATAAAATCTGAGTCCTAGAAACCTTGTTTATTGATTTTCAGCTTACATTTTAGAATCTACTTACAATTCAATAGTTAGATAATTCTATCTTCATTTGGTTTATCTAGATAGTAGAGGAGATTGACATAATTTGGTACTTAAGTTTCATCCTCATGGAATCAATACTTGGACTCACATCCACTTTACTACTTGAACATCATATACATTTATGGTAGATTTTAGGGCAACCAAAGGAGATGATCTTAACTTTCAAGCTATGAACCATTCAAACCATGTAAAAAAAGCAAATAATTATCAATGATTTTTTTGTTTGTTAGAATTCAATGGATGTGGATGATCAAAGGTGTTAAAGATGTGCATGCCATAAAGAACATAATGTTTAGTATAGACTCAGAAGTTAATTTTAGAATCATTTTGAGTGAATAACTCTATGTAACTAATGGAGAAGCTTTTTAAGCAAGAAATGAAGTGAAAATGTCATTTTTTTAGGCAATGAAACATTCAAATTATGAAAGAGAATCAAACCAAGATTGATGACTCTTTTGTTTGATAGAATTCAATTTATCAAGAGCACTAAAGTGTAAAGATGTGCTTGTCCTAATGAATAAAATGTTTGGTGCATACACAAATTTTAATTATACAATCATTTTCTATGAGACACTCTATGCAACAAATGGTGAAGCCTTTTTAGCAAGAATTGAAGTTATGATCTTATCCTTTAGGCAAAGAAGCATTCAAACCATCTAAAAAAAGCTAACAAAGATTAATGACTCCTTTATTTGACAAAATTCAATGGATTTAGAGCACCAAAGGTTTAAGGATATTCATACACTAAAGAATATAATGTTTGTTGTAGATACAAAAGTTAATTTCATAATCATTTTGTGTGAATCTAAAGTTTGTAGAATACACCAAAATTTCTCTAAATCACTCAATAACAAGTTTGTAATTAAGGTAAGTAGAGGTTGAATCCATAAAGATTTAGTTTTGATTAATTAATTAACCAATGATCTTAATCCTATTGAGTTCATTCAAATAAAGGATCAAAGGGGCAAAATTTGGTTTTAATTAAACTAATAAAAATCAAAATGGAAAACCAATTATAAATAAAATCAATAAATGAGCATGCCTTCAGCAATAAGAATATTTACACCATTGGATTCACACATTTATCATTGACACTAAAGATCATCAATTCTTTAGTTGAATATTTAGCTTAAAATAATAAGAAGTTTTATTATTCTAAATCTCTCCTTAGTTGATAGTTAAGTGAGCCAAGCTCTTCAATAAATCTCTTATCAATTAAACTACCTAGGACAAGCTCTCAAGATATAATTTATTAATAGACCATGTTGTCCATAGAAATTAGACAAAGACTTGACCATTATTATCTTTTTATATTTTCCACTTAGAGTTAGAATTATTAAGCAATTATGGATTTCAATTCTAAACTAGCATTAGATCATAAAGTATAATTGTCTAGTATTCATCATAACGATCAAAGAATATAATCATAAGCCATAAAAACAAATAACAAGAGAATTCAATGTAAAGAATCATATTAGAAATAAAAACCAAGAAGTCTCATAATGTTTCCTCCAAAGACTTAAATCCTTATAATAAAAAAAAATCCTAATCATGCATATATAGTCATGTACAACAATGAAAGAAAAACAAGGCCTACATATGTATATATTTTTGGCACCCTAACATGTCTATTTATAGCTTTGAGGACATATTTATGGCTCTAAGTTATAACCAACTTAGCTTATTTGGAGAACTACTTGGATTAGGATATCTTTGACCAACTAATAAGCTAGATTGAGGACACATATTTATAACCCAATTCTACCTAGATTTCTACAAATAAGCCCATTCTAGAAAGCCCAAGAGGTCTATTTTAATGTTCATTAGGCCCAAATCCATCAAGCAATATTTAGAATGTGAAGTTTCCAAAATAACCTCCAGTGGTCAAATTTTCTCAAAACTACATTTGGAAGCTTCCAAATTGATCCAATCCATTTGCATTTCTCCTAAACCATAAAATCAACTAGAATAAGTACATTTAGGAAGAAATATACAAAAAAAAAATGTTAAATATATGAGAATAAATGTAATGCATATAACATATTTATCATAACCATTCCATGCAATGAAATGCTAAGCCTTATTTGCAAGAAATGAATTGATGGTCATATCTTTTAGGCAACAAATTAATGAAACCATGAGAGAATGGATAATCAAACAAAGGAGTCATAAAGAATATAATGTTTGGTGTAGCAAAAAAATAACATTAATATTTTCATGATCATTTTTGTACAAATGATTCCATGTAACAAGAGGAGAAGTCTTGATATGGAGAAATGAAGTGACAATTCCAATAGGTAAAGAAATTTTCAAAGCAAGTAAGAGAGGCTAATTATGATCAATGATTCCTATGCTTGATTTAATTTAATATATTTAAAGCACTAGAATTGTGAGAATGTGCTTCTTTAATGACTCTTAGGTTTGATGGCACCTTTCAAGCCAAGTAAGAAAAGATAATAATGATCAATGACTTCTTTGTTTGATAAAATGTAATGGATTTAGAGTACTAGGTAGAAGGACATGGTTCTCCCAAATAATACAATTTTTGATATTGATGCAGAGTTAATTTCATGATCATTTTGTGTGAATGACATTGTGTAATGAAATGAGTGGCCTTATTTGTAGGAAATAAAGTTAAGGGGTAATCTTTCAGGGAATGAATCATTCAACCCACATAAGAAAAGCTAACCAAGATTAATGACTCCTTTAATTGGTTAAATTTCATGGATTCAAAAAACCAAATGCATAAGGCAAAGTCTTGTTGACAAAAAGTAAATTTCACGATCATTTTGTATGAAAGAGTAGCTACAATGAAGGGCAAAGTCTTATTTGTAGGAAATGAAGGGGCGATCTCATCTTTTAGGCAATGAAAACCATGAAACAAAAGCTAATCGAGTAATATGAATACCAAAGAGCACAATAAGACCCATAAGCAAAACAAAGAATTTAAACCCAAGAAAATAAAATTAAATTTAATAGGATTAAAAAAATCCATGTCATATAATTTATTAAAAAAAACCAAAATATGTAAATCAAAAATAAAATGCACAAGAGTAATATTGATAAGTTCCAAAATTCTCAAATGAAAAAGAGAGAGTAAGTCTCTCAAATTGATAAAAAAAATCAATTAGCTAGTGCTTACAAAAGAGGGTTATATGCTAATATATAGAGTTCAAAACAAAATAGTAAATCCAAAACAAAATAGGAAACAATAGACTTGCCTAACAAACTACTAAATATAAGATTAGGTAGATTGGACATAAATTAAGCTTTTTTCAACCCATTACAATTATAAAATAACTAAATAACTCACTTGTGCCCCCAAAGAAATAAGGTATGCGGCAAAGTCTAGAATTTAGCTAAACTCATCAAATAAGTTGTTTTTAAACATGTATGAAGTTTATTAAGCCTCGATGTTCCTCCAAGCCTTAATCCTTTTGTTGTGTGTTGCTTTTAGCACAAATAACTTCAATAAGCCCATTTAGACCTTCTCGCATCCTTTAGCTATTAGACCTTTGAATATGTGCAATAGATCACTACATGTGCTAACTTGATTTCAATCACCACAATCAATGACTACCTTATTGAATATAAATGAAATGATTTAAAACACAAAAGGGTTAAGGACAAGCTTGCCCAAATGAATATAATATTTTAGATAAACATATAAGTTAATTTCATTATCTTTTTGTGCAATGACTCTATATAACAAAAGATGAAGCCTTATTTGCAAGAAATATAGTGACAATGTCATCTTTTAGGTAATAAATTGTTGAAACAATGTGAGAAAAGCTAAACAATGACTCCTTTATTTGATGGAATTCAATAATTTTGGGGCACAAAAAATGTAAGGATGTACTTGTCACAAATAATATAATGTTTGATCTGGACATAATAGTTAATTTTATGATCATTTTATGCAAATGAGTCTATGTAAACAAAAGAGAAGTCATGTTAGAGAGAAATGAAGTGATGATCTAACCTTTTAGGTAATGAACCTTTCAAACCATGTAAGAAAGGTTAAGTAAGATCAATGACTCCTATACTTGATGGAATTCAATGGATTTGGGCACCAAAAGTTAATGGTCATCAAAATGTTTAGTGGAACCTTTTAAAGAATATGAAAAGAAAAAAAAATGCTAATTATGATCAATGACTCCTTTTTTGATGAAATTTAATGGATTTATAATACCAACAATATAAGGAGATTATTGTCCCAAGGAATTTAATGTTTGATGTGGACATAAAAATTCAATTCATGATCATTTTTTTATGAATGACTCCCTATAATGAAATTAAAAGCCTTCTTAGTAAGATATGAAGATAGGGTGTAATCTTTAAGGGAATGACACCATGTAAGAAAAGCTAACCAAGATTAAAGACTCCTTTGTTTGATTGAAGTCAATGGATTCAAAGAATGAAAGTGTATGGACATGCTTGTCCCAATGAATATAATGTTTCTTGCTAACAAAAATGTAAATTTCATGTTTATTTTGTGTGAATGAGTACATGCAATGAAAGGCAAAGCCTTACTTGCAAGAAATGAAGGGATGTCTCATCATTTAGGTAAAGAAAAATTATAACTTTGAAACAAAACTAATCAAGATGAATGACTCTTTTGTATAATAGAAACCAAAGTATTCAAAGCACCAAAGATGTAATGATGTGGTTATCACAAAAATATAATGGTGTAGAAATAAAAGTTAATTTCATTATATTTTTTGTTAAGGACTCCATGTAACAAAAGGAGAAGCTTTATTGGCAAAAAAAATGAAGTGACAAGTCTCTTCTATAAAAAATTTAACCATTCAATCCTTTTATGAAAAGTTAATCAAGATCAATAAGTCCTTTTTTTTGACTAAATCAAATAGATTTAGAGTGCCAAATGTATGAGCACATGCTTATCCTAATGAATATAATGTTCGTGTAGACATAAAGTTAATTTCTTGGTCATTTTGGGCATATGACTCAGTGCAACAATAGCCAAAGCCTTATTTGGAAAAAATGAAGTTACGAGCTCTTCTTTCAAAAAATAAATCATTGAAACAATGTAAGAAAAGTTAATCAAGATTAATGACTCCTTTATTAATGGAATTTAATGGATTTAGAGCACCAAAGGTGTTAGGATGCGGATGCGGATCTAAGAAAGAATATATTGCTTGGTTTACGTACAAAAGTTAATTTCATAATAATTTTGTGTCAATGACTTCATGAAATGGAGAGGGAAGCCTTGTTCAGATGAAATGAAGGGACACACTCATCTTTCATGAATTAAACCATTCAATCTTTGTAAGAAAAGCTAATAAAGATCAATGACTCTTTTATTGGATTTTATTCAAAAATTTTGTAGCAATGATGTAAAGACCCACTTTCATAAATAATATAATGTTTGGTATAAACATTAAAGTTAATTTAATGATCATTTTGTGTGAATGACTCTATGCTACCAAAGGAGAAACCTTGTTAGCAAGAAATGATGTGATAGTCTTATCCTTTAGGAATTTAACCATTCAATCCCTACAAAGCTAGACAAGATCAATGACTTCTTTATCTAATGGAATTCAATAATTTTGGATTTCCAAAGATGTAAGGATATGCTTGTCACAAATAATATAATTTTTTATTGAGATATAAAAGTTATTTTCATGATCATGTTGTGCAATAAACTCCATACTACAAAAGGTGATGCCTTGTTGGAGAAAATGAAGTAATGGTATCATCTTTCAAGCAATGAACCTTTTAAACCATGTAAGAAAGGTTAATAAAGATCAATGATTCATGCACTTGATGGAATTCAATGGATTTAGAGCACCAAAGGTGCAAGGATGTGCTTGTCTCATTGAATATAATGTTTCTTGTTGATAACATAGTAAATTTCATGATCATTTTGTATAAATAAGTGCATGAAACGAAGGCAAAGCCTTATTTGCAAGAATGAATAGACAGTCTCACCATTTAAACAATGAACAATTAAAACCTTGAAACAAAAGCTAACTAAAACCAATAACTACTTTGTTGAATGTAAATCAATGGATTTAAAGTACTAAAGGTGTAAGGACATGCTTGTCACCAAAAAAAATTATGCTTAGTGTAGACACAAAAGTTACTTTCATATTTATTCTTTATGAAATACTCCATTCAATCAAAAGAGAAGATTGATTAGAAAGAAATGAAGTAATGAGTTGGTTCCTTCAAAGTTTTAACTATTCAATCCTTATAAGTTAATCAATACCAATGAGTCCTTTATTTGATGAAATCTCATGGATTCATAGCACCTAAGGTGTAAGGACATGCTTGAAGTAGGAGCATCTCCTAAGAACAACCAAGAATTAGTCCAAGACTTGGGCCAAGCCCAAAAAATGCTAATTATGCTATTAAAAGAATGAATTGCATGTCAAACTTGTTCCAACTATAGGACCTTCAGCGCAAGCCTAATGGCAGTGATGAGTAGCCATTTAAAAGCTCTAGATGTTTAGATTCAGATGAATTTAGAACATAAAGAGTCAAGTTCCTTTACTAGCCACTAGGATAGTCAAAAGTTAGGATATTGAAGCATTTTCCTATGCTTAGAGGGATGTTTTAAAGCCTTTTATTTACAATTTTCTCTAGTATTTGAAATGGTAGACTTTTGGTGAGTAATTAAACTCTAACCTTAAGGAATTTGAAAATTTTCTTCTTTATCAATATCTCTATGGTGGATTTCATTGAGCTGTGACTTAACCCTAACATTTCTATATCACTTGAGTGGATCCCTTAAGAGTGGTAAGTGCTATTGGCCTTATATCTCTAAGGTGGTGGAGTTTTTCCTATATCCTTAAAGTGAAGGTTATTACCTTTTTCCATATGAAAAGATCATCAATTCTTTAATTGAATATTTAGTCTAGAATAATGAAAAGTTTTATTATTTTAAATCTTTTGTTAGTTTATTGTTAATTAAGACAAACTCTTTAGTTAATGTCTTATCAATTAAACTACTTAGGACAAGCTCTTTTGTTATACTTTATTAATAGCATTAAGATAAAAAAAGATAGTCAAATGTAAATAAAAAATTCAAAAGCTGAAGTATTTAATTTTAAGCCTTAGAAATTAGACAAAGATTGGACCATAATTGTTAATTCCCATTTGCTATTTAGCATTAGAATTATCAAGCAATTATATACATGGATTCTAAACTAGCATTATAAGTGCTTTGTTTGCTTCATAGGAATTAAAAAATATAATCATACATGATAATTATGATAGAATAACATGAAAATTCAAAATAAAGAATCAAATTAGAAATAAAAACCAATAAATCTCCTAATGATTCCTCCAATAACTTGCCTATTGTATGCATGCTTACATGAAAGAAAGTAAAGAGAAGTCTATGTATATTTCCATTTCTAGTACCCTAGCATGCCATTTTTTCATTCTATGGGATGACAAAAATAACCAAAAGATAGTTTGTCACATCCTTTATAAAATTGAGTTAGCTCAATTAAAGTACAACTCCTAATTAAATTATGGTAGCTTTGACTAGCCTTTAAGGTGGATTAAGGACACCAATTCATGGCCTAATTTTGCTTGAATCTCTATAAATAAGTGCATTCTAAAGTAGTCAAGATGTCTATTTTAATTCTTATGAAGCCTCAAATTCATTCAATAATTTTTAGAATGAAAAATTGCCAAAATACCCTTTAGTTGTTATAATTTCTCAAAACCACATCTTTAAGTGTCCAAATCACTCCAATCCATTAGTTCTTACCCTAAATCATAAAATCAACTCCAATGCATTTAGGAAGAAAATACATTAAAGATGTTAAATATAAGAGAATAAATGTAATGCAGATAACATACTTATCATAAGTCCTTCAAACTAGAGTTAATTTAATGGTCACCTAGGGTGAATTACTTCATGCATTGATAGGAGAAGACTTATTGGTAGGAAATGAAGTGACAGTCTTGTCACCATTCAAATAGGAAAAGCTAATCAAGTTCAATGAATGCTTTATTTGATGCAATTTAACGAATTTGGACCATAAATGGTGGATTGATGTATTTGTTGCAATGAATATATTGTTTGGTAAATACCTAAAAATAAATTTATGGATAATTTTGTTTGAATGACTATGTGTAGCAAAAGGATAAGCCTTGGTAGTAAGAAATGAAATGAAAATTTTGTCATTTAAGAATTCAATTGTTTAATCCATGAAAAAAATGTAATGAAGATTAATGACTCCATTACTTGATGGTATTCAATGGATTTAGAAAACAAAAGTTGAAATAAAATGTTTGTTTTAGTAAAGACACATAATTTAATGTTTGACAATTTTTAGTGAATGACTCTGTGTAATAAGAGGAGAAGACTTGTTAATGACTTTGTGACACTCTCATCTTTCAACTAATGAACAATTCAAAAAATGTAAGAAAGCTAATCAAGATCATTGATTCCTTTGTTTGATGGAATTCAATGGCTACCGAGCACCAAAGGTGTAAGGACATGCTTGTGCTAATAAATAGAATGTTTGGTGGACACAAAAGTTAATTTCATGGTCATTTTAAAAAAAATGAGTTCCTTTAACAAAAGAAAAGCCCTTGTTGGCAAGAATTATAATGAAATTCTCATCATTTAGAAACTCAGTCATTCAAACCTTGTATAAAAACCTAATCAAGATCAGTGACTTACTTGTTAGATGGATTTTAATGAATTCTGACTACAAAAGGTGAATTGGTGTCTTTGTCACATTGAAGGTAACATTTAATGGAGTCATGAAAGTGAATTTGATGATCATCTTGGGTGATTAACTTCATGCAACAAAAGGAGAAGACTTATAGCTAAGAATTGAAATGGTGGTCAAATATTTGAGACAATGAACAATTTAAAACATGTACGAAAAGCTAACCAATATCAATAATTCCTTTGTTTGATAAAATTCAATGGATTAAGAGCACCATCGATGTAAGGACATGCTTATCCCAATAAATTTAATGTTTGGTGTGGACATAAAATCTAATTTAATGATCATTTTGTGTGCATGACTTCATGTAATGAAAGGAAAATTATTAGCATGAAATGAAGTTACAATCATATCTTTTTAAGTAATTAACCATTAAAACCATGCAAGAAAAGTTAACCAACATCAATGGCCCATTTGTTTGATGGAATTTAATTAATTTTAAGAACCAAAGGAGCAAGGTGATTTGTGTTAAATATACAATAATTACTCTAAATCATCCAATTAATAAGTTTGTAATTAAGGCAAGAAGTTGATTTCAAGTTTTTGTTTTGATTAATCAATTAACAAATGATCTTAGTCCCATTGAGTTCACACAAATAAAAGAGTAAAAGGAAAGGAATTTGGTATTAATTAAACTAATAAAAATAAAAATAGAAAACTAATTACAAATAAAATTAATAGATGAATATACTTTTAGCAACAAGGATGTTTACATCATTGGCATCACACATTAATCCTTGATGCTAAATATCATCAATTGTTTAATTGACTATTCATCTTAAAATAATGGCAAGCTCTATTATCCTAAACTTTTGCTTAGTTCATTGTTAATTGAGACAAGCTCTTCAATAAATTGTTTATCAATTAAATTACCTAGGTCAAACTCTCTAGATAAAATTTATTAATAGCATTAAGATAAGAAAGATAGCTAGATCTAAACAACAAATTCACAAGTTGATTTGTTTAACTTTGCACCATTTTCTCCATAGAAATTGGACAAACACTTGGCCATAATTATCAATTAGTATTTACTAGTTAGCATTAGAATTATCAAGCAATTATAGATTTAAATTCTAAACTTGCATTAAATCATAAAGTAATTGTCTTATATGTATCCTAATAATTAGACAATATAATTACAAACAATAATTATAATAGAAGAACATGAGAATTAAAAGTAAAGAATCATATTAGAAATAAAATCCAATAAATCTTATGACTTATCCTCCAATGATTTCAATCCTTAGAACCAAAAATAAAACCCTAGCTTACATATCATGAGCATGCACACAAGAAAGAAAGAAAAGAGAAGTCTGTGTATGTCTCTATTTTAGATACCCTAACATGTCTATTTATAACTCTAAGGGACAAAAAAATAATCCATAGAAAGTAAGACACTTCTTCTTTGGAGCCAACTTAGCTTCTTTGGAGAGCAACTCCTAATTAGGATAATTTTGACCAACCTATAAGCTAGATTAAGGATACCAGTTCATGGCCGATTTCTTACTATATCTCTTAAAATAAGCCCATTTTAGAAAACTCAAGATGTCTATTTTATTTCTTATAAGGGCCCTAAATCCATCCAGTAATGTTTAAAATATGACATTTAAAAATACCTTTTGGTGGTCAATCCCTAGATGAAAGCTTAATCAAGATCAATGACTCCCTTGTTTGATGAATTTCTATGAATTTTGACTACTAAAGATGTAATGACCTAGTTGTCACTTAGAAGGTGATGTTTAATGTGGACATGAAAGTGAATATAATGATCATTTTAGGTGAATGGCTTTATGCAATGAAAAAAAAAAAGCCTTGTTATTGGTAGGAAATCAAGTGACATTCTCATCTTGCAAGGATTCAACTATTCAATCTAATAAAAAAACCTAATCAAGAGCAATGATTACTTTTTATTGATAATATTCAATGGATTCAGAGAACCAAAGGTATAAGGACATGTTTCTCACAATGAATATAAATTTTGGTGTTGACACAAAGTTAATTTCTTAATCATTTTATGTGAATAACTCAGTTCAATGACAATTTAAGCCTTGTTAGTAGGAAATAAAATACCTATCTTAAACTTTTAGAGCTAAACCATAAAATCCTAGTAAAAAAACCTAGTTACGATCAATTACTCTTTTGTTTAGTGTCATTCAATTGTTTTAAAGTAATAAAGGTATAAGGATGTGATTGTCCCAATAAATATAATGTTTGATTTAGACAAAAGAAAAAAAGCTCAATTTTGTTATCATTTTCTTTGAATGACTATGTAACAAAAGAAAAGCTTTTCTAGCAAGAAATAATGTCACTTTCTAATTTTTCAAGCAATAAAACCATGTAAGCAAACTAACCAAAATCAATGACTCTTTTTTATGATGGAATTTAATGGATTTAGAGCACCAAAGGTGTATAAACATGCATGCTACAATGACTATAAAGGTTCATGTTACACAAAAGTTGATTCATTATCATTTTGTGTGAATGGAAATATGAAACAAAAGGAGAAGCATGATTAGTAAGCAATAAAGTGACAACCTCATCTTTTAGGCAATGGACAATTTAAATCATGTAAAGAAAACTAATCAAGATCTATGACTCCTTTGTTTAATGGAATTCAATGGACTTAGAGCATCAAAAGTGTAAGGACATGCTTGTCCTGATGAATTGAAGGTTTGGTGTAGGTATAAAAGTTAATTTCATGATCATTTATTGTGAATATGATGTAAAGCCCAAGGAACATAATGAGTACCATAAGTAAAACAAGAAATTCAAAACCTAAGAAAGCTAAATCAAGTTTAACAAGAGTAAAAAAAAAGAAAAAAAAAAGACCTAGTGTTTACTCAAAAAAACACAAACTAAAGATATAAATTAGAATTATAATACCACTAAAGTAATCTTGATAAGTTCAAAAGTTCTCAAAAAAAAATTGAAGAGAAAAGTCTCTCAAATATATTAAAAATTAACTAGTTAGCTCCCACAAAAGAGGGTTACACTCCTATATATAAATTTTAAAATAGAATAGTTAATCCAAAACAAAATAGGAAACATTAAACATGTCTAACAAACTACTAAATAAAGGATTAGGCTATAATTAAGATATTGTTTATCCAATTACAATTATAGTTAAAGCACTTGAAGGGACAAGGGAAGTTGAATAAAAGACATGTCAAGTTGGTTGAATTCACTGAAACATTTCCCTATAGCTCAAATATAAATAAGGTAAGGAGAATGTGGTATACCCTTATCTCTACACTTCATGTAAATTGTTAGGCTTTGAATATATTAATGATTTATATGTGAAAGATATTGATAGTAATATGCATCAAACTTGTAAGAATTGGCCTCTAGGAAATTTTATAGACATGAGGGTTTCTTATTTAAAGAAAATTATTTATGTGTGCCTATGAGTTCCTTAAGGGAATTGGTTGTGAGAGAAGCACATGAGGGTGGTCTAATGGGTCATTTTGGAGTTAGGAAAATCCTTGATGTCTTAGCAAAGCATTTCTTTTGGTCATAAATGAAACATGATGCTAAAAGGGTGTCTAAGAAGTGCATAACATGCAAACTAAATCTAGAGTTTTAACCCATGGCTTGTACACCCTTTTACCCATGCCTCACCAACTTTAAGTTGATTTAACTATGGACTTTGTATGAGGGCTACCATAGTCAAAAAGGGGTACGAATTCAACATTTATTGATGTTGATAAGTTTTTTAAGATGGCACACTTCATCTAATGCCATAAAATTGATGATGCAAACAACATGGCTAACTTATTCTTTAAAAGGGTAGTATGCTTGCATTATAGGTCTTAAAGCATTATTTTAGATTGAGATAAAAAAATTTTGAGATACTTTTAGAAGACTTTGTGGGGTAAGCTAGGTACTAAACTGTTGTTCTCAACTACTTGCCATCCACAAATGAATGGGCAAACCAAGGTAGTTAATCTAACTTTTTCTACTTGTTGCATTCTATGATTTGAATGAATTTGAAAATGTGGGAAGATTGTTTACTACATGTGGAATTTGAATATATAAGAGTGTTCATTATGCTACTAGTTATTCTTCATTTGAAATTGTGTATGGTTTTAATCCTTTCACTCCTTTGAATTTGATGCCTTTACCTATTGATGAGTATACTAGTTTTAGATGGTGAATACAAGGCCAAAATGGTGAAGAAGTTGTATGAGAAGGTGCAGCAGCACATAGGAAAATGAGTTGAGCAATATGCATCCCATGCCAACAAAGGGAAAAAAAAAGGCAGTGTTTGAACCTAGTGATTAGGTTTGGCTACATATGCATAAGGGTTCCTGGCTCATAGGTGTTCAAAGTTGCAAACCATAGGAGATGGTCCACTTTTAGTGGTGGCATGGATTAATGACATTAACTATAACTTGGACCTTCCCAGTAAGTACAATATGAGTGCAACATTTGATGTTTTTGATCTTTCTCCTTTCGATATAGGTGATGATTCAAGGACAAATCCTTTTAAGAAGAGGGGGAATGATGTGATCCATAAAGGAGCCAATGTATAGAGGGCTTCTAAGGATCCATTGTGCATTAAAGAATGATTAGTGACACATTCAATAGCCATAAAGAGAAAATAGGCACTTAGTGGGCTAATTGAAGAAATTTGGGCCAAAGAAACTAATTTAAGGTGGAAGAGTGGTAAAGCATATCTTAATGCAGTTTAAGGCTTTATTAATTGTACAATAATGTTGAATGGGCCTGTGTTAAGTGATTGTAAGGGTTTCTAAAATCAACTCCTAAAATATAAGAGTAGATTTGTTGTTAGCCTATTTAGGAACTTTGTTCTTATCTCTAAGGTTGTTAATTTAGCCTACAAATAGGCTTGATTTCATTGTCATAATGGGCCAATTATTAGGGTAAAATATAAAGTGAGAATTTTCTTCTTTAGTACAATTAGGAACTAAAAAACTTACCAAGAACTAACTCTTCTTATAGCATTCAACCCAACTTATTTCTTCCAAGTTTGTTCTTTTATAGAGTGTGGTGTCCATATCATTGGTTCAGCTTCTTAAAGCTTAAGGTTAGGGTCATGTACATCTTTTAAATCTAGTTTGTTTTTCCTTAGGTTCCATATACAATTGCATTGTGGGTTTCTTAGCTACATCTAATGAGGTTCATATCACATTAAAGTTAATTTGTTGATGATTTTGGGTGAATGACTTTGTGCAACAAAATAGGAAGGCTTATTGTTAGAAAATGGTGTGATGGTCTTTTCTTTCAAGCAATAAACCTTTCAAACCATGTAAAAAAAGCAAATCAAGATCAATAATTCCTTTGTTTATTAATATTAATGTATTCATAACACCGAAGGTGTAAGAACATGGTTGTCACAATGAATATA